>CANUEZ040000117.1:4665000-5877500 GCA_948099385.1 Fasciola hepatica
CCACGGAAGTTCATGTGCTTACCTTTTCGTGAACAGTTGGATCGATTGTGGTGGCAAAAACGGCAGGAGAACAAGTCGATAAATAAGGAAAGAATGAGGTCTGCGACAAACTCGTTTGCAGCATTCAGGTAGGTATTTAGATAAAATCTACACATTTCAATGAGCCTGTAGTATAAAGAGATTGTACAGACACTGTAACCAGCTCGAAATCTGTTATAACTGACAACCCCGACTAAAAATCAATAAAAAAGACCACTGGATGATGCACACGGAGGCAATACAAAAGACTGGTCAGTCACGTACTTTCTGATGAGAGTGAAAAAAGATCAGTTACGGTGTAAAATGGACCGATTTGCGATCTTACTACACAATCCGTCATCAAAAGAGCATCAGAAACAGCCGTGGAATAGTGGTAGTTGTTCCGGTACGGTGGGGATAAAATTACCAGATTGTTTATCTTGAAACGGTCAAAATTTGTGTGTTTCAAAATATAACCCCTTCAGTTTTCTGTTTCAAGGTGGAATGCGTAACTTATTCGATGTGGCCAACTCTGCTGCGCCAGTGATGATTTTAGTGACAGGTCAGAATGAAGGAAGATCGATAAAAATAGGGAGAAACTGAAAGTATTTGAGTGAGGTTGGAACTGAACCAAATTTGACGGGGAGACTGTGAACACAAGATTTGACAGAACAGATTTTCAAATGTGCTTTACACATTCGGGACTCGGAAGTAGCCTGATGCAAAAGTGCTTCCTGAACATACTCAGGAAGGTAGCCCAAGGTTTTGATGGATAACTTACTGAGGTTGTTAGTCATTGACTAATGAGAGAACCGCATCACAACAAATTTGCAGACTAATTCGAAAAGTACCTGGGAAATTAATACCCATTACACTTTGCTGAGTTTTTACGCCAACCCCTAGGTCACGTATGGTGAACAAATGTGGTACAGCTTTTAAAGGCACAAAAGGCTAACTACACACACACACACACACACACACACACACACACATGCTCACAGTCCTCGCGTTGATAAACTTTGCTGCACCTTATTGATGCCCAGCTGTGGACACGAGCCACCGGTAACCTGTGCACCGGCATGACGCATATGGTCATCTTGGAATGACTAATACACACAAACAATGGAACACTGGCGGATTCCGGGATTTGTAATCGCCCAAAATCGGAGGATGGTCGCCGATTACGCTCACGGGCAATGCACGAGATGCCCGATCAAAAAAACTGCCAAGATGCAGACATCGAAACCGTGCAAATGTTTTATACAATGTTTATACAATTATGACCTCATCAGTTAGTGTGACGTAGAGCACGGACGAAAATAGACTGAACCGGAAGCACGACGAACGTCTTTTGAGCAGTTTCAAAGGAAAGCAGTGTCTCCAGCTGAACAGTATATCCTGTCCTGGGGAACTTCATCTACTTGTTTTAAATAATGTTCTACGAGGGACGCATAAGATCCCGAATTGAGATCCGCAGAGAAGTAAAGTACTACATGTTCTAGAAAGTTCGGTACGATGTGAATCAACCCAGTGAAAGATGGGATCGACCCGACATCAGCTGTGGCCCGTGTAACGTTTCAGTTCATGTGTGACATATATAGGCTCTTCTGTGCACCCCGATATTTCCTTTTGTAGTCTGATTGATGATCTAACTGTTTGATGCGTTTAGGCGCAGATCTTCAACTCCGTCGATCCGTTTGTTCGTCGGACAGCTGACGAGTCATAAATATCAGTCACGGTTTCACCTGAATTCATTGATCGTGTGATTTGATCAAGACACTGGTAATCGAAAGGCCACGCAGTCAAACCGATTAACAGTAGGAAGAGAAAGAATGTATATCTGTTCACTAATATCCTAGTGTAACAAGGACGACAACACATGGTAGGATACTTGTATTCCAATGAAACACATACAATCGTTCATATAGGCCCTTTCCAGACTCCGCGGCACCAACATTGCTATTGCCTTTGCTTGAGTTTTTCGGCTGCGTTATGGCCAGTTGCCCGTGGCCGATAGCTTGCTTCTTTTGGGCACCATTTCTATTCGGTTGGTCTGATTGTCTCAGTTGGCGGCTTGGTCGGCAGCCCCTCACCTGGAATATCTTGCTGGTTGTCGGAGATCCCACTGCTTCCCCTCTGGTAGTCCGTATGCCTTCTTTAGTCTGCTTCGGGACTTCTCCGACATATTCGCCGTCTGTTCTTCTGTATGTGACCCTCGTTTGGTTCATCCGTTCGCCTTGATATTCACGTTGTTCGCTGGCCCCGGGGTTCCCCTTTACACTAGTACATACATAGTACATAGGTGTGGTGCCGTACATAAGGAAAATGAATCAAATGAAGAATTAAGTGACCATGTAAAGAAGACACATTACAGTATGTGAGCACTTCATTTTATCTTTTCAATCACCAATGTAAAACATATCAGTTTATGACACATAAGGTGAAAATCCCAAGGGAACAGACCGGACTGAGAACAAATGCGGTGTGTTTGGTGGGCTAGAGTAGGCCAGCTTTCGGTCCGCGCCAAGGTGAAAAAACACTGCTAAAAGTCAGCAGCTTCGGTACATAATTACGCTGCTTGCCATAGAAAGAATGACTGAATCACGACAACTTTGTAACCTGATGCAAAGGAGTATTTCGCAGTCAACGAATTTGGACATTTCATATTATTCAGCATGACAAGAGCTGGTTGTTTCACTGATTTTTGACAGCCTTTTGGAAATGTGCATCGACACCCGTGGAGTCCATTCGGCTTTCATAATCGTCACCGCGGCTGCAAGTATGAGACGGTAGAACCACCACATTGCTCTCCCCGACAACAGCTTTCGATCCTTTTTACTCCACCGTAATGGTTCACATGCTGTGCGAAATAAAACTAGAATTGTTTACGTTTTCGATTGACAGGAGTACACGAATCTTTTACATCTCGGAAAGCGATACAAGAGGTGAAAAGGGACCCCAATGTTGCCAATCACCAACTGTAGAAGTAATGCTTGCCTCGACAGTTCATATGAAGAGTCTGCCAGCACGTCTATCGTACTGCGGACTTTTGAACTAGGTCTTCATAGCTTTACGGATTTTTCTTCCATTTGAAAAAAAATCTAAAATAACTTTTTTCAACTTGGAATAACTTCGGCAGAAATGACAAAATCGTCAGCACATCCTTGCTAATTCACCCAGTTCACCATTGTAACTAGTTTACAGAAGTAAGATCTTTTCAAGGACACTTGTGAAGGATATATACAGAAGAACAGACATCGCAAGTTAGTGCGATCGAGAAACCCGTAGTTCGGGTGAAGAAAATGAAGGCAAGCATAAACGAACGGTGATCCAGAAACGACTGTTGCGCAACCAGCACGTGCGCGCGTTTCAGGTTTCAGATTTTAGCTGACAGCTGTGCCAGTCATAAGTTTTTCCCTCGCGTTCAGTCGGATCATCTGTAACTTACTTCCCCACCCACCCCCGCACCCCCGTACCCCTTCCCCTGGCCTGTCGCGCTCCAAATCCCCGCTGCGTTGTTCACACTCGAACTAGCGACTGTGGAAGGGGTGGAGTGCACTGAAGCAGCGCCGGCTATTGGTCGATCACACGGGTCGGTTTAGTGCCTTGGCCCGGTCGATACTGGGCTGGCCTGGACGAGAATGGACAAATCCAGATCGCTGGTCGCGCTCAGCTGATCCGAACTGGACGAGAGTCACGCGCGGACAGACCGATTTCGCGAGTATAGTACAATTTAAACAGCCCGTATTTCTGTGATCCCTTCGATTTTGACAAAAACTGACTTAAGGATTCCGGATAATTGTACTCATTTCTGTGTTATGTAAGTTGGTTGTTCGTTAGGTTTATTATTTTTCTTTAACGGAAGGATAATTTGCAATTAACATTGGTTGTCTTTGAATACGTTCTCCTTTCGATTCTGATCATTCGTGAATCGTAGGTGGATTTTTTTCTGTTTTTCTTTTACGAATAAAGTTATGTTACTAAGTAGTGCTCGAGTTGTGCAAACAAGGTTTAATTAGGAGGATGAAGCTATCGAAAATGCCCGTGTTCGCTTTCGTGCCTTTTTCTGCCATCAGCAAGTCTTATTGGACGAAATCTAGTTGCTTAATCTGTTGCCGCGCTGCAGAGCTCTGTTTGATAGGGCCAGCACATCGCGGGAATTGTAAAAACGGTGACTGCTCGTTTCGTAGTGTCTAGTCATGTCCGCGAGTGTAATGAAGTACACAATTTTCTCATGCCTTATAAGACGAACGTGTTACAGTACCGAAAGTGAGTGTTCTCGTCATTGAGTGTGAAATTTCTTAAGAAGTGCATGAATAAAGTTTCTCAGCAGCACACGAATGGTTTCACGGCTATTGCCGCTAATCCGGTATGTGTGCCCGTCACTCCGATGCTCGCCCATTGCCGTACGTTTACACTCGGAAGGTATTTCTCATTTATTTATCTCATTTGTGCATCATTGGTGTGAGTACACCTCCGTGTTGTCGTTCTAGCTGAATCACCTAGGTATTTCCGTTAGGAGCTTTTCTACGAGGAGTGTCACACTCACACAGCAGACGCACAAATGAAATAATGATGGGTGAATGAATTCTCGATCGCAAGATTAGTAGACGTTCTCGATTAACAAGCCATATCAGAGGAATGTTTCCCGTGATCAATTCTAACAGTTAGCAAGCGTTATTCTCAATTATGATACGTTTAAGATTGATTAGCTTCTGTTAAAGTTATGAATGGTGTTCCATAGCACAAGATTTTCCCGGAAACTGGCTACTTTGAGTTAGGATCGTCACGAAATCCTGTAGTGGATTGACTTTCTGGATTAAATCTGTGATTTGTATAATCACAACGGTGTTTGTGGGTAAGAGAAATTTAGGCACCATGAACTGGCTGACAAGAACTGGTGAATGCTTCCAGTGCATATGATGTGAAGAAAATGGACAAAAAGTGATACCAGAAAAATTGTCCATCTCCTCCTTTCAGCGGGGAGAGGGATGTCCATTTCAGTGGTTTTGAATAAAGGTGTTGCTCTTGGCTCAGGTTGTCGCCCTTGAAAAGCTAGTACCGGGATAGTAATACACTGTGTGGCGTTCACGTTAACTAAACCGTTCAGCACCAGCTCGGATAGCCTGGTGATTAGGTGTTCAACTCACAATTGTTCACATCCGGTTCGGGTCTTACTAGAGATTCCGTTTATGTGTACTGCTGATGTTCCGTAACAGCTGTATAGTGTGACCATGGTTTTCAATGGTCAGTTCAAGCTTTGTTACTGCACGAGGTATCATTTTTCAATCTAATCTAATCTCCTACCACTGAGATTATTTTAATCTCTAGGTCGTTGTACTGGGCGGCTAGGTCACCAGTGCCTCGTCACCAACGCTGGTGACATTATGGTGAACGGATGAACTAGCATTTTCACTGAAAATTGTATTCAGGTTTATGGCCCAGCGGGTTGGAAACCAATAAACTAGAAAACGGGCTTGGAGAACAAATTCACTGAGTCCCATGTAATACTAGCTAGTTTGGGAAGACTTTCAGACACAGTACGTGTCCGGAAACTGGTATGTAACGCGTGGAAAATTTACAAAGAGGAGCTAGATCAGACCTCATTGGGTTGTCTTTGAGTGTTCTCAAGATCGATTGTTTCTATACCCCTTCAAACACCGACTAATCCAAGAAGGGAGTTCCAGTTGATTAAACAAAAACACGAAAAACAATAATGGAGAAAGTACGCTAGAATTGCAGGATTTCTAACAGGTTGCAAATTAAAGCAACCTTTTTTCCGATGAATATGATGAGAGACAAAGTATTCTGTCGAACTGATCACCTTTTACTTTGAATGAATGATATAGAAATAGAAATATCAGAGCAAAATATTTTATTGCTTCAGGTGTGTTATGTGGTGGATCATGGAAACCGGTATACTTTCACGCTAGTACTTTTAGTAATTTGGGGTAAAAAGTGGGAAAATGTTAATTTACTCTATTTTAGATGACAGACTTTTGGTCTCGCGACTGTCTGATACTAGAAAGGGGTTGATATTTGAGTAGTAGATCATATACTGCATAATATGATTTGTCACGCCATATCAACATTTAACTCATCATTCAAAACCATGGGATGGTTGTTCAATCCTAGCTGGGAACCGTCACTTAAGTGCATCAACCGAGTCCCCACGGGAACTCGAATCCGATGTGAACTGTTGTGAACCAAACACCAGGCAATCCGAGTTGGCCCTCACTGGTTTATTGAACGTACACACCATATGATTGTATATATATATATATATATATATATACATATAATACATATATATATATATATATATATATATATATATATATCACCCTCTATCTCTGGATTTCATCAGTCACAGCTCGGTTATTATTAAGTTGGGAATGGGACCCCACAAAACATTAATTGACAGTCTTTTAGGGAAGGATAATTAATGAGTTAGGTATATAGAGATTTGTCATACTGTGTGGACGTTCCACTCAGTGCTGAGAAGCTATTGACGATTCCAAACAAGGAGAAATTAGTTGTGTATTGTATCCAAGGCGTTACGGTGATGGTTTTACGTCTGTTGTTGAAGTACGGAACAGAATTACAACGGTGCATGTGGTCCTTATAGCATTGCTCATCTCTTTGGAGATTACCAACTCCAGAAATTGGGCGTTTGGTGGTAATGAAAGTTTTAGATGTTCTAGTATCGGAGATACAACCTAGATTATATATATATATATATATATATATATATATATATATATATATATATATATATATATATATATATATATATATATATATATAGGAACTAATAACCTCAATTATGAAGTGGAAAGTGTGGGTGCATGCCAGTTTTTTAGTTTACTCTGAATAATGGTGTTGTTTCGTAAGCTACTGATCAATGAACTTGGAGTTTAGATTGTAGACGTGTCATCACCTATTCAAGATGACATCATCACAACGCAAGTAAAGATGTTGCCTCCATTGATAATGAAATATTTTTCATCTGAACACCAAGCTCGGCGAACGAGAGTAATTGAAAACACAAAACCATATTCAGAAACTTTGTGACGATATTTTGATTTGTCGTTTTTTTTTCAATATTCCGTGTTTAAATATAGCTGCAGTCTGACTGGCACACTCTCAAAGACTGGCCACCCTGCTAGGGATAACGGGCAACAGTAATCCTGAGATTTAAAGTGCCTCACGGCATATGATCTTTGGCGGTCGGGCGTAGTGGGGAGTCGATGGACAACCCATTACTGTCAACCCCCAGTGTGATCGGCGTTGACGGGGTTTGAACCCCGTGATTCTCATGTAATAGACGCTTATACCCTTCGATCTTCACCAGTTAAACTGTTCTTTTTATTGACTGGATCCAGCTGAGCTAACGTATGGAACTAATTTCGTTTCTGGAATATTGGCACCGAAGCACTGGCAACGTGTACCTTGAGTTTACCAAGATCGTGTGGTACCGAAGGACATCAAGCATCTCACCGTTTTAGCGACCAGTTCAGCAGCGTCAGTTTTTTTAATTCTTGAACAGGAATCTCTTGGATTGACGCACTGAAGCTACTAGATACTCGCTTAGAAAAAGGAAACTTGGTCGTAGCTGCGCTTTCTGGCTCTCTGTTGTTGTAGTATGATAAATGCTTGGGTTGCACCAATTCAATTTGTAAAAAAACGCTGAAAGATGGCTAATTTCATAAGCTAAAGCTCGATAATTACATCAAACAGTTTTCCGCGTTCACGTCAATCGAAAATCAATGAGACGGTATGCAGCCTGCTATTACCATGCATACCGCTGCCTCGTGACCTTGGGTACCGGCCACAAATGAACAGAATGACCGTTTGCTTTTGTCACGATAAACCATAGTGAAGAACTGTCTACTGAACTGAAATAATTTAGGGAACCAGCTTTCATTTTAGAGGCTTAGACACATACAATGCGAGTATAACTACAAAGATATAAATGTAAATGACCCACCGAATGTAGCAAGTTAAGAGGAAAGTTCCATTTCAGCATGAAAAGGCTTAATTCACACAACAGCGATTCCGCGTGGTGAATGCAGGCACCCACACTGTCAGCCGTGCACCGTATGTTAGAGAGCTTCTTTGCTAATTTCTACGAATTTCCCGCTGGTTAAGTTATGAACCAGAAAACGTGCCTAGTATGTGAGTCGTGCGTTGACAACCGTTCGTTCTGGAGTGATCAAAATCAACCACGTGAAACAACAATGCTTATTTGTATTCCAGCCGTCCAGTCTACTTAAAGATTGTCATTATTTTGTCGGAGGATGCAATTGTGTGATTTACATGCCTTCCTTTATCTTGTCGCGTTCGTTCTAACTGATGTAGCCGCTTTCGTTATCAACCCACAAGTGCTAATGATTGCTTTTTGTGCGATTAGCTACTAACCCACTTAGCAAGCAGCATGTACACTCCATCATAGTTATACAACCTGGTCAGCGATAATTCTCAGTCATCAGGCACCTCCGACAAGAAAACCACAGAACTGAACCCTTGAAATCGACCTCATGAGTGGAATACAGCAGAATACTCGATGGTTTCTCCTATCGTTGCCCAGTCCATAAAAGTGGATTTTTTGTGTTTTGATACGAGTAGTATGGCATTGCATCTAGATGACAGGACAAAATTCCCCCGGAAGCACACGACTGGTTTCGCGGTTATTGCCGCTCATCAGGCATGCGTACCCGGTACTTTTCCGCCCAATCATCCTTATACTGGAGCACTCCACAGTTGGTTTACAGCTGTAATCTCATTTGAATCGAATGGAGCGTGCATGGACGGGGAGTCCATTTTGTGTGTTTTGCCCATGGGATCAGTTTAGAGAGTTCATTTTTGCCGATTCCGTGCTGAAAGTGTTGACGGACCGAGAAACAATGCCACCGAGCTGCGAATTATTAAATAAGAGTGAGAAATATTACGAAAAGTCTGAATGAATGCGAGAAAACCTCTAGCATTCCGTCTCCATTGGCTTTAACTTAACCTGTATTTACGTGTTTGTGCGTGTATAAATGCTTGTGTGTGTGTGTGTGTGTGTGTGTTCTTGTGCCGTCCTGAATGAGCTGGGTTCACTGGATAAAGAGATCCTCCCTCTATATCGACTAAATTCATGCACAATACCTTGAGTGCGCCGTTGCTAAACTTTGAATTACATCACTAAATTGTTCAAAAAGGTTTCAATATCCGCTAAGGTTAGACGGCATCGAAATATGTTCTCATTACGCAATTCAGGGCGTAAACAGTCAAATAAAATATTTCAGTCCATATTTTTCCGCTATTTATATTGGTTATTTTTGTGGATAAGACATTGCTGTACTTCGACTTTGTCAAGTTTTGTTCGTATCTAAATTTGGCTATAGACATTCAGAATGCCAGACTTGATGATCAATCGAGGCGCTGGCTCAACCACCACCGGATCTGTGACCCAAGGTCGTTGGCTTGATCAGCAACAATATTTGATAGAAACATATCGTCAAATCCGTGACAACCTAGGACAAATGGAGGCAGAGATTGAGGCGGCCAGACTTCGTGTGACTGACTGGAGTCGTCAGCGTCGTGAACCCAGTCGTAGTCGAAGTCTGAGCCACGCGAGCATCTCCACAAACACAAGCAGCCATTGGAGTTGTAGCACCTTCGAGAGCAGTTGCACCGACGCGTCCTGTTTACACGTGCAGACAGATGGTGCTATGACCGGTTCCTCTTGTCAGTCCTCATCCTCGTGTTCATCCGCGTGTGGAATAACCTTACCTGCTGCAGTGGCTGCCAGTCTAAATGCCGCGACGCTGATTTCCGCTTTTTTGTCAGCCAGCGCGAACGTCAGCGTGAACAGCGCAAGCAATGCAGCTACTACGGCCCATACACCGAACACAGCCACTTCAATGCAATCGATTGACAACACGTCACTTTGTGAGCAAGCCTCAGAATTCACACAGCCTTCGGAAACGCAAACTTTGAATTATTCAGAAACCATTCACGATTCGTCAAGGACAGAGAAAACGACTGTAACAGATTCGGACGGAATTTGAACATCCAAATCTCGTTGGAACCTTATGTGATCCTTTTTTTGCGCCACTAACAACGTACAAGTTCTCGAAACGATATTTACGTATGTCTGTATACCTCATGGTTCGGATAATATATTTTCTTCATTTTTCTCAATTTTCTTTTTCTACAGCAATGATTTATGCACACACGCATCCACCCCCCCCCCCACATGAACACACACACACACAGACACGTCGTACCACAACCCGTGTGGAAAATGTGCAATTTTCGTTCAATCAACATGTGTCAAACGTCGGCAAACGGCAATTCACGTATCGATGGTTTGATGTTTCGCTTTGTTTGAGAATCGTACACCAACGTGTCCGCGTCTTTATTGTGCACATGCAAATGTGTCATGATCAAATTACGACAACTTAGCCATATGAAAAGACGAATCAGAGAAATGAACTCACAAAATGTGCTGCATTTTTTTTCATTTTATTCGCACGCTCCCTCTCTCTGACCGTCTCAAGTGAAACTGACTATGTTGGTTTGTTATCTTAGCAGAACTGATCTTCCCCGGTTAAATCTCATCTGACCTCATTGAATGACTGAGCGACCAGCCGTGGTTATCGTATTCTCATTTACATGATTCACATTTTGATTTGTATTTTTTGATTTCTATTCCGACATTTTGATAGTATCACTGATATAAATCTGAATAACACAAGAGTTGTTTTTTCCCCCAAAAAGGAATCTCGATGCTGATGTGATTCAAACGATGAAATTACTGTATACGTTTTGCTTATCATGTGAACCACACTCAGGAGTTGGGGCGATTTGCAATTGGATCAGATTGGTTGTCTGCTCAAATTGCCGTGGTATGCACATACCAGTTAGTTTGCTGTCTGACAGTCTATCCCTCCCACTCCGGGGGTTAGGATTGTCCATCCACGCGCTCCATCACACGCTGATTACATGGACAACGTGTGTGTTTGTCAAAATTTAGTTTGGTAACATTTTAGTAAAGATAGAAGTGGATATTTGTATTTGTATATTTTTAAAAATTTTCATGCAAACCAATCATACGGGGTGGTTGCATATTATATTACAAAACAGAAGGAAGTGATTGATTACGCACAACAAAGCATCAGCAGTTACTCTCTCTCTCTCTCTCTTTATTGGTAACAGTATGAGACAAATACGGAACAGGAAAATTCTTATGAAGGTATATTTTCCAGATGAGATACTCGGACAAATAGAATCGTATTTTCGGATTAGAGTGACAGGATTACAAGTCAACTTGCGATGGATGTGTATTGCCCCCCAAGTATCCCTAGGGTGAACTTTGTGCCCCGTTTGATCTGTCTATCTCTTGGTTTAGCAATTTTGTAGTGTAAACACAACGGTGATGAGATTGGAAACGTATTTGTCGAGAAGTGAACATTCCCACACGTAGGCGCTTGTGCGCACGACAGTACAGCCAGCTGTCCACAGATCGATATACGCACGAGGTGAACACACAGAGAAGATAAAAATCTGGCTGATGCAACGTTCGAACTACGGTAGCCCTGAATGGTGTGAAAACGAACGTAACCTGTGCAATCTCTTCCCTGATGGGGATTCAGGGAGGAAGACTGACTATTAGCTGAACAGGTGGTCTTCAAACGAACTTCGAGTAATTTATTTCACTGTTTTGAAACAAGCATCTCTACCGGTATCAGTCTTATGTCAGTTAACAAAGCGTGTAGGTGGCGAATTCTGCCAGCTTTATTAGTTCATCTACGAGACCCAAGGAGATAGAAGTTTTAAACTAGATTTTACCAGTACACCTGTTCGGTTTTCCTACACTACTGAACATCAGCCATGTGTAACAATGATTCCGGCCCGACAAGTTTGCTATTAAAATGCCAAACTTAACGATCAAAAGATCACGACAATCATCAATCTGAGTCGCAAACGCCATCAGTCATCGAACACCTGTTGGATCGTGGTCTCTTTGAGCTTTTAGAACCGAACTTATGGTGACATTTTCAAGCGGTGATTAAGAATTCAATATCCTCAACACTTTGGGAACGAGTCAGATGTTTCAAGGAACACGAGACTTGGACGAGGGGGCAATGAAAGTGAGTTTTTGTTTCATACTATTTGTCAGTCCCCTGGAAGAAGTATACACCCAACAAGTACAAAATTCACTGTATTGGTTAACATAAGTAGCAGCCATGGTAACAGCACCTGGAGCGAATAATCACACAAAATCTCAAAGGATCATGTGTGCTAGTGAACCAGTCTAGCACGGGATATTAGATATTAATTAGGGTGATTAACAGTAGTGCGGTTTGAAAACGTGACTCATACCATTTGACTATTATTTACTGGATACCGGACTCCAATCAGGAACTGTTTAAAATCTAAGTCAAAACTCCAAACATTTGCATTGCAATTTAATAAATATTTTATTAAAATAAGCAAACTGATTCCTTGACAATCACTACATCGATCATCGTTCTTCAACTGTACTTCCGGCCATCTGCATATTGTATAATCTAAGGCTCCGACCCTCATCGTTTGCTCCGTGTTAATCAAAGACCACGTCCTTGTTGAACTTGTTTTGTCACTTTTCTGTGCACATCACAGTCCGATGCGTTCAGAATACAGATTTCCGCTTACTGTCGTCGTCGTTCTATTTATCGCTTGTTTGTGCATTCTGTTGCGGGTACAAAACAGTTTCTGCATTGACTGCCTAGCATATTTTTTGATAATTGGGTAGATTGATACTGGAATCTGACGTGTTGCCTTACAACAGAAAAAAAGATTTAAGGAAGGAAGAATGAATAACTTCATGCAATGGATCGAAAAAATTTCACATATTGGTAACAATAACTTAACCGTGAAGTTCTCGGCCCTGACTAAGTGACGTATAAGCAGTGACATATAGGCAATATGTATAGTCGTGTATGGTAGTTTACCCAAGCAAGAAACACTAGTCAGGATCGTTCAGATTGTTTCTTACTGGGAGGGGAAAATGATCATAGAGTAGTAGTTATATAAGTAGTGTCATCTTACCGGAATTTCACCGAAAACACTCATTCAGTATCATTCAACTACTCTACAAAGCAAACTGAATCAAAAGCATCATTTGATCACCCACATCCTCATCTTTTATAATCGAAGCTTTTTTGTACTACGAATCGCACCAAATTCGTTTAAGGGTTGATTAAAATCTCAAAACACTTTGGTTCCTTTAAGGTAAAAGGTGGTGTTAATAGCCTTTACAAAGACATATCTCCTTAGCCGAGCTCCATCATGTTCCCACTCAGATTAGGTGTTAAAAACCGCCGAAAATTTTCTATTCAACATGAGAATACAGGCAGGCTTGGATAAGCGAATTCCTACGGTTTTATCTTGTTTGTCTGATACGGTCTTTTTGGAGTAGTATGCACTATATCTAACAATGATTGACATGGGTTATTTCTGCTACTTCCGAGGAATTAAACCAGATTCACTCGGCTGAATCATTTTCATCCTTTGACCCAGAGTAAACGTTCCTTCGTGGTGGACCTCGTGTGCCATTTCGGCTAGACAAATCCGATTGAATGATCGTAACCAATTTGTATCGACTTGACAACCCTAAAACCAACTAAGTATGATTCGTGAGCGAAACACGTAGTGTTCCTATACGTGATCTCAAAGTACATCAGAACTTAATTTCAAAAACGACTTATTAGCATAGTGATTACCGGCCGTCTTATCAGTATTGGTATAGATAGACATCTAGGTGAGTTACCTTTACAAGCGAACAATATCTCGGACTTTGCCCAGAAAGGAGACCCTTCCATTCCCAATCAACAGAAGACTGTATTATTATTTCTATCTGATGTAAATAAAACTCGACCCACGTGGTCAGAACTCACCTAACCCAGTGACCTAGTATCCTTAACCAAAAAGGGCTCTAACCAGTTTTGTTCGGAAAAAATTATCAAATAAATCTTACCACAAAATGTTTCTTGTTGGATGGGAAGATTTCAGTAGAAGTGTTCCATGCTCGGTTTTGGGGTTTATTGCACAATGGAAGACTTTGTATACGGATAGTTTTCTTGCACGGCAAATGTGTTTCTTGCAGGGAGGTCATTACAGTCAGAGAAGTTGTGATCTGGATGGGGAGCTAATTACTCTAAACAAATCCTTAGGCCCTTTTAGGTAAAATGTGTGTGGCCGATGATAATCGAACGGTGTAAGCCTTCATATGACCTCGGGGTTACGGGGTTTAGAACTAGCTATCGCCGCCGGTACCTATTGGTGGACTTGGACAACAATCCGTTTCCAGCTGATTTGTTACCACGGTTGACCTATGCGGTCCGCAACACCAATTCTCAAGGTCCGGTTGTCAGCTATCCCTAACAGTGCGTGTACCCTTGAGGCTATGTCGGAATACCCCCTCCAGGGTTTTTATACGCTAGCTTCGGTTGCAGTCTCGCTTAAGTCTCGCTGGATATGCACTGATAATGGCTCTTCCGTATTTCGATCTCATAGTAAGTATTATTTTTCTAGGTAAGCATGCGTTTGCATAGAATTTCATTTTGCAATAGGTTGGAATGGGGTTCCCAAAATGTCACATAGTCGGAATCGATATGAATCGCATTCTAGTCCAGGTAGCAGTTATTTTCACAAAGGAGAAAACTTTCCCAATTAAAGTAAGCTCTCAATCTTTCTCCAGTGTTTACTCTTCCGAGAAAAATAAGTGCTATTGAATATCTATTGCCAAAAATGTGCAAACTCTTTGCATCCAGATGTCCCAGTCCTCAGTGTTGCTCCAGTTAATGGATGTCTTTTAACTGGTACAACACGAATGGAAGAAGACAAATCCTATTCTTTCCGTTGCCCTAGGGAAACATCAAGAACAAGTCCAGGCAAACGATGTTTTGTGTGTGTGTGTGTGTGTGTATACACGCGTTCGTGTAATACCAATAAAAGGACTTTCCTAGCTAAATGGCCAGGCTATACAGTTCCCTAGGCGTATGTATCGCTTCTGGACAAAATCACTATGATATTTGAAAAATTCTCTCCGCACAAACACTCCTAATGAATCTCCGTTGTTAACTACAGTTGAACGCGTTGTACGTGATGGTTGCTTGACTTAAAAATGCATCTTATGACAGGATAACTGATGCTAAATTCCATACCATTTGCGATTTTCTCGATGAGGAATTTTCACACGTGAAATTCGCTGTCCATTCAATGAAATAAAATTGATATCTGTTGACTGTGAGAATTTTCGTAGCATTTTATTTCTCCGGTTTTCTTGTTGTTCCGTTCTGTTTGGTTGACTTTTCACTTTGACCCCAAAAGTCATATCAAACTGAGTTCGTCAATTGGTATTTCAATCCGAAATGACTTGCATTGGTTGGTGATCATTGAGCTTGGCATTCAGGTCTTCTCGCTGACGATGCCACCTCGACGGGTTATGAAAAATGGGCGACCTACATGCCAAGCTCAGCATTCAAACCAACCGATATAAACAAAAACAACCCCAATATTCAAAATCACTGGGATCCGAAATAACTGTTTGTTGTCGATTTGGACCAGTCTTATTTGTTTGGATCACAAGGACCTAAAAGGTCAGAACAGTTGCCCACCAAATTTCGTCATCATTATCTCCCAGATTGGGTATGAGATCGGGAACAGGGAAATCCATGGGGCGGGGGGAAGAGAGAAGAACACAGTTTGGAAGGTTATCACCAAATATAAACAAGCACCCTCCGAAAGTTGTTTATCTGTTTGCCGCTTTTTGTGACAACATGAAAGAACTCGACCGGGTACAGCAGTACATCACAAATGGTCCGAAGGAATAAATCATGGAACGTAACAGAATTTTGGCTTAGATTTTCATATGTGTAAATGTTGCAGCTTTCTAACGACGAATTATATATATAATATTCTGCAGTGCAGAACATCTCAGAAACTATTAAATGGGTTTCAAGGTGAAATTTTGCTCCTAATTACCATCTCGTTCTCACTGATTTTATTGTGATATATTATTCTTTAAGTTGTTAAAATATCAGTACTCTTGGTTTTTTTCGGTGTATCATGGTTCATGTTTGAGTTGTTGTTGGGCGCTTTTGAATTTGAAAAACTAAAGCCCATTCTAGAACTTCACCAATGCGGTCTTTTCGTAGCATATCGAAGCCTAGCGTAATCAATAAGCTCTCCCTGATTCAACAAGTAAAAGTTGATGTCCCTTTTGATCATTTGGTTTTGGATAGATGAAGTGATCTTATAATGAATTATCAGACTACAAATGATCCGAATAAACTTTCGGTCTTTTTCATCCAATAAAGATAGGTGAAGATTTAGGGGTTATCGGTTAGCCCAGTAACCGTTATTTTCTTGTAATTAGGTCTTGTTCAACATTTTCCGTGGATTCCATATTCAACCGTGATCTTGAGCAACCTGTATGCGCAGTTCTGACATCTATATCTAATATGAGCTTCGTCTCGTGGCGTGAATGTTCAAACCATTGAGGACCATCGAAGCACTTTACAGCTGTTTTGTCGTAGTTAGAACTCATCAGGAGTGCACATCCACCGAGACCCAATTGGCAATCGAACCCGGGACGGACGATGCTATTCGCGCGGGCTGTCCTCGGTTTATTCAACTTAGGCGCTACATGATACAGCACCCTTGCTCCACTGGCTTTGAATCTTGGCAGAGTGTTTCCCGCACAACCAGCAACTCCTATGATGGAAGGCTTCTCTGTAGAGGCCTTAGTACAACGAAGGCATTCCGTTAAACAACTGCATTATGAATCTCATATAGTGTAAAATCTAATCTACTACTCTTATAGTAACCAGACTCCGTGGGTTGTGGTCTATCTCCTGTTCTTCCTTCCGAGTAAGTGCTGTTGTAACGAAGAAGTGGAGGCCGGTGAGGTATAACTACATATGATGATTTAGGAAATTTAAAATGGTCAAACACGTAAAACCGCTTGAGTGGTGGTTGGTGATGTCCGCGCTGACAGTTGCTCATCTAACGGTCATCGTCGTGGAATATGGACCGCGAAGTCCTAGGTTCAGTTCCTGCCACCATTCAACAGTCTTTGATTGGCCGCCTGCCACTTTCCAGAACTATTTTACAATGTCGTATAATGAACGAATAAGTAAACAACTTATTTAGTTAATATCAGTCCTCCGGGTGCCTGATCATTCTGGCCACGTTCTAGCAATATGCTCTTGACCACTGAGTCGATCCTCTTGCCTACCATTCCCGGTTTGTTGATCTCAAAAGGGGTAATCCCATTGACTGCCCGAGATCCCGATAAGTTCCATCTACAAGTTTGCAGGACTCTTTTTGTCCTTTGGGGGAACCTTCCGCCATATTTATTGTCTTTTCTTTCGCCTGTGGCTCTCGACTGGTTGGCTCGATTGGTTAGATACCCACCTCGTTCTATTGCTACAGCATTCCCCACTACATTATCTTCTATTAATATTGCTCATGTTAAACTCCTCTTGCTTCCGGTAGTAGGACGGTCTCTTCTGTACTCAAGTTTCTCAGAAGATAAAAGGATTGTGCATACAAATCTCACTTAGATTTAGAATTCAATCAATGCTCGGACCTAATCAAGGCTGGAGTAAAATGCCTGAACGTGTTGTTTGTTGCATAACTCCTGAGAATCAGGAAACCGAAAATTTGATGGCTGGGCGTAAATCTTCTCTATGGCCATACGACGAAATTCTACAATGATGGTATCAACGTAGACCACCTCAACGCTACTTTTGTATGTCCTTACTGTGACTGTCGTCCACCATATTCTCCGTGCTATAGCAGAATCTGATTTTTTTCCACGTCACAGATATTTTAGGCCTTTCTCAAGTCTAAAGATTCGTCTTCTACGGTTTTTGGTGGTCTTTCTCCTGCAATTCTTATGCATGGAACTGTCGAGATGGCAAAACCCATGGCAACCCTGATAAATCAATCCCTGTTAACATCTTCAATCTCTGATGACCAGTCACCATCATTTCAGTTTCCTTGGTCCCATACACAATTAGCGCAAAAGAAGTTTTGGTTCCATAGTTCTTACATTATCAGCTTTACAAATTGATAAGAAGATTTTACTACGCGGTCTTCAAACCCACCACCCAAAAGATCCACTCCTGATGCAATAATTTCCATATTTCAATTAACTGTGAGATCCTCAGACGTATCCGTCCGATCTGTTCTGTATGTATCTCTCGATTATTCCTATGCATTTAACTCAGTATCAGCATTCTCTTCTTCAAAAGTTGTGATCTTTAAATTTTCCCTCGCAAATTCTTCTTTGCCTCCGTTTTCACAATAGAGTGCAGAAAACCAGGATAGGACAAAACTTCCCGAACCGAACTGCATGTCAACAATTCTGGAATGCCCAACGGTACTGTGTTGTCTCCTTTCCCATTTCTTACCTATATCAGTGACATACCAGTTGCTTCACCGTCTGAGGTGCTTAAATACGCTGATCCTCCGGATTTTAGAAATCTCCGTAAAAGTCTATCCAAGATAGAACATTCTCCCATTCTATCTGTTGTAAAACTGAGCCCTTTCCCTGAATGTGGTTATAGCAATTTCCGTTCTTTTTTCTAAACAGATTGATTTCTTAAGTGCCTGAAAAATTCTGCAGACCACATTGAGTGCAAATAACGTGGCAGACAAGCTCGTTTTCAATTATTCATACTCATACCCATACATAACATTATATCTGACTCTCAAAATAAGAAAGAGGGAATGATGAACCGAGCGTGCATGTGAAATTGATCGCAGTATGGAATGGTCAAGTGGTTGCACACGTGTTCGGGACCAAGATGTGGACCACGGAAGCTTAAATGCTTGCACCATTTGTTTCTGAGCATGCAGGGGAGGATTGTAGAGACGAATTCTCACGGCTTCGTCTGTGGCTAAGATGCGACACTTGACAAGTCTTGATCGCTTTCCTCGGACTTTGTAAATGGAGCGAAAAGCGTTTATCACCTCCACTGAGTGGTTTGACTCAACAAGATGTGAGCACACAACACTCGTAATTGTCCTAATTGCTCCCGTGTTCAGCCAGGCCGGGTGGTGTTCACGAACACGTTCGGATAAGCGCCTGGTCGTGCGACCAATGTACCTGGTTCCACGGGAACAGGCAAATGAATACATACAAAACGAGGTTGCAAAATTCGGCCCTATATCTTTCAACTGAAAACGTACCGTCGGTTTGGAAACGAACAGAATTTGTAACTGTTCTGTTGATCACTACTGATAATCTTCGTTGAATAATTTCGGATTCCGTATCGCCTTTGAACGGCGAACACGCATATCAAGGCTTCTTTGCTGCTCCTATCCACTTTGATCTTTCGTGATTTCCTTGCCTCGTCCTGTCAGTAAACCGTTCAGGATGGCCGTTTTGTAAGAAAACACTCCACCGAAGAAGAAGAAGAAGTTCATTTCTTATTGTGTCTTTGTAACAGCTCTTTCTTGCTCCATCAGCTAAGTAACGTAAGAGATTGCCCTTCATTCTGAGGGGTACAACACAGTAAAAGTGGATGTATTGCACCGTTCCATGTTGCTTCTTCATGCATTCCTAACTGAACGGAACAATCACTCCGACTGATCATGCGTACGTCTAAATACGATAGACTATTGCTCCTTTTTTCTTACAAAGTAAATTTGACATTTAGATGAGCAGTATTATTATTGTTAGGAAGTAGGTTTGTGCCCATATTGGTGTCCTCCGCACATATGATTTCGTCTGCGTACACGGTAAAATCTCGGATTATGGACTCGAGTTCATTATTTTCAAGTTTAGCCGTGGAATATCAGCAAATAAGGGTCCCAGAGGTGATCCCATTGCCACTCCGTCTTTCTGACAATAAATTTCACCACTGAACTGAAACTGGTTATTACGTAAGCAGACAAACAGTAATTGTTCCAGTTCTTCCAACGGGATACCCAAATTGATTTCTTCACCCCGAATGTATTCTCACAGATAGTTGATTGGTTCACCGATCGGGACATTTGTAACCAACTGAACATTCCACACTGTGATCGATTTCACATGCACACACACACACATGCAGAGACAGATTTGGATCATCATTCCACCTTTCTTATTTTGAGAGTCAGATATAATGTTATGTATGGGTATGAGAATGAATAATTAGAAACGAGCTTGTTCGCCCCGTTGTTTGAGCGCAGTGTTTTCCCTAATTCCAAATCCCTATCTGGATTGAGCTGTGCTAAGCGCCCGAGAATTGAGTTTGTTAACAATTTACGACGGACAACTCGCACTCAGTGCTGTGAGGGTAAACTGTGACGTCCCTATTTTTAAGTCCGCAAATTCAGACCGTTTCATAAATCACAGTCAGTTAATTTTTATTTGGACTTCCAACGCCGTCTTCTTATCCTGCTTTACTGTTCCCCTGCAATTTTTTTCAACCTTATCAGACGGGACCTCAAAATTGCGCCGAGGCATTCCATCTGTTCCCCAATAACACTTTTCACTGCACTCGTTGATCGGCACACTGAGCCTTGTTTAACCACAGCCCACTGGATATTCCAGGACCGCATTCATCTGCTGCGCAAAGACTTATCCTCTTGTCGTTCCCCATTCGTCCAGTCGTTCTGTATTCCGGCACATTTCATCTAAAATAGGTTTGGACACAAAAACTTCTCGTGCCGAATTTGGTTCGGGTCCTGATCAATGACGAGAACATAAAAAAGGAGGTAGTTACGCAACTTTCCGACAAGCCACCTTTTCTTTTACTCTCTCTCTCTCTCGTTTACTAAAAAGCACTCCAAGTAAAACTTATCTGCTTGGATTTAACCAAATATTTGTTCCATTTTGGATGCCTTTGCTTATTCTCATTGTTGTATTTTTGCTTTCAATAAGTGAAATGTAGGTTTAATGTTTGCACAAGTCCTCTATACAAAGTAAGAATACGAATACAGAGCAACTCGGTTTGTACTCGATGCGATTGTCGACAAGAATGAGACAGTTGAGCACCTACAATCCACTGTTTGCGGCGCTAAATTCAGCTTTGACACTGCTTGCTGAATCACTGAGCAAACCGTTCGGGTCTCCCACTAACTGACCAGGATCGTACTTAGAAACGGCTCACATCTGTTAGTCGCATTAGTTATTTTGCACTCTAAAACTTCAATAATATTATTCTTGCCTTTCCGGAGACGAGTTCGATGGTCTGTGTTTCTTCGAGGAGTCAAACAGACCTGAACTTTTCAGTTCGGGACAAGAAACTCTGGAAAATCTTGCCTATACCGCATTCAGTTCCATATAATCATTTCAATCATGTAATATATGGCTTGTTGTTAGTGTAGTGACGTGGCACACACTACTTATGAGTAAATGCTAAGTCGACAGGAATTATGGATCCCCATGCGAATCGAAATGCGATTAAGTCAGATGGACAAAACAAAAAGTCCTTAAAAAAACATGTAGACGTGCAACACGTAGCAGATTACGTTACAATCCCAGATATGTTCATTTGACACAAAGAAGGTTTTCAGTTGCGCGTTCTGTTGGTTTTTGTGGTGTTCTGGTGCGTCTGTTTTGTGCCCATGCTTCACTAGATGTTTAACAGAGGAGAATACTTGAAATGACAAGCGGAAGAGAACTCTGACATGGGGATTCCGTGTGGAGCCTGGAGACGTGTAAAAAATTACGCGCAATCGACAATTGACGCCAGTTGAAGCAGTTGCTACTCTTACGCTCAGAATGTCTATGTCCTCGGGGTGCGAACGTTCTCATGAAGTGATTGAATGGAATGCAGCGTATGCACGGGACAGTTTCACCGAACCTCATCACAAGCCCCCTACTGTCAAAATGCCCTCTAAAAAACAGTTACCGTGTTTAAGATGTGGACGTTAAAAAAGTAACCGACAATGCTACTTGTTTTCCCCCCGTAACCGAAATTCATCATGCTTCTTTCGCCCTGTCACTCACTCACTAGCCGAATCTTCTGCCAGTCATTCACCATTATCTGAATGTCCATGTGTCTGTCTGTTTGTTACTGCATCTGTGTGTGTGTCTGTGTAATGTGGGTAACGCAAACAAGAAAAGTATCTCGGGTCGGGCCTGTTTGCTACCACTTCGTTTGTAATACCACAACGGGCATTTTCCACCCGATTTTTCTACGTGGGCACGAATTAGGAGTCGACTGTATCTCTGTCCGTTGCACACCGTTCGGGTTTTCTCACAAGCATACGAACGTGGAACACTTCCAATCCGACTTCACTTAATGCTTTCGGGACAGAGAAAGCAGTGTACGAAACAAAACAAAATAGAACAGAGCAGAATAGAGTGTGAATTCCCCTGATAAAAACTGACAAGTTCTATAATATCGGGGAATACGATATGGGCTCATTGCCAAATCGATAGGCCTACCATGAACGTGCCGTAATTCTGGTTGGCATGCCAGTGGAACAAGCATTGATTGCCTTCGTATTTTGTGCACGCTCTCGTGTGTCACGCGTAGATTAGGTTAAGAAATTATTCCAGTCTGTCATTTTTGATAAATGCATCTACACCCGTTGACCAAGCATAGATTTTCATAGTGGTCCAGGTATGATTACCTAACCAACATTCAATTTTACTAATTTGAGTGAATTACCGCTCAAACAACAAGAAATAAAATTGGAAGATATCGTTATTGATTGTTGAAATTTACAGCATATATCTCGTGTTTCGTCCGTCTTGGGGTATATCCCCCATAGCCACAAAGGCCCAGTGCAGTACCAGGGATGACCGGCAACCTGAATTTGAGACTTCGACTGATGGAGAATCGCGTAAGGTCCCAATAGGTCAGGTGGGATAACGAGCCGGACGACGGTGAATTACGGTGTAATCATGCAGAATGATGTGCACGTCACTTGTAAGCTGGTTCGGTCCACTATACCCCTCCATTGTTCCCATGTAATTTTCGGGCATTACTGTTTCCCACAGACCCAAAACAATTCTATTTTTCTGCAGTGTGCACCATGCTCAGATAGGGCGGAATTGTCCCGGACGTAAATCGTGTTCCGTTGCAGTTCCGGCTTTTCTTTCCAAAATTATCTCGGGGAAAGCTTATTTCAGTGGTTCAGAAGTGACAAAATTTGATAGATAAAACACTTATGCACATATCATTTCTTAACCATAAATTTTAATTCCACCTAGTCAGTCTATTTCTTCAGTATCTTGATGGTCTCTATCCAGATACGGGGCCCAAAGGGAGGTGGAAGGTTGCTACACAGTGATGCGTTTTCAAAAGCCCACACGTAACTCGTAAGAAACCTGTTACAACCTGTAAGACAGTAGGGTTTAAATGGAAACTGTAGATCCCACAACCACCCACCTTAGTCGATGGTGTTAGTTCCAACTGTTTTTAGGAGCATGAATTGATATTTGATAGATTTTGACCAGTGGGTTGGTACCTTGCCAGCAGCCAGTAACGGAACAGCGCCATATTGTGTAATGTTACTATTCAACAAGCCCTTGAGATCTGACCCGGATGGTCTGGTTATTAGGTGTTCCATTCACACATGTTCACCCGGAGTTCGAATCCCGGTGGAGGCTCCGTGGATTTGCTTTACCGAACAAGGTCAAGAGTCAGGTGCCATAGTAATTACTTTTTAGATAGATGCAGATGATGGAAGGTTCACTTGAATTCTCTGCTTCAAAACGTAAGTTTTTTTATCCCATTGGGAAGTGATCGATGGGGCTGGTCCGGTGATGAAAGCCGTAACAGTTGCTGTGTATCATTGGAATAATGGTTTGTGTAACATTAGCTATTCATTTGTGTTATTCATACCAGATTGGCTTTATCTAGGTAGCTCAGCTGGCAAGGTATCTGCCCGGTAATCGGAAGGTAGCCTGTTCGATTCCGGCCCATGGATGGGAGTTTTAGATGAGAAATATACTCATTATTTTGGTTGATACTGAGACGAGACAAACTCCACACGATCTTAACATTTTGTTTATTCTTGTAATCGCCAAATAAAACAACCTGAAATTCATATGAAAAGTAACGACAACCACTATGAATAGACATGGAGCATTACCTTTAAACAATAAATAACTACCGTTATCCCCATGGTAAACGTACTGGCGGTGCCAGTAGTTGCTGCGCGCAGATAACAGGGTTACTTAATGTGATTAGCAAAGCTTAGCTGAAAGCTATCAGATTCGCATTTCGATCACTTAACAAGGGTTCGATGGGTAAAAACAGATCAACTCTGTACTTGGTTGTCATCAGGTATAGCGGCTTGGCTGGGGCAGCCATTTTGGTGTTTGAATAAGCTAAGCATGGGTTTCCGATTACACATCTGATGAGCTTTGAGCTCAGGGACTTTTCTCTGTTTTTGTTGTTTCTGATAGAACATGGGCAACCCCTCGACGGAAGACAGCTGATCGTTGCATACTGCGCAGGTGCTTCGCTAGAAACGACCTTGGATTTCGGCAGCGATGGCCACTGATAGTGTTTTGCACCACCGAGTTTGTCAGCCACTTCAGGATATGTTGATGATTTAAATGAGACTGTAGTAATAAAAAAACCTATGAATTGTACACGTATAGGGATGACTGGGGAACAGAGTACCGGGTAAACATACCAGATGAGTGGCAATAACAGCGAAACCGGTCGTGTGCTGCCGGGGAAATTTTGTGCCGTCATCTAAATACAATGCAGTATTACTTATATTGATGCTATAGTCGTCGGATATCTGAGACAGAATTCACCAGTTTATTAGGTTCGTGGTTGTCCAGACGAGCCCCTATGGGGTAGTCGGCTGGATGCGCAGTTGTACATCTGGGATTGAGTGATTCATAGCTGAACTGATTATGTTAAACTCAGTATTGTCAAAGCGGCCATTTTCGCAGTTTCCAATAATAACTTGCGTAAATTGCAGACAACTTCAGGTAGACAATTAAAAAGAGCAAGCGAGATATGAATTTCTCGCAGTATTCGTCTTGCCTCTGTACTGGCCAGTTGGATAAAGGGTACTCAGAAGCTTCAACTTAGTACGTTGATTGTACTTAGTTGTTCGCACGTCCTTTTCTGTGGTGAACTTGCGAAAGAATTCCACTCATCAAATCATGGTTTGATTATTACCAACCCTTCTTCTGTCAAGATCAAACACTTCCATGATATTATGACTCACATATTGAAATTCCGTATATTTGGTTTACACAAGACATGCCACCGAGAAGTGATTTCAGCCGCTGAAACAATTTCTTTAAAACCTCCTGCTTCAGCCAGACTTTGTGTCATTTTTATCCCTGTATCACATTTATTTTGTCCGAATTTTCCTTTTTATCAAAATTAAGGTTTTTAAGTTCACAACACATTACCATAGGAGAATATAGCATAATAACATTCACTGTCGAAGTAAAATATAACAAAATATGAGAAAGTCAGCTTACCTTGAACATAATGCGCCAAAGCTTTCGTTTCTACTCACCGATGTACTTTTCTCCATATTCCTTGAGGCATGGATGTTAGTGTGGTGATTCAGTGGCTGTCACACGTGATACGGCCAGGTACAGGTTCGTAACCACGTACACGGATGAGCCTCGACGAATCAGGATAGCAGCAGACAATTCCGACAAAAGCTCCCTGTGATTGGTCATCTTTGAGTCTACCAATTATATTCTCTAATTTAGCATATTTATACAAACCCACTCTGCAATACAACTAACGTGCTGTTTTGCGGCCTTGGTCTTCTCGCTACATCCGTTGGCGTAGTTCTAGGTGGGGGCGATTTCAATACGGACTATCAATTCAGTTCATTACGATTATTACAAAGCCGTAGCATGGATGATAGAGCGTGTAGGAGACAGTCATGAAGTTTTTTGGCTGTTTGGTTTAAGAGATGTCCCCAGCATCACTTGGCTTTTTTCGAGAGAGCACCTCTTACATTTGCGCAACCAAGTGCGGACTGCAAGACAGCAGCGAGTTGATGCATGGTTGCCGGTGGCTCCCTAAGAGTTCGTTCGCCATTCGATTGAATTGAGTCCAATCCAGGAGTACACGTGGCCCTGTTACTTAGACAGATCTCCTCCATGGCCGTTTGTTTATATAATAAATCTAGTCCACCTATTCAGGAATAACTGTCTGTCCATGTCGACCACCTTCTCACTGGAGTTTTTGGACTCCTATAGCCCTCAACCTGGTTTAGCCCGCCTGTCGAGTGATTTTACGGGGTACGGTCGCTGGTGCGTGCTACAGCTCTGTGGAGCCACAGGTGATGACTGGGTACCGGATGGAGACCGAAGAGATGGAAGATACCCCAAGGGCACGATGGTCAACCATCTCACAGTTGCTACTCCTATCGGATACCCCATACACCCCCTTGAGAGCGCTCCTTATTCCCTCAAACGGCACTGGTTCTTAATTCGCCGATAATGCTTTCGGATGCCCCTATGCAGTAAATGAAAGTCCCAGTATTTTTCAAGATTATCCGAACGAACATTGTAATTAGTCGTCTTATCATTCTCTCTCGCTGAGCTTCCCCAAATGTGTTGATTTTCCTCTAAATTTTCAATGTAGATTATGCTGCCAAATATTCTTCAGTAGTTTTTCACGCTTTTCTATAGCTATTCAATGTCTTTCTGAACAATCTTTTACTCGATTTATCTGGGTTATTTTGACACGTAATCCTGCGTGCAATAACCACACTGGAACGGTATTTATCAACGTCCAAAAGTGTTCTTTTTCATGTTTCAGATTTTGCAGTCTCATATACTTTTGTTTTTCCTCACTTAATCTTAATTGCTTAAGAATGGTACTATTTATCATGAAGGAAGTCTCAATTAACTGGAGGCTGTCAACTGGGGAAAGGGACTCGCCGTGGTGGCAGTAGGAGCAGCAGCATTCGAACCCAGAACAGGAGGGTCTAACGTTCCCGATAATGGCCACCGCCGACCTGACTGCCGACCCTTAATCTTCGCCGGTCTACAGGACATCAGACTTGGGTCTTAAAACCAAGTCTCTGTGTAAGGGTACGTGCTGAATCGGTCAGTACGTCAGCGCCTGTCCGGAATCCAGGTCGGTACATGTGCCACCGGGTATGAAAGCGACAGGATAGCGAATCGATGAGACTCGAACGGATTCTCGTCAAATGTTAGCTGGTCGTGTGACCAGTCAACCAATCAGAAGACAGGCAACCAGATGCAAGCGTGATCTAGTTGGGTTGTGTTGCAATGACTGGTGTCAGTGGCTGTTTTGTTTCTACATAGCGTTTTGTACTAATAGGCTGATATGATTCGTGGGCGGAACGGATTTCTCAGAAGAGTTAGTGGGAAGGTTTAAAACACGGAGTCTACCTTCACCTGCAACAGAACTAACACATATGCCTTTACTGACCTGATCACCCGTGAACTTGTTGATGCTTGCGACAAATTGACGGTGAGGTTTGTATCTGATACTCATCAATGCTCTCACTCTATATTCATTTTTAGCTTTTCGTGCCTGCTCGAAATTTGGAATTCTCTAACCCTACACACAATTCTAAATTCGTAAACGGCGTTATCGCTTATCTGGTTCGTCTGCCCGTGGACAGCAACCAGATATTCCATGATCTTACCACTCTCCTCTGTCGTTAGCTCAGATGTATTTTACAGCACAAATTCCTTTCTCCTCTTCCTTGTCCGTATTCCACTTAACATTTTACGCTTGTTGTCTCGATAGATTTCTCTGTTAATATTCGGTATGATGAAATTTCAGGTATTACCGAATACAGAACCACGTTCATAGACTTGATTTGACCTGAAATATGCATATTTCACATGAGAAATATTCTGTGCTAATGATTTGTTTGCATCACTTTACATAACTGAAGCGCTGAACCATCCCACCTTGCCTATGTCGATAATGCACATGGCTTATGAGTTACCAGACTAGACACGACCCACGTAAAGAAACAACATCACCAGTGCCCTATGTTGCTCCGCAAGAGGTTGAGCAGACTACGACTGGGGAGCCACGTGAATAATCTATTGAACAATATGGGACCAGTTAGTAAATTAGGAAGAATTGTCTGTTCCACACGGTTTAGTAAATTCTAATTTATTCAATCAGTTGAATGTCAATCTTGGTCTGGAGTCGAACCATGCAATAGATCCGATACTTTCGTCTACTTGGCCTACTATTTTGATTTCTGCTGAGATTTAAACAAAAAATGAAGTCTTGCGCGGGATAGACCAAGAAACGAGTAACTTCTCCTTTGCTTTTTCATTCTTATTGGGTCAAAATCGATTTATCTCATCTTTCTGTATCACTCTGACAGTGCTGGTCACTGATGTCGTTCATTAGAAAGAACTAAGGTTAAACGGTTGAAAACGTACGTCTTTAAACCGGAGAAAGTTACCCAAATGAAGTACATCGGGTCTGTTCTGTTTTTCTTACGGCTGAACAAAACAAAGAATGTACACAGGAAAGCTATGTGGGCAATTTCCCACGTGATATGATGTGTTGTGTTCGAAAAAGTCAGATGCTATTGGAGCGCAGAACGGTGCAAGACTGACCCAGTCACATGAGTGGCATTTAGAAGGAAATTAATCTGTACTGTTATTACTAATTAAAAAAATGCATTTGGATGGTAACCAACCACGGATTCGTTTTGTGCTGGTTTTGTTTATTTCCTTTCTTCCGATAAAGTTAAAATAAATTGAAAAGAAGAAGACAGAATATCGACTACGTGCACATGAGTAGTAGGACAGTAGATTTATAGAATGTGATTCGTCATTCATCATTCAAAGCTAGCGACGGTTTCAGTGGTGAGTTGGGCCTCGATACTGGATGAGGAATCATATTCTACAAATATCGACTACCTTCGGTGTTAGTGAACAATCATAGTTGTGCGCTGCACGAACCGACTAATTATAGGGTAGTGGACAGGATCAGGAATTGCATGCATAAGAAGAAAACGGGTAATATATCAACAAAACAGCAAGTTTCCCCAAGACTAAAATAGTATAAGCACATTGGATAAAGCTATCAGCTAAACTTTCCATACCGATTGAAAGCTGAAAAAAACTATGTAACTGATGAATCCGCACAGGACGACCACACTACCGTGGTGGTGAACAGATTGATGTTGGAAGTGTCATTATTATTACTATCAACATTAGTAATAGAAGTAGTAGAGTGGTAGAGTATGCATACTACTTACTAATCTGTTGAAACAAGAAAATGGACAGTTACGGAGAGACAATGGCGGTGAGTACGTCACACACACCGAGTGTAATGAAATGAAAAACAGCACACAAATCACACGATAACATTCCGGAGCATTTAATGACTACCCTCACATGGACTAGATACTGAGTATGCAAATGAACAGCTCTGTTATGCTTGGTTGATTCTATTCATATTCAGATGAGCGCTTTAAGTCTCGCTGGTTTGTCTATAACTGCAGTAGTAATAGTAGTAGTAGTAGTAGTGTTGTAATCCTAAAGACTTGCCTGGGTGGTAGGTTACTCATTGAACCTAGCTCGTTTGAACGTCAGCAAAACTAACCAAATGTTGCAAACATACTTGCAAAGTAGTTGTCCCATCCACTTGAAGACAGTCACCATCCGGACAGAAGAGCAGTACTGTGGTTGATGTGCCGTCGTCTATCTTATTTCGTTTGGTTTCTTAGCCATAGCTGCGTTTGGTAATCCACAACTGTCCATAGTTGCGTTTCAGCAATCAACTGCTTACTAAATAGTATATACTCCCCACCACTGTAGTGGTAGTGGTAGTAGTATTAGTAGCAGTAGTAGTAGTAGTAGTAGTAGTAGTAGCAGTAGTAGTAGTAGTAGTAGTAGTAGTAGTGTGAGTGTATATACTACTTATTAAGTAGTTGATTGCTGAAGACAGAACTATGGACAATTGTGGATTAACGAACACAGCTAAGTTCAGCAATCTAGGCGCAATAAGGTAAGCGACGATCTGCAAACCACCTGACCGCTCCTCCGTTGGACGATGACTGTTTTCAAGTGAACAGGACAGCCACTTGGCAAATGAGGATGTTTGTAACGTTTGTGTTGTTTTGTCAATGTCCGAACACGTTGGTGTCAATAAACAACCTATTCACCAAGGCACGCCTTCTAGATTAAAACAGTAGTAGTAGTAGTAGTAGTAGTAGTAGTAGTAGTAGTAGTAGTAGTAGTAGTAGTAGTAGTGGTAGTAGTAGTAGTGGTGGTAATAGTGGTAGTTCGGGTCACCAGTCCAGACGATGATGTCACTTCGACTGGTGATGATACACTTACAACCCCTGAAGCCCAGCTCATCTGTCAGAAGGTTCTGAGATCTTGCTTGTCCTAAAAATAACGCTGAACAGCTATCTATGCTTGACGTCAACAAGTTAATTTCCAACATTTCAGTCATTCTTCTCAGCTTCAGCCGTAGAATACAGATATCGTTTGAAAACTACGACGGGTTAAATACAAATAAGTACGCGAAGCTAATTGGCATCTGTTTTGAGCTACAATTCAGTACAATATCCCCTTTGCCACTGGTCCTTACACAAGGGGTGGTTTTCACACCTGAGTCGGATAAGGTTACGCTTAACAAGATACTGAAGTACGACACTCAATAACAAATTTCAGACATGCACTGAGCCTGTTAGATTACGAAAACAAAATGAAGTAATGTCTGGAAAATGAACAAAAACAAATGCTGGACAATCACGGGAGAAAACACACTTAACATCGTATTTAGGTGGGGGTGTAAATTATGAGCTTCGTGAAAGTGCTGCTAATTGGAACCAACGTGAAAAATCTGCTAGAATATTTCTGAAGGAAACATTCGCAGTGTAGAAACCGGGTGAATAATGTGAAATCAAAATTAGGCACTTATTTATTTCCAGTAACTTTACCGTTCGGTCACATCATTCACAACGTGTTCTTAGGAAGCAATTTTGAAAGTTTATTAAGAACGAAAAACAATTTTAGTTTTCAAAATTAATCATTGACAGAAAAACATCCCAGTGAATGCTAGAACTCTTTTTTCTAATGGCAACATGAGACTTTCTCAGAAGCTTGCACCTCCATTTTCTTTCTGTCTAGTTCCATTAGGTGATTAGACCTTCCCAAAAATATTGTTTCGATTCAAACCCACAAGAGTCACACAAATTGTGCCAGAAGTCCACTCAGCAAACCGGCAGCGAACCGATGACCTCCCGTTTACCAAGTAGCTCCTCTACTGTCTGATCTATCACTGTACGGCAATCGGAAGCGCATATCCCAGGTGAACATCCAATGTTGCTCAACCACTGATTCAACCGAGAAGGCTAGTACAGTGATTAAAACCAGAACAGTTACTGTATATCATTGGAATAGTGTTTGTGCATCACCTGATATTCATAGGTGTTATTCGCGTCCAGCTGGCCTTACCATGATGATTCAGCTAGTAACGTAATTGCCCGGTAAGGGGAAGGTCGCTGGTTCGATTCTCACTCGAGGAGAGGATTTTTGAACGGGAAAAATGAGAGTGGATTTTCACTTACCTAAAAGATACTTATGTTCTCCATGCCTTCAGCGACCAGGGTTTCTAATGGGGCTAAGCTTGATGTAGATTCTTAAATATCCGTTGTTGAGCTTGAGCTTCTCATAAGTAGCAAAAGAGATCTCTTTAGTTACTCAGTTCCCATTGATATTCTTACGGAAACTGTGCCTGCAGTCGGTTCACACACATGTTTCTACACAAAGAAAGCCGAATCCAAGATATGAAGACTAAAACACGAAAGTGAATGATCTTGAAACAGATGATGTGATGATTTTATGTCGCAATCACGTCATATGATAAATACCATTTTAACGGATCTTAGTTTGATCCAAAGTGCATACCCGTCGAGATCTATGCATTTTGGATTATTCCATTGCAGAATTTGTCCACATTATCTATAGCTGCCATTCTTAGCGATTGCGCTTACCTCGTGGCTTGCGCGCGTACAACCCGCCTGCACATGGGGACGGCATTAGGCATTCCAACGTTGACCAGTTACACCGCATGTGATTCAGCGGCTGATCGCATGTTTATCGGCGCACATTTGCTGCCCATAAAAAAGTCGTATCATGTACGGTAAATGAGATATTCTGTTACCAGTTCAGACGAAATCTGATCTTGTTCCAGGCAGTCCAGTCACTGGCACTAATTGTTGTCCATCTACTATGAGTTATCTTTTGAACACTACTGAAGCCCAGTTTCAGCAGGTCGTTCGGTAAAACTATTCGAAATCACAAAGACACGAAGCTGATTGCATCATCTAACGGTGACTTTGAAACGTTGCTTTTGAGAACGCAATTAACGTAGAAAATTTAAGCATCTGAACATCGAGTAAATGATAACTGCATGCTTAACAAACGGTAGCCCAGCGTGTTTGAAGTGACAATTCAGAACCACCCAAATTTGCAAAGACTTGAAAATGTACGCACGAAATTACTATGTACCCATTTACATTAGTATTGTTTAGTTAACCGCAGTGAAAATACTGTTAAGATTGCTGATTGTGCCTCCATTACTGCTACTGCTCCCACCGCTACTCTCGTCGTTGATGATGGAAACCAAAGTTACATCGTGATTTTTCCTGATCCACTTGAGAAATTGGAAGAAAACCTCTGCGTACAAACAAGCTCGGACAAGATTGTACCACTATTTCAGGTTATCCAACAATTGTTGATTTACCTGGCAAGCTATGACAATTGAAAAATAGCATCATTTGTGTAGAGACGCTATGGACAAGAATATCAGGGAAGCGAAAGACGGCGTGCGGGAGGGTGCCAGTCATCAGTGTTGTATTCGCAATTATTAAGAACTTATATCAAGAAATTCTTTTATTACCACGCAAATAGGCATGTAAGCAAGTAATGTGCCATTCGTGGATTCGGCTCAGGCCAATCAAGGCAGATCGATAGGCCCCGAGATCTGATTGGCTAACATTGTCCAGGCTGAGGCATGACTAATATCGATGCCGTGTGTGTATGTCTGTGTGTATACGAGCGTGCGTGTGCATCTCTCTGTGTGTACAGTTGCAGGCACGTGTTTATGTGTGCGAGGGATTGATCGCGAAGTCTGCGTGTGCGTACTCTTTTCATCAGTTAACTTCTGTATTGTCCGAGATACAATATCGATTAAATACAATCTAATCGATAACTTTTCGGCCAAAGGTTGCCGAAAATAACTGAGAAACCGAGATCAGGGCAAGTCATACAAGCAAACAGTAGTCACGCCGGATGCATTCTGCTAAATTTGACAACTACTTAGGTACTGTGACGGCTTTGTTGATCTGTTAAATTTCCCGTTGTCTTGGGTCAAAAACCAGTCGCATCAATAAAACATTTTCAAACACTCCAATGGTTGTACGCATCGCACGTACGTCCACGACTGAAATATGACGGTCCTGTTGCACTCCCTGTACGACGGAAACAGCTGAACCGAAACTCGAATCACCCGGGTCGTTGTTGGATTATTAGGTATCAGCTTTTAAGGTCGTCTCCAGACCGCCGGACTGTTTTCAGAGTCCTATCGTACAGGACAAGGTGATCTTATTTACATTAACCCGAGATTTGGGGCCCGAACTGATGGGGTATTTTCCCCTATTAGTGCACAACAGGGCGTGTGGTCGTCTACTCCTAGTCATAAAGCATCAGTCGGTGGGCCTTCCTCTGATGTACCACTTACCACCGAGGTTAACAAACTTAATGAAAAGCTATGCCAGCCGAAGTGGTGGAAGATAAAAATGACTACATATTCAAGTAACGCCTGGACGTCCTTTTGACGAGGTAGTACAGTACACATCCATCATTTCCATACAATCAGGGATAAGGTGATTAGAGACTTTGTCCCATTGCCAAATTTAATGATAGGAGATAATCAAGCCGTAATCGCTTATATGATGTGAAACCAAGGTGATAGAGAAACTGCCAGCGACCTATTCGATGTATAAACCTTTCTTGCTAGGTAGTACAGCGTTGTTGGAAATGTAGGTAGTCAGTCAACGTTTCGACTGAAACTTGTCCCGAGAAAGGTCAGTCGTGGTAACCGAAACGTCGACTATTTATAGGAATTTCCGAACCACTCTTCATATGACATATCACATGGCACATTATGTCCTCGATATAACCCGAAAAGAACTCGGTTCCGATACACTGACTTATTTGATGAGTCTGTGGGTGTGTGTGTGTGTTTGCTCAGATTTGAGATGTAAACTAGAGATTTTTACTTCTGATGTGAAGTGTGACTAGAATGATGATCAGTTAAGCTAAATCAATACCATCAATATTTCTGAAGACCGATTTACAATCCCGTGAAAGAATGGGGATCAGGAATAAAGATGCACTTGTCCGTGTGCTTTTTATGAATAAGAAAATCCAGCTTTTAGGAAAGACCTGGAGTGATTGTTTATATTGTACGACTTCTTGTTGGGCATGAAGCCCGTCCAGTGCATTGATAAACCTAAAAAGATATTATTGAAGATGAAATTCAAACCCTTATAGTGGCCAGCAATTGACTTTGGTGTTCCTGTGTGAATATTTTTCTCTTTGAAGGATGCCCACGAAAGTCACGAAAGATTTCAGAAGGATTTTCTCCCCGACGGGGTATACGGGCTAATGCAAGTTAAAAATATAAATAAACTTGAAATGTGCTTCAATTTATGAGCGTGGATCCAGCCGATTGGTTATCCATACTTTTGACCAGAATTATGGTTTTCCTTGGGTTACGATTTGCCCGCTCAATAAAACAAAATTATATATATTATTATATATCTGTCGAAATTGATTGTTTTCTCTGAAAGTCTCTCTCAAGTGAACGAATCATCGATATTGTGAAACAAAGTGCCATGAACTGTCCAGTGTGATAACTTCCATTGGTGATACTTGTGAGGTATAACGTTCGACCAGTAGATGAATACCTCGCTGGTAGACAGCTGTCGGGGTGAATTTACCGCCTACGTGAGCCTCGCACTGTCCGCTACATTTGACGTGTATTTCATTTTATTTGTCGTCGTCGTGGTTGTGAGGCTGGTGGCTGTGGTGGTTGCGAGGTTGGTGGTGGTGAATCTGAGTGGGGCTTTTATGATCTGCACGGGGAATATGTTCAGACAGGGGGTTGCTGCGATCCGGATCTTCTAGCTTCCAAACATATGGTCGCATTTCATGAACGCGTGTAAAAAGCAATGAAACTTGCTGATTCATAGCCGATGTCTGTTTTGGTACCGAGTGTGAACACGAAGGCTTGTAGCACATACGGGCATACATACATATATACACAAATACTAACATACGTAAAAGCACAACAGATACACAACGCATTCAAGTGTTTGGAACAAGACGGCGGGCGCCATTTCAAGCCGCTCTTCATGAATGTTTTTTACGCCATGTGTCAAGGCTCCAGTGATTTTGTAACGAAGACGGCAAGACGAGAGGGGACACCTGTATTTGGGCGGCCAAACAAGTCAAGTCGGTGAAACATGTATAATCGTTTACATGGTTCTGCACAGGATTTTCATCCGGTAATTGAGTGACTCGGAGATAAACGAACTCCAAGTCCCAAGGCAGGGAACACGGGCTCGCTTTACTACATGTGCCAGAGGACAGAGTGTCAAGCAATAACAATAACATACCTCAAATTGTGGACAAACCGACCACGGAATCAATACAGTCAAGAAAGGCTTCAAGACGCCCAAGCACCAGTAGACAGGAAACGCTCAAGACAGTGAAGCAGGAACGAGTCAAATGGCGTACAAAGTAGGTCCTTATTTATGGTGGCTTTCTGGCCAATCAGCGATCAGAAGAGAATTAATGATTCGAGGGAACACACTCACACAAGCGCGGGTGAAGAACAAGCGGATTACCGTGGTTATGAGAAAGAGCGAGATCAAGGAGAGATGGCCTAGTCCAGTCGTTCACACGGATAAGGCAGACGGGGGGGGGGGGGAGAGAATAATTACGCTCAAAAGTTTGTGCCTCGTCGTGTAATCCAGGCCATCATGACGTGGGTCTTTCCAAAACTGGGGAGAAAGGTTACGTAAGCGATAAACTGGAACAGATAAGAACAACAGTTAGGCTCATAGAAATTGAAACGTTTTTTTATGTGCAATTGAGTAGTAGGAGATTATATTCGTATATAATATGATTCATCATGCAGCTTCAACGCTCAACTCACCATTGAAAACCATGGAAGCACTGTACAGCTGTTTCATCCTTGTTGGGAATCATCAGCAGTGCACATCCACCGAGCCCCCACAGGGACTCGAACCCGGAGTGAACGACTGTGAATCGAACACCTTAACCACAAGGCTATCCGGGCTGGCTCTCAACGGTTTGTTGAACATCTACACTACATGATATATCACCCTTCCGTCACTGGTTTTTGAACGGTAACAACCCGCTTCCCACACAGCGATCGACTCCCATGGAAAATCCAATGGAAAATCCACTTGCATTTCACATCGAAAAGTCGGACGCCGCAAGCAGGAATCGCACCGACGACCCTCCGCATACGGTGCAGACGCTCTACCAGCTGAACCATCGCTGCCCGTCAGTCAGCAGTGAATAACGCAAGTGAATAACCGATAAGGCGCGAACCACGATTTTCTCGAAATAATCATGAGAAGAAAAGCCAGAGTTGCAACATAGCACGATTTATGTCCAGGACTATTTCGCTGCATCTCAACATGATGCGTACTGCAGAAAGATACTGTTTATATAAGTTCATGTACAATAATAATGTTTGACAAATAAGGGGAAGAGGTCAGACTGAAAAGAACTGCGTGACGCAACATGACTGTAAGAATTGTATCTAACCGGACAGTCGTACGTCATGAAATAACATGGACTCGAACTACGCGCACTGGAAGAACGACAAGACCATACAAGAACAGTAGGAATGTATTCTGTTACAACTGGTTGGTGCTCATTCGCTTATATACAGAAATAGGCATGCATTCATTGGCAGGTAACGTCCTGACCAATCACAAGGCGCTTCGCTGTATCTATACAATCTAACATTCACCGCCCGGCTTTATGCGATTGGCTGGATACTGCAAATGAAGCTATAGCGCACTGGACCGCGTGTGCAGACACTCGAATCACTACAATGACTGAACAACAAATTGTCACATGGATTCCAAAGCCGGGAAAGAGGTTACGTAAATGGTAAACTCTAACAGATAAGCACAACCATTCGAATCATGAGAATTGGGGTCATTCGGCACTTGTCGTAGAAACAAGACTAGAAAGAACTGCTGCACGCAATATGACTGAACAACAATTGTTAAGCGGTTGATGAAGCCCAGGGTATGATCGGCATGGAATTTAGTGGTGACCATGCATGAAAGGCAAGCAAATAGTTTGGCCAATACAAAAATTTAGGATAGGCAGCTTGGGACCTGGACATCACAGGTTTAACGAAGTTCCTCGATATGGCGAGCCGAATTTCTTTGTCAAAATTCAGACCGCGCCGCACCAACACTGATCCTCCGGCTGCCTGAGCATTTTGGCTACGTTCTAGCCAGTTATCTGTGGCCTTTAGCTTGATTCTCTTGTGCACTATTCTTGTTTGGCCGTCTTGATGGTTCCGTTTGACGGCTTGATCGATAGCCCCTCACATGGGCTACCTTGCTGGTTTCCTGAGTTCCCGCTGCATCCCATCTACTATTCCGTATCCCTCCTTTGGTCTGTTGTGGGATTCTTCCGACATATTCACAGTTTGTTCTTTGGTCCGTGGCTCTTGATCGGCTGGCCAGATCAGTCTGATATTCCCATCGTTCTGTTGCTCCAGCATTCCCCGATACAGTTTGTGAAAACAGGACATAATTTCATATAAAACTATCCATCGACCCCCTGTCTTCGGAATTACCTGTCGTCATTGCCGGAATATTGGGCCAGTCTCGCAAGGGATTGTCGGTGTCTACAACGATGTGAATGTCACCGGTGAAAAACACTTACCTCAACTATCCAAAAAGGACTTAAATGCAGTCATTCGGTTGATAACAAACGTATACACGTGCGCTTATGTTGTCACATATATATATATATATATATATATATATATATATATATATATATATATATATATATATATATATATATATATCTTAACATCAAGTAAGTTTGACGGAATTTCGAGGAATTTGCCAGAAGAATATAGGTCATTTAGGAGTTCCTTTTGCTCGAAGAAAGCAGATACTGCTCTTCATTTAACAGCTACTGCCCTGAAGACAGTAAATTAAGTTCAGTGGAAAACACTTAGTTTCCTTTGCTGGAAGAAAGCTGTCAGTTTGACATTTGCACCGGTCTGGTTACGTGCTGGTCAAAGGGGAAACACTACTTTCTGTCCCCATGAACGACGAGAAAAATCGGGCAACGGGTTCTACACGAGATCCAAAACAACAAATCTTCTTTCTCTCGGAATGAAAGAAGCAAAATAAAAGACAGATATTCGAATCTACGGAGTAGTGATTACGTGAACATTGTCAAAACTGCATTCCTCGAGAAAATCCAGCTGTGTTCAGCGGCTGCAATGCGCAATACAGAAATCTTTTTCCAGACCAATTTGGCTACATTAAAAGGCCTGATGTACTGATCAGATCCGACGGGTCGACCCGAAAACAACCAAGACAGTGTTTTGATCAATTGCACAAAAATAAGTGAGATTCATAAAATACTGTAAAAGTGGGTCTTTGAGACAAAAAAGGTACGTTTTTTCTAAAAATAGAATCTAGACTGAGTTTAAGCAACCATTTTCTCGTATTGTTTTCCAAAAGAGCTGATTTTTAGTGACAGCTCTGCAAGCGGAAATAAACAACAGTATGGAAATAATGTGAAATAACAATTATTTTAGTTAAATGCTTGTGCGTGAAGGTAAACAGAGCGGAAATAAGATACATCACCTAAATTTTGACTAGGGAACCTCTTTTCTCGATGTTCATTGGCTGGTGTATTCTTACCAGGGGCTCAGCAGTTGGCCTCATGAATGCAACTGTCTGCCAGCAACTGGTTCAACAGAACTGAACTGAATCCGGTATCTATGTATCAACTGAACATAATCGCTTCTCGAATCCAAGAGTCCAAGCTTGTAGAGTGGAAGAAACACTTACGTCATCACATCATATCAAGCTTCGAACTCAGATGAACTTCGTGTCACAATACCCGGTGGTGGTCAAATGGTCATCATGGTAGATTTTAGGTCTTTCCGTCACAGGCTGGATCCGTGCGTTCGTCGCTGGTCACTTCCAAACCGGTAACCTCTAATCAAAAGCGACCCCCTTCCTGAAATATTGTATCTTTATTGCCGATTTAATGTAAGTGAATAAAAAGATGGAGAGACAGAAGCAGTACTTAAAAGAAAGAAAAAACAGTTTTTTGATGATTGGGCGATTTTGGCATGCACTTTGCTGCTCATATTAGGCAAACGGTTTGTGCAGTGAACAAGAAAACAAAGCATCACTACAGTGTCAGCCCGTTAACTATACGAGGGACTGACTACGATCGCGGGCTGTATGTGGTAACAGGCGTTACACCCTTTATATGAGTCACAGAAATTAGGCACCGTTCAACGGATCAGGATGTGGCGAGAATTCAGATTGGTTCTATCCGTGGAAGAATCATTTGCAGCCTGAGTATTATCGTATTATCAAGGTACCTTTTTAAAGTTTAACTCGGTCAAGTTGATCTTGAATTGTGTGTGAGTGACTGAATTTCTGTAGGGAAAATAATATATCTGTGTAGAGAGTTCTCGATGAATGAAGTGGTTAACGATAACTATTTCAATTCATCTATGGTGTCGACTCATGAGTTTATTGAATATTAGTTTTATTATATGTGAGCATTCAATGTTCGTTAGCACAGCGTCATCGAAAATAATGGCAGTCCGTTGTTGCTTCGGTTACCACGAGTAATCTTCATCAGGACCCGTTTGCAATCGATTTTGAGCGTGGATTTCTCTGAAAACCGCATGCTGATGAACAATTCTGACCAACCAGACCTGATACATGAAAGGGTAAAATAAACTTCGGTCTTTTTTGGTTTTGATATTTTTCCAAACTTGCACTTCAGTGTATTAAAAATTACATATCCCATAGCCCCAAAGACTGATTCCACTATCAGGGATAAGCTGAAACCATGATTGTGAGACTACGAAAGAAGAAACGCTTCGGGTCATCATAGGTCAGTCATAGTGTAACGAACAAGGCAAGACGGGTGAAAAACACCTGTACTTGATCAGCCAAAAAAGTTTAGTTGGTGAAACACGGACAACCGTTTATATAGTTCCTTTTTCAGACCACGATGTGGCAACATGCATCTTTTGGCTCCGTTCTGGCCAGGCTCCTGCCACTATTAGATTGATTCTCTTGGCCGTCACTTAATTTCTGTCGGTCCGACTGATTTGGTCGACGGCTGAATCGGTAACCATCCACACGGGCTATCTCGTCGATTGCCTCAGATCCCGCTGAGTTCCCCTGACGAATCCACACGCCTCTTTTAGTCTGTTGCCGGAAGCTTCCGATTTAATCATCATATCTTGTTTGCTCTGCGGCTGTCGACTGGTTGGTCTGATCAGTTTGCTACTCCTCTACTTCTGTGGTCACAGCGTTCCCCGTTATGGTTTTGTACAGTTACTTGTCTTTGAATGCCAATTTAAATACCCAGTAGTGCTTAATTTATAAGGAGTATGCGCATAAACACAAGCCAGACAATACCCACTATCTACCACCGAAATGACCGGCGATAAAATGATTTGCGCCTCATACCATAGATGGAATAGAGGTGTACTCCACTTGATCATCACCGGAAGGTGTGATCAGCTAAACTTTAAGAAATTTCGGTTGAATGAGAACGAGTAACTCGGTGTCTTTAAGGCATTCCAAAGTAATTAAGATTGATTATTGGCTGATTTTACCTCAAAATAGGTCATCAGTGCGTCACACAAAGTAACACAGTGTGCAACCTCGTTGTTCAAGGACATATCGTACACTTGAGTTCAGTAAGCCTCGTTCCTTAATCTGATAATGTACCGGCAAACTTGGTGCATGTGAATTTTGACTGGTTGGTTGGTTGGTTTTTCTGAAGGGAATCCATCACAAACACACATTTGTCTCGATAGTAACCGGATTTCAAAGGTTTCTGTCAAGTTGCCATTAAGAAAAAGCCAGTGAAATCTCTGTTCGACAGAACAAGAAGAATGATAATCACAAACAGATCGACTGAAAAACACGAAAGACTCCAAGCTACCCCCGTTGACAAACAATAACCAGTACGGTTTACGATGAAACTATCATGAACGAATATACCGAGTGATCAAGCCATCAAAGGTACCACAGTAAGAATCTCTCCTTTATTTGTCTTCGTCTCAGTCATCGTCAAACTACGCCACTCGCCCATTATCAGACGAAGATTCAGTGCAGAATACTTTGTTCCTTTGAAGAGACCACACGTCCTACTAAAATGTGCCTCAAGTCACTTTTTGACAAATCAAGGATCACTTACAAATGCACCGGTTCGTGCGGATGCATATAAAAAGCGGAACCCAAAGGATAAATTGGTCTACACATAGTCAAACATAAGATCTGCCAGTTCTCTACTTGTTTATTGAGATCGAAGCTGTCAAAGCGCGTTCAAACCGAAGTCCAGGTTCATCTATTTCATATTACCTGGAGAATAAGGGAGGCAGATAAGAACGGATTTTGTCTTTCAAACTAACCTGACCGTTAATTAAATATGATCCGAAGTACTGAGTGAAGCAACGAGTATCGATCCGTGTACGATAGCGATCACTGCACTTTGTTGATTCTATAAATTTGCTTTTCCATTCCCGTTCATTGTAAGGGCCGAGAACATTTGGCCTGCATATCTGACTGATTGCGGTACGCGACTGCGGAAAGGGGAAATGCATTTTGTAAAGATTAGAAACGAACATTAAGTCACCGCAGCAGCACATAACGGTAGTTTTGCCTACTGTTAGTAGCAACTGGACCAAATCTGTGCTCCTCATTGAGATGAGGAACCCCCGAACTCCGTGATACGCGAGTTTTTGTAAAAATGTGGAACACGAAATGCTACTAAACCCAGGCTTTTTTAAACAATATCATTTGAACCAAACCGCTTAGGGCAGCCATGACTCGCCTTAAAGCCATTACTATCCGACTTTCAGAAGGTCATACGATCTGCAACAACATGAGGAGCATGCCTGGATGTTACGCTTCAGTTATTGTCACTAAGGCTCACTGTGTTCCATAGTCCGCTACTTGATTTTTTTACTAGTTCAGTGGTGGATTTAATAGCATTTCACACCCTACGAGGCACATTTTTCGCGATAAATAGATTCATATGTCTCATGCTTCAAATCCATGTGTGCGTATTTTGTATAGTAGTCCGTTGACATGTAAGTATACTAAAATTGTTCACTCTAGACGGTTTGTTTCAAAAGTTATCGCATAAAATCACACTGGGTGTATTGGCATTTCGTAGACGAGATGTACTAGTTTAGTCGGCGGATTATTCGCATAACAGTGCATTCCAAATTGATCCTTGATGATGCATAAAGTAATAAAAGAATGGACTCTTCAAAAAGGCAAAAAAGCTTTGTGTAGGCTGTGCTACCCTCGCTGCCAGTGAAGACAATAAATTATGAAACTAAACATTGCACACCATCTACACTCGACTGGACATTAAAACCGTGGAAACACCTCAGCACAGCTGGTTCATGTGACCTGATAGGAATCATCAGCTGCATTACGCATTGTGAGAACTGGATCTACCCGACCAGCCATACATAATGGAATAGCTCGTACCCAGACTGTCAGAAAATCGGAAATCTCTCTGAAAACACGTTATCAGCGAGGCTGTAGTTCGCGTTCTTCCTATCCACGGGGAGGGTGGTTTGTGAATACTAATCAATGACTAGGCCAGCATATCCGACATAGCAGTGCAGTCGTGACGCGTGTGCCCATGAATTAATCAGTCTACTACACGGTTGCCTACCTTTCACACTGACCCGCCAACCTATCAGACTTACGGCATACCGTGATCCGACCTAATAAATCACATTTGCGAACCACACTAGGAAATCAATAACAGCGTCATATGCGTCCACGTATTCCTTGCTTCATGCCACATAAAGTGTTCATTTTTGGCTACACTTGAGTGCAGTTTCTGCACTTTGTCTGTGATTACTTTTCTTCTGGGTTTGAACGATCGAGTAATCACTGACCGCGAATAGTCCAGAAGTCTGCGCGCTGACACAACACTGACCACGTGCCCCCGGAACTGACGTGACCAAACAAGAATAGCAGGAATTATATTCTATCAGATTTCACTAGCTCGAGCTCGTTTATGTATATATCAGGAGTGCAACTGTTGGCGAATAACGTGCCAAACAATCGCAAAGCGATCCCGCTGTGTGTGTATGATCTGCTTCTTAATACTCGAGTCCAACTTATTGGTTGGAAACTGGGCACTGGGCTGCTTGCCAGAGCATTCGAGTCACCACAAATATCCACAGAGTCCCAGTTCGGACTCGAACATGAGCTGCATGTTTATGAGTCACATAGATATGTCAAACACTGGGTGATTTGGCCTGGTTCCCCACGGCTTGTTTTGTATCAGGGCAGTTCGGCTTGAGAAACCTAGTAATGATAAGCAATCGGATATTGTACTACTCCCTTTGGAAAAGTAATCAAGCTTTCCAGGTTGTCTGCGTTTTCTTCGTTTCACACAGACCCCCTAGAGAGACGAAGTTCATCATAGGGATAGACGGCAGAGTGGGCCACGGTTTGTTACCTTCGACAGCCAGTGAGCGAAGGGAGCTACACAATCTAGTGCGGACTTGAAACAAACCGTTCATGAACGGCCTGGACAACCAAGTGGTAACGTGTGTGCCCAACAGTAAAGCACCATTGGTTCGAGCCCCTATTTGGAATCGTCTGAAATGCGCTGCTAACGATTCCAGAAAAAGCCAGACGAAACAGCTGTTCACATTACTTCCGTGATTTTCAGAGGTGAGCTGAGCCTTGATACTGCGTGACGAATCATTGTATACCAAAGTGGTCAATAATAAGCAACAACATATATCCAGTGAGTCCCAACTTGATTCCAATCCATTTATCCTGGCTACGCAGCGAAAGGGTTATCCGTACTTCAGTGGAGCAAAGTAGGTACGACGCAACAATGCCTTGTATAGCCAATCAAATTAAAGCACCTTGCGTTGCATGCATCTAGTTGCGTGGATGAATTGATTCGTTGTAGAAAATGACTGGCCTTTTCGTATGAATGATTCAGTCACAACTGAAAACCCTCCTAAGAAAAAACTACTGTTTCTGTCTAGTCGGCAGAGATCATCAAGAGCCAGTTCTTCGGAAAAAGCAATCGGTATATTGTTACTTCACGCAGTCAGTAAATTTCAATCATTGCTAGTTCTTCGGCAGTTAGTGAGGCCTCTTGCACCAATCAGACTGCTCGATTTATTATGTGCAAAACAGAAGTCTCTTTCTGACCAGTCAAAGCGTATTCAGCTCAAAGGTCAGCCTTGCGTACACAAAAAGATCAATATCCGAGTCAATTCTCCATGAAAAGCAAGCAGTTTATTATTACAGCACGTAACAAGGAAACCACAATTTTTGGTAATTCCTCGGTGGTTTATAGGGTCTTTTGCACCAGTCAGATTGCTAGATTTAGAATATGCCAAGCAACAGTCACTGATATGGTAAAACGAAAACATCCATCACAATCCGGAAAGTCAAACCTGTGAGTCTAGCATACTTTGACTTCGGCCTGAAACACGACCAAGTAGCATCAAACCGTGGCAAGCAGGGTGAAATTCGTCTAACTAATCATCTTGGGTGATGTGGGCTGTTGGAATATTCGGTCGCTCTCACGTGCATAAGGGAATTACCGGCAGGACTTCAAACAGAACTTTAGTACAACCGAGCGAAATCTGCAGACAGGTAATGTGGGCTCCAGAGAGTACGGTGACGTTTCCAACTGTCCTCTGGGAGCTCATTTGCTCCGCGATCCGATGACAGCATCATTCTTACGACAGTCATATCTGGGGATCGCCTCGGTCTTTCTACCACAGATTGGAATTTTGTCCTCGAGGGGCACTATCTCGTCAATATTTGAAGATCACAGCTGAGCAGCATCTGATTTGGCTTGTCTGCCTGCCTACTTGCCTGCCGGTCGAGTGATTAATCGCAGTGTAGCCCAGTTCTTTGAACCTACAGATGAGAGATGATCGTTAAGTGAATGTCAAGACCTGGGTAGGGGGGGGAGGTCTCTTGTTGGGTAGTTTAGGGGGCAGGACTAGGGAGACGTCTGGCGTACGGACGAGGACGATAACTAGTCACGAATTGAATGTTACGTCGATAGTAGTCAAAACACCAAATTCACGAGCCACAGACATTATGCGAGCATGCAGAGCACAAAGCATAAAATAAGAAACGATCAGGGAGGACTCGCAAGAGCATGTGTCATATTGGCAGGTGAACCGGGAACCGCTTGGTTCTGAGTGATAAAACAAAGTTGCCATGCAGGATGGCAATAAACATGATGATTACCAGAAATGAATGTAGCTTCATTACACAACCCCCTCTCACCTAGAAGATTGGGGGGATGTCTTCGAAATGTGTAACTGTGATATTGGTCGCTCCTGAAGAAAGTGTCACTCGAATGGATAAGCAATATAATCACAATGGCAATAAAAAAAGATGTGAACAACCACCAGTTCATCGTTTGTGTTGAGGATGGAGGAAAACAGATTGTGAACGGTCCTTGCGTTCGGACATAATATAGGAGCAATGACCACGCAATAATATCCGGACTCAGCATTTTGTGGCGGAATTTTGTATTCCCTGTGCCCAACCGTCTAAGTTGAGAAAAAGACAGGACTCCGAATCAGTTTCTTTCAGTTTGTGATGTTTATTGTCTGGGTTAGTCAACAGACTAGTGTGTTTGGTAAATGTGTGATCGCTGGATTCAAAATATTTGTGTGTGTATGTGTATGTGTATGTGTATGTGTATGTGTATGTGTATGTGTATGTGTATGTGTATGTGTATGTGTATGTGTATGTGTATGTGTATGTGTATGTGTATGTGTATGTGTATGTGTGTGTGTATGTGTATGTGTATGTGTACGTGTATGTGTATGTGTATGTGTATGTATGTATGTATGTATGTATGTATGTATGTATGTATGTATGTATGTATGTATGTATGTATGTATGTATGTATGTATGTATGCATGTATGTATGTATGCATGTATGTATGTATGTATGTATGTATGTATGTATGTATGTATGTGTGTGTGTGTGTGTGTGTGTGTGTGTGTGTGTGTGTGTGTACGCGCCAGACAGCTTGACTGCACATGAGACTGTCTGAGCCGAACACCGAGTAAATTCAGGAGTAACGGTGTGGGTATGTGCGATTGACGGACAGCCTACAGGTGGACAGCCTAAGGCGGTTATGTTTACATTGATCTTGAATTATAAACGGAAAAATGAGTTGGTTAAATATTATAAATAAGATGGTTGAGATTGTACCAAATCCATATCCACCCTACAAGTATTCTCTGGCGAATAGAAGGTACTACTGGTCTGAAAAATCAATTTGATATTCACTGGAAATATTGAAATACTTTTCAACACTTCAATTGATAGTGCATGAGAGTTCACTTTTGTGCATTTACCAAAGCATCGATAAGTCCCCTAAAGAAAGCATGTCCATGGATTGATTCGTTTACACGGCAATGAATGCATGTCTGTTGTGCCGTGAATGCAAGATTCTCCTATGCCGCTTGGGGAAATAGGTGTGAATCTTGTGAAGCTAGTCATGATTCTGTCGTTTGTATGGTAGAGGACCAAAAACATGATTGCTTCGTTGAGGCTGAATAAACTCACCCAAACGGAGGTTGTGGATTTTCCACAACTGGTGTGTGATTATTCATTTAGGTGCTCTTCGAACACGCTCAAGCATCATTTCTGACCAACTCATGACACGTGACAGGTTCTTAGTCAGACACGTGCAAGCACATTGAAACCAGCAATTCCAAGCGTTGGTTTGATTCGTAATTGATTGCCTCTGTACTCTGGTACTCGTCCACACACGCACGCATGATACTGAGCATGAGAACTCCATTGGATGAGCGGTAAGGTCAACGGGGTGACTGAAATAACTCCATTGAGAGTATACAGAGAACTGACCTATCACATTCACAAATAGCCCCATAGAAGATCGCGAAACTGCTCTGATTCGCACAATGCCTGGCGACTTCTCAGCCATTTTTGCCCGTGGTAAACTGTGCAGCTCAGTTAAGTCCCCACCGTGACTTCTGCATACACGTCGAATGATACTCCGTGAATGCTCCCCAGGGTCTCCCGAATTCGGCTTAAATAGTCATGTGCTCAGGCAGTTATTTTCGCATGTACACGGATGACCTACGGACATTTCACCCAAATCCTCCAAAAGCATGTACGGTCAGACCAAAAAGTCGGGATAACCGCAACCAGGTCAAAATCATGACGTACGGTCGAATTCCAGTTTATGGAGGCCCGCAGGAGTGGCCACCACTCTCATCAGATTTCACCCCACTAGATTTCTATTTTGTGGCAACATTGGAAACACGAGATTTATTCCAAGCCACCACAATCAATACGACCATCGAAAATGGCTATTGTAAAAGAATGTCGCAACATACCAAAAAGTACTTTGATCGAAGAACAAGAATCGTGTCCGAAGCGAATGCTTCTGTGTAAACAGACGGCTGGGCAACAAGTTGGATACCTAAAGTAAAGCAACATTAAAATCTTTTTACATACATGGAATTTCAATTAACGTGTTTCGGAGATATTTGCAATAGAAGCAGAGTGGATTACCCGTTTCGGAGAAATCCAAGTATCTATGACAATGTAATTTGTAGCGCTGAAGGGTAGGTGATCGGCGGTTAAACATTTATTGCTTCGACTTGTAGAAATGTTCAGTGGTAGTTTATCGAAAGTCCTTTATCATTGCGCGCAAGGAAAGCACATTATGTGTTACTGGATGGCGGACTGACCAGTTTTCAATCCCATTAATATGATTTCTAGGTTGCATTACAATACCGGTTCACGAAACAGACTGTCTGTAGCAGCTTTGGGGAAAAGAGTTGGAGGAAGTGTTTGGACAGAAAGGTTGCGCACCAGAGTGCTCCGGCTACTGGGGGTCGGTAAACGCTCTACGCCAGACCAGTGGTTATCATAAATCCACCATCCACCTTGCATGGACATATTTACGCGTGCGTATTGCGTATTGTAGCAAATCACAAATAGCCAGCAGACCAGTATTCAGAAAGGTTATCCGTGTTAAGCAAAAATTGACTAAATACCAACTTCTCGACAACACTGTTATTGAATATTTATTCGGCTGCGTCCTCTGTCATATGAGAACAGTAAATTGAATAATACATGAATTAAGTAAGAATTCAAAAACATCTATCGGTATGCACTTACAACACATGGTTTCTCTTAGTATTTACGTTCCGAATGTATTCAATAGTATTTTATCCAATAATGATAATAATAATATGGCCCAGAAACAAATAGATATTTAATTTCACAAAAATCTACCTGTTCATCTGGCTGTGAGTAGACATTCATACTTCACATAAACTGAGACACTTCATTCCAAATTCAAAACAATTTTGGGAATATCATCGCAGTCCCTAACTGTGTTTAGAACGCACACTGCATTGGGTCATATTTCCATTTACTGATTTGCCTTAGTGCATAAACCCACTGATGCCGTACTTTGATCGTGTTGTGATGACCAAACATGTGGTCACTACAGAATTGCGTACAAAACACCTCTAAATCAAATCGTATTTTCCACACATCGTCCTTATTCCATGTTCTTGTGTTATAATTAATTTGATACTTTATTATTTTAATTGCTACAACGTAAAGCAAACGCATGCGCACGATTCACAATGAGATAAACAGCGAGAACCGACTCGAATAGTTTTAGGAACCCGATGTGATGTCGTTTTGTTGCCAACCCTTTTTGGCGAACCGAACATCTCTCTCATTCTAGCGCTGCTGATTTTCTATCATAGCACAATGACTGCGGACAGATATTCGCTGAATGAGGCAATTTTCTAACCACTGCATACACAAACATCAAAGAGCTTGCGCATCTAGTGCACATCCGTATGTTGTTCATCTCGTTCGGTTAGTCGGATATGGTTACGACAATCGGTTTGACAGCTAGCGTGGCTACAAAGACAAACTCGCTCCCTTAGATCAATTGAGGCTTGTCCATACCGCTGTAACGAGGACAAAGAATTTGCTTGTCTCGACCACGGTCTGTGCAAAATCTGGGTCATCGTGCTCATGGCCTAACAGTCACTTCTGGACATACCTCTACTTCTCGGTTCAAACGTGCTTTACTTAGGCCTCCTGAGCATAGGATACGATAAAATCAGCAACCTATATCGACGCTGTCCACGCGATTTTCGCTGTGTTGAAACAGGTTCACGGAATCAGATGTTTCAAACACCCCAATGAGCGGCTTCAAGCACGTGGTCAGATGTTTTAGGAATCAGAACCATTCTCCTTGTTTAAAATCTGGGAAAATGTTTTTCACTAATCGAATACCACGTCTCGCGGAGACGGACCGGAAGTTGGGAAAATGATACCACAGGTGCCGGATTTCTGAGGTAGACATCCATGGTGTTTTCCTCGACGGGTAAAAGACAACAACTGCTGTTGTTTACAATACTAATGTGAATTTAAACAATCGAATCATTGTTACGTGACATCTATCCGCTGATCAGCAATATCATTTCATGTGTGAGAAATGCATCGAAGACCTAAAGCATGGCGAATGAGATAAGACCTCATGAAGCCCACATTTGGCTACTCGTTCAGCACGCAAATATAAGCACACACACCACAAAGAGAGAGAAACGTCCTGAGTGACCTTCCCGGTTGGCAACCTTCATTCGACTGTGATCGAGAGAATTTACTACCGCTTGTGTTTATGGGATGAATAGCTTCTGTGTGCCATTTCCTTCCGGTTCCCACAGTGTGTGAGAAACGAGAAAGCTGTAATCCGTTTTGAGCGCTTCGATTGGAACTGATACATGTATCGTATTTGCATTCGCATTTGATCAGACTTTTGTGTAAATAGACGTCCGCATTTCAGTAGAAAAGGTGTACACTTGGCACCTCCTTCAATCGATGGGATAAAAAAGAGAACGAGTAGATATTAGAACTGCAAAGAAACTATGCCGATACATGTGCCCGGTTTGTGATGATTCGTGCCAGATATCGAACGGCAGAGATTTGTAGATATGAATGCGAGAGACTGTGAATGGAAAGGAAGAACGTGTAGAAGCGACAGAGTTACATTTGGATAGATCTCATTAATCAAAAGTAGGGCCAATTATGTCGGATGTATTTCCGTTTTGGACAGGATTCAGAGTTCTTTTGAAATATCAAATGGCATGAAGGATCAGCACTGAGTCAGGAATCACACGTCATAATCAGGCGTATCTTACCGTCTAATTAGCTCTCCTATAGTTCAACCAATCGAGGATTTGTGGTTGCTGTTGATGTTTAACATCAAATCTCATTGGTCTATTCTCATAATTTTCCGTGTTTTCCAAATAATCTGATCGATTATGATGGTGTTAGAATAACAAATGATAACGTGCCTATTACCACATGGAAAATGGATATCTATGACATCAGTTGCTCTGTTAGATGTTCGCAGATCAGTCCGTAGAGATGCCATATTTAATAAGTTGGGAAATCTACGAGGCGCCGACTGACCAGGGAGTATGAGAACTCACCATGAACAGTGGTGGATTGCGAAATGTAGGGTAAAGGTAGGAGGAGGAGGTAGGTAGGTAAAGAAGAAGTAGATTGGCAACAGTTGCAACCTTCGCCGTCTAGTTAGAAGTACCGGTCCATGGAAGTCCGGTGAAAGTAGGTAATTCAAGGGATTGGACCTGTCACTGATTCACTCTCAGGGACGCCGTCTGGACCTTTGGGCGGAGCACCTTCAGGAACAGTTCGGTTGACTCACTAACACAGTGAATCTTCTGAATATACCTGCAACAGAAACGATGCAAATTGATATCACACCTCTATCACAACTGGAGGTTATCCGGGAGAACGATTAGTTGAAAAGGTAAAAAATAGCTGGACCGGATGAGGTGTCTCTATTCTTTTTTCATGGATCGAGGCAGATCCTTTCGCAGACAAAGAAAATCCTATGGATAATCTGGGATAGTCAATAGATTTCCTGAGACTGCACCATTGAAAAATCAGTTTGGAGAGTATCACATCCAAATTGCTCTCCGGCATTATTCTCCACCGATCATTCAGCGCCCGTGAAAGTTTTACTCGTGAGAATCAATTTAATAGCAAAGGCACACCTTTCGTACGCCCACCGTCCATCTTATTCGATTTTAATTCGGTGTTCGACTCAGTCGACCGCACCTTTGTCTGGGATTGCCTCTCACTGAAGACTGTGTCAGATAAATTTATTTCTCTTTTCCAATCTTTGCACGCACGCAGCCAAAGCTGAGCGCTTGCTTACAGTAGTCTTTCACCCAAGTTCATCACGGAAAGTGGTGTGCTTCAGGATTGTCCTCTATCGTCTTTCCGCTTCAATTTCGCAATCTGACTGCGCTACACTGACAAGTCGTTCGGTGTGATACTTGGGTTTATACTTTCTGTGGCTGTCTCAATCTGTGGATCATAATTTATCCATAATGCCTCCAAAAGAAGTGAAGAAAGTTGCATCTATATGCCATGTGTGTTTGAAGACTGCTCGCCCACGCGACAAATCCTTTCAGTGCGATGGGTGTGACGGTTGGATCCACCTTGAATGTTCCGAAATAAGCAGTGATCTCTACGAAACCCTCAAAAAAAAAAAAACGCCGTGTAAAGTTGCTTAAAGTGCTGTGCATCAAATGCACTGGGCTATCGACGCGTGTGTGGCCGGCGAAGCAGTTAGTGAGGATGGCGCTTCTTGTCACAGATAAGACAGAGTCATCGTCATCATCATTGTTACCTCCATCAACCTGTTCATTACCATCAATAGCACCAGAAGTAACAGTAGCACCATCCTCTTAGCTAATGTCATCACTGTCACCATCATCATCGTCTTCAGAGAAGGACTTTCGCTGAGGGTAAAATATGTACAACACCCGTGGATCTATTGTGCTAGGACCACGGACAAAATCTGTGTTGTGTCCCGGGATTCTTCACCGCTCAGCGAGGCTTCCTTCGCCTCAGACCAGAGAGCCACAAGCGCCAAGACATACGCTGAAGCTGTTCTACCACCACTGGGGACTGAAAATCAGAACTGCGTGGTGGATACCGCGGTGCTGCCGGTACCCAGTTCAGTTTGTGTTAACACATGCGCAAATACTGCGTCCATGTCTGATACTGCACCTTCTGCAGCAAAGCGCCGCCCAAGCGAGAAATGACCTTATACCGCCTCTTCACCGGCAGCCCCATGTGGCTTTCCAGCCGGAACAAAAGGATTCATGGATTAAAGCGAAAGAAGCTTCAACGAAACTTCTATTTCGATGAGCTCATTCCTTTTTGGTCTCAAACCCCCCAGAAGCAAAAGTAGCAGTCTCTCAGGAACGCCTCAACCATGATCTGCGGACCATCCTCGGGAAATTGTTCACGGAGGGTGAAGATGGTTTGGCTGAGTCAATTCGTGTTAAAGCAGCTTTCCCCTTAGGAAAACTACGGAAAGACGGACAGCCTCGAAAGCTTAAGATTGTTCTCCCTCTCCAAGAACAAGCTCAATCAGTACTGTGACTTTCTTGGCGTTCAGAGAGCGAAAAAGTGCGATTACTTAAGGATCTCGATCCGGAGGACTGTCAGTAACGCAAGCAAATGTGGCAGCGCCGTGAAAAGGGTGAGGTCAGTCTCTATATCCGGGATTTTCGTATCATGAAGAGGAGACTGCAGTTAACGTGGCCACCTCTAACAACCTCTTGCTCGACAGCCCTTGTCTGCGAGGATACAGGGATGAACACCCCCCCCCAACACACTTATAGATAGTCAGGTAGCAGAAGCAGCTCTTAGTAACGTTCACGGGTTGTTTAAGAAACGCGACGAACTGGAACCATTCGCAGCAACTAGAAGACCTGTAATCTTAGCTCTCACCACAACCTGGCTGAATGAGGGGGTATCGGACGCGGAAGTAAGTCTCCCAGGCTACTGTTTCTTCCGTTCGGACAGAATTCGGCCCACAGGTGGACAGGCATATTGATTTACATCAAAGAGGGGTCCCGGCAGATATTCCTCACCTTTTGCGGACCATCAAAGACTTGGTGAAGAGCTATGGTGTAAGGTGAAACTGACCAGTTGAGTATATGTGGGGCTAGGTCTGCTCTATGGGACGCCAACAGCGGAGCAGTTAAAAGTTACATTTCATGCGGCATTGAGTCACGGAGGAACAGTGTCTGCGCTTGGGTGGCTTCAACGCGCCACACACTGATTGGGAGGCTAACTGCTACACTGTAGCAGCAGATAATTCCTCCCAACACCTACACACGACAATGAGTGATCTGGAGCTTCACCAACACGTACGTGAGCTTACTTGCTTTTCGGATGAACAGAAATCCATTTTGGATTTAGTTTTTACTTTAAGAGCTTCGGATGTTACCTGTATAAATACTCAACCCTCTTTTGGGGCCAGCGATCATGCAGTGGCGAACATACATTGGAGGCGTGGGGCTCAGATCTCACAGACACCTCACTGTGAACCGAATGTCTGGCGCATGCCCTTCGACGATATGAGAGAAACAGCTCAAAACATGACTTGGGAAAACGAGGATCCAAACGATGTGAATCTGGCCTGGTGTCTTATCCGAGATGGAATCCAACTACTGGTACGGAGGTTTGCCCCGCCACACCGTCAAAGGTTGCATGCCCAGGGACTTCCATGGTTTGACGAGGAGCTGCGATGGCTACTTCGTAGAAAAAACCGAGCTTGGAGACAGTATCGAGCAACAGCAGCGGGTTACGACGCATACAAGCAGCTGCGAACTCAATGCTCTTCCATGAAGATGGCGAAACGATGCAGATTCGAAGAGAGACTAGCAGCCGAATGTATGCGTGCACCAAAACGACTGTTTACCCATCTGAAAAGACCAACGAGAGCAATGCCAGGCATACCTGCACTCAAAGTAGACGGGAGAGTGGCTGACTCCGATGCAGCCAAGGCGGATGCTCTGGGATGCCATCATGCATCGGTGTTTACACGTGATGAACCTTGGTCACCTCTCTTGTCGGTGCTCCAGCCTTCAGCTGTTTTTGATAATATTGAAATGGATAAAGTTTTGACAATTCTAAGATCTCCTAAGTCACATAAATCACCCGGACCCGATGGAATCACCTACTTGTTCTACAGAAGCTGGCCGAGATTCTCGCTTGCCCAACCACTAAGTTGCTCAGCATTGCACTAGCAACTGGAAAACTCCCGGACGACTGGAAACAACCAATTGTTGTACCGATGTTCAAGAGTGGAGACAAAGCGGCGGCTGTCAGCTATCAACTGGCAAGCTTTGCCTACGTCGTCTTCAAGGTGATGGAGCGGCTTATAGCCCAGCTCGCTGAAGAACATCTTGATCATCACAACCTGTTCGGTCCTGCACAGCACGAATTTCCCGAATCACGTTCATGCAATTCCAATCTTCTGTTGACCCGAGTACACTGGGCAGAAGCAACGGCTAAGGGATATACGATAGACGTCGTTTCCGTCGATTTCAGTAAAGCGTTTGACAAAGTACCACACGACCGACTCTTCCAGAAGCTCAGACTATTGGAAATAAAAAACCCACTACTACGCTGGATTGCGGACTTCGTAAGAGGGTGGATATATGCGGTTAACCTTTCTGGGACCCAATCCACGTGTTACCTGGCCTCCAGTAGTGTTCCTCAAGGTTCGGTGCTCAATCCACTGTTGTTCTTGGTCTGCATCAATGATCTCCCAATCTGTTTGGACTCACCATGCTTATTCTGTGTTGACGATCTGAAGATGTGACGCTTGCTTCGTTCTGAGACTGGCAAACAACCCCTACAGGACGATCTCGACAGACTGACGCATTAGTGTAATACATGTGTCCTTCCGATAAACTTAGAACAGCCTGCACAAATGCGCATAGGTCGAATACAGCCAGCGTCAGGCTACACACTCTCTGGCACTCTGCTGAGAACAACAGCCTGCGACGGTGATCTTGGTGTGGTACTGTCGAACAACTTAAAAAGGAGAGGTCATACAGATAGAGCATGTACCTCAGCATGGATTATCCTTGGGGCAATTCGTTTTCTCTTCGGATAACTCTCTTATAATGCTTTTCGGCTGTCGTACACTACACGTGTTAGACCTCGGATGGAGTATGATGCTGCGGCCACATACCAGTGTTCAGCTGCCGAATCGGCCAAGCTTGAAAGCATTCAGAGAGCTTCTACCCTCCTCATTGTCGGTCTACGCAGGACTGGCTACGAAGGTCGCCTACAAGCAACTGGACTGTTCCCACAAACCTATTGGAGGATACGAGGAGACCTCTTTTGTGTCCGTCACATTATCCGAGGTGACCTAGGACCAGAACTACAAGCGATCTTTCAACTACGTGGACGTTGTCATACTCGGCGACACACTGACGCTCTTGAAGCTAAAATCTATTGGTTTGTCGCTGATATACTGCCTGTCCCGAAGAGTCACCAACATTCGAAACTCGCTCCCAGCGGAAGTGGGAGAAGAGGTACACGATTCAACCTTCAAGCGAAAATTAGATGACTTTCTGACTAATAAGTGGTGTAATTCTCTTTCTTGAAACCACACCTAAGAGCTATCATGATGGGGCTTAAATGGGAGGTTTCCCTCTGCGTCTAATTCCAAAGACTTGAGGTTGAAATGGTTTTTAAGATAGCCCTATCCTTGTGCGAGAATAATGACGTCATTCTTTGCTTAGGCAGTAAACTGGCTGACTTAGAGTACTTGGACGGCATTGTTCTTCTGTGTGAAGATCCAGGTAAGTTTCAAGCTTTCTTAGGTAGCCTAAACAACAGTGTAACAATGTTTGGAATTCATTTCGCACCTTCAAAGTGTAAAATGCTGCCTCACGACTAAGTTGGCGCTACACCAAACCTTATGTTTTGCAGAAGCACTAGCTAGAGGGGATAGATTTTGTTACCTAGACATTTACATCTCACCTCGTGGACAGATGTCGGATGAAGTGTCATCGCGTATACAGAAGGCGCGTTTGACTTTTATCAACCTCAGTTACTTGTGTCACCGGCTTGACATCCGAATGTCTGTTAAGGGTCCAGTGTACAATGTGGTGGTTAAATCCGCTTCTTTATACGGCTCAGAAACATGGCCGTTAAGGGTAGAAGATAGGAGAAGACTGTCGGTATTAGAGAGTCGATATCTCCGTGGCATTACCCGAATATGGTGGGAACAACTTACCAGCAATGCTGAGGTTAGGCGTAGGGTGTTGGGAACCAGTCGTCAGTCACTGGAATCAGGGCTGAATCTAAGGGGGCTGTGGTGTTTGGGACACGTGTTACGCATACCCATGGACAGACTTTACTGGCACACACCATTATCCGGTGCAGGTAGTAACTGGAAGGTAGGTTGAGAAGGCCAGTCCATGACAAGGTAAAATCGATGGAAATCTTGACCAGTTGACTTGGCGAAGCAGGACTCGTGAAACTTCCAGGTGTGGGTTCACGACACTGGCCTACCAGATGGCTGGAGGCATAGTGATATTGTCAGGTGTCGCTCACCTCGATTTGGGCTCTTTATTAGTCTTCGTGGTTAGCACCCAGTACTTCGTTTTCGGCTCTGTTTTGGTTTATGCTTCTATTTATTCTGCCTTCAGATGAACGAGGGTGCGTGGTACAGCAACCAAAACGAGAGTACAGAAGTGCGAGGTTGATAGGTGAACGCACTAAAATGAGCTGAGCCATGTTCTGTTAATTCAGTCACTGGTTATCAGGTTTATCCATGCGCCATATACATTCACTCATGATTCATTTCTTTTCAGCCCACCTTACACGCTGGAGCATTTGATACTTTTCTGCATTACACACTGCACTACCCTACTCCACCAATCACATGCGGGATAATTCGTGGGCGAATGATACTAGTTGACGGCATTCGCTCGCCTGTGATATTTTTGTGCTGACTTAGAATATACGTTCGTCCGTGTGCTAGTCACACTGCTTGGATCAGCAAATATCATCCGAATACAATGTTTTGTTTCATTACATAGGGTTCAAGAAAAGAACAATACTAACAAAACTATTATCCAAAACACTTTATCCAACAACATCAGGAGCCGAGAAACGTGCCAGGTTAAAGAAAACAATCATGATTGGGAAGCAAACTTTCATTATTTTTCTCTCCAAGGGTGCCCATTTCGTATACCTAAATAAGTCGCAATATTATTTCGGTCATAGTGTAACGGGGAACGCTGGGGCAAGGGAACAACGTGAATATCAAGGCGAACGGATGAACCAAACGAGGGCCACATACAGAAGAACAGATGGCGAATATGTCGGAGAAGTCCCGAAGCAGACTAAAGAAGGCATACTAACTACCAGAAGGGAAGCAGTGGGATCTCCGGCAACCAGCAAGATAGCCTAGGTGAGGGGCTGCAGATTGAGCCGTCAAATAAGACAATCGGACCAACCGGACAGAAATGGTGCCCAAGAGAAGCAAGCTATCGGCCACGGGCAACTGGCCATAAGGCAGCCGAAGAACTCAAGCCGCGGCAATAGCAATGTTGGTGCCGCGGAGTCTGGAAAAGGGCCCATATGAACGATTGTATGTGTTTCATGACTTGACTTGTTTGGTCATTGGAATACAAGTATCCTACCGTGTGTTGTCGTCCTTGTTACAATAAGACGCACGTATACCACAGCTCAGTTGCCTCTGTTACTGACTAATAAAGGGTTCAGTTTCAACAACAGAGTTTCAAGGTTACTGATGACCTTTGTTGGTTCTTTCTGGTTATCAAATGATATTATTACATAGCCCAGTACTCTTTCCATGTACTAACAGCTCTGATTTTCGCTAACCGCTCATCATACAGACCATCTCTCTGCCTTCGTCTAGGTATTACTTAACTTTCTGGCAGTTGCTTATATGTTTTATTCTCATTTTACACGCGAATGATTTGATATAGTTAATGCCAAAATAGCCTTCCACCAACATCGTACCGTCATACCAGCCCGGCCATACAAGCTGGCTAACTAATCATGTATTTTCGTACGCCCCTCCCATACTTCATTCGCCACCCTTTACGATCTCCGTATAACACAGATCCGCGCAGTTTTAATTTTTAGCACTACAGAATTGTGCTCTGTCCTCCGCCCTCTGTGAGCTACACTCACTTCTCAATGCTCATGCACTGCTTACTGTTGTGTTCGGCCTGAACAGGCATGTGCTCAGACAGACGATCTTGCACGCACGCACACGCACGTACACAGCTGACGTTTGCCGCACTTCGTCCCGGACGGCATTGACTAATCAGGTTGTATCACGTGTTGCGCGACCTTGCACGACGTGGTCCGATTGTACCGCTGTCTTACACTTCCGATTATATGCATGACTGACTCACGCACCTGTAGACACGTTTGCGTTTTCACGTGCTCGCCTGTACTGGCGCTCACTGTACGTTGCTGCGGGAATATACGTTTATCCATACACGTGCGCCTTTCTTCTTTTACCGAATTGTGAGCACAACACTTACAGTTATTCACACGCTGACTACCTATACTGTCCTTTTATGCCCAACACTGACCTGTTATCGGAAATGCTTGTAAGTTCCGCTTAAAACTGCTGTAATATTTACTTTCTGTACCAGTTTCAAACGGTTTGACTAGCAACTGTCCACCGCTGCCCAAAATACCGCCTTCACTCTGTATTGCCGCTGCTTTGCCATTCATACACTTATTCAACCTACGTTCCAGTTTCTGATTTTCCGGCGTCATATTTAACAATTCGTAGGATCCATCGAATACCGTACTAGTAGGATTCTTTGACGTGCGCGATTTAACTATCTTAATATTACCCATCAGTTGTTCACTTACAGCTGCAGTGAATTATACATTGACAGGATAGATCACTGATTGGTTCGGCGCAGTAAAATGACCAGGTTTTATCGATCGCTCATCATAAAGAAATAGAGAGAAATACACCGCAAATGTGCAGTCAGAACGACTCACGCAAACGGACTGTTTCATATCATTTGGCAGGAGCTCGTTGCTTAATGAGTCTTTGATTGAAACGAATCACACGTGGTATCTGTCTCTCCCTCACTGGATGTGAACTTATTCTAATTACATGAAACTTTTGATTTTCTTCTTCCTTGTGATGAAAAGCCAAAAACTTAATCTTTTTCCCATAAAATGTCTACCACGCTTGGATCTTTTAACCACATATTTGACACAGACTGCTTGCTTCACGGATGCACCGAGTCGCTGAGCGTTAGTGTGTATGGAAGAAAGCGATCCTTGGGATATTGCTTTTGTTATTTTTTCATTACGTGCTTGCTCATGAGTGCAATCGAAGGGGTATACCACATAACATCAAAGACCCACTTCTCTATTAGTTATATCTGGCATCCAGACCCTGCTACTTGGAGTGGAGAGCCACATAAGTTGCCACTACGCTAGGCGTCTTAACGAGCCCGACGACAGTGGATCACTGTCTGCCACTAAAGTGACCGACGGGTAGCGCGATTCGAACCTTTGATCTCCGAGATGGTAAGCAAACGCTCTAAGCCACGCGACCACCGCCACAACTATTCGCTTTTAATGAATACCTTGGTAGCTGTCAAAACAAACACCAGTCAAGATGGCTCAAACTTTTTCTTGCTGGAGGTGTTGCGTCTATGGAGGGAGATGATCAAAAAATAGTAATCTTTACCACGAAGTTTTGCCATAAGTACTCATTTTGCGTCTTTCAATCATTCTACAATGCAAACTTAGCCACTTATCCGGCATTCTCATATTTAACCATCGAAAAGTTTCCGTGCAATCAAAGTAACGATATCCACACCGTAACTAACTCGCACAAGTGGGGAATAACACCGCTGAACCTTTGAGTTTCTTCGTTGCAAAGATGCTGATTTAATAGCCTTTATGAAGACACTCGCATGGTTTATCTTCTCAAAATTGTGTACCGTACATAATGACACCTCTGGAATTTAAATAACCCGACTCTGCTGGTCGTTTTTTCACACCCAGTGTAAAAGTCTCTTATCGATTATTAAAATTCCCAGTGGGAAAGAAATTTGGGCATTTTGCCCGCGCTCTCCATGTGTACATTCCACTTACTCCTAGAGGCCACCTTCGCCACCGATTGTCAACCTATGGCCCATTCACTTGGATCAAATGGATTGAACTCTGACCCCACCCACCAGAACACCCCCACCGTTTTTCATGCTCTCTTCACTGTCGTCTAATGTTCATATACTCTTTACCACGATCCATACCAGTTGTCGTCTGTTTTATGAATCTTGGTGTTGTTCGTTTGTCACGGCCATCTTCACTCTTCTCATCCCGCTACTTTGGTGTCCTGTGTCTTGGACTGCATTTCACGCTTTCACCGATCATTGGTCGTGATTGGTCTTCCATTTCCACCTGCCTCATATAAATCCCTGCCCTTTGTTTATTGTTCGACTTTGCTCTAGGCACTGTCTGAGTGTGGTTGCCCCTCTTTTTGGCGGGTGATTTGATCTTGTTTGGCTGATCTGTACCTTGTGGCCGGATTGCCCATAAAATGAGGTACGCTGTCATTAGCGCTTGGTCGTGATCCTTTTGATAACGCATGAGATTATCGACTCACCTTATATGACCTTGGGTTTCGGGTTCGTATTTTGTCAGTCACCCCCTTTCACCGGCCATTTTTCTGGCTTCAGTAAACCACTGGAATATTTTCTCATCATGATAGGGATAGGGCTCGGGGAATAACAGTCTTTTGTTGTGAATTTATACTCTTTCGCCATGATTGTTTGATTAGATCTTTCTTCTATGGAACACGCCGTACCCGATAATAGCTGACACGTTATTTCTGCAACTAGTCCTGCTTGGTGGACAAAAGATACAAGTACAGTTAACCAAATTCGACTGAATGATCGTAACCAACTTGTATCGACTTGACAACCCTAAAATCAACTGACTAGGACTTGTGAGCGAAACACATGGTGTTCCTATACGTGATCTCAAAGTACATCAGAATTTAATTTCAAAAACGACTTACTAGCATAGTGATTACCGGTCGCCTTATCAGTATTGGTATAGATAGACATCTAGGTGAGTTACCTTTACAAGCGAACAATATCTCGGACTTCGTTCAGAACGGAGACCCTCCCACTTCCAATCAACTGAACTCTGTATCATTATTTCTGTTGGATGCAGATAAAACCCGATCTACGCGATTAGAATTCACCAAACCCAGCAACCTAATTATTCCAACTCATACTGCATCATTAGGCCACCAATTTCGCTTGGTTGTTCTGTGTCTCCTAACGATTGGGTCATGACAGGAAAATGGCGGATCAACCTGTACTCATCAAAAAAGTCAATTTTGGAACAACAACAATAGTGTAAACCGAAGATGGTGGGAAAACTGATGGCACATTTTGCTTCTGGTAATGTCACAAACAATGATCAGTCGTCTGCAACGAAATTGAAAGAATCACTCGCTGCCGGGATTCAGGAATTTAATTACCACGCAGATGACGGTGCTACCTTCACTTCGTGAAATGGAAGATAGGATGTTTTCTTCCGGTTGATGGTGCATTCTTGGATGAACTATCAAAAGTCCGTTTACTTGTGCCGTAGCTGAGACCAACCGAACACACTCAGTATCGTAACAGCATTTTGTCGAAGCTTCTTCCAGAATTTCCACCATCAGTCTTTGCCGAACGATAATTGCTGTTCAACATATGATAGGATTTTCTCAAACTAGCAAGGAATAGTCTCTTATGCTGGTCAAATCAATAAGGGATGCGAACGTTTTGAACTCAAAGAAGTGACAGACCATCAGTTCAAATGGCTAGTTTTTATTGCTGTCTTGACGTCTGCAGATGAGGCTGAACTTTGAGCGACGCTCCTGTCAAAGTTCAACTCCATATATATATATATATATATATATATATATATATATATATATATATATATAATGGAATTGTTTCTTTTTCGGTCATTGAAGGTTAATTGTATAGAGAACATTTTCTTGCACAGCACGTGTTTCTTGCAGGGAGGTTATTGCAGTCAGAAAGGTTGCAGTCTGATGGAGCGTACTGTACTTTGAAAAACGCATTATCAGATTTTAGCAAACACTGGTGTCCTGTTACACTAAAAATGCCTTTTAAAACACTAGTAATTATCCAAAGTGGAGTGAAAATGCAGGACGCGTGACCTGTGACGATGTAGCAAGAAGGTACTCACGAACACAGAACCTGCATTCCATTGACAGCTTACATGCCAATTGAGATGCACATGCTCTTGTTCACCGATATCGTGTGAACCGGTAAGTATTTTCGTAGCCTTAGTCACTAACGCGTACAATATGAATAAATTACCACCAAGCGGGGTAGGAAAGTGAAAGTGACAGGTGCATCTACCGACGTGTTCCTACCCTGTACCAGTCAGACCCTTTAAGGACTTCTATCCCTGTTTCAACGCTCCGTAGAATTTTGATGTCTTTGGTGATGATGATTATGACCATTCATTATTATCCCGGGGGCATTAGGCTATCTGCAACTCTCAATCCGTTGGCCTTACCAGGTGAGGTCAACGTTGACACCCTGGGGTTGTTTTCGTTTTCACTTACTAGCCTAGTTACTACGTCCCAGCACATTCCGATATTGTGCTCCTCCATTTCGATACCACCCGTACGGTTTGTCATACAGTCCACAAAACAAGCGCACATAGACGCAGCCACACACGCACCCGCACACACACACACATTCGAACAACCTGGGCATCACAGGTGTACGGGGCAAGGGTCGACGGAACCACTCTCGTGACCTGACCATAGCTTAAGATGTACAGCTGTCCAAATCCTTCCCGATGCTTGACTGTACTTGGGTGATCGCGAGGGGTCTCCTTGTGTGCGGCATTACACGGCATGTCTCTATATGTGTGTGACCGCGAAAACAACTGGGAGGGTGCTAACACACTCATAGACCCCAATCCGCTGGTCAACTGTGACTAACCATCAAACGGACAACTGGCACACTCACCGCGGGGCGTAGGAACCAATATTTCGATTTTCTTTCAACCTTTCCGTTTCCCTTTCTGCCGTCAGTGGAGTCAAGCAACTTCTACGGAGTGAAACCAGACGGCATCCGCACGTCGTTCTTCTAGATCGGCAGGTGAGTAAGCAGAGTCGTTTCTCGTCTAAGGTGAATGCGAATGAATCATCGACCAAGTGAAAGGGCATCTCTCGTACGGTAGACTATTCCAGAAAGGGCAATTCTATTCTGAATGAAACGTGGTGTATTAGCTTAGTTGATAGCACCGGAACCAGAATAAACGGTACCGAAGATAACGTTATCATCCAAAAATCGAACTTCAAACCTTTACAACCATCACCTTGCTTTCTCGTCGTACAACCAATTAGAAAAGACAAGTTTTAATCAGGAGGTAATGATGAAAGCAATATGATAACTCACGGCTAATTCACTAACAAACGGTGGTCAGGTAAAAATCGCTTCTGGTAGCCACTATTACTCACTGTGGCCAGTTAGCTTTGGTATTAGGCAGGTCCGAAATCTTGTTTACTTACGTGACCGCCGCAGCAACCAGAATCACCTCAAATCCATGGGCGGTTGTAGTTAGTTCTATCAGGAAGTACATCCGGTCCTTGTAGATTTGGTATTGGAAAATGCAGACAAGTATTGGGAAAACCGTTGAACAAGATAGAAAACATTCTCATTAGGGATGGTTATTTATAAACAAAGAAGTAATTGAACTGAACATATGATAAGAAATAGAAAAACTCATGAGATTATTGCCAGGACAACCGGAAAAATAGAATTCGTGAAAAACACTGGACATGTAGACGACACGATTCTGACGTCTGTGGTAGTGAAAGACCATACTTCGCCACATTCCATATAGCCACCCTTAGGGAGGGCGAAGCCGACGGACAATGGACGTAGTCGCTGTAGCACAGGCCACAACAACGACCAAGTCAGGAATGCATAGCGAACAAGATCAGTTGAACAACAAGGCGACCACACGTGTAGATGATCATTCCTCGTTGTTAACGATCCCATGGAATGCTTTGTATTTGTGCTTGTGCTCTCAGGCATCTGAGACCCAGGCGGAATGTATATGAGCAATGTGCCGAAGCATGTCCACTGACTACCATTAAATGACGAAGAGCTAGGGAAACCTCTCCTCTATCTGGATGCATTGGTTCAATCAAACACTTGCAGAGATGCGTGCCTGGTTGGAAACGCATCTTCGCCAAGTGAGACTAACCCCAAGTGCGCTTGGTCAGATGCAAATGATCCGACCGTTTTCAACTTTCTGAAAGAACCGAATGAAGTAATGTCCCAGCGGTACGAGATTAACCACACCGGGGCTGTGTACAGACAGACAGTCAAACCGAAAGCACCCAATACCAGATCGAATTTCGGGCCCTGGTAGCCAATCACCGAGGCGACCTTGTTAATTTCTGGGATTCGGCATCGATGCACCACAGGGGTGCGGTGGGGTGAGGGGCTGACTGGAAGGAGCACGTAACTGCGAGTGCAAACAGCAGACACACCAGGACACGTCAGGTCAACTGATGGGTGCCCCTCAGAGACATCCTTCTCGGCCGACCAGGCTGACGTTGATTCTGGGCCCCATAGTGGGAGCGAGATGACGCCCTTGTGAGTATGCGGGATGCGAAGATTCATGTGGCTGTACGGAAGAGACAAAAGTTCATGCTTTTCCGGGGAAGGGGTGTTGTTGTTGGTGCAGTTTGTACTGATGGTCGGGGGACACGCTTGGCCCAACAGGAACACATACGAATCCGTTGTGCATCCTTGATCGATTCTTTGGGGGTTTGGACAACACAGACCCGGGTAGCCCAATGGTGGGAAAGAAACACACACACACACGAGCACACTATACGTGGAGGCCAGTACACGAAACACACCAGCGCTACAGATGTTCAGTCAGAAAGAGTCATAGCAAGGGTTTTATTATCGACCATTCCGCGAAGGGCTGTTTAGCTCATGCGCATTTCAAAACAAAACAAAAAACCTTGTGTTATTCCTTTTGGATCGAAGCAGAAATTTGTGGTGGTGGTCAAAGGTACATCGTCGTGGAATTTTAGACCTAGACGTCCCAGATTTAGCCCTACCACTGTCAATCGCTTCCTTTTTCGGTTGTCTTTGATTGGCCATGACCTCCTTCAAGAATTATTTTACATTGTCTTATAATAAACAAAGGAAATAAAAAGTGATGCTTACTTGGGAAACGAGGAATTTTAAGATACCCAGTTACTTCTAACGAATTTTTCTTTCTTATGAAGAGGGAAATGGAAGATAGCAATTAGCAAAAACTTAGATCAAAAGAATTAACTAAACAGTGTAAAACACAAGCACACGTACACTAACAAAACGTCTAAGCTGGTTTGTGATGATACATTTTTCAACTGTTCACCAAAAATAACGAGAAACCCGACTGTTTCATTCACTGTGTACACGTCCCTGTCTCATTTGTTTTCCATGAGAATGCGTCCGTTTGTCTTGCCGGAAGGACGGAGAACAAAGCGCCGCTTGTCAAACCATGTCGTCTTAAGTTTCACCTCGTCTAAACGCTCCAAGCGCAACGCTCAGGACCTGATGAAAAGCATCAACGTGATCTGATGTTAACATCAATATACAAAACTGTTGGGAATTTATTGCTCTTAACCTGAAGTAGTAAAATAATAATGAAACATTCGAGAACTGGTGAAGAAAATCAAATACTCTCCCAATTATTGATCATCTTATCAAATATTTCCGGACTCTTACTTTTTGACTTCTGTAAAATCAGAACAATAACGAGGCCCAGCAACGGTTTATCGGAAGTTCAAAACGAAAGTGTCGCCCAACACCTGACCTCAGTACAACAAAAGAACGAATGTGATTGGCCAATTGAGGACCAGTCAAAACACAAAATGCTGGACTACATTGATTTATTGACTAAATGCCAGCTGAACGGAGGCGTCATGACAAACAAGGTAATACGGGAGCAATGTTCGATAATTAGTAATGCGAAAGCTTCTGCAATAACTTCTTTTGTTTTTTTTTCTGGTCAAGCGTAATCATCTTGAAAGGTTTGATAAGTAAAGAGCACCACTGAGGATCGAGTAGAAAAGGCCTACAAATAAGAGGAACAAACACTAAAAAGTCGGGACAGTTCCCCTGATTCTGTTCCACCTTATATGTATTACCTGCTTTTTGTACAACTAACGTCGATCACTACAATAACAGTAGCAACAAAAATAGCTTAATTAGAGAACACGGAAGAACCAAGGACATTCGAGCCAGTTGTGTTTAATTAATCGGAATTAGGCTTTACTCTGTGGAGATCTGTCTAATGTCTGCTTTTAGATGCGCGAGCAATGTATACGGATACGATTCCCGTTCTAAGATTGAAATGAGATAAAGGACAGGCATTGATGGATGTCATTGTTCTATTAGTTATCATGTTGAGTAGGAGGTCAGACGAGATAACGACCGGAGCTGACGAGCCAAAGTGCGCCTAGTTTCCAAAACCGTTTGGGAAGAAATGACTATGAATCAATGCAGGATGGTACCAGGCTAACTTAACCAAGCAGGCTTCAAACAACCAATCGATTGAAGGAATTGAAACTAACCTGAATTTCTAACCTATCAAAGAGACTGGCCAACTTCTGATTGACCACTTACGTACCTTAATGGATGACTGATGAGAGCCAGCCATATATCCTACAGGACTTCTGAAATGGGTCTATGAGTCCGGGATGTGGATAAGTACTCTGAAGCACAATTGCGTTTGACTGTAAGCCACTTCAAGTGACTTTAAAGAATTTCACCATGAAGGACGATCCAAGATGTAAGACTACCTGCAACCAGTGGAAGACCTGATACCGGACTTGGATGAGCACCTGATGAGTGGCTATCACTTCGGTGGCAGACCTAATTACAGATACCTACTTATAAATGAGGCGCACTTAAGCTCTAGACCCGCCATTGTATTTTAAGTGATTTTTTTAATCTCCGGAGAGCAGCTATATGCCGTCCTCTAGCCTATTCTAAATTTTGGTCTTTCTGCATTTTTCGGTGGTCTTTTAGCCAAAGATCTTGCTTTATTCATCTTAGAGGAGATATTTTGAGAAATATTAACTGTTCCGTTCATGAAGTATTGCCGGGTCTTTGGCTGAATAATCGCAGAGTGCACATGGAGAATGGGCACCAGTTGGCGAACAAACTCGTTTCCGGTGGTTCCTGATCGAGCCATTACCCAACATTTTATGCGACTAGTGTTAAATTACAACCGCATCCTAGAGGGTGGACTGGGTTGGGATTGGTCTATCTCTGAACACATTATTGACTGTCACATGGTCGTTCCGATCACAATAAAAGTTTCGTAGTAAGCTGTGAAAACTCGTGAAATGTCACGTCCTTGTCACAGCGGAAGCAGTAGGCATTCATTTATAACAGCCTCCTTTATACAGCCATAGAAACTTCGCTGCCCCATCCATACACACATTAGACCAATCACACCCGTTCCCAACTGAGAAGCAGATTTGGGTCGCGCGTGTAACTTTTGCTCTCTCTCTCTCTCTCTCTCTCTCTCTCTCTCTCTCTCTCCCAGTCTCTCCCTCTTCGTCTTCTAATCCATCGTACCCCACTAACTAGTGTTCCATTACGGTTTGATATTAGTCAGAGGTAATGTATTGACTTGATTATTATTCCTTTAAAACGAGCATTTTTGTCACTTTGTGTTGTTCTCCATGTGTTCCGTGGGATATGGAGATAAACCGAGTAGGCATGATGTTGAAATGCAGATTACCTGTTTGCATATTTCAAAGATACGATGTTTCTTCCCGAATTTCTCAAAGGATGCTGCCTTTTGTCTGAAGTGCTGGAAGCCATGAGTCCACGAGGCAAACAGCACACGAGGGCTCATGTGGTTTTGAGCAAAGCAAAAACAAAATGTGCTAGAAAGACGCAGGATTTGTCAAGAGGGGGGAAATAAAAGCCCTTTAGACAAGTTATGTTCAACAAGACATTACATTGCAGAATAAGTTCTTTTTTTCTAACTCGAATCATAAATTTCAGTTTCTTCCCCTTACCTTCAAGATAATGGGGTGTACCAATGTGATAGAAACATTCACATGGTAGCTTCTTTTGAACCTACAGGTGGAATGTTCAAATTCGAACTTTTGGTCTCCTTTCTTCTGAATGATCTTTGGTACCTTATCCGGAAGGTTGACAATACAGCATATTTTAAAGAGCAGGTCACCCGAATCTGGCGGGCGGTAGATGTTCACTCAGATAGGATAGTTATTCGTGTTGTTGAACAGAAACTCCAAATAATAAGCTGATTCGATCTCTTGGAATTTTACTCCCAGTAGACCTCTTTGCCCGCTGCTCCTTCTCCGGTGTGTTCCTACCAGGGATGTTACTGGCAGGCCACATGATTGCAAAAGAGTTCTGTTTTCTGGTTAAATGGAAATGAACTGATTCTGGCATCTGTCCATGGAAAGTAATCTGTTCTCGAGCTGAAGCAACCGTTCTCAAAGGCCAGTGTAATCAGAGAAGTTAACAAGTCATCAATTCAGATCTCATCAGTCCCGGATTAGCTTCATACAACAACAAGCCAGAGTTGTAAACCGTACCCATGGACACATAAAAAGGGCTGATAATACGGAGAAATTTCTTTCCAACATCAGAATCATATACACAGAGTTGGGTATGGAGTACACACGGTTGAGTTTAACGTGTGAAAGTCATATATGTTAACGGGAGAACAATCAAAGCGGGTGAATTCAGAAAAGTAAATCAAGAGGTTCGGAGAACACACTGACAGCAGATGTGATGCTGGGGCCGTTGTTGCACTGGATATGATGGTAGGTTTCTATAGAGACTTAGACGAGTGTTCATCTCTTACAATCATGTCAGTATCAGGTTGCACCGCTAGCATAATTCATGCCTAAGGTTTTTGGTGTCTATGGCTTCAAACGTGACGAAAAACCACCGGCGTAAACCTTGACTAAGAAAACCTGGATGCTGCTATTTACCTCCTAATGGGAGTTTTTCTTTGTCTAACAAGTGTTGCAGGGTAGCGCTAGATATGGCTCCATCTATATATCAGCCAGGGGGACGATTTCAGTAAGAAAATCCACCAGTCCTTATGTTCGATAAAAACAGTACAGTTTGTACAATGAACATAGAAGCATAGAATCTGGACACCGTTAAAGAAGAAATTGCACACGAAAAATCCAAGACTATCTTGGACAATGGTGTACTGGTGGTCACACCCTTGATGCAAGCAGTGGTAGTTTGAGACTTATCAACGACTCGGAGTCAGGTGGAAAGAAAAATTGTTTCTGACCCTGATAAGAGCCAGTTTTGGTGCCAGATGGCAGTTATTTAACTTGTTCTTGTTAAACTCAAACTCCAAACTCCGTTTAACAAATATGTGGCAATGTTCTCTTGATCAAGGACTGAAGTATACAAGCAGTTCTGAGCATGTTTGAAAGTGAACGATACTGTTTTGTTTCCAGCTACGGTCACGGCCTGGGCTCATTGAATTACCGAATAATTATAATAACAGTGACTGAATAAAACTCCCTGGAATGTGCGTTCCCTATTCAACAAGCTATCAGATATTACACACCTGACCAGTAGCGTTAGAAATACCTGTGCTGTACGTTTATAAAAACCTTGACTGAATGACAATATGGATGACACTATGGTTCAAATTGAAGATTTCACCTGATTCCGTCAAGACCATGTGCATTACAAGAAGAAAAGAGATGCCAACGCGACAACCTACATCGATTATAAGTGATGCGGTAAGTCATGCGTTATTTTTTCCTACTCATACGGCTGTATCGAGTGGTTTATGTGTATCATATAGCTCTAGATTCTATCGTTCCGGTCAAATTGAAATCAGCAACATTTACCTAGGACCCTAATGCTCACAAACCTCAATTAAAATTTTCCATGATTCATTTGTTCCTCTCATTGTACCTGGGCTTGATGAGAATCTGCACATTATAGTGGGTGACCATAATCACGCATCAACGCTTCCCCTTTCACCTTCCAATCTTCTCAATATCTGCCATACTCCGACCTGTGGAGTCACAGTTAGACCACATCCTGATCAACCACTCACAACTATTCTCTTTTAGGCTAAGTGCACCCCTTAGCGCCAGTAATCACGGTGTATTAAATCTTAGTCCTAAAACATATTCTTACAGAGGTGATTTATCACACTCGGATTCCAGACACATGCTTCAACCAAGAAGCCGTTTTCATAGGGGGTATATTACTCTCTAGCAGTTCACAGTCAGTTTTCATATCGTGGTCGAAAGACTGTTCACATCTGTACTTTTCTGTAAATTTTACAGCGGAACTGATTAGGCGGATTTTTATTACATGCAGTCCCACGGAAACTGTTTACCTAAAATCTGGAAGAGTGGTTCCTACGCATCCTAAACAGCTACACAGGAGGAAGGAATTCATTCACAAGATGCAAATAAAGCCTGATGTCCGTTGGCTATCACTTTTGGTAAAATATGAGATTACACGCTTTGACGCCAACATTCCTAGGAAGTTCCTAAACTCCCGGGGTATCAAACACGGGTGGTGTGGGTTTAAGCTTCTCCGTGATCAGACGGGAAAAACCCCAAAAATAAATGTAGATGTAAACCGTTTCAATATCCAGTGTATCCGACAATTAGACGATCCACTTCCTATTTTCTAGTTGTCTGTCTCGTCTAAATTTCAGGAACTATCAACCACAGAGGTTCTCAAGTTACTCAAATTAACAAAAATAACCATCTCAACTGGTCCAGTCTGTCAACCGACGAAGATGCTCAGACACGGGACCGGCACTATATGTGATCTGGTGGCTTCCGTAATTAACACTTCACTGGAGTCACGTTCCATTTCCGACAGTTGGTTTCCCATTACAGTTGTTCCTATGCCTAAAAAATCCCACAGCCAGTCAGAAACCAAAAAGTATTGACCAATAGGGCTGTCTTCGACAGAGTTGAAACTTGCTGAACGCGTTGGGCTGCTTCGTCTTCAAACCACGACGAGAAGCCCAAATGACGAGAAAAAATTTGCGTACAAACCCAAGTGCTCTACAGTTGATGAAGTAGCATCCATTGTGAACTACATTGCCAAATCGAGCAACAAGTCAGTTAGACGTGCCTTTGCTGACTTCAGGTGGGCCTTTGATATTGTACCACGCTCATTTCTTCTCAAAACTCTGAAAACTTTTGGCTGCCCCGCGTATTTACTAAATTGGTTGAAAGACCATTTCTCTGAAGGAACTCAGTGCACCACAGTAGATAGAAAGGTATCTGAACACGCCTTAACCAGTGCCGCTGTACTCTGAGGTGCTGTTCTTTCTCCGTATTTGTTTTCAACATTCATTAGTGATTTACCCGTCTCCCACCCAGCCTGCATCTCTATATATTGCCAATGACGTTGCACTGGCTAGGTCTGTCTCAGGTAGATCAGACTTGGACGAATTCACCGTAAATCTTTCCTATATTCAGGACTTTTCTAATCAGTTTGACGTTCTACTAAATAGGAATAAATTTCCAGAGTGTTTTCTTCACCACTGCTTCCCGATTAGTCGAACACATTTCCACCATTAATTCTACCCCCGTCGCACGTATTAACCACGTGAAATATCTTGGTAGTACTCTGCCGCGTAATCCGCATTGGTCTTTGCACCTTGAAATCACAGTAGAAAAACTGCTTCACTTGACGTATCAAATTGGAAAACTACGGCAGAGTAGTGCTCCACAGTCCGAGTATATTACCTATCATTTTTTTAATATTATTATTCCCGTCATTTTACCTGGATTACTGAAAAGGGATTTCATCATTATTGGCAGAGGCCTTTGCGCCATTATTCTCGTTTGTATTATAGCGTTAGATGACCTGGTCTTGGAGATACGCAGTAGCCACATAACAGTATCCATCACGTTGGTACGGAAGATCCTTTCTGACACTTCGCACTGATTACATTTTGATCTTACTGTTTGTCAGTCGCACGCACGGACCCGGCCTAGGTATAAACTCCTTCTTTGCAGGCTGTGTTTTTATAGGAAATCCGTTGTTCGGTTGCTAATTCATGTCCCAACAAACAGGGATATCATTCTGTCTGAAGTGAAATCCTGTTTTGATGGCATTCTGACTGAAGGGCTTTGCACGATTATGCTGAAGATGGTAATACGATAAAATGAATGCAATACAAAACAGTAGTAACGTCTGTTACTGAGCAGAATGGACGTAGGTGTAAATATTATCCTTCTACCCAAAGTTGTAGGGACCCGTCTCGACGAGGTTAACGGTGAATTTCAGTCAAATTCACTTTGCGATCTCGTGTCTGTGCATGAGTGCTGTAAAAAGCAAATGTCCCTTAAAACTGCAAAGTCTCACTGAGGGAGCATTGCCAACGATGACTGTGAAATCTGGATTGGAGCACCGCATGCGTTCTCAATAGGTTGGGCATGGGAGCGAGCTGGTCTACGCTGGAAGGCTTTCTATCATCAATGTGACCGGGCCCGCGTGATTCAAACTTCCTACATTGGAAGTAAAAGAGGGTAACCGGTCAGCTGTGTCGTGTGATTCTATCACTGCGTTCCGTGCGGGCCGATACAGTTATTGATCTGTTAGTCGATACCGTCTACTTTAACACACGCATACATGCACGCACGCAGATCTCCTAGAATTCGTCCACACCAGGAACGATTTTTTCCCCAGCCAATCAAACTTCTGCACTGGTTCACACTTGTTGATACCTTGTCCGCTGAGCGTTCCTGCTTGGTCGCACGCGAGTTCATGTGCCGCTCACGCTTGCGATGGACGATTCGCTTGATTACTTGCGAATAAACGGATTTCCTAGGTGGCATTTGCTGTCAGTAATAGCGTACACAACAAGGTGTTATAGGCTATCGTCTATCCACTCCGAAACTGCCACGGTACTAATTTTCACTATTCTGAAAAAAGTCAGAAACGGAGTCATTCACTGCGTGGTTTGAGTAAAACGTGAACAGCAGAATTTGACACATCATTTATTCTAGAAAGGACGAGCAACTCAAAGACCGAACTGTACGCAAAAGTTGTCCGCAGGATTTTGGAAATACCACTGTTTCGGGTTCTTTTTATGGCAAGATACAGTGATTATTTTTGCAAGTCACAACGCAATCGCCCTACTCAGGGCTCTGTGTACCGAGAGAAAACAATAGAAATAATACGTCGGAATCAGAAGACCTACAAAGAAGTCGTGGGGAATCCGACCACAAAAATTACAGCTACCGCTACCAGAAAACCAGTCGTTTTAAAAGTAGCAGGGACATGACTAGAGAAAAACACATACTAGTCGAATCTTCATACGCTCGAGCCTCACTGAGTTACGTAGCACCTGAATGTCATGAGTCACAAATATCATCAGTACCGTCATTCTGCCCATCGTCGATAGTTCTTGACCAACAACTAACTGGAAATCTTTTCCATCTCTGGCACCCATTCTGACAAGACCAAAATGACGCAACAGGAGATTATGCGGTAACTGAAGAACTGGCAATCTAGAACAAAAAATAATAATATTGACATCATTCGACATGAATTAACCGCTCATGTACATGTCCGACAGATTATCGTGGATAGCATACGAGGCCTCATTGGAAAGGCAGCACGACTGGCAGAAAATCAATTACGTCCCTGATTATCGAGCATGCCATAGCTTTGCACGGAGACGTGCTTGTGGTTTGATGGACGAGTCACGAACACGTGCAAAGCGATGAAAGAACGCGAAATCGAGACCGATAAACGCACAGTTCCCGTCCGTGTGTTAGATCGATGGCAACCCGTTTGTAACAGGTGATAAAAAAAATGAACAAGACGATTTTGGCAAATGCCTTAACACGCTGGTGTCCGGCATACTTTCGATTACAGGAAAAGAAGTCGATACCTATAAACTTTTTCAACAGCCTTATCGTGGACAATTTAACAAAAAACTCAGGAGTGATTGTCCCAAGACCACACACTAAATAGAATACCGGAGCAATTATCTAACACCTCTGTTAGAGAGCTGAGTATGTTAAGTTACTGTGGTCCACAAGAACTCCAGAAACAAGTGCAGTTCAGTTTTCCCCAACTACTCTAAAAAACGTACCCTCTTGTACTCAGGGTCAAAAGATGTTAGGCAAGCACAGAACCAACACTGATCACCAAACTGTCACGATTACTTAATCAATCCGAGGCAGTCAAACACACTAATGCTTTTTGGGCGTCATGGTTGTCGGGTGATCGATCTTCACATTGGGTCCCGCTCTGTTGAGATTTGGATACTACGCGAATCGGTGCAACTAGAGTGCAAGTGCTTCAGGGCGTTCGAATTCGCTGCACTCTTATGCTTGTTTGTTTGATTACCTCAGATCCACCCAAACATGGCGAATGCTGAGGCCGCTGATGATGGGAGTATCGAGGCCCTAGGTTCCGTTCAACTTTCTAACCATTACCGTTGTCCTTGTAAGCCCTGGTTTTTGTTGCTACCTCGCAGCTTCTTCTGGTTGTGGTGAAACGCGTAGAAGCCTAGAGGACAAAAAACAGAAGAGAAATCTATCAGTGGAAATCACGTGCACAAAGAAAAGGTTCGAGTGCAACTGTGCCACTGACCGCGGCACCTAGCCGCGTCACGTGATGTTCCCGATTGTCCTGTAGGTGGATCTCGTGGACACCTTCTGGAAGTTTAACAGGTCTTTTTCTACCAAATCCACTGAATATAGTTTTCATACATTTTTGCCAAGTCATGGACTGCCTTGGAGATAAATGTATAACGAGTGCGTCTATTGACGGGCACGCAAAACACATGTCTCTTCCACCTTGACCTGTTCAAACTGAACGCTTATTACAATGACTGACCTCTAGTTCCTAACAGACTACGCCTATCCTCAGCTCTAATGATGCGGTGTTCTCATTATACTTCGAAGGCTCTGATGCTCAGACACTACTGTTGTCGCGTACGTTCCTATTTTAAGAACCTTTTTTCTGAGCCGTATTAGAGAACGGACTGAACTGTCCGCAATGCAAACTCGACCTCTGGTGGGCAAACGGACTCCATATCGAGGCTACAGATAGGTCAGATTGACAAAAGGCTTCAGGGCTCTGGCATGTGAGACGGGACTTCATCCAGTATCCGATCACCTGGTGAGATGCAGCTGGTCAGAGAAGAAAACTTATTTACTCCAGCTAAGGCATCCCTAGCTGGGACAAGATTTGGTAGAAGGTGTTTTAGATTTCGAAAATGCAAAGCGCATTCAAAACATCGCCACACTGTTGTCTGGACACTAGTGAGTGTCTGAAGGAACTGAACGCAGTCCGTGATCGCATCAATGGAACTGAATATGACGTCCTCGTGTAGGTTTTGTAAAAAAAAATCTGTTTGAATTTTCTATCTATACGATTACCCCTTTATATCTGTGAGTTCTGTTTACGAGTGCTGTTCGAGTTACGAGTTCGGATTGGTAGGACCAACTACTTATACTTGTTCGGTCCGTTTCACATTGGTGTATGTGCTCAGTTTGACTGGATTTTACGTGGATACGAGTAATCCGATTTAGTTTTTCGACGTAATTTGTCCGAGAGGCAAAGAACAAAACTTGTTCGGGCCAGGCGTCCGATTATGCATCAGCCTGCAAGAATGAATGCTAGCCCTCTACGGCGAACCGGTTGACGTTCACGTATACTGAACTACTGTAGCGTAAAAGCAGATGACCCTATCAAGATTCACAGGACAGCACATTGGTAATCTCTCGGATTCGAAGAAAAAGGGAGCCCCTGATCCTCAAAATACGAACTAAAAAGCAACTCCAAACTTCAGCCTAAGTAACAGACAACATAGGACAGGTATTTATTCAACCATTCCCCAAAGTTTGTTGTGCCCCAACTACGAACTAGAACGTTACGTTAATGTTTTATCTTTCATCTTGTATTCTTTGGTTTCCGTGACCGCTTACGCCGTCAAATTCTGTTCGCAACTCCGATCGCTCCAGTCCGCTAGTGGAAAACAGATGACAGCACAACCCACCAAAACTTGTGTATATATGTGAGAGGATGACTTGATATTTAAAGCCAAAATGGAAAAATCTCGAAAGTGCCCGTCCAATGGGATTGATGTCTTGGCAGGAACTGGTGATTGGGATTTTCTCTCGTCTTGTTGGACCGGATTTTTTAACGTTCACTCGGCCAATTCAGCCACATGCATGGGTAGTGTTTTGAACGGTGATAGGGCTTGACATGATCCCAACGATCAGTAGCTTGGTTTCAGGGTGGTTTGCGCGACACCCTGACAAGTACACTTTGGGTCATTCCGAGTATCCTTAGTTTCGAATCTTTTGCCTCGGCCATAACTCATCCAGTTTCCTTCAGTCGAAATATGCACAGAACCGCAGATATACAAATCACTAAGACCAGTGAAAATGCCGAAATAGTTAATTCAAGTAAAGGTGCATCCATTAGATGGGCAGGGAACTGTAGACGCATATGCACGATCGACGCAATTCTCCGACAGGTCACTTGCTGTCCCCAGCTGCCCTGTAAGTGGTTCTCACGGATTTGCACAAAAAGTCTAGGATGTCGTCCACAGATAACACATCTCCGTGTGACCAGTCAGTCCAATCTTTCTTGTAGTGTACACCCTGGGGAAAGCAGTACGCTGAAGAAGTTTAAGCAAAGAAACGCGCAACGTATGCCCAAACCATCACAATTTGTCATATTCGTGATTTGGATGGTCGCTAACCTTGCTAGTGCTAACTCTGCTCCACCACGGAACAGTGAAGAAAACGATGCTAGTGGAACGACAGTTTAAGTGCATCGCCCACCCTCCCCGTCTAAGTTTCACTACACTACCAGGACAACTGGTCTAAATGAAGCAGCACACATTTGAACGCTACACTACAAAGGGCCATTCATAGAAAAGCAATACGGAGCGAACTTTGTGCAGTTATCTAGTTTCGCTCGGGTTGCGTACTAACGTGGTTCGGTCAAAACGCTTTTTCCCAGGACCGAAAACATTTGAACTCCTGATCAGTTGCAAGAGGAAGAAGATTTTATCAAAGAAACCCTGTTGGCTATTGGTTATCCAGAAACGTTCATTGGGCACCTCAGCAAACAAAGATGCAAAACGGAGCCCATTTTAGCAGCTGAATGAAAGTAAGTCATTTTATTCGTTCCTTTTAAAAGTGATCACGGTTTTAATCATTTACGTCGTAACTTAAGTTCGGCTCTAAGCAGAACATATGTGGTGAGCCAATTGTGCATGGTGCAGACCACTAGGCGACAAAGACTGAAAGACCACTCTGGCATTCACATTGCTCTTAATGCCTCACATGTTGTCTTCCTGTTCACTTGCAGTTGCGATGACACGTACATTAAAAGAACCGAACGATATTTGGCTCAAAGAGTAATTGAATACATTCCGAGATGGCTTTTACACTCAAGGACTCAAATGGACTGCGCAAAACAAATTCCAGCATCGGCTATCGCGAGGCATCTGCTTTCAACAGGTCATCGAGTTACCCCGACTCGGTCATCCAAGGTACGATTACGTAAAACTGCTGGCGTTCAGCAAAGCTCTGTTGATCAAGACAGAAAACCCCCCTCTTTGTGCACGGATTCCACGATGATCCACCACACATCACTGTCTGTTGATAATGCCGTTGTGGGGGAAATAATTTGAAACACAACCTCGCTATATGCGTGAGACGACATCATTCCAGCGTCCGCCCGCTATCTGTTGCAACTGTGGCGAGCAGGACTTCCCTCGGTTTTTTCGTTACAGAACGCATTTATGTCAGGAATGCGGACATATGGGGCATAGAGAATTTTGTGGGCACTCACGAAACGGGAGGCCTGTGAACAATTTCGGTGCTTTTCGTCGTATTAGACACCAGTCGAATGCCGTATTCACAGCCCCGAGGCATTCACTCAGTCAAATGCAGGAATACATAGCCCTAACTGTGAGTGGTCATCCCATAACCTTCCATCTGGACACGGGATTAGATACTCCCATCATTTCACGCCCAGCTTGCATTGCTTTTGGAAAGCCCCCAAACAATGCCATACACCGTATCGCTTGAAATGCCACTGGACAGCAAATACTATTCTTGGGAGAGATAGAATATGAGTTCCTTTTTTCGTGACCACCATGGTAATGGCGTGTATTAAACCTCTATCTCTGAAAATTTAAATCTCGGTAATCATTGGATAAATAAACTTCAGTTATGAGTTGTGCCTTTCAGTTCGATTTGCGCCACATCACTCCAACTTCACTGTTACTCTCAGGCAAAAAATCACTAACCCACCAGCGATTGACGCTATTCAGAAGAAACACGCTGAAGTATTTCAACCAGGCTTAGGGTTGTGCACTAAGGCTAAAGCTATTCTTTACCTAAAATCGGGTTTTAAACCAGTTTTTCGTTCAAAACCGCCTGTTCCATAAACTGCTATGAAATCGACAGATCAGGAACTCGATAGATTGAAGACAGCAGGAGTACTTACGCAAGTTAATTATTCCGCTTGGGTTTCACCAATTGTGGTGGTTAAAAAAAGCAGATGGTTCGGTTCGATTATGGTCAGATTTCTCCACTGGACTTAATGACTGCCTAGAAACTCATCAGTATTCGCTACCAACCTTTGCCTGATGCCTATCTTCAGGTTAAAGTGGATAATGCATGCAAAGAGTTGCTGACTATCACTACCCACCAAGGTCTGTTTCAGTACAATAGATTGCCACTCGGAGTAAAGTGTCCTCCGTCCATATTTTAGCTGATCACAGACACAATGCAGACTGGTCTTTCATTCGCACTGGACTATACGGATGATATTGTTACCGTGAGCGAGTCTAGAACTACACGTAAGCAACACTTGAACGAAGTGTTACATAAGGTCTGACATTTTAGATTGAAGTTATTCATCGTGAAGTGTTCATTTTTTCTCCCAAGGCTACATTTTCTCGCTTTTATTATTGATAGAAACGGACGGTGCTCAGACCCTTCCAAGATAGCCCCTATCAATCAAATTGCTGCGGGATAGTGCGTCAGCACGTCCAACACTGACTGTACAGATATACCTCATCACAGTCACAGCCAAGTAGTGCCGTTGCCCATCGTCATAGTTGATTTGTGATACGAGGGCGAATAACTTTTTTCGACCAGAGATGGTTATTAATGGTTTGTGATTAGCACACAAGATAAGAATCCTATCATGAAGAAATTTATGAAATTTGCGAACTGTGAATACCAAAGCCAATCCTTCTTTCTCTATCTAACTGTAGTTTCTTTCAATATTTGTGAGCGCCTGAGAGGTGTGGGACACTGCATTCTGTAAGCCATCTGGAAGCTTATGGAGAAGCACTGCCGCAATGCCGTATTCGGAGTCGTTTGCGCCGATGATTATTAGGGTAAACAGGGATCATAATGAGCCAGCATCAGGGTGGATTTCAACAACGGATTTATTTCATCAAAGAGTAATTACCAGTCTTTTGACCAGAGCTATTCGGAGTCCCGTTTCACAGAGGCATTAAGTGGGACCCTAATATTGGGCAAGTTGTTGTAACAGTTCACAAGACCAAGGAGGGATTCGAAAAAAACAAAATGAAATCGTAATCCCTCAACCACATCAAGAAACGTAACAACTCAGCTGCCGTAGATGAGAACGAGGTAGAACTTCCATTAGATGTATTTTTGGATACCTTTGCATTACCAGCGGGAGAGAAAAAAATCGCATCACTCGAGCCATCAAGTTCTTACTGACTGAACGAGCAGAGACAGTCAAAGCGCACTCGGTCCCCAATAAAAGACTTTCCATCGATCTCTATAAGAAGTTGCACGAGGCAGTCTCCATTTGCGGGAGGTGAACAGATGGCCAGCTGACGTACACCCACTCACCCACCCAGACACGCACACAGATCCGCGTAAGTACACAGTGTTTGCACTGTCCGGTTATTCACCAAGTCACAATCGCTCATTGTTGTGTCGACTTCCTTTATCGATCCATTTTGTTAGACGTGCATGTAAGTCGTGTTCATGTTTATTCACTAAACGACCCACTCAGTGATCGGTTGTTCTGTCTCCTAACCGTTGGGTCATAAAAGAAAACGTTCTACTTTCTGTGACATTTACAACCTATTGATCAAAGTAGGATGCTTCAAGTGTCGCTGTTCCCGTTCCACGACACGACACGACCACCGTGCATTCGAGGCACACGTTTTCATTTCGGAAGTCGAATTATGCGAAGATGGCAACACTACTTAGATCAGCGCAAAATACAAAGGGATGAGAAATCGAGAAACAGAGGTCAGTAGGGCTTTCTCCATGCTAAACAACAGTCCGCCTGACATCAGATCGACCAAGATGATTAGGCGGTTAGCCTCTCCCTCAGAACTACGCATTCTTCGGTTGGGCTAAGGTTCGGAGAGAAGCAAAACTCTTTGTTTTACAGTTTGAAGAAATGAATTACATCCCAAACCCTGCGATTTTCAGACCCAAACAATGGAGGAAATCTTGTGACATCCTCGGATGCAATAACATCATCCGGATAACTACAGATGGCGGTTTTATGTTGTTCTTAAGCGAGCATGTAATAATTTTCGGAGTTCCAATGAAAAGTCAAAGTGTGTGAGGCAAATCTGATTCACACTAGCTAGCACAAAAAGCTCAAATGAAAACAAGAGCCACATTGTTACCGAACTCAGCTTCGATTATTCGGGTAAGTGATAAACAACTTTGTTTGGTATACGACTTATTGACTATGATACAAAATCTAAACCGACCACGGCTGAGAATCACAACAATCTAAGAATGGACAGACAAATGTTCCCGCGACCTGCGATCGATAGTCTCCTGGTTTACCGGAAAGTTTTCCTCAACAAACCAATAACTTAATATGATTCGGCATACAGGGTGAACATTCACATCATTGAAAACTATGAAAGTACTGTACAGCCGTTTAATGGAATACTTTCGTTGTACTAAGGCCCCTACAGCGAAGTCGTTCATCACAGGAGTCGATCGCTGTGCCGGAAATGTTCTGCAACATTCAAAGCCAGTGGCGGAAGGGCGCTATATCTTGTGGTGCCTAAGATCGATGGACCGCAGACAGCCTCGTTGTTAAGGTGTTCGATTCACAGTCGTTCACCCCTTGTTCGATTCCCGGTTGGGGCTTGGTCAATATGCACTGCTGATGATTCCTAACATAGATGAAACAGCTGTACATGCTTGCATGGTTTCCAATGATATGAACGTTCACTGCATGACGAATCATATTACGTAAAATGTAATCTACTACTCATACTCAAACTAATATTTCGTGGTGTTTTGTCATCCCACAATCCTCCGCAACAGAGGTCAAGTATCACTTAATGCCCACCGCCGAGGCGAATGCGAATCGGTTGATCAAGCCCCTTTCTTCAAGCTTAAATACAGCCAGGTAGAGCCCTTTGTCATACAATACTCCATTAGTGTTGTACATCTGGTCCGGAGTCAAGCACGGTTCCAACACCACAAATGCTGAAAGAGGTAGCAAGAGGGGGAATGCGGATGGTGCCCCCCCCAAAAAGGAATCCACGTGAATTATTTGAGGTGTTGCGGACTGCCTAGTACTCGATCGCCTAGTCTAGAGTAGGGCGACGATTGACGAACCGCGTACGGCCTATTTGTTCATGGATGCATCTAAAGCCCTTAAACAACCGAGTGCGACCTACAAGGCAGCAGGGATGTTCCAGATGAGCCGGTACCCAGTAACGGTTCATGCGGCTCCTCTGAATTACTTTGCCGAGCGTGAAACACAACAAAGGGAAATGGCTATATTTAGTGGAGAGCCACATTCGTCACGTCACGCTGCTGACCTCAGACATGAGTGGTTTTTTGAGAAGTAATGCTTGCCAGATTGGAAACCCACCACGTCCTCCAGCTCCGGCTGTGCTCGTTTATTCGGCGAGCCCGTAATTACCTTAGCCACGATTGGTGGTCGCCCCTATAGACTTACCTTAGCCGCCGGTGATCGAAATGATGACGTAACACAATGGGAAAGTCACTTACACCCACTAAATTGATTATACATCAATCGACAGAAACGATTAGGTGTACGTTCCCCATTATTCCACCTGATTCGGAATAATACACCTGTGGAATGACGGTATGTTGAGCTTGAGCAAGACAGTTAATTATGACAAACTTAATCAGGCTATCTTTCCTTTGTGTTGCAGCTGATGAAATCGACCTTTCCAATTTGGACCTGGACAAGACAGCATCAGAAAACACGAACAGTGAACGATGAATGCTCACGTAATGTATTGCTATAACATGTTTTCACTCTGCCATCTTTTATAGTATCCTTACGTGTTATTATACTTCATTCTCGGAGCCTCTCTCTCTTCTGCTTGCGTACTACATCGTATTTTTTTGTTTTAACTGACCCATCAAAGCGTGCTGGATTTGGCTAGCTAACGGAGTGTAATACGCTCAGACAGATCGCCACTCCCATCTTTATCGGTGTAAGTGTTGATGCTTGTTGATGCACTTACTGAGCTCCGGCTCACCGAGTTTTCTTTCTGTCTTTGCAGATCGTACACGTGCAACCCCCCCCCCCCCCAAGGAAGACACTGCATCCTGCATACTACACGGAGCACTGAACACGAGCTCGTTTGCCACTCTGTCTGTCTATGACAATCCAAGATAAAAAAAGATCGGGGTGAAATTTCGCTTGCATACGAGACAAAACAGCGGATCCCTGACAGGAACGTCTCGCATCATAGGAAAACACTAAGTTCGAACTGATTCCGTAAGATGTGATTTCTCCTCATTCCAAATTAACTAGCAGTCTCCAGGTATGCGCGGTGGAGGTGAGGGGCATCATTTTCGTACTGTTTACCTTTGAAGCAGTTCGTCATCGAATGACCGCTCTGCCATGCATCCAGGATCACTTCCAAACACAGATACCGATATGTGCACGCAATTCAACAGCCGATTCAAACGGACCACAGTTCGATAAGTATAAGTCACCTGATTGGACCTAAGTAAGTTAAACGCAACCGAGTGCAAACATGGCTAGTTCAGCGTTAATCTTGTTCGCGATGGCCACGCGCGATGTTCCAGCCAACCTAATCCAAGAAGCCACCGAACGTTATCGCAAACGAGCCAAGGAACAATTTCGTGCCTTTCTGGATGAGAAATACAAAGAGATGAACAATATTATTCTGGAAAATTTGCCCAGTATCAATGGTTTGCCTTTAAGCGCATTTCTTAATCGTATGCGCGGTGTGATTCCCTTGGGTCATCATACACCTTCGACGTTGCAGAAAATGTTAGATGACGAATTAGAACGCCTAAACAACGCAAATCATGATCCAGCAATCGAATCGAAACTAACACATGAAGACAAAATCCAAGCTGTACGAATATTTTGTAGAGCGGCGGCAGATCCCAAAGACCGGGACATCTACTCAACATGGCTTGGTTCGAACGTTGCTTCACTAAACGAGGTTTTAGCTAACTGCTTGGGCACCGAACATCGCGATTTGACACAAGAGACTTGCTTCACCATTGCATACTTGGCTCGCCAATTCCATTTTCAGATGAACGATAAGCTGGATTTAGTCATTGCAGCACTAGTTCGAGCAATGGCCATGGCCCTCATTCCATGGGAATCATATGTGGAACAATACCGAGAAGCAAAAGAACGTCACAATGACATCGAGCTGGCTCGGGGTCGAACTGTTGCATTTCATCATCCACGAATGGAATATCAGTTTTCTGAAGTCAATCATGGAGTACTCGGTTGCATTTACTACACTTTAGGTGACCTTTTGTTCAGCTGCCCTATACCGAAGCTCATTCATTTCTTCGAGTGTCGAATCTTCCGCCGGAGAGAAATGACACGGAATTTACTTTTCACCATCTTGCACGTAGTTGTTGTCAATTTGACCGAATTGAAAGCGGAGGCAGAACGCCTCTCTTCGTTGGCGAAACAGTCAAACGCCACGACTGTACGTGGCTCAGACAGGGCCGGTCCGCTAACCAGCAGACGAGGAAAACTTTATTCCGAATCAATGTGGAGCGAGTTACCGGCCAATCTTTACTCAGACATTATTCGAGTCTACAATGATAGAAATCGGGCTAACAAAGTATTGATTAATGAAATTATGGCTCTGCTTAGAGCTCATGCCCCGGAGAAGTTGCCTATGTTCGAAGAGGCCACACTAAAAGCGCTCGAATTATACACCGGTTCAGGGGGTGGGAGACTAACGGAAACCTACCAGATTGGGCGACCAACAACCGGCGACAGCACTGCCGCAGCAGCTAGAAGACGAAAGTCGACGCAACCACATGATGCCACCTCTGGAATAGCAAATGGTGGTAAACCGGGAGCAAACATAACCAGTGGGACTCTAACTTCTGGCGAACCAACAGCGATAAATCGACCTAGCCGAATCTTGGCTCATTTACCCACAGTGGCAGATACGCAGATACAGACGGAAAAGTTTGGAGAGAAACTATCTAGCGGAACAAGTAGCAGCACCGAGTCGTCCGAGGGTAACTATAGTTCCGAATCAAATAAACAGGAGTCAAAAATCTCACGTCGGACAATTATTGTCCCAAAGATTTCGGATTTGATGCAACCAAATCGAGTCTTTCGAAAATGAAAAAAACATGAATTCGGAGTTGCTCAAAATAGTCATGTGCACGGCACACAAAAATACATGCTCAATCTAAGATTGAAATATCTGTGAGGTTGTCTAGCTTTGTTTATGAAGTACCAATTTCTATTTGTGAGACAACCGGCCGAAGTGACGCGTTTTTTGGATCATGTGTACTGTTTTGTCAAACCGGCCGGCTATCTTCAAGTCTTGCTCTAGTTGCGTTTTAGGTCATTAGTCCTGTTGTTCTGAGCAGCGGATTATCGTGCAAATCCCGAAGGTGGTTCATTTTCTGTTCAAATCAACTGCCGAACTTCATTAAGTTCTTTGACGAAGAAAACCGAGGTAACGCAACTCCCTTGCTCTCTCTCTCTATGTGGATGATTACACGGAAACAGGAAATGCCAAGGTCCACCTCGACGCCGATTTCAGTGACAAACGAGCGATCATCAACGACGATGTCATTACCATAGACTTAAAAAAAAACAGATTCAAATGCACAAATGAGTTACAATGAAACAGCATCACATTGCATATTTGGTGTCAACTGTATGGCGACAAAAGAATGAAAACTGATAGAAGAAATAACACAGGCAATTAGGTTGCTAAGAACTGGATTAGGGAGCCCAGGGTTCTCGACTCTGAGCTTAGGAGCAATGAAATGTTCAATATTCCCATAGTTTAGATCTGGTTTTAGGTAGGGTAACACAAAGGGATACCTGTCACCAAGGTTAGTCAGCAGAGGCGATTCTGGAACCTTGTTCTGAAGCATTTAAGGTACGGCGTGGGTCGTTCGACCATCCATGATTTTGGTTGTGATGGTGATTTTACTTGCCGGGTGTGATAGGATTCCGTCAGCCGCCAAGCAGCAGATTGATAAGTTTGGATGACTGAAATAAATCGCGGTTGGTCATCCGTTTGAGGTTCATCGATCAGTTGATCCGCCGAATAAATTAGATCTCATGTCAGATTAATTTATTTACTCACCCAATAATTTTAATACTTGCAAGTGAGTAGTAGGAGATTAGATTTGTATATAATATGATTCATCATGCAGCTTGAACGCTCAACTCACCATTGGAAACCATGGAAGCACCGTACAGCTGTTTCATCCTTGTTGGGAATCATCAGCAGTGCACATCCACCGAGCCCCCACGGGGACTCAAACCCGGGGTGAACGATTATGAATCGAACACCTTAACCGCAAGGCTATCCGGGCTGGCTCTCAACGGTTTGTTGAACATCTACACTACATGATATAGCACTCTTCCGTCACTGGCTTTTGAACGGTAACAACCCGCTTCCCACACAGCGATCTACTCCTATGATGGATGACTTCTCTGTAGGGGCCTAAGTACAACGAAGGCATTCCGTTATGAACAACCTACAGAGCTTGGTTACTATTTTAATACTAACCTCATTTCAACTGTAATAACAACTACCGAATAATCGCTTGTGCGTTTTGTGTCCAGATGTTCATTCAGTGAGTTAGAATCGATCCAGTGACTTTCCGGGCAGCTGCTCTACCAGCTGAACTACGGCTGCACGGTCCTACTGGAGTTCATCACATCACATAACTGAATATTCAACTGTGCAAAATCATCGAGTCAGTAACGGTCATCTGTCATTTGGCTGCATGAATAGCTGCGTAGCGCTTTTCAGGACGTTCCGCACTTTTAAATTGTGGAATGCTGCTACAGTACTATGTTACGTCGACACCAAACCTTATGAAGTCAGGGGAGACAATAAATCAAACAGATACGTTCAGCTACCCAGGCGGTTACATTTCGCCTGGAGGTCAGATAACGGATGAATCATCCTGGAGAATACAAAAGGCGCATTTGGCTTCTGTCAGCCTGATACGTGACGTTGAAAGGACACTCACTCGCACATCAGGGGGATGGAATGTATGCTGCAGAAATTAGACCAGTTCTGTGTGACGCTAAAGAGTGTCCACTGTGGGCGGGAGACGAGCATAGAGTATCATTAAATCAACGTCAATTTCTTTGCATCATTCTTCGAACCCGATATGAACACTGGATCAATCAATCTGAGGCTAGGCCCAGAGTTCTGGGATAAAACATGAAGATCAAATACTGGAACGTACTAAGCTATGACGTCCGGCGAGTATATAACCCATACCTCTGGGATGGATTTATGGAGGTGTGTAGTAGTTGGGAAATAAGCTAGTGGTTTATCCATGACATCGAAGACTGGGCATGATGGCGTGTAAGAGGACAGCTGTGAGAATATTGAGATAAGGCGAGTCTATATTGGATAATCAAAAAAGGTTAACGTGTAGTCAAAGCACCGTATTTTAAGCGGTTTGATAATTGAATTGTGGTGGTTTCGATAGCCGTGAAAAATAGATTCAGCAATTCTCTTTTATAAATCATAGGAGGGTGTTACGACTAGTCTGATAGCTGTCACCGGGTCAATCTGATGGCCTATTGCAAATACCGTCGTCCAAATGGTAGCCTACCGGTAATGAACTCTCAGTATTTTGTTCAAATATCGTATTTGTTACACGGACATCTATCCTCTACTAGAGACAGTTAGATATGTTGAAAATAATTGTTTTCTTTTCAAATTTTAGTACCGTATGGCCAGCAGTATTCGACAGAATTCACGGGGGGCTGTTGAAGTGGTTGGTGTATTATGCACAGAACAATCCGACCAAAACGAGGGGAGTGGGGATGGAGGAGAGGAGAGGAACGTTTTAGTCTCAAACAACGTTTTCTGAAATCTGTACATGAGAACGAATTTGGTTACACACACACAGGTGTGCCGATGCAGAGGAAACACTCGACAATCCGACTGCAATCGGTGTGTGTGTGTGTGTGTTTGTGTCTGATCATCCAATTGGTGCTTCAGAAGTCTGTTAAATACCTGCTCCCAGGTCACGTACTGTTACACTGATAATATTCACATCCTCCAAAGGTTTGTCATTCTTGGCATGGGTTTTAATATTGGATATTTTTTGTACGACCTCCATACCCTTAACAACACGGCCAAACACCGTGTGCTTATTGTCTAACCATGGCTGAAAACAGAAAAGAAAAAAAATACGTGTCAAAATTATTCAGTCTGGCACCATTTCGTATATATAAGACACCGTGAACACGCGGCAGTAAAAACGGTGAAATCATCCAAGATCCTAAATTGAGTGATGCGCTAGACAACGCGGAATGAGGTTCTCAATCGCTAAGCTGATCGTTTAGGCTATAAACATTTCCGCACCAGTCGAGGCGACATCATCCGTGAGCAGTGGATACTATATTATTATTACGTTTACACGGGTTTGAAATCAAGCATGGTGCCAAAGCAACAACCAAAAGTACAAAATTGAAGGGAAGTACAACAACGCATAGCAGTCAGTCATTACAATAAATATCTACGTCATGATTGTATGCGTTTTGCGCTGTTATACTACTCGGTCGCCCGGTCCACAGCGAGCTTTTTTTTTGAGGATCTACATCTAGCTTTTGCGCAGCCAAGCGTGTCCTTCAAAACAGCAGCGTTGGTTCAGATGAGCCCATGGCCAGTTGTATGGCTCATTCGTTCCTTTTGGGAAGCCTTGCCGGGTAAGTGGAACACGACAAGAGGCCATGGTATTATTTAGCGGCCGGCCACACTCGCCACGTCACAGCGCCGTCAGCAGATCTGTGGCGTTTCAGAGCGGATAACGCTAGCCAAGCGGAAATCCCACCGCATCCTTAGGCAATAGCGTTGATTTGATGAGTACACCCAACTCGCGGTTAACCACCGGAGAGGCCGTCCTTCTGTCGGCAACCTGGAGACGCGCACAGTAGCAATCGACTATGGCATGCTGTGCTCTACATAAAAAAAAACTGTTTCAGAGCTAGGTTGCGTAAAAGTTAGACCTTCTCATGGCGCAGTCACAGCGGATGAGTCTTTTTACTTGGGGAGCTACATCCTGCCTGACTTTCGGATATAGAACAGAGTATCATAGGGTATGCGAAAAGCACATGTTTTTTGCCAATCTCAGTAGTCCACGGTCGTTTATTTGTCCATCAAAGGTCGAATGTGAACAGAAGCAATGAAATAAGTTTTGCCAGAAGATTATAAATGCTGGGGTTTTGCAAGTATAAGACACACGAATGCTATCGATATACTTTTGGAGCACTGTCACAAGCAACTGAAACAAAATAGTCAGCGATGTCGAGGTTATACGTAGAGTAGTGAGTACACAAAATTAGTCAATCAATCTGAGCAGATTATCTTGTGTTGGACATGTTTTCACACGACGCTCCCGATAAGTATACTGTGCATTGTTTGCAGAAGCAGGCAGCGTTTGGAAAACAAGCCAAGAAGACCGATCGATAACTGGGCGGAAAGGAACGTGCAAATAAAGCAACAACAACAAATTAGGGCAATTAACTGTGAGGTTACCAGTTGTCAAAAGTGAGACCGAAACGGATTCTTGTCCGCAATAGGTGCACACACGTAAACCAACTTTTTCCCCTCTAGTTAAGTCTATTTGAAACAACATGGGCTAGAATGGAGACTGAAAGTGACAGGTGACAAGAGGAGAACGTGGCAGAGGGCATGCCGGTGGGATCTTACCGTTGGGGCTACAGTGATGAAGAACTGCGACCCGTTCGTGTTCGGTCCCGCATTGGCCATGCTCACTGTGTATGGTCGGTCATGTCTCAAGCTGGGATGGAATTCGTCCTCGAACTCACCACCCCAAATCGATTCACCACCAGTACCAGTGCCTGATACGTACGTACATCCGGAGGACAGGAAACAGGTAAGAGAACAGAAGAGAAAACAACGCATTCATAAACGCGAACAGATCTTGTCGAACACGAGTACAAATCAGTTTAGATCACTAGTAAACTGCATTAGCTGGAGGATTTTGATTACCCTCAATCTGCAAAACAAAATCGGGAAACCTGTGTTATAAGGAAAGATAGTGATAACAGCAGCAATCGAGGCCATGAAACACACATCGCACGGGATTCGTGACACTAGATATCATTCTCACCCACTTACTTGGATGCCTATGGACAATGACACCTTTGGCGCATCGAATCCCGACCAGGAAGCCGGGATGCATCAATTAATATCAACGCCAGCTTCTTCATACCTCTAGTCTCAGTCATAGACTGATCATCGAATCGCTTGTTTCAGTATTACCCGGGATGCGTAGACAGAATACGGAGAGGTAGACGATTGTCAGGCACACGCGAAACGTGTCCTAACCACTAGAGGCAACACAGAGTGATTACCACGATTAGATGCCAGATATTCACATTCAGTAGACGGAAACGAACCTCACTGTGACCGATGCGGTTTTCCCACTAAACGCGAGAATTGTTTTAGAATATATCCACGGTCGAATGATTAGGGCCGCCAAGAGTTTTAATTTATGAGCGGCCAGGTTTCGCAACCGTAAGATGAATATTAGGCATTGTGGCATTTTCTTTTAAAGATAAGTCAAATGCATGGTTTTTTACTACACATTTGTGCGTAAGTGAAATGGAAGGGGCATACGCCCCATAGCTACAAAGGCCCATTGCACTATTAGGGAGTACCGGCAACCAGACTTTGAGACTTGGAGTGGGGAACCACGTAAATTCTCAATAGATCAGGAGTAGAAACAAGCCGGACGACCGTAGATTACTGTCCACCAAAACAGTAACCGGCGATGGCGGAGATTTGACCCTCTGACCTTCGAGGCCGTAATCAAACGAGCTAAACCACTGGACCACCACCAAAGGTCACCATGTTATGGTGGTTGGGACATATGTTGCGTATGGCCCTAGATAGGATTCCTTGGCGCGCACCGTTCTCTGAGGCGGGTTGGAAGATGACTAGAGGTGGTCAGTGCATAACATGGAAGGAAAGTATGAAAAGCCTAACCAGTGAACCTGGCCATGTAAGGCGTGTTAGGCTTCTTGGATGGGGTCCAAGAGATCCCCCACTGAGTGGTTAGATAGGCTGGAGGATAGGGCTCGGTGTCACGACCAGTGGCGCTCTTGTATTCACAAACTTTCTTTGTCGACTTGGTACTGCTTGTAGTTCTTTAACTCTTTCCCTACTTTTTCAGTATTTCAGATTAAGGTTATTATGAGAGAGACAGCAACCGAAGCCATCGCACCCAGTGCATGGTTAACGGTTTTTTGAACTGAACTAAACTGGTAGGGCCAAAAGTGGCACAGCTTGGATCTCGATATTTATCACGAGGTCAATTTCCTAGCACAAACACCGACTGAAATTTAAATTCCGAAAACTACCGACTACCAAGTGGTCGTTACAAAATGTGGTACAAATCCTCAATAACCTTGTGAAACCAATCACTGCATTAGGATGAATTAAGGTGCAGAACATACTTTGATACACCAATCAACAAGCTGTCTAGAATGAACTGCATTGAACTTGCGCTATTTCTCGAATGGTTCGATTTGCCGGTAAATCTTGAGACAACATCTCCGTTTTCTAGGGACATTTCAAACCCGTTGTCTGTTAACCTAGAAAACGTATTCATACTGCAGTGGTTGTCATGTTCAGCATCAAAGGATTGCACTTTTGGGTAATGAAGTTACACTTTACACGGACCAATAGTATTACAGAAAATCAAACGGAACGAGCGGTCTGTTCATTGGTTGTCAAATATTTCTAACACCGCTAAAGAAATCACAACGATAAGGTCGTGAGTAAGTCAGATAAACCACCGGGCGCATACCAAATTTTGTACAAAACCAAGACACTGGTAAAATATTATTCCAGCGTGACATAAGCTTTTCAGTTAGCAGGGTGTTTTAACAGGACGAAACTCAATCACAGGAATTTCTGAGCGGAACCAAAAAGACACCGGTTGAATCCATCGAAAAATCAACCAAACATCACATACCGAGTGGACAGCCGGTTTGAATCATAAATCCTTTGATCACACGATGGAAGATGTGTCCGTTATAGTAGCCCGCACGCGAATGTCCCACAAAGTTCTCCACCGTTCGTGGGCATTCACGAGGACACAAGCGAATGTGAATATCACCTAAGGTGGTGTGCAAAATTGCACTACCAGCTAGACGAGAAGCGGCGGTGGCCGAGTCTCTCGTGGCGGCCAATACCTCTTCCTTCGTTGGTTTCTCGTTGAATACGTCCCGTTCGGTAGCCGATCCAGTTGTGACAGTGTCACCACTGAAGTGAAAACAGTTGGGCATAACGAACAAAACAATATCAGCAAATAATCACGCGGTTTAATCGAATGAATGAAATGAATGAGAGCAATGAGGGATTGAAAAGAGGGAGTAAAACTTACGATGGGCGTGTTTAATTCTCGTCAGACTAAAGAGCGATACCACTTACGACTTTGAACCTATGAAGGCAATGAAATCCCTGATGCCGCAAACTCAAGCGACTGAGGTAACGCACATTGTCTACACAGGTCTGGTAGGCCTAAATATCACTGGCACAGAATAGGAACGAAAAAAATCTGGGAAATGTAATCGGAAGAAGTGAGATTCGAATAGGAAAGATCAACTGATACAGATTGGAACCACCTGTTTAACTGTGTGCACAGATTTGTCACAATTAGGCCACTTTTCCTCACGCACATTTTGTTCCCCATCATTTCTGCGTATTCGCAATTGGCGCCGTGTCGTGTTCGCAGATAGAATGATACCTGTCCCCTTTTCATTTTAGTCGGAGCCACGTTTGTTCTAAGCGGATTTCGAACTGTAGTCGACCAGACACACCCTACAAATGTAGTTGGTAATTGCGCGAACTCTCAAATAGATGAGTTCCATAGGATCCAAAAGACCCTAGACTAGTATTCAGGGCAGAAATTCGGAACAAAAGCTGTGGCAAATTGGGAACACGAGGTAAATTTGTCATCAAGAATTTCTGGTTCTATCCGCATAATATTACTTATTATTATCTAGATGTTCCGGTTTCGATTGATTAGGACAGAAGGGGAACAAATAACACAACATGGCACCGTTTAATTCATATAATTGATTATGTAAGCCATAGATCCATTCGACTGAAAATTGTGTGAACCGAATTCGGGCTCCCTTCTCCATCATCCCCTACTCCTTCTGGTGAATGTTTCGCACTGGTTTCTTCAACGAATGAACCACACAGTAGACGCTTTGGCTGGGGTGCGTTACCTCTCATGACTTTTGACATAGACATTTGCGTCAGTTTTGCTCGCTTGATTGCAAGCAGTAGCCCATATTGTTTCGTTTGGATCGACTTTAATCCGCGGAGCGGTTATCGTTGAGGCTTGTCTTGCATCTCTGTAATATTTATGAATATTTACACAAAGAACCATACGTGAGCACAACCTGGCGTTTGTCGTTTTTAGGATAGCCGTACGCGTGACTCAACCGACAGCTCAGCGGTGGTTACGGCACAATTACTTTGATTTTTATATAGCTAACTCCTGTGAGAGAGTCGGTTTCATGGATGTCACGCACAGCACTGAACATGAGCGAAGGCCGAAGGCGAGATTTGAGCACACAGAAATACAGTTCTGCTTTCAGCTGAGAATGCCGTAGACAGACAGGAGTTCTAATTACTCAACGCCCGATTTGACCGTACTGATGTGTATTTTCAGATGTCCTCTAAGGCGACAGCAAGGATACGGAACAAGAGGGAGGCACTGTTTTGAGATCTTTGTATTTGGAAGTCGTAGAACATGCCCAAACTACTGCTATCGTTGGCACCGCAGGAACAGTAACAGCTTTCGACATCAAAGTAGCGTTGTCTGCCGGTGCAGTTTGAAAGCACGTCGAGTCAAGCCACTTCCAGGATAAGTCGTAGAAAACAAAAGTCAAACGTGTCCAGCCCCCTGACCTCTTGAACTTGTAGTGACTATGTTTCGCAGCCGTAGATCGCTAGTGGACCATGCGGACTTTCGTTCGAAGACTGACATCGCTGCGTGCAGAGTGCATTGCGAAGCTGGAGAAATGCCATCTTGGCGTTGTTAATGCGCAACTTGACTTCGTTTTAAGCTTGGTCGTCTGGAAGGACTGTGAATCCCAGAAACTTGAGCAACGGGGTGTGAGCGATTTGTTTGCACGTCGAAAAAAAGTTGATTTTTAGTCCCATGGCGAAGTGTTCTACGCGATAAGCGGCGGTAAGGCGATCAGGCGGTTCAAGAGGATAAAGTCGTCCGCAAATTTCAAATAAGCGAGAAAAGTATAGGTGGCCAGCTGAGTGTCAACGTAACTAGTGAGCATCCGACGCATTTTCCAATGGATAGCGTAGTTGAACAGCACTAGCGACAAGGGACAGCCTTGTCTAGTACCGGGACTGGAAGCAATTATTGGATCCCACGCGGCATATGCATATTTCCGCGTGCGTGTTTGAGGAGTACGACTTCATAAGACTGAAAAGCTTCTGGGGACATTCCATCTGCTTGTAACAGTGCAAAGCAATTCTCTGTCGACTGAATCAAAGGCGGCCAAAAAAGTCGATGCAAAATGCTGTAGTATATCGCTGAAACGTGTAATTATGTTCCAATACATTTTGAGGGACAGAATCATGATCCACGCATCCTCTGCCATGATGAAAGCCTGTTTGATTAAAGCGTGAAGTGATCATTAGGATCACAAACTATTCTGGGTTATATTTAGATTGGGCTGCTATATAAAGGTTTTGGTTAAAGCCGTTTCTTCGACGAATAAAGTTCCCATAGTTATGCCTGTGTGAGAAGGTCAAGAGGAATTCTTTCATAATTTAAAAATTTCAAGTTATATGTGCATTAAAACTGCCCCTAACTATGGTTTTCAAACATTCCGAAAAACGGCAGTTTTTATAGTTCGTATCAATGTGTGTGTTGGTACCAAGGTCACTTGAGCGCGCCTCGTTAATCGCTCATATTGTTATCGCCATAGCGATGAAAAGATCCACTAAAACTGAATTTTCTCGGCATCTTCATAACAGGGATCTAAGTAGAATTGGAAAAGCTTATTAGTTTGAATCTATTGTGCCGTATCTTGCTCACTGTTCTGATGCAAATAAGAACATCAGTTATCGAATAAGTCACAGACAGACTACCACAAATAGACATTTCATAGACAGAAGACTTGCGAAATTGAATGAATAGGACGATGTTATGTGCATTGCGCTCAAAAACAGTGGCGAGTGAATATTTCCAGACACTCTCACTCCTCGTTAGACATAAGGTAGCGCCAATTTTCAGTGTGCCTAACATCACGGGATATGAAGGCTGCATTGTAAATCCGACAAAGGCGAGCACATATTGGTTTCATCAGGAGATTCAGATCATGAGGCCTGTCATTTTGACAATGGGTTTGTTTATCATATGAGTTTGGTATATGGTGATCCGTGGAAGACTGAGGAAAAAGTCATGTGGCGTAGGAATTTCCCCCGAAAAATTATCCCGTCGGACGCCGATTATCACACAAACCAACATTATTGATTTGGATCAGAACTAAATGTGTTTAGATTTGCTGGGGTGTTTCAATTAGAGGTGCTCTGAATGATGGAGAAATCTTCACCGTTACGACTGGAAAATTCGCCGAATTCGACGAAAGGAAGTTACCTGGGTAAGTGATAGTTTTCCACGAGGACAATTCATGCTATGTTTCTCGAGAGGTATGTGAATAAAGCCACACAAACCGATTTGTCTGCTCATCATTCGCTATAAGACCGGTAAAAGCATACGCGATTTCAAGATCCAGTTCATACAATTACCCTCTAATAGTGCAGATTTAAACGTATTCGTAGAAACTTCTCTGTTCTGAAGAAAGTAGTCACAGGGCTACATACACACTGGTGTTACTGGAGTCAAAAATGCAACATGTGGTGCAGCATAAGATAGGAAATTATTTTACCACCAACACGATGGACTCTAAGTAGATGAGACTGTGAAAAATCCTGAATAATGACGGCGGAACAAATGTTTAATATTGTGTTTTTTTATCATGTTTAGGTTATTTCAATGTAACACAATCTTGTTTCATTTTCCTCAGAGGCTCATATTCCGTCATAACTGTGGCTGATTGGTATTGGCAAAAACATGGCTTCGTCTTCATTTTGAGCATGTTTATTCACTACAAACAGGCAGACCGCAAGGATTATTGTCCTAGAACTTCACTACTACTTGCTAGTTACGGTGCACTTGAAATTATGTAGTTCTGCGTTATTTCTGTCGTGTACGAGCATAAAATGTGCATATCGGACACCCGCAAGAATCAGTTTTGAATATACGCATATATATATATATATATATATATATATATATATATATATATATATATGAGAACAAATGTTTACAACGTACTCCGCCTTGATGTCGTGTGGTTCACGGTTCGTGAACAGGTAGATTCGATTCTTTTTGAATGCGGTACAAACCAGCACCGGGTTCAAAGCGGCCACAGCGCAGATAGCCGAACCGCCCGTTTGATTGCTGGACCATGAATCCTCATTCGCCATGGCAAGCATTTCCAAGCTGGGTGTGCACGTTGAAGTGCCAGCACCGACTGCACCCACCGTGCTGGTCGCCATGGCCAGAGCACTTCGCGGGGGTAATAGGGTGAGTTGAAGGAATCGCAAATTCTCCGGACCACCCAAACTGCGAACCACACGATTGGTCTTCACGTTCACCACCTTGATACCCAACAGGGTGGCATAGGCGAGAAAATTCCCGGAAGTGTCAAAAACTGGCGGGTGGAAAATGGTAGAGATTGTAGACGAAAGTTACGCATTGCTGTGCAAGGATAGCACACGAAGAACAACATGACCGAAGTTGACAGCACTTCGGGGCAATATTACCGACAAGAAAAAATTTACAGATGAAGCACATGTTATGTTACATGCAGGGACTTTGGTGGTACTGAGCTAAATTTCAGTGACTGACAATACAATCAGAAAATAATTTGTTCACCTAGAAACCCGAAAAATTGAGGGAAACAGAACATCACCCCGAGGTTATAATTTGCGAGCAATCAACGCCGAAAAATGGATGCATTTTACGTGCTCATGCCGTATTTATCCAAAATTAGAACTTGGATCTAATCATGAAAAACATCACCACTGAAAGTCAGACATCTTCTGAAACCCGGGAAAGATCTTCAAAGACGACATCGGCAATGCACACTTAAATCTCGGCCCGGCCAGTGGGAAGGAAAAGTACAAGACTGACAATGCAAGGGGCAACCGAAAGATGATAGCAAGCCAAAGGTATCTGGTTGCTGACGGTTGCCTCCTTTTCATGGCATTTCAGGCCGGAACTCTTGTATTGTGTCAAATCTGACGACGCGGGATATCAGGCTTGGAGACCGGGACTGTTCGCTCTTCAGCCGGAGTTGACTATCTGTAGTATTATTGTTCTATCTCATGATAGTGTAATTACGTACATTTTCAACATAACCACGTTATTGTCACATACACTAATTCCTTCCCGGATTGTAATAACCCCTCTGTAAGAAATATTTTCTTATCAGAACAGGCGGAAAACATAAACTGCAAGATAGAAGCATTCCTCCTAATCTTCTCAATGGCGTACGTAAAACATACTAATTCGTATTCGAATGGGGTACGGAGGAACACAGTAAGGATAGTAAAGAGCAAAGTAAGGAATAGTTCAGTAAATCTGATCGGCTAACGCACATGCAAACTCATATTTTTGTGGTCTAAGTCTGTTTAACAACACAGCCTCACAAAAAGCTAAGAACTTCGGGTTCTGATTTCGTGCAATCACTCAGAACGCTTGACTCAGATCAATTTGATGAGGAAAGGTCACAAAGTGCCAATCCGAGGTGTTTGAGAAATCGACTGCAAATTGGAATTGATTATGAAAACAACCGTAACGATTGGACTGTGAAGACCATATTCGAGAGATGACTGAGACGCTGTGCCAATACACTCTCTGCCAAGGACCAAGCATTTCCATTGTTAGACAATTGTAATGCACATTCGGAATTATATGTGAGCCGTATTATCACTATTCTCATCGTAAAAAATAACATATGAGCATAATGTAACTCGACTCAAGAGATGATGAACCTTCGCCAAGGCTATGCAGATTTTCGCAAGAAAAAAATATTAGGACCTTCTAGAATGCCTTCAACCCTTGTGTGAATCAGTTACGGGGTAAACGCTGTTACTTTGATTCCACGAGACCGTTTCGATAGTAAAACATGAGAATTCTGGAAATTAAATGATCCTCTTGATTAAATTTAATTTGTAGAGGGATTGAAAGACGAAAAATGTGTATTTTCAGCAAACACCATAAAATCAGACTACTTCCTATTGGTTACTCCCCTCCCAAAATAAAATACCTGACAGAAAGAAACAATTTGAGCGATCCCAACTAGTGTTTCTCGATGAAGGGAGGGGGGAATACTGTGCTTCAATATAGCCACTGTATACAAAACATATCTGTTTGCTTACGGCAACCAGTTTTCAATGATACGCCTAAGAAACTATGTAAGTGCAGCAGATTGTGTGTAACCCGGAGACCGGGGTGCTTCCGACTTACGCAATGTTTCACTATACTTCCGCCTGCTGTTTTCATATCCCCCATCTGAGAGACGGAGTTATATTTTCTCAGGTTGATATCAGTCATCCTAGTGTCTTGAAGGAATTTTTCATTTTTGGATCTGTAATTTACAAAACCAACTCTCGAGGTAGTCTATGCGTGATCATACTACGGAATCGAGAGTTGCATAAACTATGAAATCTGATATTGATGCAATACACTCAACCACGAACATAATCCATCGTGTCGCATTTGTTGTATTGTACTGTGGACGGTGTTGAGGACGTTGTTAGACGATCTCAACGTCAACATCGCTCTTTTGATAAAGTGCACTGCAGCCGGTGCAAACAGGTGAAGTCCTTCGATGACCATTTTTTCGGATATTTTCCTCTATTGCGAAAAAATAGTTCTTTCAGTTTCGTCTTGTGCCTGAAACACCTGTGCCACTGTCAGCAACATAAAGTGAAGTTAGTTTTACGTCACGAAAAACTGGTACACTCATTTTCGAGTGGAGTGGCTCTGAAACTCACTTATGCTCACGTGACTGTATCTAATATATGAATTTACTACTCACGAGTAGCGGAATTTGATGTCGTTATTTTTCAACTATGGAGGTCCCTATTAGATCCACACAATACTAGGGAAATTAGAGATCAGTTGGTGGTAGGATCAAGACTCAGACTTAATTTTCCGAAGCTATTGTAGGCTATGATCACATTTGTTCATCTTTCGCGGGGTGGCAACGTACACCGTGCCGTAGGCATTTGGCTTTCCGCTGCAAGAAGCCGAATTCATATGAGTAGCACGAGATTAGATTTTACAAAATATAATGCAGTGTGAACGTTCAAACCATTGAGGCACCGTACAGCTGTTTCAACTTTGTTAGGAATCATCATCAGCGCACATCCAACAAGCCTCCAGTGGGACTCGAACTCAGGATGAGCGACTGTGAATAGAGCTCCCTAACCACAAGATTATCCGAGCTGGCTCTAAACGGTTTCACCCCGGGTTCGAGTCCCAGTTGGGACTCGTTAAATGTGAACTGCTGATGTGTCCTAACAACAATGAAACAACTGTAAAGTACTTGCATGGTTTTCAATGGTTTGAACGTTCACAATGCATGTCGTGTATCATTTTATGTAACACTGAATTTGACAGATTTCAACATGGCTTCATATTTGCATGGTACTTTTGTAAACGATCACGAACTGCGATTTGGTCAAGATAAACGAGATGCTTCACTTAATATAACTCATGAAACATCGTCTACTTGAGGAGCTGTAAGATGGACGGGACAGTCGTTAAACAAAAGGATAGGATCCGGAATTCATAAAGTCCGAGGAGATTACGATCACCGTTTAGCGACGGCAGAACGCGTATATCTCCACCTGTCAGTAGCCCGAAGTCATGAACTTGATTTACTGTCTCCCATGAAGCGGTAAAGCGTTTTAGTCTGCCTGCCCAAACCTGATGGTGATTTTAACAAAAACGCACAACGATCTTCGCGCTAATCTGGAACGCTTCAAACTTACCCGTCTTTACTTAGAAGCATCATCTTGACCGAATACTCAAGAGGTGATACTTCTACTAATCCGCGGCAATACCGAAAGTATACAGATGACAGTGAAAACCCTAGTGTTCAATTAACGAAGACTAATCCGATGCAGAAGCTTCAATTTATACTAGAGAGCCTATTTGACAAAAAACCACTGCATTTGACCGAGGAATAGTAGATATTTCCAAACAGCATCTAGAGCAGATGAACTTGTCAATTTTATTTATATAACATCCATTTATCTTTTTATGTATTCTCCTTATACGTGCAATTGCGTCCAACGGAAAAAGGCATGATCTTCGTGTTTCCTCACCCCGAGTTTGATGTCCTATAAAGAACTGGTTCCCGTTCATCCAATTCACGAGAAAAGTAAGAAGATATCAGTATATATATATATATATATATATATATATATATATATATATATATATATATATATAAATACTGTCGTTACCTTATACATAACGACGAGCGAGAGTGTCTGGGAATATTCTCGTGCTGGATTGAGGGCAGGGATTCTCGCCGCTGTTTTTGAGCGCAATGCACATAACATCGTCCTATTCATTCAATTTCGTAAGTCTTCTGTCTATGAAATGTCTATTTGTGGTAGTCTGTCTGTGACTTATTCGATAACTGATGTTCTTATTTGCATCAAAACAGTGAGCAATATACGGCACAATAGATTCAAACTAATAAGCTTTTCCAATTCTACTTAGATCCCTGTTATGGAGATGCCGAGAAAATTCGGTTTTAGTGGATCTTTTCATCGCTATGGCGATAACAATATGAGCGATTAACGAGGCGCGCTCAAGTGACCTTGGTACCAACACACACATTGATACGAACTATAAAAACTGCCGTTTTTCGGAATGTTTGAAAACCATAGTTAGGGGCAGTTTTAATGCACATATAACTTGAAATTTTTAAATTATGAAAGAATTCCTCTTGACCTTCTCACACAGGCATAACTATGGGAACTTTATTCGTCGAAGAAACGGCTTTAACCAAAACCTTTATATAGCAGCCCAACCTAAATATAACCCCGAATAATTGATTTGATTTCATCGGTCATTTAACGTATATTCCCATACCTTGACACATTCCAGCTTACTTTGCTCAGAGCCTTTTCAAGTATCCATAGAGCCGCAGGAGATCAATGTTAAGACGAAGAAATTTTGAAAAAACACGTGAGTTTCTCGATGGCCTGGTATACCTCAATAAGGTGATGAAGTTCGAAGTATAAACCATGTAAGTTTTCATAGGCAATAAATCGACACTACCCATATATATATATATATATATATATATATATATATATATATATATATATATATACATATATATAAAGTCTAACTAACCCAGATTGCAGCTATGCTTGAACTCCGAACGGTCCAATTCTTTTTCCTGTGCCAATCGGCGACCGAATTCCATGCTGGGAAGCAGCTGTTTGGTCTGTGGAAGGAATGAAACAGGCACAGTAATAATAAAGACACCAAAACACGAATTGAAAGTAAGCGGACGAAAGGAATCAGCATTAGGAAATTATACGTTTTTTCCGGGTTTATCATCCGCGTGGCCAATAAAGCTACATCGATAGAGTAGAAACGCAAAATTCACAAACGATGTGCACCATAATGTGGTCGAGTAGTCCTGAAATTCGGTGTTGTGCAGCTGGAAAAAGTGGCTCGAAAACAAGTTATCAACAGCAGAGGCTGTGAAAATCAGACTTCGACACATCAGAAAGTTTTTAAAAGCGGTTGGTTAGGGTATTTTTCCAAGCCGCGACCCAAAACTGGTCTTCGAACTCAGTGTGATCCGGAGGCTGACCCTTTGGCCCAAACCGGAAGCGGATAATTCTCCAAGTGCACGTCCATTGTTTTGCAAAGAAACAACGATAATCAACCCATCTCCTTCACACTGCAGCAGGCCTTTGAGGATATGGGGCATACCCCTCCCCACTACACTCACGCGGAAGCATGTAATAGAGAAATCGGGATAGCTCAGAGGCTCACAATCCTATAGGTCGGATTTAGGTGCTTGATAGAAAAATTTTCAGATGTGAAGTTGCATTTTCCAACGGTTTGTCCAATATCTGTGACGTACTTTACAACAGATTTGGTTATTTGCGGTAACTTGGACCGTGGATAGTGTTCTTAGCTCAGGAAGACGACTTATACAAGATCCGTATTGTTGACGTTGGTATCTAAATCGTGACGGTGCAAGTATTCACACGATTAATTGGGAACTTGCGATCAGGGGTCAGCGAAATTCGGATTCATTTCCTGTGTGTGTGAAAAGAATGGAAGCATAACTTACTTTTACTTTTACGCGATTATCTCCTGCGAGAGGATAAGTCGGCTCCATGGATATCACGGACCATTGCTGACCACGCGCGGCGGTCGGAGGTGAGCTCTGTACAGATCCTGATCCAGTTCTTTTTCCATCGCCGGGCTCCATAGACCGACCGAAGGCCTAGAAGCTCTACGTCTTTCTCGATTGTACTGGTCCACGTTTTGAGCTGCCCACCAAGGCAGGAAGTGGGGCAGAGTGTTTGTTTGTCTATATCTGACTCGGGTCGCCGAAAGGTATGGCCGAGCCACTGAAGTCGTCGACGTTGAAAGAGGACGGAGAGCGCATCGATATCAGAGCATCGTATCCTTACCTCGTCGTCAGACACCTTGTCGCGCCACTTGACTTAGAGGGTTTACCGCAGGCACCAGTGGTCGAAAACCTCCAGCCTTCTGGTATCCTCAGCTCGTAGTGGCCAGGTTTCGCAGCCATAGATGAGTACGGGCCGGATGGCAGCACGGTAAACATGAACTTTGGTTCTAAAGCTAATTTCAATGCGAGTCCACAGTGTGTCTTAGCTGAAGGAAGGCTCACCTGGCGCTTTCGATCCGTAATACCAATTCATCTTCCACCTGGCCGTTTGGAAGCAGAGTTAAGCCTGGGTAATTGAATGAGGGGACGTATCCAACTGGTTGGTCATTGATCGACGGTTGTTGAATTGTCGGGCCTAGATGGGTTGTGAAAGCTTTTGTTTCGGTTGAATTTACTTCAAATCCGATGGACCTCGCGAAGGAATTGATTCGGTCGAGGATTGATTGGAGCGTAGCGGAGGGGGGGGGGGGTCTCCTAGCACGACAATATCATCCGCGAAATCCAGTTCCGAGATGTATATTTCCTGGCTAAGCTAAACGCCAGGGTAGTCATGTAATGCCTGTCGCATTGTCCAATCGATGGCGTAGTTGAACAGCACCGGTGAGAGGGGACAGCCCTGTCTAACTCCGGTGGTGAGTGTGAACTCTCGTGACCCTTCACCGTACATACGGTGTCTAGCACTAGTTTTCGAGTAGTACCCTTTCAAAAGCCTCAAAAGCTTATCGGGCATCTCATCGGGTTGGATTATGGTCCAAAGAGACTCGCGGCTCACTGAATCAAAAGCTGCCCGGAAGTCGATGAAACAAGCTACCGTCGACTGCTGGAACTTATGGCGGTGCTCCAGTATTCGGCGCAGAGTAGAGATTTGATCTACACAGACTTTGCCAAGGCGGAAACCCCCTTGGTTCGGGCGAGTGCGCTGGTCTCTTGCCTCGGAGAAACGGGTTAGTAATAACGCATCAAAGATCTTTGCGACCACATCGATCAGGCTGATCCCTCGGTAGTTCTCACATGCTGATTTATCACCTTTCTTCGGAAAGGGCAACAGAATGAACATTCCCCAGTCGGGTGGAAATGCTTCTTCTCGCCAAAAAGTGGACACAGCCTGTCAATCAATGACAAGGAACATGCTTTATACACTTCTGGGAGGATGTCATCTTCTCCAGCAGCCTTTCTGTCCTTCAGTTTGTTCATCATTTCCGTGATTTCCGCGGTGTTGGGTGGGTCACAGTTGCTTTCGTACTGGACTGGAGGGGTTGATATTGGTTGGTCCGTAGGCCGGTTGAGCAGCTGACCAGAGTGTTCCACCCATCGGTCCATTGTCTTACTCTGTTCGAGTATTAGGTTTCCTGCCGAGTCACGAAGAAGGGAATCTTGTTTACGGAACCTATTACAGGCGTTGCGAATAAGGCAGAACAGTTTGCCGAAGTCACCAGTTCCGGACGCGGTCTCCATTTTTTCAGCTATTTCTATCCAGTATCTTTTGCGATCACCCTTGGCGCAGCGTGTGGCCCCTCACTGCAGTCTGCCGCGTTCGTCACTACCTGCCAGTCGGGCTTCATGTGCTTTGGTTGAGAGCTGCAGCGTGCTCTCGGAGATCCAATCTTATGTCCGCCTTTTTGTTCTCTCAAGTACTGTTTAAGGAGCTTCTTTGGTTGTCGTTTTCATTCGAGTCCACAGCTCTTCCACAGAAACTTCGCCTGCTTGTGCGTTGGTAAGTCCAGTTATGATTGCTCGAGACAATGCTTCTCGATTTTCTAGGGCAGAAACGCTTATCCAGGAGGGTGCAGGCACTTTAGCACGTGTAAACAGATGAATTTTGAAACACGCGCGTAGGAGGACATGGTCGGTGCCGTTTGTATTGCTCGTTTTTGTACCTCGGTACGCTCGGCAATCCTCCACAGACGAAGCCCAACGGGCTCTCACCAGGATGTGGTCAAGGTGGTGTGCAGTGTGACCTTCACTGAAGTACCATGTGAGTAGGTGCTTTTTGGGGTTGTTGTTGTTGATGTCGGCTAAATTAATCAGTCGGCCACCGTTCTCACAGCACTGATCGAGGCCGAATTTACCGAGAATATGGCGAGTGGATTCATCGGCCGTACCTGTGCGAGCGTTCCAATCTCCAGCAATGAAAAGTACGTCACGCCTTGAAACCCGGTTGATTACCTCCTGCAAGTTATTGTAGAATTCATCCTTGGTTTCGTCATCAGCCGAATTGATTGGAACATAAGTCGCAATCACCGTCAAGTCGTGCGGGGAGCCTTTAGAGTGCCAAGGCGAGTCTGGATGAGACTAGTTCCCAAGAGATCATTGCATCATTAGCTGCTTTGTTCAGAGCGAACGCGACACTAGAGACCGGAGTTGTCTTACAGGCCACTGTGATAGAGCCAATAACATGTATCCACTCCCGGGACCTTTATTTGTCGGCTACCTGAGTTGGGAAGGCGGACTTCTACGTCAAAGTCATGCAGAGTACGCACTGTAATGCACTGTCTACCGACGTCTAGAAACGTTCTTACATTCTAACAGGCTATGTGTGTTCTTTTCCTGCAGCGAATAATCCCAGCTTGTTGTCTTACAACCTCGACTGCCGGGACACGAGACGCGTCGCTTACCGGGGACGCCGTAGCATGATGAGCGCTTGAGGTTCCGTGAATAATCATAGAGAGTCGCGGGGGTAGGGTACGAAGCGGTGTCCCCAGTATCGTTCAGCATTTTTGTTCGAGGTTGCAACCTCTAGCCCTTGCACACCCAAGTGCAGACTGCAAGGCAGCAGGGTGTTTCCAGAGGAGCCGGTGACCTGCTGTACGGTTCGTTTGCCTCTTCTGAAGTGCCGTATCAGGCAGTTGAACAGTCCTCTTTTGTAGCCGTTGGATCAATAGATCTCGTCCACCCATTCAGAAGAATCTGTCTTCACATGCCGAACACCGACTCGCCGAAGTTTTTAGACCTCGGTAACCCTCAATCTGGTTTAGCCCGTCTGTCGAGCGGTTTGCCGGGGTGTGGCCGCTGATGCATACATCAGCTTTGTGGAGCCACAGGTGAGAGCTGGGTGAATGATGGAGACCAAGGAGATGAAGAATGCCCCAAGGGATACGACAGTCAACCAACTCAGAGGTGTTGTTCCTCTCAGACACCCCATGGAAGCATAAAGTGAAAAAGAGCCGAAAATCAAGTAATTAGCGGAAATTATGGGGAAAAAGAGAGACCGAATGCAACTACACCACTGGCTGCGACACTTAGCCATGTTTATCAGAGCAGAGAGAAGACAAACTGCGAGATGCAAGTATTTCTTTTATTCTTCTTAATGGCTTACGTAAAAAAGGCGTTTTAGTGTTCCAATGGGACACATGGCGGCAGATAAATTCACGTATGCAACTGAGAAGATTAAAAGAATTCAGAACACACGTTCTAGGCGAACACATGCTTTCGGTGATTTCACTCTGAAGCCATTACAATCACACTTATATGAAAACGAATTAATGGGAGTTGGAAAAAATATCACTACGTCGGTATGGAGAAACAACAGTGAATAGAGGGGGGGGGGGGGACGCAAATACGCGCGGATGACGGGATTATGTCACCGGCGATCAAAAGAGATGCTTGCATATCGTAAGTTGTTTTCTATCATTTTTATTAAACTGGATCAAGAAGATCAGTGTTTCAAACCTATCAGCGTCACTTATTGTTTCCAATCATCCGGCGGGCGGGTCGCGTGGACCTCAATCCGGAAATCTAACACGTCTTACTTGGGCAAGCCCACTGGTCAAGGTTTTCATGCATTTTTGCTATATTATGGACTGACCACCTCGACCTACCTCCAACCACTACTTGCCTTGGATAACAATGTCCACCGAAGTTTATCGGTGGGCATGCTTAAAACATGTCCCATCCACCTTAACCTGTTTGGATTCAGTACTTGTTCCAGAGACCGACCTCTGGTTCTCAACATCCTATGTCCAACCTCAATATTGCTGATACGGTGTTCCTATCATATTCGGGCAATGCTACGAAGACATCGGTGCTCAAAAACCGAGTCTTTACCTACCTTCTACCCTTAACAGCCATGTTTCGGGCCGTATATAGGAACGGACCTAACAAACAAAGCGTGCACTCGACCACTGACAGACAATCCGATGTCACATTTGCGCCACAGATGGCTGAGGTAGGGAAAAGCCAAATACGCTTTCTGTATACGCGATGACACTTCATCCGACATGTCCACTCGGTGAGATGTAACTACCCAGGCAACAAAATCTATCTACTTTATCTGGAGATACTCCCGCTAATAAAAGCACTGGCGTGGATTCAATCCAGTCCTGCAGCAGTATTTTACGCTTCGAAGTTGTAAAACGCATCTCAAACCTAACACTGTTGCTTAGCTATCTGGGACAGCTTGCAACTTACCTGAGATCTTCACTCCAGAACAATTTCATCCGTCTATTCCAAATCAGATAGTTTACTGCCTGAACAAAGATCGATGCACTATTCTCACAAAAGAACAAGGCTATCTTAAGAACCATTTCAATTGCAAAATTGAAGAGGAAGGTCAACAAAGATTAACCCTGACGCACACCACTTTCGTGTTGAACTACAGTGAAAGATCGCCATAAGCATGAGTTCGGCTTTGGCTGTTCGCATACAAACATTAGAAAAGAGAAATGAATTTCTGTGGCACACTTCAGTGAGAGACAGCGCCAGAGAACTGTGTCGTCGACTGGGTCGAATGCCGCTTTAACATCAAGGAAGACAGCGGTGGTGGGCTTCGGAAAGATGTACCTGTGCCTTAAAGTTTGATGAAGAGTAAAGACGTGATCGATACAACCCCAAACGGATCCGAAAAGGTTCGTTAAAGTGCTCCACCCAACGGCGCAGACGACATCCCTGAGAACGCATCAATGAGCTGCCGGATTTGATTAGTTCACTTATACCGAATTTTCGTAGACCGGTACCTCGAGTCAAACGATAAAGGTTGCGACTATTGTCAACAGACAGTCTTTACCAGCTCCACACATTTCGCAATCCACCACTGCTCACGGTTATTTCTAAAATTTCTAGTCAGTTGGCGTACTTCTTAAAATGTGATATCCGGAAGTAATGATCTGCGAGCATCTAACAGAACAATTGATGTCGAAGTTATCCATCGTTTGTAAGGCCTACTTGAACCAATGTCTTGTATGTCATTGCACGCGGTGTGTAAGGCCTCCTTGAGCTGCTGCCGGTGTTCATTCGGGTCCTAGACATACAGCCGCATCGATAACCGTTTAGAGAGATCTGCCTAGAAAGCAAGGGAACGCAACCGAAGAACCCGTGAAGGAACTTTTGGTCTGTCACGTAGGATCTCATGGTTGCTAGCATCTTGTCTTGTCTTCGATGGTGCTTTGTTATCGATCCGCCTTTCGGATTCAGTCCTCAGCCCCATGCATCTAATGGAGCAAGCGGAACGTGGACAGGGGAGCATCCTTTGGGCCGGGGGTTGCTCAGTTTTGTCGGGCAATAGCTGCCCAATGAAGTGCGATGACTTCTCTAACCGTCGAGAAAAAATCCTCGATACTCCACTCCTATATCAGTCTAACACAAGTTTTTAGCCCGGTAAACTGTTTCTCTTCGCGTTTGTTCGCTGAAGCGTCGTATTTAAGGGCTGGCTGGAACCATCAACTGGTTCAGAGAGTGGACTTCGTCTGGCCTGTACCCACTGATTGCATCTTTCGCTCAAGCAAGCCATTTTGTGTAGTTATTTGAGACATGGGGCACGGAAGCCATCACACCAAGCCAAGATACAGTCCCTTCATGATGGGTCATTCTCATAATCATTATAGTCACCGCAAATCTGAGTGCCAGCCTTGTACTCATTGCTCTCGATTAACTGTTATTTTTGCCTTCCAAAAAGTGCACTGGTAATATCATCGTGATCCGCTTTCGATCTAAAAGTTAAATTCAAAGACTGGAGCGTGTGAAGACTTGTTCATTTGTTGTCTAAAGGTTGAACTTTTTTCGATATTTATTCCTTAAAGTTGAAATATGACCGGATACACCGAATTCAAAGGGATGCAGATTCACATCACATGACCATGTCAAAACATCGATTAACTTGCAGCAGATTATTATCATTCTCATTTGCCGTAAAGCCGTCTCCTGCTAGGTTTGACCATCTAGAATACAGACAGAATAGCTCAGTTTTTCCAACTATTTTTACTTTTACATCGTGCGATAGTGGGCACATGGACGATATTCAATTCACAGATCTCATACTGGTCACCTCTCATTTAGAAGACAATTTGAATTCAATGTTCTTTCTTTGCCTTAATCCAGGTAGCAGCGAGGAATGGAAAGTATACGGGGCATGACGGTGCTTGTAGCATTACTCAGTCATTCTATTTCAAGGTAAATTTTCGATATTTGTGTTAGCGAATGGAATTCGCAAGGCTTCCAGGTCTTTGTATCCAAGTGGCAAATAGACATTTTCGAAAAACGACACATCCAAGCAATTTATGAAACTTTCGCACTGCACGTGCTGCGTTTATTGCCCACAAAGGTAGTTTCGTGCCTAGCAAAATAACTGTGCCGTGAGCAGGTTTTGGTACGATAACCGGTTTGATTTGCAAAAAGCATCCAATGATAGGATTCGACCACTGTGCGGTGACAGGTAATTATTATTATTACTACCGTGCATTCTCCGGTCCCGAAACCTAATTGCTGAGGGTTCCTGGCAAGGATGAAACAGCCGCACACAGTGTTTCTATGGTTCGTGATGCTGAACACTGTGTTGGTACTGTGTAATGGATCATTTCATGGCCTGGATAACCGCCTATTCCAACTGAACAGCAAGGCACAACATTTGGAAAGTGTGCCATAATAGCGCCTATTAGTCACCTTTGACAGAATGCGGAGAAATGTTGAAGGAGATTTGCTTGCAAAGAAACCCTTTATTACCACGCCCGCACAAGAAGTCTGAGAGGAAATAGTCATTGGTGAACCAGCCGCCGGTTTGTAAAAATTACCACAGTTTCAATGGCGTGAATTAAGCTAAATTTGTCCCCGATGTCCGGTGTTGAGAAAAAGCATTAAATTCTATTTTGTGAATAGGAATGAACATGTTCATCACGATTCGTGACGCTACAAGACGATTACGTGGGCTGGGTTTTAAAATGGCACATAGTTATACTAATTAGGACGCTGAACAGCTTAAGGCTCCCACCTTAAACTAAAATCATCGCAAGCAGAAAAAGTTGTAAATGACTTATACCTATTACCTGGAGTAATAAAATACCAAAAGAACGTCAGTGAAGATAAAATAGCTACAAATCTAACCAGCGAAAGTGGAGTTCAGCCAATTTACTTGAACCGATTGATCGAGGGTTGAGAAGCAGCGAGGGTCGAATGTGCGCGGTAACGGTCAGACCAATTCTTACGTACGGCTCAGAAACGCGGCCTCTGTGGGTGGAACACACCAAGAGTAACCGCATTTGAATACTGATATTATGGTGGAGTACGTATGCGGAATAAGCAAGTAGTTAACTGCCCAAAACAGAATAATGGACAGTCATGAAGCGACAATGAATGTTACCGCGTCACATGGACTGAACGCAGTAAAATGAAGAAAGGCATACGAACTACATGACTGGATCCACCAATCGCATTACGACTGTCTTCAAGTAGACTGGAGAGCTGTTATGCAAATCAGCATTATTATTATATTCGACTGATTTTGGTGATATCGGAATCAGTGGTTTTAATAGAGAATCTATTTACCTGGCACGTCTTTTGTACTATTACAATGTCTTCGTACCATTCGTCGAGCCTGGTGGAAACACCATATCAACAATACTGAGGTCGAACACACAGTGTTACGTATACAAAACAGACCAAACAAAAAACCTTTAAAGGCTAAATTGGTTGGGACGTGTTGCGCAAATCACCGACTAGGCTCTCCCGGTCTACAATTTTCGCCTAGATGAACAGTGGTTTGATACTGAGTAGAGGTGACCAGTCCATGGCATAGAAGGAAAGTATGAAGAACCTGATCGCCAAACTTGGTCATGTGAGGCCAATCTGAACTACTGGGTGAGGACCAATGGCTTCACGAACTCATTGTTTAAAGGCATTAAACAATATGATTGGATCTGTGCTGTGATAGCAACCGGTAGTGTATGGTTGTTCAAACTGAAACCGACGAAAACCATTCAACCACCGTAGGTCAAAAATTCGTTTGTAGTGGCATTAAGCTGTGACAGTGTTCACTTTAGTCATAAATTACGCAAACTGATGATGGAATGGTTTGATACGCATAAAATTACCTGTTGGAGGCCGGAATAAAGTTGTAAACTTTCATCATAGACACGGATCAATTTACCAGTCGCGAAACGAAATAGCCGGACCTGTATGGTTGAAAATGTACCCGGGAACGATAAAGAATCAGACGAGGAAAAGGTGGAAGATGAATGTGTACAAATCAGCACAATTTTTCAACTTCACTTTTCCAGGAAACATACACCAATAATGAAATGGAAAGAGGATATCCAATAAAATCCAAAATGACGCTGCGTACTAACTCAAACCGATTTGAAGAGAAACTAGGCTTGACGATCACAAAAGTCACAACAGACCTAAGTTACGACTAACTCTAGTAGACCACTCGTCGAATTACCTAAACGGTGCAGTCTGCAGCTTTCAAAGAGGTTTCAGTGACTGTGCGAATTGTTTTAGGCTGAGAGAAAATTTCCTCTCTGAAAATGTAGCAAATCTTTCACGTGCCTCGAACTGAACATAATTAAAATATCTCAACTAGCGACCGCAGTGCCAGTGTTCTCGAGGATAGCCATGACTATCCCACAAAAGACCATTTGTGGCTCAAAGTTGCGATTCCCAAGTGGACTTTTCAACAGGAAGCATCTACGCCTAAATCCAGATGCACATGTGATAAAACAATAAAACGTCCACGGAGTGCATAAGTATGAGGATGAGTGGTCAGCGGAGTACCGATCACTGACACCTGATGCGCGCTAATATTCGCGAAACATGTCGTATGCTTCTGAGAAAATCTATCTTCAAATCTACGTATTACTCGTTTTCACTAGAGTGATTCGTCACACGAAATCAGCAATCAGTGCAACATCGTTCGCCAGTTACGCCTCCACCCGGTAGTTTCGAATATCCCCTTTGGCTACCGATGGCGACGGTAGTAGTATCATCGGTACCACAAACAAAATGGAAATTCGAAATTTTACAGACGGAACCAGAATCATTGAACACAATGTACGGTAGTTCCGTCTGGTTTATTAAGAATCATCCTCAGCAATGCAATGCAAAACCATCGAGTCTCTCTTGGAACCTGGTATGTGGGACTGAGTGCCACACCACAACCGTTGTGCTACCCCAACTGGCTGTTGAACGCTCGCTACATAAGAACACTCAAAGATACGGCACACACGAGTAACTGGCTTCAGATGTTGACAGTTCTTCAACCACATAGCTATTCTCACTCGTTTCCAAGTGTATCCATGAGAAAAAAACTGACAGAAAATGAAACAATTCTGAATAAACTTAAATGAAACAATTACTGGATGCTTGAATGAAATAAAAATATTGGCTACAACATGGTTCTTCGCCATGCCTGGCCTACTGGGATCCTTTGTGATGCACTACTGAAAGGCTCAGGATTCAAACTATCGTCAGCATCAAAAAATGAATACCAATCCGTTTCACTGTGTTTATTAGTAGTTATGTATTAAAAACAAAGACAAAATTTGTCAGTATTGCCCTCTTCGCATCTCGAATATAGCCGAAATGCACCCACAGCGCTGGTGGTCTAGTAGTTTAAATATCTGCCTACTTTGAGGCACGAAGTCCGAACCCTGCCACCGCCGGTCACAGACCGGCGATGGCCAGACGATCATCACTGTGGACTCCAGACCCTTCTGCTCCGAGCTCGATCCCTGCCACCACCACCGCCACCGATCACTTTTCCCAAGCTGGCAACGTCGAACTCGTAGCGATCCCCATCCCGAAATATTTTACAACACTGTTATATGATGAAAAGGAAGTAAATAAAAGAATAAAAATCATGGGTAGACCCAACTCATCGCAAGTGACCTAGTGTGGTGGAGAGTACATACTGCTCATTGAATAAGTAAGTATTCGATTGCTCGAAACGCAATCATGGACAGTTGTGGATTGATAACGATCGCGAACACACAAGAGAAACCAAACGAAGTAAGGCAAACGAAGGCATATGAACCACACGACTGCATCCCCCTATAACACTAGTGGGACCACGTGTGGTTCTCCACATCAAATCGCCCGATAATGGTCCCTTGTTATCCCTGATACAGCGTATGCTCCTTTCGTTGGAAGCATGCACAAGCAAGGAGTAAAAAAAACAATTGGTCATAGAGCATGGGGACAATTTGAGTACTGACTTTGCGATCTGCGGCCAATATGGCCAGAGTTTTCCCGTCCGCAGTGCATGTCATATTGAGAGCATGTGTTTGAGCACCCAACAAACAAAACAAATCGGTATCGGATTTGAATTGCCATCGGAGTGCACGTGGAAAACCGTAGTTCTGACTCGGGCCGGCCCAACACTCAATCATTCCGTCTGTGTCCGCGCTGACCACTGTATCAAAAGCTGCATTGTACTGGGATCACAGTGATCGGGGAATGGGTGTGTGTGTGTGGGTGGGGGGGGGGGGGGAATAGAAGCACCAATGAGCGACACATTGAAAAAACTAAAACAGCCGTTTCCGGATATAAACGTGAAGAGAGAACACATCTGACTTGAGAGTTTCGATATGATGAGAAGACTATCATCATGGTGAGCATTTTATGTCTATCAAAACAACACCGAATACTGTGGTAAACAGCTATCGCTATTGATACGCGGGTCATGGAGTACTGTGGATAGACATTCGCTATGCATTTCAATAATTTCCTTCCAATACAACACCGTTAGTCATTCACCACAGGAAATATATACTATCAGTAAGATATGGTAAAATTTTATTGTTTAATAACACAGCGTAGCCTGGCGCATCGATTTTTCGATACACTCCGGACCGACCTCGGTTCTGACACAATATTAGTAAGACACTTAACTCACTATAATACCGGGGATTGAGATCATTTGATACATAGATACTAATGATGATAACATACGTACCTATATGTAAAATCAGTGTTACTGAGTTTTTAGAACTGCTAAGGTAAATCCAAAAGAAGATTCAATGCACAGGCTCCATAAACGGAAGTGTTTTGTGTTTTCCTAGCACTGTGATGCAATTCCTTATTGGTTCTGAGCTGAACTTCCCAGTTTATAGGATTACTCTCCAATAGTTTCAGGCTGAACAACCATTGCCCAGGCACCGGAGCTTTTATTTTCTGAGCTTCGTGAATTCCGAATGGGGTTCACAAAACCGTCACTAGTAAAGGGAAATTTACGAGGAAACTTTCCAAAGATTTTGAGGTCGTGAAACCTATCACGCCAGTTGATGTAGGTTGTAGTGAACCCCGGGCAATCCTGTTGGTGAGTGGCTGTCGAGGATACCCTGAACAACGAAGAAATCGTCGGGCCCAAAAAAGAAGTGCTCACAGTCGATCAGACTAGAAGTTGTTCTAGGAAAATGACATTGCTGTAGAATGATGAGTCAGGTTATGTCTCACACGAGGATGCACATCTTACAGCCGTGGATACATTTATCTGTGTTATAGTTTTTTAGCAGAAGGAAACGCACTGGAGAATTCATGGATTAACGTTCACAATGTCCTGCTAACAGTCACAATTTGAATGAGATTAGGAATTTCTTCATTGTGTGTGCAAGCAGAAAAGGTTATCGTAATTTGCCCGTTTAACTCAGAAGCTTTTACCAGGACACAACTTTGTATTTTGGAGATTGGTCAATTCGAAAAAAACCCTGATATCAAGAGGATCTCGACAACACCTGCCAACGCGACATTAATAGCAACACAACGAAAATAACTGAATGAAAAAACAGAGTTGAGGAACGTACACTAAAAAAAGAATGTATTTTTTGGTTTTTCGACTGTAAACTTTGTGGTTTCTATTGCTCCTGAGTGTTGACGAGGAACGGAAGTACTACAGTCAAGCTGCACAGCATTCGTGCCACTAACTTATATTATATATCCTTCAACGTCTCCAAACAACGACAAGCCTCAGCCCGTGGACCCCAAACAGGAAGGCGGGAAGCTCCAACCGAACCCACTGCCATTGCAAGCTTCATCATACGCCAAGTTATGGCCTGGTTTCCGCGTCGCTTCTTCAAGCCTTGTCCAGCACACGGAAAGGTAAACAACGGGCAGGCATACGCAAAATATCATCGCGGGCGTAGTAAAGCGAGCACTTCAGTTAGAGGACGACTATCCATATCTAACGATGACGAATTTCGTCATTGCTCTCTCGATATTTCCACGACGCGACCAATGCTTCTAACATATCAGTGGTCAAACACTGAAAACTGCCGAGCATCTTCAACGAGAAGTGGTCAGGTCTCACAACGGTAAAGCCAAATACCAAGAACCGCGGCGGTGTACACCAGACCCTTAGAAGACAGCCAGACGTCACGGCGATGCCGCATCGGAGTTTAAATACCGACAATTAACGGGTACCTTCAACCCACGGTGGCCGTTTCCGAGCGCAGCAGCGTACACTCGACCGTTGGATAGAACAAATAGCTGATAAAACAACCCACCAGAAGTAAAGTATTCATGAGACACTGATTTTAACTGACGTTTACAAATCATAAAGAAATGATAATATGTTCCTCCCGAAATGTGATTAGATGTTGCCACTAGTCATATTTCCCATGCAGTAACTTATGTAACTGATATTTCTCATCATACTTCCCCAGTGATTGTTCAGTTAGTTCGGTTCATCCAACTCTTGACCGTAAAAATTCAACCTTGAGGGTGAAATAAATCGTAGAGAGAGAATCACAACAGTTTACACAGATTCATATTTTTGGTTTGGAAAACTATTTACAGTCTTATAGGGAATGAAGTTTGAGTATTTTAGGTAATCAACGATTCAAACCTTGTCACTGACAGTTGATCAATAGGCCGAACGCGTTCGGCTACTGTCCTACCCACTTACGTGGATTGAATCGGCCGAAAATCGCCGTTTTCACGTTTGGTTATCATGTTATCCCCGAAACAACATGCTCTTTCTGAATTGCATCACTCACCGATAGATAGTAGCCTAACGGTAAAATAATGTGATAGTAAGCACCCGCTGAGCCTAAGAAGACGAAGTGTGAACATGAGGCCTGACATTTTACCAACAATGTGTAAACCAGCACCCGAGAGTGAAGTTACAGGAAGGACAGAACAAGTCAACAACTCACAATCATGCAAACCACCGGCGCTTCGTGCAATCTGTCCATTGTATGCAGCAGTTCACCTTTACTCCGGGAGTCATACACGAAGATTTTCGAGCTTCCGTGATCGGATCTAGAAAGGTGAAAAGCGACTCGGTCGTCACAGAATGATAGGAGTAAGCTGAGCAAATCTGGGGAAGTTTTGGAACAAGTACTGAAATTAAACAGGTTAAGGCGATTGGAACGTATTACCAGTGCTCATCGATAGACTTCCTCGGCGTACGCTGTTCTCCGAGGCAGGTAGAAGTGGTCAGTCCATGACAGGGTAAAAATTTATGAAAACCTTGACCAGTGGACTTGGCCAAACAGGACGTGTTAGACTTCCGGGCTGGAATTCACGAGACCCACCTACCAGATGGCTGAAGATATTAAGATACATGGCTAAGTGTAGTGGTGTAGTTGAATTCGGACACTTTTTGTCTTTGTGATTTTTGCTACTTACTTTGTTTTCGGCTATTTTCACTGCATGCTTCTATTTGTTCTGTCTTCATTTAGACGATCATGAGAAGTGGCAACCAAAACCAGAGTAGAGAAGTAATCGTTGAGTGAAACGAACTGAACTTTGGGACATTATTTTTTCCCGGAATAGCAGAGTTGTTGGGTGACACAGTACGCAATTCAAGAGGCCCGTTAGGCGAATGAATGAGGATAATAATCGTGATGACAAGTTAACATCGACTATAAAAACAAGAACACGATGGCGAACGACAGTGACTGGCTACGCACCTGTGACTTTCCTATGTCAAAAGGGAATAACCGTTCCAACCCCGGCAACAACCGTATCGTTTCCCTTGAAGCTGTCATTTCGAACATACTTGAGCCAATAACGGTGAGGCGGTCTGTTTAACTGATGGAACCCTAGGTACTCCCGAGGACCAGCCAATGGGAATGCCTTTGTCACGGATCTACCGATGATCTGTTGTTGTAAATGTTCCACGTCTGATTTTCGACAATGGACTCCCATAATAGGTTTCATTCAGTATCTCTAAATGTCACAAAGATACGGCAAGCTGTTAGTGATAATGCTCAGATATTGATTTGCAGATGATTTCACTCTTTTTCTAAGGCTTCTTTCAAGACCGCGTAATTTTAGTGTTTTGAAGATGCCTTTTTTAAAACATTCCCGATGTACTTCGGTTTTTCTCAAAGTTCAGTGCTTTCTACCACCCTATATACTTCAAATCAATCAACGATCTTATATCTAGCAAATAAAATCTCATTCATGCGTTTCCCGATAACGTTTGTCTTCACTTATCCATTCCACATTCGCCTCGTTTCCTCTTCACTTTAACTTCTTACGGTCGCCGTGGCCTGTGCGAACTCATACTCGAACTGTCACAGTGTTTTGGAATCAAAATCGCATCACTGATAATGTTCATCTTATAGGTCTCTTTCTCATAGGTTTGTACCAACCAAAATTTCGAAAACATTCCACGATCTTACTTCATTTGTTGTACTTGTTGGTCCCCGGTTTTTCGTCCCGTCTAAGATCGCCTCTCTACGTCGTCTCTACGAGCATATCATATTTATTCCGAGTCGAATGTTTCTCTACTTCGTCCCAACTGGTTACATATTGAAATCGCTCACGATGAACTTACACAGAAACAGATACCAATACGCGGCTGGAAAATTTACACCTCTGAGACCGTAGAAGTGATGCGGTTCATTTTTATTTCATATGTACACAAGGGTGTAACGGATGTCACCCATTGCTCCACAACAGGGCTAATGGGCAAACTGACCCTGAGACTTGGGGTGGGGGACCAAATCAGGCTTCAACAAGTCAGGCGTGATAACTAACCGGGCGACAACTGAGTGTGATCCACGAAATTACGGAAAGGCAAAAATTTCAAACAAATTCTTTGTCGAACATAAACAACTCACAAATCATCCAAGAATTTCTCAATGCAATAGGTGCATGGATTAGTAGTAGCAGTAGCACACTTACAAGGCCAATGCAGCCACTTCGTCCTTCGGGGTGTAGATGAAGCAACAACCAGCGGGTACAAAGTCGAGCTTCATCATATTGATCATATCTACATCAGTGTTTCGACAGGGATCATGGGAGAAGAGAATGACGAGAATGACCACCAATGATGAGAAGACAACGTTACGTATAATATCAATTACGATAATCAGCAAAATGCGACACACAACGAGAGAAAGAGTATTATCCTCCAACACACTGACAAACACGAGTCGAGAAAGATCGAAAATCAAATCCACTTACGATGCAACGACTTATTATGCGATTTAAATACTAAACTCAATCATAAAAACCCATGGAAACAGTAGTTCATCTGGCCTCTTCAGAATTATCTATAGCTCATATCCACCACATACCGAATAAAACTTGAACCCGATGTGGGAGATTGCCAGTCACACACATACACGCAGTAAATGTCAGACCGTTAACACAACCGCATCTATCCGTCACTGAACTGGGACTTCAATAACTGACCACCCAGCACATAATTTAGCTCTAATAATTGCAATTACATAATTCACACAGAACGAAATGAAGGGAACAAACTGCTTACCGAAATTGATCACATCAAACACCTTCGCCGTCTTATCATCTCCCACAGTACAGGCCAATTCCCCATCATTGCTGACCGCCAGACCATTGATGGCACCTAATGGGAAGAAGACGGAAAATTGTTGAACTTTTTCGATTACTTGTGTGTGTGGTGCCCAAAATAATTCACCACAACTCATGATTCACAGCTCAAATATGATAGCGAGAGAAACAGGAAAACAGAAGATGGAACGGAAGATGAGGGAACGATCGAACTTCTTCTCGAGGAGTGCTTCCATTTACAATCAAAAAAAATGGTATGGAGAAAAAGTACAACAGTATCTAGCTCATCCTGGCACTGGGAATCAGAATATAGATATCTATATTTCACACTAGCTTGAAATCAAGCTGATAGAAACTAGAATGGATTTATTAGTTCTTAGTGAGTGTGAGGGCATGAGTTGGTCCATAGACGGCCTGGTTCGTTTAGCACAGAGCATGACGACTTGACGAGCAGCCAGAAAGTCTTCGTCCATCCTGAACCGAAGGGAAGATTGAAGCGAACGGAGCGGACTGAAGGACCAATCGAGTGTTGACTATCGTCTGGACCGAATCAACCAGACTAACCACTCAGAACAGCTGGTTTTGTAAAGCAGGTTTGTGAACCAGGGTTAAGCTATGACTACAATGTATCTAATGTATTCTGTTGTTCGGCCACTATCAAATCAAGATGATTCGAAACCGAAAGAGTTTCCTCAATAGAGCTAGTCGGCCACCACAGAACAGTGAACGTTCCTTGATGAGTAAAAAATAGATTGAACTTCGACATAATCCGGGATTATTGATTTTCAATTTGATCCGCATCTTGTGTTTCCAATTACAACTTTTGATGTCAAACATTTAACCCCGAAACGATCACATGAGGCTACCCGCATATTCCGGCGGCTTTATTAGTGGTGTCTACGAATTTGAACACTTATTACGAGTTAACTGGTAATACGTGACACACATAATTAAAATATCCACACTACTATCTCTTGGTAATAGATGGACGCTATTTCCTAAGCTCTGCTTTCCCTCTCTGATTGTTGCTGGTTTTCTGCCGGAGAGGTTAACCGTCTGACTGGTCAAAATGTGCTCAATCAGGACAATTAATTCCTTACATTTTCAAGCATAACCCATTTTCAAACTTGTCTGATGTTTTTCTGCTGAGATTGTGTGTTTCTTTCCCAGCCCGTTGTGAGGGATGTTTGTTCAAATTTTACACTTCTGTGCCCGCGCATTTTGTCGTGACCACTCCGAACCATTGCAATTTGGTTCGCTTGGAGAGTATCGGTTATACGTTAATTTATTCGAATTGCCGACGTTCATCCTTCATAGTGCCGTCTATTGAAAATGCGTCCACTTGAGGCGGGGGACAGGAAATGAAATGGCTCGAGCAAAAGAAACCTAGAACGGACAAAAAGCGGCTAGGATCATAACAACAAAGTAGGAGATCATTGAAAAGGCTCCATCAGTAGAGGTCGAGTTTTTACCTACGCTGATCACGTTGGTCAAGTTAGCAACTGCAAGCATAGAGTACCCGAGTGAAGGCACACTTCACAGCGCACCTAAACATGTTCACTCTACCCAACTTAATTGAGTGTTATGTTGCTCACGAGCACAGGCCCTCATCGTTAGTCTGCTTACGGATTAAGCATGTCTATTTACAATGATGTTCTGAATATGCGTCTTCAATGATTCACATTCAACTTGAACAACCATTAACCGTATACAGATTGGCCAGTTCTAGACAGACACCGAAACAACAAAGAGTATGGAAAAGTGGAGAGAGAACTACGAATTATTAGTGTCAATTAGGCGAAGGTGTGCTTGTGTGAATGTAAGAGCTTCACTTGTCACGACGCGCAGCCATATCTCCCTTTCGTTGACCATCTAGTGGATTCATTGGACCCCACCGTGGAAGCCTGACACGCTCCACTGTTAAGGATTTTAATACTCTTCTACCATGTCATGGACTAACCATTTCATAACCCACCTACATGTGCTTGCTCCATCAAGGTTGATGTGGTGTATTAGTAATTTTAAAAAGAAAAGCGAAATTGCGACATTGCACGATTTACATCGAGGACAATTTCACTGCATCTTAAATTGGTGCACCCTGACGAACATATTTCTTTAAACAGAGTCCAGGAATGGCAACTATCTGTGAGTGAACAAGAAAACACAAACTATCATGCATAGCTGGTCATCTTTTGATGATGCTACATCAAGTTGACCGGAACACTGCGTTTCGAGTTGTCTACGTAACAAGAAACACAAATCTATTGAGATATACCAAAGCTATTGCTATCCATCGGTGGAAACCTTTTGTGTCAACAAAAAGAACAGTTCGTCAGCTTGTCCATAACGTGGTGACTTGGTTTTATGCCTTTTTTCTACTCACAGATAGTTGCCATTCCTGGACTCTAAACGTTTTGTTCTGCAGTATGCACCAACTGGAGATGTAGCGAAATTGTCTTGGACATAAATCGTGCGATTTCGCAATTTTGACTTTTCTTTTCAAGATTATCTCGGGATAGGCAAGTTTCAGTAATACCAATCAGCAAATTCAACATTACCAATCCACATAGGAATTGACCTGTATGTTCTCTCCAGTGTCCTGATTGTCAGGCGGAAATACAACGAATGTCCGCATATTTGTATGAGTTATGTCAAGTTCTGTAAACTTGTTTCATTCAAAAGGCTTCATCAAATCTTCAAAACAGATAGATTATAATCAAACCAGTTAATTCAAGTGGACTACATAGTGGCTGCGATTGTCGATTGCACGGCTGTTGCCACTCAGCTCAACTTTTGCCATATTACGTTCATCGACTGAGGGTGCCGCTGATCGTTATTAACTAGCCCAGAATATCACTAAGTACCAATTGAAGTCTGCGTTAAAAGCGGACAATTAGTTCCAGTGGGTCGCGTAGTCCATGAGATATCTGAATGATCACATACAGCCCGCTTCTCGTTAAAAGTATGGGATACTTTTGCTAATAAAATCACAGACTATGAGATAAAAACCATTGTCAAATAAGCTCGTTTCCAAACAATTGGATCTCAATGTAAATGCGGTGGAGATTAGTATTCATATCTATTTACCGGACAATAGGGCAGTAAAATCAGTCAAAGGTCAAACTACTTCGCCAGTAAAACGAATGGGAAATGCGGCCGGTAGATTGGGCGCATAACAAAATGTTACCTTTGGTAATTACTCATTACATTCGAATTTCAATCGAAGTAAGTAGCTAGTTCATAAGCCGGTCCGCAGGCTTGAAGCTAAGCCTACGCGGTGGACACAAGATTCAGGCATATGGTTGTCCCTTCGGACAATTTAACATAAGGAAAGAAACGCCGACGTTCTTGAATCACGTCGTGGTGGTGGTAACTGCTCTAATACGAATGGCGAAAGACACAACTCCCAAGTCTGTGATCAATGATTTGACGTGAGACACTTCTGGATATGTTTAGACTTGTGCAAATTGGCGACTCGATCAGCGAAGAAATAAACATACCAAGATGCGCACGATAATGCTTCACGAATTCCAGGCCGACACCATCAGCTTTCCTCCAAAATTTGAAATGACCGTCATTGCTGCAAGTCATCAAATACTGTGTTCTAAAAATCGTGGGAAAAAGGACATGGTGGACTCCATAATTCTGGTCACACTGGAAATTTTTAGACTACTTTTAGCTACTGGAATTATTTTAGTAGTAAAGTTATCAAATAATATTGATGAGTACAATGAGTCCTAGAGTCGCGAGCATTTCAAGTGAGAACGTTGGTCACGGAAAAATGGTATAACGGCTGGATTAATGGAAGTGTGCGCACAAGCATAACATGTTAAATGTAAACTTATGCGTTTTGTTCAGTTGGAACAAAGGTTTGAGCCCATTAATGGAAAATACATACCTAAAATTGTCCCCGCCGATTGGGCCCCGCCTAGGGTTTACCGCCACAGTATTCTATTGACAAACTTGATTGGAAAAAGCTATAGTTGGCGACAGATTAGCGTACCACCCATGGTCAAACCAGGGGCTAAAACAATGCTTAAAATTATAAACCCTGGCGGTAATGGATGAGTAAGCAACCCGAACAACCATGATAATGGTGATGACTTTTATGTGAACTCGAGTATGTATGTAGGCGTTCGCTGCGAGTACAGCCAGATATCATTTTCTAACAAAAGCTCTTTTGAGACGCGGATAACCTAATTACTAACTACTTTCCTGTTGATCAATTATTGGCACCAGATGAATTGCACTGCGAAAACCCAGTTAGACGAATCGAAGATAAGAAAAAAACATTGGGAAATTTGGAACACCTCGAAACACTAGGGCTAAGTAAACTTACTTGGAATAGACTACATGTGTGATAACGTTCCGATGCATATAGCTCACTTCGTAGTACTGGGCCGTTGGAATATTCCGTAAGAATATCGCTTCATTTTTGAGGGCTGGGCAGAAAAAAAGTTAAATCACATCAATACTTGCAGTAAATACAAGAAAACGAAATTAAGTTCAATTAGAAGCCCTACACGCCATACATGGTTAGGCACACTGATCTAACTAATTCAATTCACTCAACCATTAACCTTGAAATTCAGTGGTCCGATTTCGACTATAACCTCATGGCATCAGCCAGTCATTCGTGAAGTAAACGATGGTATACGTGTTACGGTTTCTATACGCTTCTTCTGCGTCATGGGCCGAACGATCTTCCATATCTTGCAACCCCTGGTCACCGCAGCGAGTATTGCACACCTAAAAACACGTAAGGGAGTGTGTACAACATAAGTCCTAACCACCGTAGAATGGCGAGCTTCAGTATTTCAGCAAATAATTTGTTTCGTTTGCCCTGTGAACTTTGTAACATATCTCGGTGTACCTTTACAAGAGAATTCGCGTTGATCTTTACGTATATAAATTACTGTTGGAAAATTGTGCAGATTGTCCTTTCAAATACGTAAACTTCGACAGTCTAGTGCTTCGCAATTTATTATTTCCTCCTTCGTTTACCCGTTTTTATGTCCCATAATTCTATATTGTTCCCCTTTACAATTTCCTGGTCTGTTGAAAAGGGACTGCATTACCCTTCGTAGAGATGTGCGATTCACCGGTCTCTTTCCTGGTATGGCGTTCAGAGACCTCATATCGAACTTGTGTGATTAGCACGTGATAGCACCCATTTATTTGCCGAAAAGATCATTACGGACTGTTCACACCCCCCGCATCGCGATGTTTCTTTGAGTCAATTACACCCATCAACCCATTCCGTGTTTCGACTACTTCCTGCAAAAATTATCGTTGCACAGAACTTCTGTAGTTCCGTCCTTTGTTCCTGTTTTGACACAGATGGGTGAAGCGTTATCTGAACTATTAACTGCACAGCTGGAAAGCAGCACAGGTTCGGCCCTTGACATACAGATGGATGCCACACCGATGCCGTACGTGAATAGGGTTGGCAAAAACGAAATGTGAACTCAGTACACCCGACGACAATCCATCAGATATCTAACCACCGGGTGAAATGCAGTGACGTAGATTGTGAAATTTATCTAATTGGTTTACTGCATTACCTGACACACTCACGATTGATACTAACCGAATTCAGGCCTGAAGTATCAACATCTAGTCCTTTGGGCAGAAAAATGACATTTTTCAATGTAAAAAAACATGCTACCATTGAATGGCAAAAAGTTAAAACCATATGAAAAATTTACCTATGACAAATTCATTAGAACAACTACAACAGAGACTTGAATATTTTTAAACGGTGAAAAATAGCCCACGTTAAAAACAGTTTCATCGAAGACGAAATGGGCGTCTCAAGTCCATTATTATTGGCTCCATAAAATTACAAGCACAGAGAGATCAAATAAGTATTGGCACACGTATTTGATTACCTTCGGAGCCGACTACAGAGTGCAAACGGTGCTCCACGCAGCACCTCATTATTGGGTTGATCCAAATGTGAGAATTCACTAACCCCGACGGGATTCGAAGCCATGCGTGGACGTCACCCACCTTGTAGTAACAGGTAATTTTTATCAGCTCAACTACGAGGCCACGCAAAATGGTTTCGAATATTTTGCTAGTGGATTAGATTCTCTATTCACCCAAATTACATGAAATCCGCCACAGTGAACTAACTTACAACTTGATTACCTACGGTAGGTTCGTCTCTTTATGAATCAACAAGTGTCCGCCATTTGAATGATCGGGCATTTGTGAAACTTTTCAAGGTCCTTACCGTGGCCTCCCAGACTAGCTGGCAGGGGACACACGCGGTACTTAAGCGTGAGTAAAATCCATGCGTGGATTCGAATTCTACCGAGACCAACGACTTTTTACATTTGGATCAATGCAACATTCATTTAATCCCCTTAATATTGTTCACATGCGAACCCACCACCGGATGATGACCGGCTGACAGAATGAAACCATGAATAAGTGAATCGAAATAGGACCGGAATGCATAACTAATCTTACAATCGCCTGACTTAAGTTTTTTCAAGATTTCTTTTAAATTGATCGTTGCTTCTCGGTTCTTGTCTTCCTCTCCAGAAGGGATTCAGGAACCGAATGATCAAGTTACTGCTATCGCGACCGAACGGTGCCGCGGGATGGGTAGCCGCCCAGTAACTCTAGTCAGGAGATTCTTTTGGACGAGATATAAAGTCAGTAACACGGCGCTAACGGGACCTAGCTGTCTATCGACGATGAGTCAACCCATACCCTCACAACAGTAAATTCATATACAAACCGGGTGAGAAATACAAAACCCAAGAAGCTGAGATCAAATTTCACAATTTCTGGCTTCAACTGTAATACCAATAAAAGTCGCAAATGTATTGAGCAATATAAATAATAGTACATGCAAAGCAAATGAAACAACGGACATTTCCTGACCACAAAAGCCCAGCCAAAAACCGAATGAAACACACATCAGTAATAAGCTACAAAAATACCGAAAACATTTCAAACAAGGAACCGTATCCGCTAACTTTTTTTCTGCAGCTTTGAAGGCGCTGGACGCACTTCATCGTCCGAAGCGGCGTTGTGATCCATTTCCGTCGGAACGGGACCGATAGCATCATCATCGTCGGTTGAAGTCTTGCGCCTTTTCGCTTTGTTACCATCGTCATTGGCGTCGTCCGCTTCGCAGCTTGCATTCATCTCCGATGGCAATGGTCCGATAGTGTCATCGTCTGACATGTTTTAGCTGCGAAAGGATAACCATAAAATAGATGAACGATCTAGAAATCAAGCCATGTTTAGTCAGTGACGAAGACCAACTGGACACCATAAAAAGCGGATGAAATTAATTAGAGTCCAGAGAAAATTTTGGGCGGAGAGTGTGGAAACATTGCAATGCGTTATCATTAGAATATCAAGCCACGTTGTTTGCATGATTTATCGTCGTAATACAAGATCAGTTCTCTGAATGTTACAAACGATAAAATATGTTGACGATTGACGTGAAGAGCAAAATTCGTTCCATAATCTGCTGCACTCGTCTTATTTTCATTACGGGCGACGGCAAACGCATGAAACCTTAATATTACAAAACCCACAAAATACACATAAGTCAAAGTCAGTAAGAATTTTCTTGAACAGACCCAACTTTGATTGGAACAGGAAATTTATTCCTTTCTATGAAAAAAACTACATACTCTTTTGGGCCACATTACAAGAATTAATTAGTTAGGATTTTGGATTTTGATACCCTTCGAAGGCACCTGGTTCTTAAGTGACTAAGGTCCTATTTTTCCCTGTAAAGAAGCGTACTTCTAACGACCTCCACCGAAATACTTTGTTCACCATAGATTCGTAGAGATTTTTGCGTTACGAGTAGTCAATAAAAGGATAAACAGCCACAGTAAATATCTCAGTGCCTCGAGAATCCTGACCATGTCAACACCGTTTGGAAAGCGGACTATTTAATGGTCTAGACACCGGACCTATTAGAAACACGAGTACCGCACTGCATCCCACGGCCTAATTAGCTTATGCGGTCCATTAGATCAGTATCTTACGCCAATTCGGGGAACGCAGTAGATTTAAACTCATAACAAACCCAGTAGACTTCTCAGTATTTGCCTCCATACGTAAGTTAATGAGGTTCGCACCAATTGGAATACTGCCTGGTCTCAGTTTTACGGTCGCATTCCCAGAAACAGACGTCTTCCCTTTAGTAATTACTGCCTTACCAACTGACGGGAAATTATAATACTGATCCCAGGCATAAAGATTTAAGCATCCATTCTGACGTAGTTACTGTTCACATCATATATATATATATATATATATATATATATATATATATATATATATATATATAAGCGTTCCTCCTACCAGATGGTTGGGGGCATTGAGTGATATGATTAGGTGTCGCGGCCAACGGCGTGGTCGCACTTTATGCTCCTATTCTTTTCCCCTCACCTCGACAATGCTGGAAAGTAGCAACCGAAACCAATGCACAAAAGTGCGAGGTTAATGGTTTAATGAACTGAACTATTAGCATCTATTTTTCATCCTCGAACATCAAGGTCGAGAATGAAATAAATTGAAGCGGGAAGAACAAATAAATAGAATCGTGAGAGAAAAAATCATAACACTGAATGGAATTTAGATGTAACTATGCAACCGACCGCGGGACCTGCGCTATATAATTTCTCCAATCGTTCAGTGGGCAAATCTGGCTAACAGCCCATCCGGCGCGTGGCGTGGGTTGCCCATGTCGGCAAGAATTCGCATTTTTCACGTTTTTACCACGAAATAAGGCGTTTGTCCGGTTGACGCCTGTACCGTGGTGGTAGACAGTAATCAGCTGTCGCCCGGACCGTTACCACTCCTGGTCTGAACCAAACTTATGTGATTCGCCATTCCAAGTCTCGGGGTATGGTTGCCGGTAAACCATAACAGCGGGGTGGGCCTTCGTGGCTATGGCGTACATAGCCTTTCCGGTGCACTCATACGCATGCATCTAATAAAAAACAAGCAATATGGTAACACGCTCCGCCAAGACTGATCGCAAAAGATACTGGATAGAAATAGCCGAAAAAATGGAGACCGCGTCCGGAATTGGTGACTTCGGTAAACTGTTCCGCCTTATTCGCAACGCCTCTAATAGGTTTTGTAAGCAAGATTCCCTCCTTCGTGACACGGCAGGAAAATTAATACCTGAACAGAGCAAGAAAATGGACCGATGGGTGGAATACTTTGGTCAGCTGCTCAACCGGCCTACGGACCACCGGACGGACCAACCAATATCAACCCCTCCAGCCCAGTACGAAAGCAACTGTGACCCGCCCAATACCGGGGAAATCACGGAGGTGATAAACAAACTGAAAGACAGAAAGGCTGCTGGGGAAGATGGCACCCCTCCAGAAGTGTATAAAGCATGTTCATCGTCATTGATTGACAGGCTGTGTACACTTTTTGGTTCCATTTGGAGAGCGGAAGCATTTTCACCCGACTGGGGAATGTCCATACTGCTGCCCATTCCGAAGAAAGGTGATAAATCGGCATGCGAGAACTACCGAGGGATCAGCCTGATCGATGTGGCCGCAAAGATCTTTGGTGCGTTGTTACTAACCCGTTTCTCCGAGGCAAGAGACCAGCGCATTCGCCCGAACCAAGGAGGTTTCCGCCGTGGCAGAGTCTGTGTAGATCAAGTCTCCACTCTGCGCCGAATACTGGAGCACCGCCATAAGTTCCAGCAGTCGACGGTAGCTTGTTTCATCGAATTCCGGGCAGCCTTTGATTCAGTGAACCGCGAGTCTCTTTGGACCATAATCCAATCCGATGGAATGCCCGATAAGCTTTTGAAGCTGTTGAAAGGGTACTACTCGAAAACTAGTGCTAGACACCGTATGTACGGTGAAGAGTCCCGCGAGTTCACACTCACTACCGGAGTTAGGCAGGGCTGTCCGCTCTCACCGGTGCTGTTCAACTACGCCATCGATTGGACAATGCGACAGGCATTACACAACTACCCTGGCGTTCAGCTTAGCCAGGAAATATACATTTCGGACCTGGAGTTCGCGGATGATATTGTCGTGCTTGGAGACTCCCCCGTTACGCTACAACCAATCCTCGACCGAATCAATTCCTTCGCGAGATCCATCGGACTTGAAGTAAACTCGACCAAAACAAAAGCTTTCACAACCCATCTAGGCCCGACAATTCAACAACTGTCGATCAATGACCAACCAATCGAATACATCCCTTCATTCAAATACCTAAGCTCAACTCTGCTTCCGAACGGACAGGCAAAAGATGAAGTGGTATTACGGAACAACAGCGCCAGAAGAGCCTTTCTTCAGCTAAGACAAACGCTGTGGACTCGCAGTGAAATCAGCTTAAGAACCAAAGCTCATGTTTACCGTGCTGCCATCCGGCCCATACTCATCTATGGCTGCGAAACCTGGCCACCACGAGCTGAGGATACCAGAAGGCTGGAGGTTTTCGACTACTGGTGCCTGCGGCAAATCCTCAAAGTCAAGTGGCGCGACAGGGTGTCCACGACGAGGTAAAGAGACGATGCTCTGATATCGATGCGCTTTCCGTCCTCCTCCAACGTCGACGACTTCAGTGGTTCGGCCATACGTTTCGGCAACCCGAGTCAGAGATGACCAAGCAAACACTCTGTCCCACTCCCTGCCCTGGTTGGCGTTGTCGCCTTGGTGGGCAGCTCAAAACATGGACCAGTACAATCGAGAAAGACGTAGAGCTTCTAGGCCTTCGGTCAGTCTATGGAGCCCGGCGATGGAAAAAGGACTGGATCAAGATCTGTACGGAGCTCGCCTCCGACCGCCGCGCGTGGTCAGCAATGGTCCGTGATATCCATGGAGCCGACTTATCCTCTCGCAGGAGATAGTCGCGTAAAAGTAAAAGTTAAAAAAAGTAATATGGTAACACTTCATTCCAGTGTCTGGTGTTTCCCCGATCCATACTGTGTCGCAAGAGGCCCTTAAGCGTGCGATTGACCCTTCAGATTATTCCGTCACCTTGGTATTGATATGTCGTCGTGCGCGACGTTGAAGACTCCAATAACCCGCATCAACCATATACAAACGAGCTTTTGAAGCTAACTCCTCTGACTGAATGAAGTTGATGCGGCACACGTCAGCGAGCTATCCAAGTTATAAAAATGTATCAGCTGTGGTGCGTGCGTCCACCCGCGGTACCGGTTTAGCTTCACACCGTTTGGTGAAATGATCGATGAGCACCACTATATAACGTTTTCCTTTCACTGTCTTTGGCAGTGGTCTCAAAGCGTCAGTCGTCACTATCTCATTAGGAAACCCCGTGACCAGACTCTGTAAAGGCGTTCGGGTCCGATGCACAGATGATTTAATCTGAGCATATAAACTATATGCCAGGCAGGTATCGCGGACATCTCGCCGCCGATAAGGTCACCAGAACCAGTGTCTTACCTGTCCTACTATGTTTCGATTCCACGTGTATCTCCTACAGTACCTTGCTATCTATATTTTCGGCACCACAAGACGGCGAGTGCAATACAGTTTGAATATGAAATAAATAACGCCACCCTCGAATTGTAAACTATTCACAAGGGACTATAGACACCTCAACTCCCAACTGCAACTTCTCACCGTCTCAGGATGTGGTCGATCTTTCCCATCATTCAGGTGGATTTAAATGATCGGCATATCAGAGACCAGCATCTGTGGCGGAGTGTACTGGGCACCCAGGATGTCGGGCCCCATCCGAAGGGCGCATGGACTCAGAAGTCAGTCACCGACTCCCATTGGGTTACGAACCCGACTCTTCGTCCCGCTGCCTTGTGGGTTAAGTTTAGGATAGCTAAAGACTCCGGTTGTGGACCTCTTAGAAAACCATTTGCTTTGGTCTGAGCAACCTGGCACCATTGCACGCACAAACAAAACAAGTCATGGAATTTCACACCATACGCTCCTTGTTCCCCCGTCGTATTGTTTTGTTTGGCACACAGCCTGAAATCAGGCAGGTGTAAAATATTATACTATTATCGGAGTCCTGCTTCTGTAAAATGCCCCACGTCTCACTTTCTGTCTGTTGCTACGTTACCGCCATTGTCCACATTTCAGTGCAACTAGGATAACTTCCATGGTCACTCCGAGGTCGACTGGACAGTGCGTCGACGTTCATATGTTTCCTGCCGCCTAGATGTTGGCATTCAAAATTATGCCCCTGTAAACTTTGCTACCAACGTATCACCCGTCTCTCAGGGTTCTTGAAGTTCCATAACCGTTAAAGTGATGAATGGTCAGTTCGGACTGCGAGCGTCCCCCCCCCCAGAAAGTAGCGTAGAAAATACTTAGTAAAGTGTACTAACGTCAACATTTCTTTACGGGTAGTAGTATGCTACTCCCATAAGCAATAACGTGTTCCGCATTATCCAGTTGAAACAAAACCGCTCTGGTAGCAGTGTCACTTGCATCCGTATCCAAAATAAAACTTCCCGCGGTGTCTGATAAGTCCGGTAGGGTCAGATGTGGGCATAGTAGTCTTTTTTGAGTTTACCAAAAGCTTTAACGCGGTCTTTTGATCGTTCGAACGGTTTACCCTTCTTTGTTAACTCTGTCGGTGGGGAAGCAATGGTGGAAAACTCGGGTACAAAACGTCGTCAATGGGAAGCTACCCCAAGAAAGCTTCTTACTTCGTCTACATTTTTTCGGTGTGGGCCATTGTTCAACAGTGTGAACCTTATTTGGGTCACTGCTTATTCCGGCAAAAGAAAATACATGGCATAGGAATTTGACCGTGGCCTTTAGAAACACCCGCTTCCTGAGGTTAAGGTGTAAACCGACACTCTCGAGTTTCTAGAACATCACCGTCAAATTATTTGGATGCTCTTTGATAGATTTTCCGGGAATTATCATATCTAAGTAGAACAGACACATTTTGAAGGACAAGCCTGCAAGAACGATCTGCACGAGGCGCTGAGTGTGGCTGGAGCAATCGTGGGTCAGAAGAAGATAGCACCAAATTCGTGTAAACCATTGGGGATAGCAAATGCGATTTTTTCTCTGTCCTTCGGTTTTAGCTCGACCTGCCAGTATCCTGAGGCTAAGTCTAACGTGGAAAACCACTGGGAGCCGGCTAATACATCCAGTGCATCGTCAATGCGAGGTAAACGAAACGAATTATTTTGGGTCCCACCATTCAGCTTCCTATGATCCACACAGACGCGCAATGACCTGTCTTTTTTCTTTACCAGCACCAACGATAAAGCCCATGGGGAGGCAGACGGCTTGATCACTCCCTGCTTTAGTACTTTTGCTATGGCATCTATCAATGAACTTTGACAATGGACGGGAACACACCGCGGTGTCTGTGTTATCGGTCTAGCATCATCAGTGTCGATTGAATGCTACACTAAATTAGTTCTTCCGAGCTATTCACCATCCCACGAAAAAACCTGCTCGTATTCATGGAATAATCGCTTAAACTGTACCCGGTTCGCGGTGTTCAGACCTCCCACTTTGGGTTGTTGTTTGTTTTGTTTTGTTTTACGCGACTATCTCCTGCGAGAGGATAAGTCGGCTCCATGGATATCATTAACCATTACTGACCACGCGCGGCGGTCGGAGGCGAGCTCCGTACAGATCTTGATCCAGTCCTTTTTCCCTTGCCGGGCTCCATAGACTGACCGAAGGCCTAGAAGCTCTACGTCTTTCTCGATTGTACTGGTCCATGTTTTGAGCTGCCCACCAAGGCGACAACGCCAACCAGGGCAGGGAGTGGGACAGAGTGTTTGCTTGGTCATCTCTGACTCGGGTTGCCGAAACGTATGGCCGAACCACTGAAGTCGTCGACGTTGGAGGAGGACGGAAAGCGCATCGATATCAGAGCATCGTCTCTTTACCTCGTCGTGGACACCCTGTCGCGCCACTTGACTTTGAGGATTTGCCGCAGGCACCAGTAGTCGAAAACCTCCAGCCTTCTGGTATCCTCAGCTCGTGGTGGCCAGGTTTCGCAGCCATGGATGAGTACGGGCCGGATGGCAGCACGGTAAACATGAGCTTTGGTTCTTAAGCTGATTTCACTGCGAGTCCACAGCGTTTGTCTTAGCTGAAGAAAGGCTCTCCTGGCGCTGTCGATCCGTAATACCACTTCATCTTTTGCCTGTCCGTTCGGAAGCAGAGTTGAGCTTAGGTATTTGAATGAAGGGATGTATTCGATTGGTTGGTCATTGATCGACAGTTGTTGAATTGTCGGGCCTAGATGGGTTGTGAAAGCTTTTGTTTTGGTCGAGTTTACTTCAAGTCCGATGGACCACTTTGGGTGGTACTAGCTGATTGGTTCTCTGCTTAGCTCCAACCGGGTAAGACGTCGTAGCGTGCATGGGTAGTCCATTAGCCTTTCACCTTCAGCTTGGATATGATTATAAAATTCGTTCTGACGATCAACCTCGGTCAACTGACAGTTAACAATAGACGCAGTAGTGCGAACAGGGAATCCGCATCTTCCGGAACACCATGACCAAGGAGCTTCCTAAACAACTCCTTCGACAATAGGGTCAAGTTTACATCCACACGTTCCTGGGCCGGAAAACGTCGCGCATAACGCCTCCTTTGAATTTCCCTGACACTAATATCATCTCGGGCTCCCTTCGTCTGCTAGGCACTGCCTCATACTCGATCGTCTCCCGGACGAACAGACCGGACGGCGTGGACAGTGATTTTGAAGGACTCACGTCTCCTGTACTTGGTTCCATCGTGAGTGCCAAATCCGCAACAGATCGATTAGCTGAAAACGACAACATACGCAACCACTACGAAACTGTATACATGCACCACGCTAAGTAGAAATGAGGAACGCAGAGCGAACGGGAAAGGAATCTGTATCAAATAAGAGCAGATATAACAAAAACGATAGAATCAACTCCACCAATCTCTTGGTTCCTTTCGTTCACTGTCACTACGTGCTTCTGATCCAGCAATAAGGGGGAAACCAACATTCACATAAGTCAAACAATAAGACGGCGACCTTTACTCTGGCCATTACAGAGCGCTATCCAATGAAAGAACACCACCTCCAGTGTTCCGTACTACAATGAACGGGAGGAACCAGAAGTTAGACGGAGCTGATTCTAACAGAACAGGGCCGTCTATCGGCAATGTGTCAGTAAATACCCTCACATCCTCCAGCATCCTTAGTCAGCGATTGTCCTCATGATACAACAAGACCGAGAACGTGCTCGCCGGATCTACCGTATGATAAGCTTCAACCAAATGGCGAGGGGTGCCCGAGGCCACCCTACGTGATGCAGTCGACTTCTGTGGGCTATATATTTATGTATTTGTCACCGACTCCAGATCGAGCTTGGTGCAAACGCAACAGTTGAACCCGGCTTTCACCGCCCCTGACGAGACTGCACCTTGACGTGGTGTGGTGGCTGGTGTGCCTCCATGACCCAGAAAGCTACGCAGGATGGCTTCCTTAAGCCGCAGATGAAATCATGCCTGACAGGTCAATGGGTAGGGGCCAGACAGAGTCCAGTCTCTGAACTAGTTGCCGCGCAACATATGGTTCTAACCACTACGCCTCTGGAGAGGACACTACAGTGAATAAACATGGAGAAAAACAGCTTACCGGTCTAAAAACCTAAACCAAATGGACGCAGGAGTGGAGTACCTGGGGTTTTTCTCGACGGTGGTAGGAGTCATCGCATTTCGTTCACTTGAGTTATCGCTCGACAAGACTGCACCTTGACGTGTGTGGTGTGATGGCTTGCGCGCCTCTATGACCCAAAGAGCTATGCAGGATGGCTTCTTTAAGCCGGAGATGCAATCATGCCTGACAGGTCAATGGGTAGAGGTCAGACAAAGTTCAGTCTCCTGGTCCTCCAGGTTGGGGGTTGATTTGAGCTGGCAACTCAATCGGCAAAATCAGTGGAAGAATAACTGATACAAGCAAATGGGCTTCCACTAAGCCATCTCGCTGCCTTGCGGATAGGTTCTTGTTAGAACTAAAGGCTTTGGATGAGGACCCTAATCGTTCTCCTGCTTTGTGGCTGGACACCCTAGCAGTAACCGTCCAACATCTCCCATGAACTGCACGAACAGAAAGAATTCCATACTGCATCAGTCGTCGCGCAGGACAATCAGGACAGCGCTACCCATTGCATCGAGCGGGGTGGGTAGTGATACGTGGGCTACTGCTCAGAGTTCCCCCCCCCTTTTATTCAACCTTTGTCTTCTGTCCTTAGCCACCTCTCTTTGCCCCATCTATCCACCCATAATGCTCCCACTGATAACACGGTCGATACTCGCAGCGATTCACTGTCAAATAGTGTCGGGAATAATTATCTGTTTGGTAACTCACATTCCCTCAAGCCTCGTCAGCCTCTGAACCTCGGCTCCTTCAACGTACGTACACTCATGCAGACCGGTCAGCAGGCGTGCCTAGCCCTCATATTAGATTCTCTGAAGATTGATGTCTTCTGCTTAAGTGAAACGTGTATCCAGGATTCGAGCAGTGTAATTCAACTAACTGCTCCTGGTATCTCATCGAGGTGTTTCCTGCGCACGTCAGGAGACGAAGCAACTAGAGCTGTGGGTCAACGTGGTGTAGGAATTGTCTTGACTGACAAGGCTGAGGCTGCCCTTTTAGACTGGATCCCTGTTAACAGTCGTTTATGTGCTGTGAGACTCCAAGGGTCAGTTGGCGTTCGGAAGGATAGTTGTGTTAAGCGCAATATGTTTGTCATCTCGGCGTACGCCCCAACGAACTGCAGCTCAGACGCGCAGAAAGATGAGTTCTATGATGCCCTTGCCACTCTCGTTCGCAGCAGTAAAGGTTCCGACATTGTAATGCTAGCTGGTGACTTCAATGCACAAAATGGCAAACTTAGTGTCAGAAGCCTGTTTAGGTGGGCGCTGTGCTTTACCTGCTGAGCGAACAGATAACGGGGATAGACTTCTCCAGTTTTGTGCAGACAATCGATTGTTCTTGTCTAGCACCAATTTCTGACACAGCTCGCGTCGCACAGCGACATGGCGCTCTAACTCAACAGGTACTTTGAGTCAAATTGATCATACTGCCGTAAGCTACCGGTGGCGCAGTTTTGTTCAGAACTGTAGATCTTACTGGTCCACATACGTAGAGTCGGACCATGCATTAGTTTTAATACGATTATCTCTCCAGCTCCATGGTCATCGTCGCAAACCGCAAACCCGATTAGCCGTGCAATGTATGTGTGATCCAGAAGTACGCACCCATTACGAGCAGAAGTTAGCACATGAGCTAGGATCCACGCCGAACAGTAATGTAGATGAGCATTGGGTCCATATCCAGCAGGCGATGCATGTATCAGCAGGTTTCACCTGTGGTTCTGGATGCGATGTCTATCAAAGACACTGGATCTCGCAAGAGTCGCTGAGTATAACGGAGCAAAAGTGTCAGCTCTCGAACTGTAAGTAGGTGAATAAGATGCGGAGAAAGCTACAAAGGCAGGTTACGAAAAGCCTTAAGAATGATCGCGAAAATTGGTGGGTGAAGTAGCCGAAGAAACGGGAATACCAGCTGCTTCAGGTAACAGTCAAAGACCGTTCAAACTTATAATTGACATCGGTGGACGGCGCACCCAGATCAGTGAAACGATTTGCGGTAGAAATGGAGAACCCATCCATAGCATACGGCAAAGGCTCGACCGTTGGGCCGAATACTTCAAGGAACAGTTTAGCTGGCCGCACGCCAGTGCAGTTACTCCGGTGTCGACAACTGCGACTCCTTTTGTTGTATCACTTGAGCTCCCATCGGAAGCAGAAGTAGAGTCATGCATTCGACTGCTAAAGCGTGGGAAAGCGGCAGGTCCCGACGAACTTCCCCCAGTTCTTCTCAGACTGAGTGGAGATGCTTTGATAAAATCACTTACCGCCTTGCTCCGTGACATTTGGAACGACGAGCGTATTCCGTTAATATGGAGTGAGTCGTTGATTGTTCCCATCTTTAAGAAGGGAATACGCAATGACTGTAGTAATCATCGTGGGATTAGCTTAATTCCGATAGTCACCAAAGTATTAGCCTCGATTCTGCTGCACCGTCTTACACCCGTTCGCAAGAGGAACGCCAGAGAACAACAAGCTGGATTCCGCCCAGATCGAGGATGCATCGTCCAGATTTTTACTTTTCGCCGACTACTCGAAACGCGTCACACGCACCGTCGACCGACAATAATGCTTTTCTTAGACTTGAAATGCGCTTTCGATTCAGTTGATAGAACAGCGCTTTTCAGTGCTAATCATCGAAAAGGTATGTCCCAGAAGTTCGTGAGCCTACTGAGATAATTGTATTCCCATACTTTTGGCCTCGTAAGAGTTTACGGTGAACTATCCGGTCAGTTCGAAACGACCAACGGTGTTCGACAGGGATGTTCCATGTCTCCGTTCCTGTTCAGCTTCGTCATGGACGAAATAATGGAGAGTGCGCTGCAAAATCTTCAGGATTTAGACGTCAAACTAGGAACTAGTGGAAAGCTATGTGACCTAGGTTACGCGGACGACGTTGTCTGCTTGTTCGAATCCACGGGACATGCTCAACATGCACTAGATAGGCTTGGGAGAGCTGTGGCTCCCTTCGGCATGCGCTTTGCACCTTCAAAGTGTAAAGTGATGTTACAAGACTGGACGTCAACGATTTCGAGCTTGATGCTCGATAGGGAGGTGCTGGTAGTTGTCGACTACTTCACCTACCTCGGAAGCTGCGTGACGACGGATTGGAGCACAGTAGTAAAGGTAAGTACGCGGATATCCAAGGCTCGAGCGACGTACGCTGGACTGAAGCACTTGTGGCACCGATCTGATATTTCACTGAAGTTGAAAGGTCGTCTATACTGTGCTGCAGTGCGTTCAGTTTTGTTGTATGGTTGCGAAACTTGGAGTCTGCTTGCGTCTTGAGGTTTTCGACCATCGATGTTTAAGTAGTATCGCTAAGATTGGGTGGATTAGCCGAGTAGGCAATGCTGAGGTCAGAAATCGAGTGTTGGGTACTAATTCAGATAACATTCTGTCGCAGCGTATCCAGCTTAGTAGACTTCGTTGGTTGGGGCATGTGTTACGTATGTCAAACACGTCTACCGTATCGCGTCCTATTCTCCGTTCCTCCTAGGGAGTGGAAGAGACCACGTAGAGGTCAACAGATGACGTGGCAGCGAGGAGTGAGAAAATGTACAGCAAACTTAGGAAAAGTAGGTGCTTCACGTCTTCGTGGTTGGGGTCCAAAAGATCCGTCTACCAGATGGCTGGAGACACTGAAGGATATGGCAGCGAACCGCGAACAGTAACGATCGTGTTGTCACTTTCTGTCAAATCAGAATGACTGATCGATGTGCGTTTGTACAGTTAGACTGTGTATTCCGTGTGTTGGCTACTAGGGCATTCTTTCCTTTTCCCACCCATGTAGGTCCACTCCCTGTCCATCTTGTATATTCATACTTTCTAATTCAACGTGCAACATGGTGAGAAAGGCAGTGGTCAGTGGGGCATGCCCTACTGTTCAACGCTGTACGATAATGACGATGATGATTTCATATTTGACGCAAGCGGTCGCATCCCAGATCCGGAAAACGTTTGAGCAATACAGCAAATGCCACAACCGAAAGATGTCACGTCCCTTCGCTCATTCTTGGGACTAATCAGCTACTACAGTGCATTTCTGCCGGTTCTTCACGAAATACGCGCGCCACTCAATCGACTGCCTCAAAAAGACCAATCATGACATTGGTCACAAAACTGCCAAGCATCGTTCGACCATTTAAAACGAATGCTAACGTCAAAACTGTTACTCACACAATGCAACCCGAAACTTTCGATTATTCTTGCTGCGGACGCATCAAACTATGGAGTCGGAGCAGTGGTCTCACGCGTGTTCCCAGACGGGTCAAAAAAGGCAATCGTCCATGCCTGTCACCCTAGCGCCGGCAGGAAAGAACTGCGGACAAATTGAGAAAGTCCTAGCCATGGTATTCGCCATCAAGAAATTTTACGAATTTCTGCATGGCAGACATTTAACGCTACTCACGGTTCACAAGCCGCTCTTGTCAATCTTCGGTACAAAGAAAGGCATGCCGGTATACACAGCCAGCCTACTCCAGAGATGGGATAGCATCCTGCTAGGATATGACTTCGAAATCAGGTGTCGTAAAACAAGTGAATTCGGACAGGCCGACGGACTACCTCGCCTCATCGGAAACCAATCAGTGAAGGACGAAGAAGCCGTCATTGCCACAACCTCAGCCGAATAAACTGCATTGTCCGAACTTACTGACTCCATCCGAGCAACCCCGGTAACGGTCGACGATATATTCGAGATGCAACCAGGCACGACCCGACGCTAAAAGAAGCCACTAGATTTGCTCTAACGTCATGGCCCCACACTAAGTTATCCCGACAGTTTCAGATGGACCCACACGAACCAAATTACAGATAACCACCAAAAAGGAAAGGTGTTGGGATGTTTCCGTACCGGGCAGGAGCGATTGGAGTCGCAAGCTGAGATTGAGTGCACAGGTTTCCGGAGAGTCAACGTATTAAAAGGACAGGAATATTAAAGGAGCAATAAAAGAACTACAAATATTGATATCAAGCGGACAAAGAAAGTTTGAATACGAGCGCCACTGATCACAACGCCTGGCCATTTTCTCTAACGTATACAACCACTGCGTGAGAGGGTCTCTTGGATCCCACCCAGGAAGTCTGACAAGCCATGCATAGCCAATCCACAGGTTAGGCATTTTATACTGTTTTGCTTTCCCTAACTTAAAGAGTATTAATATGACAAACTTTGTGTTTGATAATTTTCTTACGCACGTTTCTTTTGCATTTTAGCGTATGGATGATTTTCAGATAAATAAAGCCTAAACCACCCAGTATCGTTCTTTCTCGACTTCTTATATTGTCGTATCTGTTGAGACTGTACAATCGTATCTGATCGCATTACAGTTTATTCATCTGATAATCAATGGGCCGTTTTCTTCGACCCGATCAGCCTTCCGAAGATCCGAACTCATCAAATGATGCGGACGTGTGGGCTCACTGAATCTATACTATTACCAATTTTATAGATTCAATTTCAGTGCATAATCCAGATAAAGCTAAGACGTTAATCAACTATATCTCGCCGTAGGTGTATAAACTTATTTCGGGTTGTCCTGATTATGATTCAGCTATTGCAACACTTGTCTTTGTACGTTCAACCCAAAAACAGTGTTTTCTCGTCATCTACTGGCTACTTGTTAACAAGATCCTGAAGGAAGCTTTAATCAGTTCTTGCAAAGATTCCGGCTTCTGGTCAGGGATTGTGTCTAAATCGGTGACAGTAGAACATCTCGATAACGTTGTGCAGGTTGCGTTCATTACTGGAATACAGTCTAACTCCATTCGTCAACGTCTGTTGGAACACAAAATTCTTGATCTCAAATCCGTTCATGAACGAGTGCAGGCCTTAAAATTGCCCCAAAAGCAAGCTCTGTCCTATCATTCGGCAAATGTCTCTGAGCCATGTGGTGCTTCTGAAACTACTGGGTTATCCCGTAAGGATTGTGACACCTCAGAAGAGGGAGCGACTGTGGCTTCAACTAAACGAATGTTTATTTTGCAGTTCAAGTTGACACCCCAGATACTCGTGTCCAGCACGGGATGTCAACTGCAACTCATGGGAAGGAAGGGGCATTACCAGAGGGTCCGTCGCTCCACCGGAAAGTCAAAATACTCAGCGTCAGTGATAGCCTGTACGCTCTCATCCATTACTACGTCTGCCGCTCCCAAGTGCTTGTCAAAAGTAGCCACGGATGTCTTTGCCAGTGGGCTGTCACTAAAAGCATTAATCTACACGGGGAGCTCTAAAAGCTGTTTCAGAACCCACTGTCAATCGCAACAAATTGTCGGTTGAAAAATCCATTAATGTAGTTGTACTGGCATCCACACGCGCCAGAAGCAACACTCGTGGTCATTGTTACGTGTCTCACAAGAACCAAAACAATTTTTATCCGCGGATCCGTCTATCTGTCTTAGCCGATTTGTACGCCGATGTGCCACTTGGTCATGATTTTCTATGACTGCATAAGAGTGTTTAAATACCATTCGAGTGAAAGAAACCTTCATTCTCTCTATGTAGCCTTGTGGCTTCTACAATCCAGTCTCCCTCTTTTTGAGCACTTGTCGGACAGCACCAGATCAGTCGTTACAAAATCCAGATGACATTCTGCGGAGGATGAAAATCTCATTCGAACAAAAGTTCAAAGGTTGCGACAAGAGAATATAATTGAACCTTGACGATCCCCATGGCGAACTCAAATATTAGTCACAACCAATGTAAGACATAAAAAACGCATGGTTATTGACTATAATCAGACGACCGGTCGCTTTACCAGTTTGAACGCTTACCCTATGCCTCGAATAGACGATATGATAGAGAAAATATCTAAGTATCAATTATACAGCACACTGGACTTGGAGGGTGCATACCGTCAGTTCCCGACTCGTGAAAACGAAAAGATCTGTACTGCCTTTGAGACATATGGTAACTTGTATCAATTCCGACGCATTCCGTTTGGTGTCTCTAATGGAGTTGCCTGTTTCCAGCGTATCATTGACGCGATTATTCGGGTCGAAGGCCTCGAAGGAACTTTTGCTTACGTTTATAACATAACGGTTTGCGGCAGAAAGACCAAAGAGCACGATGGAATGTGAAACGATTTCCTATTGTTGCAGAAAAGTAGGGTTAATATTGAACTAAAATAAATGCACGTGTGCTACAAACAAAGTGCAGTTACTCGGTTATGGAGTCTCCTTGGGAATAATCAAGCCGGACCCCGACCGCTTCTGATCCCTCATGAAAATGGCGCCACCCACTGACCTCAAAGAGTAACAACGAGTGGGTGGAATGTTCGTCTACTACTCTTACTGGATTTCACACTTGTTCGAAAAAATTCATCCTCTGGTCGTCAATCGAATATTCCCGTTACCACCGGTTGTAATCAAAGCATTCGGGAACCTGATGTCGGATTTAGTCCAGGCTACTGTTGTTACAGTGGATCCATGCTCTCCACTAAGTTTAGAGCCTGATGCTTCTGACGTCGCTATCGCCGCGACGACCAGTCAACACGGACGACCTGCTGCGTTTTTCTCTAGAACTCTTTCGCCAAACAAACGCCACCATTCTGCAATCGAGAAAGAAGTGTATGGTTTGATAGAGGCTGTTAGAAAATGGAAACATTATCTTCTCTGCAATCCCTTCAAACTTGTCACTGATCAGCGGTCGGTTGCATTTACGTTCGATTCCAGAGAGAGGGGGAAAATCAAGAACGAAAAAATACGGCGTTGGCGGATCAAATTGTCTCCATTTTTCTACGACATATATCAACCTGGTTTAGAGAACAAAGCTGCGGATACACGCTTGAAGCTACTGTTCAGCAGTGTTTAACACCGATAATCTAAAACTACTCCATGACAACCTCTGTCATCCTGGTGTAGTCGCTTGAATCATTTCGTTTGTGCGAAGAATCTACCGTTTTCTGTCGATCAAGTAAAGACGGTAGTACAACAGTGTTGTGTGTGTGTGTGTTGAATTCAAACCTCGTTTCTATGAATCGGTGGGGAACGCTGGTTAAATCCACGCAATCCTTCGAGTGACTCAATATTGACTTTAAAGGTCATCCACACGCAACAAATACTTCCTTGTTATTATCGATGAATATCCCCGTTTCCCTTTTGCGTACCCTTGAGTTGGTATGAACTCATCAGCAGTCACTTAATGTCTGACTAACTTGTTTTCGATATTTGGTATACCTTCTTACATTCATTTCGATCGTGGTCCTCTGGAGACTAGCAGAATTACAGCGTACACCCGCAGTGTAATGGTCAGATGGAACGAATGAATGAAGTACTATGGAAAGCTGTCACATTAGCCTTACAGTCCAAAGGTTTAGCAACCACACAATGGTAACAGGTTCTTCCGGATGCAATACACACAATAAGGTCTCTCTAATGTACTGCTACAAATGCTACTCTAAATGATCGAACTTTTATATTTACCCGGAAGTCGTTTTCAGGAATCTCGTTACCTAAATGGCTCACATTTCCTGGACCAGTGTTACTACGCAACAACTGCCGAAAGACAAATTGATCCTTTGTTAGAGGAGGTCGATCTCATTGAGTGTAACGGTCAATACGCACATATTCCTCATTGCAATGAACGAGGATACAGTTTCCCTTCGGCACCTAGCGCCACCAAATATCACAATGCCACAGCCCGAAACTGATATCACTAATCCTCCTATTGGTGAACTACCAGAAGCTGCTTCAGAGACTACGGACACCAATCAAGTTATTGACAACGTTCATTCACAAACAACAACTAGTGTTGAGGAAATCGCTACCAAACAACAGCGTACACGTCTTTATTGTTTATGAAGTAGAAAAATTTAGCTCATAAAAAATATCCATCCGCCCACTTAATTTTGAACACTAACCAACCCGGATTTTCCTGGCCGGGGAGAATGTTATGCATTCTCTAACTGGATGTGTATTATTATGATGAACTTTGTGTTTGATAAATTCTCTTGCGCTGGTTTCTTTTGCATTTTAGCGCATGAAAGATTTTCAGATGAACAAAGCCTTAATCAACCGGCATCGTTCTTCCTCGATTTCACGTATTGTCGTATCTGTTTGGACTGTACAATCGTACCTGATCGCACAACATGTCATGGATTGACTACCCTTACCCATCTTCCAACCGGTACCCGCCTCAGCGAACGTGGCGCGCCGAGGAATCCTGTCAGAGGACATCCGCGACACATGTCCTGGCCATCTTAGCCTGGTGACTTTTAGTGTTTCATGTCGTGATTTGGTTTGTAAACGTAAAACTCTCCGCCGAACCTTAGCACTACTTATACGGTGCTCCCACCAGATTCGAGCAATCCTATGAAAATACCGATGTTCAAATACCGACAGTCTCCGGATATTCTCTACCCGCAGTGGCCACGTTTCTGAACCATACAGAGGCACGGGCCTGACTGCTGTTGCATACACTCCACCCTTGATGGATAAACGGATGTCATATCGACGCCACAGATGACTCAGATAGACAAATGTCAAACGCAAAGACAGCTCAACCGATATCGAACTTCGGGGTGAAATGCAGCTACCCAGGTAGCAGAACTTGTCTTCCAGGTCTATGGTTTCTGCAGATACTGGAGAGTTTGGTGTGGGACTAACCCAATCCTGCAACAGCATGTTGCACTTTGAAGGTGCGAAACGCATACTGAACATTATTACGCAGTCTTTCGAGCTGTCTAGAAAAGCTTGCAACTTACCTGGATCTTCACTTAACAGAACTATGTTGTCAGCATATACAAGGTCTAACACTTTACCACCTATGAAAAGTTCAGTGCCACTGTCATCACCTGACAGAAGCGTGGTCTCTAGGATCATATCAATCACCAAGTTAGAGAGAAAAGGAGAAAGAAGCAACCCTGACGTACGCCATTTCTCGTGGTGAACTCGGGTGAAAGCTCACCATAAACCCGAACCCGGCTTCGGCCGTTCATGTGAAGGGGCTATGGCGGAAATGAATTCCTCTAGTACACCCTTCAACAAGAAGCAACACCAGAGAACTGTGCGGTTGACTGAGTCGAAGGCCGCTTTAAGATCAAGAAAAACGAGAATAGTAAGCCTATGAAAGGTGTGTCAGTGTTCTAAAATTTGTCGGAGAGTGAAGATGTGATCAACACAACCTCGACCAAGTCTAAACCTAGCCTGATTCTCGTGCGAGCACTGTTCACGAGTGGTTAATAAGCGGTGGAGAATAATACCGGTAAGCAGTTTAATTGCGATGCTAACCAAACTTATTCCCTTATGGTTTTCACAGTAGGACCTGTAGCTCTAATGGATTGGTACGATCATCGATTCATACTAACTCTTTGGAACTTTTTCCCTATTCCATGCCATTCAGAGGAGTTTTGTCAACACCAGTAACAGTGCTAAGCCACCGTGTTTGAAAACAGACGGCCTAGCATATTTGTTGTTTAAGGTGGCCTATCGTACAGAGAACCTCCGCTTCGGACGGAGAATCAGTATGTACAACCGGAGCTGTAATCATCGTGGTACTTAGCAAAACTGTCGTGGGTAAAGGTCAGTTAAGCTGCTTCTCGGAAGGCTCTGCCCAACAAACTAGGCGACGCTGCTGAGTTCGAATCAATGAGCCGTTCGTCTTTTTGATCAGTTCACTAACGTCTGGCTTTCATAGATCAGTATTTCTGGTTAGACGAAAAAGATTGCGACTGTTGCCAATCGCCGCAGCTTTTCCCATCTCCCTACACTTCGCAATCCACAACTCCACACGGTCATTTCTCAGGCTGCGCCTCAGTTGGCGTGAAGGCACCTTCGCGCCTCATCATATCTGGAATCCGGAGGAATCGATCTGCAAGCGTTTCACAGCGCAACTGAGGATGCAGATATCCATCGTTTCTGCGTGTGTCTGGTTGTTAGACCTTGGGTAGCATTAGCGGCCTCAAATAAAACCCAGTGGATCTCTGTCCGTCGCTCTTCTGGACCCTGGGCATTTGGCTGCATCGATAACCCAGTGGATAACTCTGCTTGGAAAGCTGGTCGATGGTTATCGTTCAGTAGCAGCTGCGGAGGACGGTTCGCTTTGGTGTTATTTCAGCCACCGACGAGACGTAGGCTGAAACGCCCACGGACAAAAGCGTGATCAGTGTACAGATGTGGACCAAAATGATTGACAATGTTGAATTGATCCGTGCCTACGGTAATCGACAGCAATATGGTCGATCTGAGTCCAACGCTGTGAAGGTGCAGGAAGACGCCAGGTTAGTCGGTGCCGCTTTTTGTGCGAGAAATTTGTACTCGCTAGGAGTAGTCCATGGTCGGAACATAGTTGAATAAGTCGGTCACCGTTATCGGTTGGAACAACAGATTGGCCTTCTATATTTCTTCGTCTAGGATCCCAACTTGAGCATTGAGATCACCAACAACAACCATGAACGGGCGATAGTTGGCGGCTGGAGATTTCGTTCCACCTTTGTACAGCGGTGCGACCATCGCGTTTTTCCAATCTATTGGCAAGTTCTGATGTTACGGACAGGTTGAATAATCTGGTCAGTAGTAGAGTGAGCTGTATACCCAATTTTTCATTATTAATGGGTGAATTCCGTCCGGCCCCGGAGACTTGTGACTGTTCAAGGAGCGGAGAGTAGTTCCCACCTCTGACTCCGAAAAGTCTTCGGACAAGATTGACGGAGCACTATTCACACTCGATGTTGATGAGGTCAGTTCCAGAGTATATACTGACTGACGATGCTTGGCCAGTGTTTCACCCTCCCTTCATCCGTCACCGTCAGTTTTCTGTTTAACAACGCTTTTATACCGACTTTTTTCATTGTACGCAGCTTGAGATAAGCAAATAGGCGTTTAGGTGCTTGCACTGAATCTACCCCAAGTGCTTCCTCAAACGTCATCCATTTTATCTGTTTCACTTCCGGTCACGGATCCAGTGATAGAGATTATAACTTTCACCTGTGGATCGGAATAACTTCCAGGCCCGATTTTGTCGTTCCAGCAAGCGTCTGAGCTCCAAGTCAAGCCACGGTGAACCCTTCACACGGAATCGGCTAATCGTAAAGCGGAAAGGGCGAAACTGAGGCAAAGGGCGACGTGTAGAACCTTCAGACCTCATCGAGGACCACTCCACGCAAATGGAATAAGTGAGGGTAGTGCCAACAAAGAAACCCAGGCCCACATTGATAGCACTGGGGCGGAATAAGAACGTAGTGATAAAGGATTTGGCCCAGCCGTTTTGTAGAAAGATATAGCAACGGAATCGGGATTTAAGACAACGAGTAAAGAATATTCCAAGGCCAGTTGGAGTGCCAAGACATGCATTTGTTAAGGGTGTACCACGACTGGGTAGAGACTCAATGCTGACGGACTGGCACCTGGAAGATCGATCTTGGGGGAGTTTGGCAACCCTAGGTATCGGGATACAATTCTCGCAGTGAATGCCTGCTCGTCGTCTGCCCTTCGGTGCTATATTCGCACGTGCTTGGAAAGGCTGGAAGAAGTGTCGCGGTGGCCAGGCCATAATCTGGCTTATCATCATCAACATCATTATACAGCGTTAAACAGTAGCGCAAGCCCCACTGACTACTGCCTTTCTCACCATGTTGCACGTTGAATTAGAAAGTATGAATATACAAGATGGACAGGGAGTGGACCTACATGGGTGGGAAAAGGAAAGAATGCCCTAGTAGCCAACACACGGAATACACAGTCTAACTGTACAAACGCACATCGATCAGTCATTCTGATTCGACAGAAAGTGACAACACGATCGTTACTGTTCGCGGTTCGCTGCCATATCCTTCAGTGTCTCCAGCCATCTGGTAGACGGATCTTTTGGACCCCAACCACGAAGACGTGAAGCACCTACTTTTCCTAAGTTTGCTGTACATTTTCTCACTCCTCGCTGCCACGTCATCTGTTGACCTCTACGTGGTCTCTTCCACTCCCTAGGAGGAACGGAGAATAGGACGCGATACGGTAGACGTGTTTGACATACGTAACACATGCCCCAACCAACGAAGTCTACTAAGCTGGATACGCTGCGACAGAATGTTATCTGAATTAGTACCCAACACTCGATTTCTGACCTCAGCATTGCCTACTCGGCTAATCCACCCAATCTTAGCGATACTACTTAAACATCGATGGTCGAAAACCTCAAGACGCAAGCAGACTCCAAGTTTCGCAACCATACAACAAAACTGAACGCACTGCAGCACAGTATAGACGACCTTTCAACTTCAGTGAAATATCAGATCGGTGCCACAAGTGCTTCAGTCCAGCGTACGTCGCTCGAGCCTTGGATATCCGCGTACTTACCTTTACTACTGTGCTCCAATCCGTCGTCACGCAGCTTCCGAGGTAGGTGAAGTAGTCGACAACTACCAGCACCTCCCTATCGAGCATCAAGCTCGAAATCGTTGACGTCCAGTCTTGTAACATCACTTTACACTTTGAAGGTGCAAAGCGCATGCCGAAGGGAGCCACAGCTCTCCCAAGCCTATCTAGTGCATGTTGAGCATGTCCCGTGGATTCGAACAAGCAGACAACGTCGTCCGCGTAACCTAGGTCACATAGCTTTCCACTAGTTCCTAGTTTGACGTCTAAATCCTGAAGATTTTGCAGCGCACTCTCCATTATTTCGTCCATGACGAAGCTGAACAGGAACGGAGACATGGAACATCCCTGTCGAACACCGTTGGTCGTTTCGAACTGACCGGATAGTTCACCGTAAACTCTTACGAGGCCAAAAGTATGGGAATACAATTATCTCAGTAGGCTCACGAACTTCTGGGACATACCTTTTCGATGATTAGCACTGAAAAGCGCTGTTCTATCAACTGAATCGAAAGCGCATTTCAAGTCTAAGAAAAGCATTATTGTCGGTCGACGGTGCGTGTGACGCGTTTCGAGTAGTCGGCGAAAAGTAAAAATCTGGACGATGCATCCTCGATCTGGGCGGAATCCAGCTTGTTGTTCTCTGGCGTTCCTCTTGCGAACGGGTGTAAGACGGTGCAGCAGAATCGAGGCTAATACTTTGGTGACTATCGGAATTAAGCTAATCCCACGATGATTACTACAGTCATTGCGTATTCCCTTCTTAAAGATGGGAACAATCAACGACTCACTCCATATTAACGGAATACGCTCGTCGTTCCAAATGTCACGGAGCAAGGCGGTAAGTGATTTTATCAAAGCATCTCCACTCAGTCTGAGAAGAACTGGGGGAAGTTCGTCGGGACCTGCCGCTTTCCCACGCTTTAGCAGTCGAATGCATGACTCTACTTCTGCTTCCGATGGGAGCTCAAGTGATACAACAAAAGGAGTCGCAGTTGTCGACACCGGAGTAACTGCACTGGCGTGCGGCCAGCTAAACTGTTCCTTGAAGTATTCGGCCCAACGGTCGAGCCTTTGCCGTATGCTATGGATGGGTTCTCCATTTCTACCGCAAATCGTTTCACTGATCTGGGTGCGCCGTCCACCGATGTCAATTATAAGTTTGAACAGTCTTTGACTATTACCTGAAGCAGCTAGTGATGCAATGATCTCTTGGGAACCAGTCTCATCCAGACTCGCCTTGGCACGTTTTAAAGGCTCCCCGCACGACTTGACGGTGATCGCGATCTATGCTCCAACCAATTCAGCTGATGACGAAACCAAAGACGAATTTTACACTAATTTGCAGGAGGTAATCAACCGGGTTTCGAGGCGCGATGTACTTTTCATCGCAGGATGGGTGGAATACTTTAGTCAGCTGCTCAACCGGCCTACGGACCACCGGACGGACCAACCAATATCAACCCCTCCAGCCCAGTACGAAAGCAACTGTGAGCCGCCAAACACCGCGGAAATCACGGAGATGATAAACAAACTGAAAGACAGAAAGGCTGCTGGGGAAGATGGCACCCCTCCAGAAGTGTATAAAGCATGTTCATCGTCATTGATTGACAGGTTGTGTACACTTTTTGGTTCCATTTGGAGAGCGGAAGCATTTTCACCCGACTGGGGAATGTCCATACTGCTGCCCATTCCGAAGAAAGGTGATAAATCGGCATGCGAGAACTACCGAGGGATCAGCCTGATCGATGTGGCCGCAAAGATCTTTGGTGCGTTGTTACTAACCCGTTTCTCCGAGGCAAGAGACCAGCGCACTCGCCCGAACCAAGGGGGTTTCCGCCGTGGCTGAGGCTGTGTGGATCCAATCTTCACACTGCGCCGAATACTGGAGCACCGCTATAAGTTCCAGCAGCCGACGGTAGCTTGTTTCATCGAATTCCGGGCAGCCTTTGATTCAGTGAACCGCGAGTCTCTTTGGACCATAATCCAATCCGATGGAATGCCCGATAAGCTTTTAAGGCAGTTGAAAGGGTACTACTCGAAAACTAGTGCTAGACATCGTATGTACGGTGAAGAGTCCCGCGAGTTCACACTCACTACCGGAGTTAGGCAGGGCTGTCCGCTCTCACCGGTGCTGTTCAACTACGCCATCGATTGGACAATGCGACAGGCATTACACAACTACCCTGGCGTTCAGCTTAGCCAGGAAATATACATTTCGGACCTGGAGTTCGCGGATGATATTGTCGTGCTTGGAGACTCCCCCGTTACGCTACAACCAATCCTCGACCGAATCAATTCCTTCGCGAGATCCATCGGACTCGAAGTAAACTCGACCAAAACAAAGGCTTTCACAACCCATCTAGGCCCGACAATTCTACAACTGTCGATCAATGACCAACCAGTCGAATACATCCCTTCATTCAAATACCTAAGCTCAACTCTGCTTCCGAACGGCCAGGCAAAAGATGAAGTGGTATTACGGATCGACAGCGCCAGGAGAGCCTTTCTTCAGCTAAGACAAACGCTGTGGACTCGCAGTGAAATCAGCTTAAGAACCAAAGCTCATGTTTACCGTGCTGCCATCCGGCCCATACTCATCTATGGCTGCGAAACCTGGCCACTACGAGCTGAGGATACCAGAAGGCTGGAGGTTTTCGACTACTGGTGCCTGCGGCAAATCCTCAAAGTCAAGTGGCGCGACAGGGTGTCCAACGACGAGGTAAAGAGACGATGCTGTGATATCGATGCTCTCCCCGTCCTCCTCCAACGTCGACGACTTCAGTGGTTCGGCCATACGCTTCGGCAACCCGAGTCGGAGCTAACCAAGCAAACACTCTGCCCCACTCCCTGCCCTGGTTGGCGTTGTCGCCTTGGTGGGCAGCTCAAAACATGGACCAGTACAATCGAGAAAGACGTAGAGCTTCTAGGCCTTCGGTCAGTCTATGGAGCCCGGCGATGGAAAAAGGACTGGATCAAGATCTGTACGGAGCTCGCCTCCGACCGCCGCGCGTGGTCAGCAATGGTCCGTGATATCCATGGAGCCGACTTATCCTCTCGCAGGAGATAGTCGCGTAAAAGTAAAAGTAAAGTAAGCTGTTATTCCCATTTCTTCGGCTACCTTCACCCACCAATTTTCGCGATCATTCTTAAGGCTTTTCGTAACCTGCTTTTGTAGCTTTCTCCGCATCTTATTCACCTACTTACAGTTCGAGAGCTGACACTTTTGCTCCATTATACTCAGCGACTCTTGCGAGATCCAGTGTCTTTGATAGACATCGCATCCAGAACCACAGGTGAAACCTGCTGATACATGCATCGCCTGCTGGATATGGACCCAATGCTCATCTACATTACTGTTCGGCGTGGATCCTAGCTCATGTGCTAACTTCTGCTCGTAATGGGTGCGTACTTCTGGATCACACATACATTGCACGGCTAATCGGGTTTGCGGTTTGCGACGATGACCATGGAGCTGGAGAGATAATCGTATTAAAACTAATGCATGGTCCGACTCTACGTATGTGGACCAGTAAGATTTACAGTTCTGAACAAAACTGCGCCACCGGTAGCTTACGGCGATATGATCAATCTGGCTTAGAGTACCTGTCACATATGAAACCGAGGTATTTGACTGAGTTGAGGTGGAATTGGCACATTTGTGGTCTTAGGCGTAGCCCAAATGATTGGATTCGACTGAGCAATTTGTCCAGCCGACATTGGAGTTCCTCTGTTGACTTTCCCGTCACAATAATGTCGTCGAGGTGGGTTGCGATTCCGGATAGACTAGCGATCATTGTGTTCATCACTCAGTGGAAAATTACGGGGGCGGTTTTTATTTCGAACAATAGGCGTGTAAATTGATATAAACCCCGATGGGTGTTTATCGTCAGCAGATGTTGGGATTCCGATGCCACTTCTGTCTGGAAATATGCTTCGGCTAGGTCGAGTTTTGCGGAACAAGTACCGCCGTTGAGGGTTGTGAATATATCTTCCGGAAGTGGTAGCGGATGGCAATCGAGTTCTAACGCCGCACTGAGGCCTGCCGAAAAGTCAGCACACGGTCTGATAGTACCATTGGGTTTCTTGACAATCACAATGGGCGCAGCCCATTCTGAGAATGACACGGGAGTTAAGATTTCCAGATCTTCAAGCGTTTAAGCTCCTGGTCGACGAGTGATAGGGCAGCATACGGTACGGGGCGCTTCGGTCGGAATACCGGTCGGCTGTTATTTTTTCAGCTGTAATGTGGCTTGAGTTTGGGTGCAACGGCCGAGTTTCTCCTCGAAAACTGAGGGAAAGCGTTTGATGAGCCGGTCCGCAAGTGATGAATTCTTGGACTGCGTTTGCGCACGGTGACAGAATGCACCGATGGGTATATCGACGAGGCACAATTCATCAAGCCAATCACATCCGAAGGGGTTCATGTCAGCCGGAGTGATGTAACATATCGTGTTGATTGATTTCCCCATTAGGGTGGTGGAACAGTGAAGCTGACCGGAAAGTTTGAGTGTGCCACCACAAGCACTAGTTGCAGTCAATGGGGCTGGATGGATGTCTGAGCGTCCAATAGCGTTCCAAGTCTTTTCTGAAATAATGGAAATGTCCGACGCTGTGTCTAACTGTAGACGGACTAGATGGTGGTTGATGTAGACGTTCACGAATTTCCGTCGTTCAGCAACGTTTATTTGGAAGGTTGCAGCCAGTCCGTACGAGTGGATGGATGAGTGGTCGTTATTGATTTTGGGTTTGAACATAAGTACCGGCTATTTCCAGGTCGGGCATCTTTGTTGACAGTATCCATCTTTATGATGGAAGGCGTGACAACGCGTACAACGGTGGTATTTAAATGAACAGAAACGATGAAAGTGTCACGCACCACAATGACGGCACGGCGAAGGCGGCTTGTTCGGGCTCGGTTTGTGAAAACTGGTCAGATTTCTCTTGATTGGAACTTGTCTGTGCGTCGTGAGTTTGCTGGCTGCTTAAAATGGACGATCGGACTGTTGAATCATAGCTGCGTCATGTTTCAGACTGATTAAACATTCACATTCGTCAGCCAATTGTAGTAAAGTTGTGTTGGGCTCCTGATTAATTTTCGTCAGCAATCTGATGCGTAGGTCTGATTAGGTGGGTGACTGTAACCCGTAAATGAAAATCACATACCGAAACTGATCTTCAGTCAAATCCACGAGATCGCTGGCGTCTCGCTTCATCAATCTGAGGCGCTGACAACGTGCGTTGAGCAATGATGTAGTCTCCCCGAGAATATTTGTGGAAACGCGAATTGTGTCGTTAAATGAATGGTCACGGGGGAATTCAGTTAGAATGTAGTTAGTGTAGCGGACGTGTTCTGCGGGTCCCAACCTCCGCAGCAAGAGTCGGACTTTGTTTCGTCATCCATGCTGGAGAATTTCACGGCAAAGACGTCTTTGTAGCGCTTGAACCAGGAAACAAAGATGACACCAGACTGGGGGTCATGAATAAACTGTGATGAGTTTCCGTTCACTCAACCATTAACCTCGCTCTTTTCACTGGTTTCGGCTGCTGCCTTTCAGCATCGTACAGTAAAGAGCGAAAAAAATAGAAGCATAGTGATAAGGACCCAAAAAGTCAAAGTATCGAGCGGAAATCAAGAGGACAAGGAAAGAGTCGGAATACAACTACGCCACTGGCCGCGACACCTAGCCATATTACTTTATGTCACCAACCATTTGGTAGGCGGGTCATGTGGACCCCAACCTGGAAGTCTAACACATTCCACGTGGCCAAGTCCACTGGTCAAGGTTTTCATATCTATTTGCCATGTGGTGGACTGACCACCTCGACCTATCTTCCAAATACTACTTGCCTCGGAGAACAGCATAAGCCGAGGAAGTCTATCTGGCATGTGCAACGCATGTCTCAACCACCTTAACCTGTTTGAATTCAGTACTTGATCCAGAGACTGACCTCTGGTTTCCAACACCTTATGCCTAACCTCAGCATTGCTGATACGGTGTTCCCACCATATTCGGGCAATGCTATAGAGACATCGATGCTCGAACACCGGTAGTCTTTATCTATCTTCTACGCTTAAGGGCCATGTTTCTTAGCCGTGTAAAGGAAGAGACCTAACCGACGCGTTGTACACTTTACCCTTAACAGACAGTCGGATGTCACACCGGCGCTACAGATGACGGAGATTGTCAAAGGCCAAAATCACCTTCTGTATACGCGAGGACACTTCATCCGATATCTGTCCATCTGATGAAATGTAACTGCCCAGGTAACAAAACTTATCTACTTCAGCTAGAGATATTCCCGCGAATAAAAGCAGTGGCATAGATCCAATCCAGTCCTGCAGCAGCATTTCACACTTTGGAGGTGCGAAACGCAACCCAAACATTGCTAAACTGTTGCTTAGGCTATCCAAGGAGGTCGCAATTTACCTGGATCTCCCCTCAAGAACAATATTATCCGCGTATTCTTAGTCAAGTAGTTTACTACCTGAGGAAAGATTGACGCCGCTATTCTGACACGAGCATGGGATTATTTCAAAAACTATTTCAACCGCAAAATTGAAGAGGAAGGGCGAAAGAGGGCAACCCTGACGAACACCACTTTCCGTGGTGAACTCAGGTTAAAGATCGCCGTAAGCACGAATTCGGCCTTGGCTGTTCGCATACAAACACTAGAAAAGGGAAATAAATTCCTCTGTCACATCCTTCAACGAGAGGCAGCGCCAGAGAACTGCGCGGTCGACTGAATCGAACACCGCCTTCAGATCAAGAAAGACTGGGATCGTGGGCCTACGAAAGATGTGCCTCTGCGCTAAGGTTTGCTGAAGAGTGAAGATGTGGTGGATACAACCCGTACCGGATCGAAAACCGGCTTGATTCTCACGCGCGCAAGTGTTAGGACTGTGGAAGAACTGGTGAAGAATAAGGCCGGTGGGCAGTTTGGACGCGATACTTACCAAGTTAATTTCTCTGTGATTTTCACAAGAGGACTTGTCACCTTTCTTGCAAATTGGCACAATCACCGATTCACACCATTCCCTTGAAATCTGCTCGCTATCCCAAATAATTCGGAGTTTTGTTAACTACGAAACCAAAGCTTCGCCTCTATGCTTGAAAAAAGATGGAGACAACCCATCCGGTCCAGCGGCTTTGTACGTTTTCAAGTAACCTATCCCCCGAATAACCTCCATTTCTGATGGGGAATGATACCTACTTGCATCGGTTCTCTGGTAGGTATATTCCGAAGGTCCATCGCGGGAATGAACCAACTGCATTGTTCCCTCAACGATCCAGACGACGTCCCTGAGAGTGAATCAGTGAACCGTCGAATTTCTTGAGTAACTCACTTACCCCGAGTATCCGTGGACCAGTACTTTTAATCAAACGATAACGGTTGCCAGTATTGCCGATAAATGCAGCCACTTCCGTTTTCCTACATTTCTCCTAAGAATCATGTCCGGATCACGATCTGTTGGGGCTGGAATTGGGCCCATGTTCGCAAGTCGGGCAGTCAAAGTTTCCATCAGTTTGAGTTGAAATTGTAGCATCTTCTTCTAGTCTGGATCAATGGACACCACTGGCACACAAGACCGGTCGCCAGTTAATACGTTACGACCCTCGGGAAATTTGCGCACTCAATCTCAGCTTGCGACACCGATCGCTCCAGCCCGCCACGGAAAATCAGAAGGCAAAAACCAGGCTCGTCAAGAATGTCTCTTTCAAAGAAATTACCCTGCCGTATGTAAAGCGAAAATCGAACATTCCCGGACTGAGGCATCCGGTTAGGTTCAAGCTCTGTTGGGCCGACTAGGTTGATAAAAATATTTTGCAAAATTGACTACTGATCCGTTGACCCAATTTGCATCGGACTTTAGATGAAGGCTCGATCAGTAAAAAGGGTTACGTCATGCGTGGTCCGGTAATTTATTGACCATTGATTGCTAAATCCGGCCTGACGCGCTCCAGTTTAATAATGGCTTGCCTAAAACGTTTTTTTTTCGTCTTAACATCCTAACACCTTTCTCATTGTTTCTATTTTAGGCTGTTGCCAGGAGATAGCAAGCAAAGCCACCGCACCCTGTGCATGGTTATTGGTTGTCTGAACTGGATTGAGCTGCTCAGTCACGTCCGTAGCTGGAAACGTTATAGAGCGGCTTGTGGTCTGTCGCTTTAAAGGGTAGTTTGAACAATATCAGCTCAATGCAGACAGCAACACGGCTTCCGAAGAAACAGGTCGTGCCTGACTAAACCACCGACTACACGTGAACGATGGTCTGCTGCCAAGGCCGAAATACATGATACAGACGTCATCTTTGTGAACTTCAGTAAGGCTTTCGATAAGGTACCTCATGAGGAACTGCCGTCGAAACTCTGGACTCTTGGTATCGTTGGGTCCATGCTTCACTGGATTGATGACTACTTAACTGAGGGAATCTTCTAAGTGAGAGTTGCGCAATCTCTGTCCCAGCGGTACCCTGTTACTAGCAATGTTCCGCAAAGTTCTGTCCAGGGACCGTTGTGATTTCTTGCTCCTGTGAATGACCATCCTCAGACATTGCGGTCCCAGTGCCTCATTTATGTCGATGATGTGAAGATCTGGAGCACGATTAGGTCAGAAGATTGTGAGCTGCTGCAGCCGGATTTACATGCAATGATACGATGGTCCAACTATTGGGGCCTGCTCATAAATACCCGAAAGTGTTCACCTGATGACCGATAGGGAGGACGCGGTAGTTTGCTATCACCTTGAAGACACCGTTCTTCGGCGAACGGCTGAAGAAAGAGACCTTGTTGTTGTCACCGGTATTTCGAAGACTCAAGCCTACACCGACAAAGCTTGCGCTTCCGCGTGGAAAATGTATGGCGCCATTTGCCGTTCATTCAGACGTCTTCCCGTGGGAGCGTTTAAATTGCTATGCGCTTCTCACGTGCGTCCGATATTTCAATATGGTGGTCTCGATGTCTATCCATGGTGGTTATTGAAGTAGCCAAACTGGAAAGAGTTCAAAGGGCTGTTGCGCGTTACACTACTGGATTACGCGGCATCACCTATGAGGGACGTCTGGAAGCTACCATGTTGTCCCCTACTGCTTACTGGCGGATTCGCGGTAACCTGATCTATGCAAGACGCAATATTCGAGGTGATATGGGTGCCGAGTTGCAATTAGAACCATTGTTCCGGAGTAACAAGCACATCCGAGGACGTGTGCTCACACTGCGAAAGCTAAGTCCCGCCGACCTGCCATTAGTATATCGTTTCTCCAGGAGAGTAACTAACCTCAAAAACTCCCTGCTTATATAAAGGGAGAGGTCAACGACAGCACTTTCAAGCCGGAACTAGACACATTCCTGGAGAAGGACTGGCAAAACACTAACATTTAGTCAATCCAATGGAGTTAACCCTGATGGGGTTCATACGGAACGATCCCATTGCCCTTTAAAAGAAGACTGAAGAACGAAGCAACGGTGGCTGGGATGAAATCGATGGCGCTTAACTGCAGGTTCAACAGTCACACTGGTGCTAAAAGCTAGCACATTGGCTCACCTTCTTTTAGTCTGGCACCGTCCACCTGTTAACTCGTTCGTCGCGCCTTCAATGTACTTCCGTTATTCTCGTCGAAGTGGAAGTGACCAACATTTCCGGATTTTATGTCTTTCTTCGTTTTTTAGACTGGGAATTTTCTGCTCTCTTTTTTTGTTTTTTCGTACCATCTCTAGACTGTAACATGATTCCCAGCTATATAATGATACTGCAACTGCGACCTTCTACTATTTTCGACTGCAACTAGCGATCACGTCACGGTCGTCTGGAAATTTATTTCCCCAGGTCAGTTTAGTTCAGTTCAGTTTCCATAGGACGAAAGTGGCCGAGACCAATCGAGTGTCCAGATCGTTGTGCTGTCGGCGAGTTTCCTTGGCTCCCAACACTTCGCGTTGTATGCTTTGTCTGAAAGACAGAATTTGCGAGGCAGTATCATCTACACAGACAAGTTCATTGACACAAATACAAGGGGCTCATCACCTCACCCTCGTTCACACAGCTAGCTCTGGGAACGCTGTGTTCCAGCGTGAATCTAGGGCCTTCTCAAAAGTTGGTATATTGCTGCATCCACGTAGATACATCCCTATTTGTGAAGAATTTAGCCCGTATGTCTAGCTTTGAGTGTGCCCTCCGTACCTTAAGACTCTGTCCCCTGGTGCTGCATTAAGGGGCAGAAACGAACAAATCACCCGACAGACCTTTTATGATCTTGAACGTTTCTATTAGGTCACTTCGCCCTCTACGATGCTCTAAAGAGAATAGATTAAGATCCTCTAGACGCTGGGCGTAAGGTTACCCCCTCTAACTGGTGATCATTCTAGTTGTAAGCCGCTGAACCCCTCTCCAGCCAGTCCCTGTCCTTGCGATAACAGGGAGCCCATGCCTGCACACAATACTCCAGAAGAAGTCGCACCAAAACCTTCCAAAATCATAAAGTATAATTACCGATATTAAGAAGACGAAATAAGGGTCCCTATTCCCAAATGGCAATTTACACCAAGAAAAACAAACACCGCACATTCACGAAAGCGACTTCTGGTGTGACGCAACGCTAGGTCAGTTCAGCTCAGTTTGCACAGGACAGGTAATGGCCACCGCCAATCGAGCGTCCAGAATTCCTTCGATGGTATGCCCACCTGTTATGCACCCACTACTGCCGAGTGTATTTCGTCGAATCCCCGCTAAAAATGAGAGGGAAACGGAAAACCTCATCGCACATCAACTGCGAGAGACATTATGCATCGTGAGCGTTCACTGAGACAGTATGCAATGAGCGGAAAAGTCGAATAAACCATACTCCAGATGGACCACAGTGCTACCCGCCATCCATCTAGTTCATATACTCAAGGCTCACTACGAGGAAATATCTCGTACCACTTGCGATCTAGGGCACCTTTGAAGGATTGGACTGTCTGCAGATCTACCATCCCACTAGGCAGACCGTTCCAACTGTTCACAACCCTGTTGCTGAAGAAGTGCAATCTAGCCATCAACCTAGCTCGGGGTTTTATCAGCTCCTTGTCGTGTCCCATTGTTCTGGAATCTACGGCCACTTGGAATAGACTATCTGGTCTGAGGCCAGAAAAGCCCTTCATTACCTTGAACGCTTCTATGAGATCCCCTCGACGTCTCCTCCTTTCCAACAAGAAAAGATTCAAATCACGGAGTCTCTGCTCATACATCTTACCCCTCTGTCCTTCAACTATTCGCGCGGCGAGACGTTGGACTTTCTCGAGGCAGGCGGCGTCCTTTTTGCAGAAGGGTGACCAAGCCTGCACGCTACCTTCTGAGTGAGGTCGTACTATAGCCATGTAAATAGGTACGAATACCTCCGGCTTCCGACAAGACAAAGCTGATCGCAGCCTAAAGAGCTCATCACGAGCCTTATGCACAGCAGTGTTGCACTGCTCCGACCACTTGAAGTCACTGTTCATGATGACCCCAAGGTCTTTAACCTTACTGACTGCCTCTATGGTGAACAGCCCTTGATCATGAACGACAGTTAGGCTCTCTGTTGCCCTTGACAACAAATGGCTTTTTTCAGCCTTCAGAGGCAAGTCCCATTTGTATACCCAGTTCAGGACGGTGCCTATTTCCCTGACCAAGTCCGCTCTACCCTCAGATCCAACAATCTTCACATCATCCGCAAAAATAAAGCTGCGCGATTGAAGAGTGGATGCCAGGTCACTAATAAATAACAAGAATAGGACCGGGCCTAGGACGGATCCCTGATGTACACCACTGGTGACATTCACCAAAATGGAGCACCTGCCCCCCCCACTTTGACGTAAAACGTCCTGTTGGAGAGGAAGTCCCCCAAGCAACCTAAATACTGGCCCACCTATGCCGAACGTCTTCATCTTGCATAGCAAAAGTCGATGATTAACGGAGTTGAACGCCTTGCTAAAGTCGAGGTAGCATACCCCAACTTGCTTAACTTCGTCCAGTCGTCGAGTTACTTCATCTAAGAAGCACAAGAGGTTGCTCAGACAAGATCTATTTTTCAGGAATCCATGCTGGGTCGGACTTAACATGGAGTGCTCCAGTAAGTGCTGGCGTGATGTGGGCACGAATGATCTTCTCGAGGACTTTACATAGGATGCTAGTTAGGCTCACCGGCCTGTAGTTCTGCACATCCGACTTAGGCCCACTCTTATGTATTGCCGCGACTGCCGCGACTTCCCAGTCCCGAGGCAGCTTACCCTGGTCCAACGTGGATCTGTACAGCCTGCACACCGATGGAGCTATGATATCCGCCAACGGCTTGATGACAGCTGGATGAATGCCATCTGAACCCCCTGAATTGTGGCCATATAACTCCTGCAAATACTTACGCTGGCTTTCCTCTGAGGGGTTTAGCCCGTTTAACTGAGGAGCAGGATGTCCAAGAGCCAGATCCACTCGTACCCCACTATCCATTCTATGTACACTACCAAAGTATCCCACGGGGCCTCTGCTTTGCCCTGGTCATCAGTGACAATACCATGGTCTCTAATGGATAACGGGCCTACGGCATTCCTTGTTGAGCGTTTCGACTGCACATAGCTGGAGAACCTTTTCGGCTGTTGTCTTACTCACTGGACCAATTTGAGCTCAAATTTACGCTTGGAAGTTCTCAGAAGGCCCGCAGTCTCGTTTCTCAGCTTTGTATATCGGTTCCAGGCTCGCTGACCGCCGGAAGCTTTGTACTGGTCGCAGCTGCGATTTCTACGTCTGATGGCCTAGGCTATTTCAGCCTTCAACCACATGAGTTTGCCCTCCCCACTCCTTCGTTTTAATGGTGCGAACCCATCCTGTAGGGTAATCAGTGATCCCTTTATGGCCTGCCAGCGTTCCTGGACAGTTCAGTTGTCTTGAAGTCTTGAATTCAGTTGTCTCGAAGTCTTGAAATACTACACGGGTTCTGGGGGAAGTCTTTGATCTTCTGCCGGATTCGCCCAGCTGAAACGAGAGTAAAAAGAGGCCGAGGGGGGAAGGAGCTGGGCGGGGGCAGCAACAAAAACAGAACACACATAAGATCATGCAGTGTCTCACTGTGGGCAGTGCCTTGAGTGGAATGGGGATGTGACATTCATGAACATATAGTGGAACGGGAATGCAATAAAGGTATCTATTTCACTTTTGTGGGCGAGGAATTATTGGGAGAGACCCAGATAGGGGTACAACTTTTTCTTGAAGATAATTTTGTTCTGCGGGAGAACGATACCTTCCTGAGGTTCTTTCCGCAGGGCAATAACCCCGTAGCTAAAAAAAAAAATCGCAGAGAAATACGTGGTCTCGGTTCATAAGCCCTTCTGCTGTGACCACGGAGAGAAGAGGCTGAACAGACGGAGAGGAAGCGATCGCTTTCACCTGATTCAAAAAGGGGAAACACCAAAAACAGATCACCTCTTACGCGTCCTAAGTCAAGGGGATAGAGGTTGAGGAGTGAGATGCGGACGGGATAGTGTAGGTGGGACAGACCACGTACTGCTTTGGTGGAGACCCTCCGAACTCTTCCCAGGATCTCGCGGTCTCGGACAGGACAAGAGTGCACTACCTGACTACAGTACTCCAGCTGGGATCGGATAAACGTGTCGAAAATTACGGGGAGATCACCCCTAGAGATGCGCGGGAGGGACATTCGAACCACATTTAGGACTCAAAAGGCAGACCTGCTCGCAAGTTTGTGATGATGAAAGAGGTGTAAAGTACACTCGTGGAGGTCCTCCACAGCCGTTGTCATATACTTGCATTGTTGAGACTATGTTCTTTATTTTACTGACCCTCGAACAAGTGTAACATGCATCAATCCCTACACCTCAACATTTGTTTTTATTTTGCTCACGCGAAGTGGCATAATTTTGATTCGAACTTCGACTGCCGTGACAGTGGTACCTGATACAGACCTTCGTTGGGCTCTGGTTTTCCTTGTTAGACGTTGTGGCCGTACAGTTGAGGTTTGTACATATTTGTGTGCGTGTAACTTGTTAATGCAGTACCATAGAAACTAAAAATTGATCTTGTTTTGGTTTTGGGATTCGTTTGAATTGGCTACGCGTTACTCACGGTCGGAATAACCGTTACCAGAAGGTCAAGTTACAATCTAACCAGAAATGGAACACCTTGTGTCGGTCGGCCCTAGGCAGTGTGGTTGTTCCGGTAATGGAAAACGTGCGGCCAGTCTCTCTGCCAAAGGACGTGCTCACGCATTGGTCATCCCTAACTGGGATGTTCCAATCCTCGGACCAGCCTTTTGTTTCATGAACAGCAATATGCCGGTTTTCATCGCATGAACTCCAGAGGGTTACATCGGCTGCGTACATGGCAATGTTCGCGGGAAGGGCCGTCGGACGATCGTATATGTGGATCAAGAAAAGGATAGGACCTAAGACCGACCCGTGGGGACCACAGTTGTTACTGGGGGGGGGGGTTGGGACAGAGGTGCGGTCGATAAGGAAGCTATGTAAGATGACCAGCTTGGGATCTGTAATCCCGTATGTTTTCAGCCCGTAAGGAAGGAGGGCATGGGGAACCTCGTCAAAGGCCTCAGCAAAATTGATGAACACAACATGTGGGGGCTGGCTATCACCGTAGCCTTTCGTCGGACTATCCGTGACAGTAAACATATTGATGACGCAGGATCTGCTAGGAGGAAACCCACGTTGGGACGCGGAGAGAATCTTATTTCTACGCAGATAGGAAAGAAAAGCAATCTCAAGGATTCGCTCGAAAATTTTGCTAGTGAGACTTATGGGTCTGTACCTAGAAGCAAGAAGTCTACTACTCTTCTTATATATGGGTGCAATGACTGCTTTTTCCAGCTACTGGGGAAAACTCCATCATCAACACGTCACTGAAAAAGAGAGGCATAAGGAGCAGCTAATGTGTTGGCGGCTTCCTTGATAGTACAGGGCTGGATTAAGTCGGGACCCATGGAGCAATATTGGTTGGGCCGCCGGAAGCCCTTTGCGATGGCACCGATGGGAATAGTGACGTGCTTAAGGGTGGTGACGAGAGGTATCGGGTGCATGGTAGGGTGGGATGATATGGGTACTGAGCTAAAAGCCGCACGAAAGTAGGAGCTGAAGGCCTCGGTTACTTGTCTGTGGAAGTGACTGGGGATCCGGCACTATCTTTGAGAGCTAGTGGCTTCGGAGCTGTGTCCCTTAGACGGCTCATGTACTGAAAAAAAATGCCTTATTGATCCGTGCGCGAGCAAGTGCGGATCATTAGATGGCATTCTGATGGGACATAATCTTGTCTTTGCATATGGTGCGTATAATCCTGCTAATCCAGCTAAAGGTAACAACTACCTGAGATTTTCTGCCAATTCACCGGCAGAGTCACCTAAGTTAGCTGACTTAAGCCAAGAGCAAATAGATGCACAGACCTGGTAAAAATTGGTCCTTTTGAAGAATCTCAAAATTTTCATTTCTGAGGGAAGAGAAGGCCATTTCACAAAACAATCGAATCCAACGGGAATGTGATCACCTTTGCCGAGAGGCAGCAAGTAGTGCCGCACACATACTTGGAACCATCCGTTGGCGATGACCAGGTCTAGCAGAGGCAGGGCATGTCCTGCGCGATATATGGTCAGATATTTTACGTTCTGCACCAAAGAGTTCTCGAGTAAGAGATCTAGGAAGGGTTAACCAAGTGTGACATCAGGAGCATCAGCACTTTGCCATTCGAAACTAGGTGAGCTGAAGTCATCAGTAACTTACACATGGGTGAAGTCTGTAGAGCTTTTCAGGGGGCACAATAAGTCCATGAGGCCTAGGCTATCGGTCGAATTGCATGCGGGAGGACGATAGACTGCATAAAGCTGTAGGGTGTCTGTCTTAGAGAGGGTAAACACAGCCCACAAACAATCAATGCATGAAAAAGTAGGGGTTGTCACTATAGTGGGAGGAGGGATAGAATTATCGTAGTATACGATAACCTCGCCGGCACGACCTCTACTGTAGTCCTGCCTTACCGTGAAGTACCCCGGAATGGATATTTCGGCATCAAGCATATCAAGGTGAGCCAGGTTTCTGAGAGGGCTATGATCTGAGGCTCCTTATTCACTGCAAGCTGCTTAGGCTCCGGGATCTTGTTCAGCACACTCAAGCAATTGCTGTAAAACACTTCAGCACATGCTCAGTTGTTGCAGAATCACCAGAGACAACTTATTTTAGGTCTGGGGTGGGGGAAAGAAGGGGAGTTTTGGGGTAGAAAAGAGGTCCTGGGGGAGTCGGGAGCCGAAGACGTTAGGAGGCTAGAGAGTAAACGGACTGTTGGGGGGACTGGTTAATAATTATAATAATAATATTGGTTTATTTCGGAGAAGCCCGAAGCATGCCATGTGCATGATCTTGTTGATACAGGTGATGGAATGGACAGATATAATTCATGAAAATGTGGAAACTTGCATGAAAACGCAGGATAAAAAGGCTCAGAAGGAGGAATAAAGTGGGATAAAAATAGGATAAATGTATGCACATCATAGAGGTTGTGGGGAGTTTAAGTGAACTCAAGGGCGGATTTGAATGGATGCCCGGCGAGTTTGAATGTCAACGTCAGATAGGGAATGTGACTGGTCCGGGTGGATACATCTGAAGGCCGACTGATAAACATGAGAAAAGCTAGGAATCGGTATAAGGAACTGCATTAGCGAGGGACGATGGGGAAAAAGTGAGGTGCACTGCAGTGGATTAGATGTCAATGAAGCATTAGTACTCTGCAGTGGATTGTCGGCGGACAGGGCACAAAACTCATCGTAAGACAGGGAGCGAGCAATACAGGACGTAGAGGGTTACTCAGATGACAAAAACGATTTAGAAGGATTGGATGCAGTAGATGTGAGGCACAGATGTGGAATTGATGGAGGCATATCATGACGGTCGGCAAGAGAAATGGCCGGTGGGGAACTGCAAGATGCAGAGCGCGTGCACATATACATATGTGCGCTAGTTTATATATATATATATATGTATAAATATAAGAGGAGCAGGAGCAATAACAATGGGGTCCTAGAAAGAAATTATCAGTCACTGGGAGGGGCAGGTAAGGTTGGATCAAATGGTTGTAGAATTACCCTCGGAATATCGTGGTGGATTATCTTTGTGACAGGTGCACATGGCAGCCCAACGGAGAGAAAAATAGAAACCGGAAGCACAGAAGTGATGAAGACTGTGAGGAGCAGTTCGTGGAAGAGTGAAGAAGAAGGATAAGATCGGAGAGAACAGGTAAGAATGGGTCTAATTATTTGATCAATGCAGGTGCGACATGTGGTGACGGACCAGAGGAATCGGGTAGTGACAGATCAAACGGTTTGGAACTGTAAAAGAACATCATGACGTAACTTTGTCATTACAATCGGTGGAACATGGAAAAGCGGACCAAACTTAAAGGCACTCAAGAAATGCCTGTGGCCCAGTTGGGGATATCTGAAAACTGTCAGGCATGCATGGAGTGAGCAAGAAATTGATATGAGAAAGGGTGGTGGCAAGAGACGGCGGAGAAAAAAGAAGGCATCCACTGCTAGGTATCATGTAGTAATAAGCCTGTGCTACACTGCAGTAGATGGTCAGCGGACGGGGCACTGAACTCATTGTAGAACAGGTAGCGGACATTGGAATAAGTAAGGGGTGGTACGGATGGCAAGAATGATCTGTAGGGATTTGATATGGTAAATATGAGGCGCAGGTTAAAAGGAGTGGACGCATATCATGAGGGTCAGCAGGATGGTAGCATGAGAAATAAACGGCAAAATAAGTGCAGGATGTAGTGCAGATATATATATATATATATATATATATATATATATATATATATATAATGGTATATTTCTTGATCATGGTCAAGACACATGCACAAGGCATAGTCAGAGAACACAGCAATTCACAGTAATGTAGGGTAGTCACAGTTTTGAAGTTTATGGTTTACTCAATTGCAGTAATAGAACAATCAGCTGGGACGGTGTTTAAGTGATCTAAAGAGAGAGGGTTCTGCGCGGCTACCATGAATCGGTTTCGAATTCGGAAAGGGGACGATGCGGTTAGCCGGATGGACGTAGGAATGCGAATAAAGCGATACTGAGGGAACGTAAAAGTGCAGTGCTTGCAAGAACTCATAAAGCGACTGGTGTCGGACATCACAACATGAACAGGGAGTTGAGGCAAGAATAATACAAAACTTGCCTTATGGATGCCGATAACTGTCTACGACGGATCCGGTAGTCCAGAATGGGTCACGGCGATCTACGGAATTTGGTGTGCAGTCGATGGAGATACAGAGAGCGAGCAGTGGAGTGAAACAGATTCAAATAAGAGTCGGAGAGTGTAGAAGGAGACGCGGCGTGGCACCAACTGGATATTTGAGGAATCAGTATTGAGAAACTGTTTGAGAGCGTTACCAAAAGAAGATTAGAAATAGAATTAACATGGTGTTATCAAAGTGCATTCGAAGATGCTTGCAGGATATAGAGAAGAATGACCCTCCATTGGATAACTCATTGTGGGGGTGCCTGTGATACAAATGCAAGTGAGTCGAATGGGATACTCAGATTGGCCTTTCTGTGCAGGTAATTCCGATACTATATGGAAAATCACATGGAGGCAGATACCCTCACCAGGAATGCAGTGTGCTTTTAAGGAGCGCGAATGGTGAATGGACACAACTGGGAATTTCAACAAGCCATCGTGGAAACACTGTTGGAGACAAAAGCCGCTGATGCAACCAAGCGAATATGCACAGGTGGCGAAAAGGAAGGAAGACTGCGGCGACTGGGAGAGGTCAGACCCGAAGGAACGGAGGAAGTTGAGTGTAAGAATGGGATATTCCGCATACGTGATAAAAGAATGAATATCCAAGTAGTTGGTATTTTGTTTCATAAAGACATTGGTAGCTGTTGATGGCAGGTAGTGCATGCTGAGGGCAGCAGTCAAAAAGGGCTAGACTGACGAAATAGGGAGAGTAGGTACGGAAAGCAACGGCGTGGGCCAGGCTCCGGTCCTGCACGCAGAGTGAATTGAACTGTTCGTGTGGAGTACGGGAAATGAGTGCTGATGGGTGATGTCAGGAATCCGTCCGGCGGTCCAGCGAGACTATCATGAATGATTGTAATCCTGTTTATGGGATTGTGATCATTGGTTAGCCATGTAAGGTGCTCCATATAAAGCGTCATCAGGTGTGAGTATAGGTTTAACCACGGTCAATGCCATCGATCATATCGTTTAGTCCGTTAGGTAATCCAGGGTTAACGTCGATTTGGTTGACGGGCTACCCAAGCAACCAGTGTGTTCTGGAATAGAGGAGAAACGCAGAAGTCTGGAGAATGCTGCAGCTGGGGTTTATGATTAACGGTTTAACAAAAATTAGAGTTATAATGCTACTTGATGGACAGTGGGCCGATCTACGAGGGAAAAGGGAGGACAGCAGTCAGGTTGTTGACCCGGCTGTGGGTGAGGGCGGAGAAATTATAAAAAGAAAAGGAAACGCACAGAGCTAAGGTGAGGCCTTTTTATGTGGATGTGAATGTGCGGGTTTTCTTTGGGGTCATGCGTAATCAGATACATACGCCTGCTAGGTGGGATGGGGTGTTAACATACCGTGAGCAAATACGCTGATCGGTGAGTATTGGTTATTAAAGGATGGTAATCAGCATGGTAGGACTCGAGTAACGGAGGAGTGCAAGGAAAAGGACGATATGACCACTGAGTTATAGCCTAGGGCAAGAGAACTAAGTGAAGGTGATCACCCATCATTAAAAGAATAACAGTTTACTAAGGAAATTAGTGTCAATAAGAATTTTGGTTTCGTAACTGAGTCTATATGGTAGCGGACAAATCATCGCTGACTTTGGACAACGCTATTAGTGCTTGGGCTCGAGGAGGATAGAAAAAGTAGACTTGTGGGTAATAAATTATAAATATGTAATGATTACTTTCCGACAACCAATACAGGCGAGGCTTTGCTCATAGCTGTTAGGCGTAGGCGTATCAATGCCGGGGTGTCGTCAGAGCAGAGGTCGTATGATGTAACTATTCGGACCGTGTATCGACCACTGCATTAAAAATCAGCAAGCTGGTCAAGGATTTTGCGGGGAACCCAAAAGGGTTGAAGCTGAGTAAGGCGGGGTCGGCAAGTATATGTGGAGAGCTCGAACGGCTTGCTGTCACCCGGCACTGGTCTAGACAAGAGGAACTGCAGGTTAACTCGAAAGCGTGGGGTTTCCCATTTGCAGGGTCGGGTCTAGGCTGTTATCAGAAATCCAGCTGTATTGAAGGGGACAGAGAGCATTAGCCCAAGACCTTCCCAGCCTGAGGTGAATTTTTTCGTCTTTTTTATTGAGGAGAGGGAGAGCGAATTTACGCCGTAGGGTAAACTTCCCTTTCCTCCTTGACCCGCCTTTCTTTACACGTGGCCCATTGGGTCCGAGACTGATAGGGATGGCTGTTTTCCCTTATTGTGAAACCGCTACAGACCAGATGCATAACCTTCAGGGTGTTGCTGCCACAAGCAGTGAAAGAAAAAAGATAGGATGGAGCAATCACTCAGATAATGGCAGCATTCCTGGGGCTATCACTTAACAGCTTGCTCTTGCCAATAGCAGAGTCGGACGGGTTCCAATACGTATGCGAGCCATCTGGTGAACGCACCGCCGATTTCCATATGCAGGGCAACTTCACTGGCACGACGAAGTTGGTGGAAATGTATCACCACTGGCTGTGCGGAGGTTGACCACTAGCCAGTGCAGTGGCAAAGGGGGATTAGGACAGGTAAGCTGACGATTTTCGGTCGAAAGGCGCACGCTGAAGGTGAAAACTGGTGAACTGTATAGATCATAGGATTCAGCACGCCAAAAACTGGTAAATAGGAGAGAGAATGGTTTCGGTAGAAAATTGGTTGTAGGTCCGGATGTAACAAATTCTTGATTAGTCGCTGGTGCGTGTTGCCTAGAAAAATAAGGCGTCATGTGAGGGGCAGACTGATGGTAGAGAGCTATCTCAAAACCCTGAGCCCCAGGCGTAATAGTGAGTCAAAGTCAGATGACATCTAGTGGGTAAGTATTGTCTTAATGGAGCTTTGAACTGGATTTATAATTGCGGGCTAGGTATCCGTATGCAAATTTGAGTGTAGTATGGCAAGGTCTGATGAGGGGGAGAAGAAGAGTGGCTAGATGAATGTCAAGAAGCAGGTTATCAGACGTCAAAACTACCTACGTTCATCTGTTATCCATCAAATTCTTTTTTTCTCCTCAGTATCCGTTGCTTCTCACCTGAAGCACACCCAGACAGCTCTTCTCTATCCCTTTTCCCTTTCCAGTGATCCTCAATGACTGCCAACCACTTCGGGCACTGTACTTACCCTCTCCCCGGCAGGTGTACCTGGATAATACTGCTACACGGTCGTCTACCACTTGCTGTTTCCGTTGGCCCTCCTGTCCATGGTCTCACGTCTTGGACAGTTGTTCCTGGATCAAGCACCCCTATCGTGGTCGTTTTGTCCCCTGTACAATTATCAATGACCACTCGTGCCACTCCCAAAAGTGCGGGGTGCGGCCAGATCCACCGCTATGGCCGGCGCACATCGGGCGTGCAGGCCGTCTGCAACGATGTGCGAGCGCAATTAGACTGGTGGATCAAACCCCCTGCTTTCACTTCACGAAGTGTTTTCCAGGTTGGGTGCCCGGCGCACTGTCAGTCCCACCCACTAGCACCGGTTGCGGATCGCACGCTCTAACTTTTCTTGGACTACCGAATCCAATGCAGTGGGTTGCAAATTGCATGCCCCTCATCCTTTTTCCGCCACAGTTTGTTCACTATAGTTCTAATCATCTGTTGCCACTTCCCATTTTTGTTGCCCTACCAAGGTATGCACACCTACCCGTTCTGTCCTTCCTCCTATCGCCTCTCTCTACATCAACTTTCATTGCACTGAGTCACTATCGTTCTAACCACTCTTCTCTGCCGACGCTCGCTTGTATCTCTTTATCCACCTGCCGTCATTGCTGGCTTCTATTCTCAATGCACTTGGTATTACCCTCTGTTCAGAATGCCCATCGATAGCATTCTTATACCTGTCGTTTTGGTAAATTGCTCTTTGTTCTCCCTCCTCGTGCCCAATGCCATTATGCACCAATCACACCCGCACCCATGACCAATCCACATATTAGAACTTGCCGCTCCAGACTTCGCTTCTTTTAAAGTCGAATTTATTATCTAATCGCCACCACCATATTTTCCCTTCTTGGTTCCGCGATTCCTTTGTGGTTCTTTCCATTAAACAGTGTCCCGATTAGCATCCACCTGTTCGATTGTCTGCCGGCACACAGTGTAACAGCCGGTCGTGGAAAATCCCCCTTTTTCCCTCGCGATTCAGTGTTTTTTCCCAACATCACTCATTTCCATACACTATTGACTTGTCTTTACGAACTGGTTGTTTTTCTGGACCAATTGTTGTTTGTTCGCGCCCAGAGCGCTATTTTGGCACATCCTTGTTCAGGACCTGCGTGACGCACGTGCTGTCTGCTCACACGCTGCTATTCGGTTTCTCGTTGTTGAGACTTTGTGATCGTATTATTGAGGTTTGTATATTGTTTACGTCATTGTTTATTTTAATAATCTAGTATCGTAGAATTATCACGGATAATCGCCTTCTGATTTCGGGATCCGTTGCGAATTTGGCTACGCATTTGCTCAAACGGTCGTAACAATACTCAATAGATCTATTTGGAACGAGGAAAATTCACGCAAAATGCCAAGGAAAGGATCAAAGGCAGTCGAACCCGGACAGGAAGTAATACGGCAAGTCTCTGGGGAGGTTCTGGGTACTTATGATTCTTTAGCTAATGCTAGATCGCCTAGTCCTGTCAGTGCTAGCTCATGTGTTATTGAAAGCAATATTGATCGTAAGGACGTTGATTTATATAAGCTGAGAATAATAGAACTAGAGCAACAGTTACTTTCGGCTAGACTACAGGCGCATGAAGCAGAGAAGTGTACACAGAAACAGCGAGAGTATAGGACCAGTGACTTCGACACTTACGATAGGTTAGAGTGCAATAAGGTAGGGAACCCCACGCAGGTCGCCGACTACAAACCACCATCGATCGATCTGCCTAGAGTGGAGTTAACGGTTTTCGACGGGCGAGCTGAGCAATATTGCAAGTTTGTCAAACAGTTCGAGACGTTCGTTGAAAACAAGGTAACCGACCCTGGGCAAAGGCTTCTTTACCTTACTCACTACTGCCGAGGCCGAGCGCGAGAAGCTATCGACGGATGCACCATGCTCGATCCAGAACAAGGCTACACAAGGGCAAGAAAGATTCTGAGGGACTTGTTTGGCCAACCTTTCAAAGTAGCCCGTAACCTAATAGAGGGCGTGATGGCAGAGGCAAAGAAAACCAAGGGCGACGTCTACACCATGGCCGACCTGGTGATCAAGATGCAGAACTGCTCAATAGCCCTCGACCATTTAGGTTACAGAGCTGACCTAGACGCCATGCACACTTTGGAAGGCATAGTCCGTCACCTCTCTCCCGAACTACAGGGTCGGTGGGCGGAAGAAGCTGAACGGATAAGCCGAGGCGACAGAGAAGCCAACTTCGAAGACCTGACTGAATACTTAGACAGGCAAACGAAGATAGCTGACAGCAGATTCGGCCGACTCATCCGGGACAGCAACCGAGCAAACAAGCCCGGTACTAGCCAAGTCCAAACCCCTGTACGGGAACATCCAAAGTACCAGCCTTGGACCAACACACACGTCATTTCACGAGATGCTACGGCGAAACCAAATTGCAGATCCTGTGGTACTAGCCATGGCCTACCAGAATGCCCCAAGTTCGGCAATGCCACAATAGACGAACGGTGGGGAATGGCGAGGATGGCAGGAGCATGTTTCATCTGTCTCAACACCACGCACCGGGCAGCAGCCTGTAGAACAAGGAATCGATGTGGTTACGAGGGCTGCACGGGCAGACACCATCGGCTGCTGCATCAGGCGAGAATAACCATATCCGAGGCGAGTGCCAAGCCCAGCGTGATTTGTTCAACTTCACAATCTGCCAGTAAACCGGTACGTTTAGGCGTAGTGGCCGTGGGAGTAGTGACTCCGACTGGGATAGCCAAGGCGTTGGCGTTCGTTGATAGTGGATCCGACACCACTTTAGTGAAAGAGCGATTTGCCGACAAACACCAACTGGCTAAAGGTGCGACGTCGTTAGCAGTGAGCACGGTGGGCGGAACACAGGTAATGACTGCCGGTAGATTAAGGCTGCAACTCATCTCTCTAGACACTAACGAGGAAATTGAACCAACGGAGGCATTCACGTTAGCGGATCTCCCCATGCGAGCACCAAGGTCGGTGAACGCAATCTTGACTCGATGGCCCCACCTGCAGGATGCAACCGTTGTAGACTGGGAAGATGATGAGGTGGATCTCCTCATCGGATGCGACGTGCCAGAGGCGCATTGGGTGCTTGACCAAAGAGTGGGCGACCGCCAGGCACCTTATGCCGTACGCACGGCTCTGGGATGGATGTTATACGGTCCAGTAGGGGTACGCGGTTCCGTGAATTACTTATCCGCCGAAACGGACCGCATAGAGTATCATCTGCAACGGCTTTATGAAAAGGAGTTTCATGACTTTGGGGACGAAAGACCGACGTTGTCTCAAGAGGATCACTTCGCTCTACAAACGGTGCGGCAAGGCTCTAGAGGCCTCAAAAAACAGTTCGAGGTTCCCCTCCCATGGCGCACACCGGTCGACCCGTGGACTGACAACAGAAATTATGTTCTCCAACGATTACTACGACTAAAAGAACGCTTCATTCGAGACCAGAATCTGTGGGAACGATACGCGGATTTGATGAAGCGAAACGAGGACCTCGGTTACGTTGAAAGGGTGCCTGTTAACACCGACAGCAAAAGGGGTATCTGGTATCTGCCTCACCATCCGGTTATCAACCCCAAAAAACCCAATAAACTGCGCGTGGTTTTCGACTGTGCGGCCAAGTTCCAGGGCAAGTCGTTAAACGATCGCCTACTACAGGGGCCTGACTGGACCACACCACTGATCGATGTTCTGTGCCGTTTCAGAGTGGGTAAAGTGGCTTTGTCTGCTGACATTAGGGAAATGTTCCATCAGGTGAAGATTCCGGTAGGAGAACGAGATGCTTTGCGTTTCCTGTGGTGGGAAGGGAGCGACCGGGACAACGCAGTGGTGAATTATAGAATGACCGTCCACCCCTTCGGAGCCATATCGTCACCATTTTGTGCCAACTACGCCCTCCGAGAATCAGCGAGCAAACATGGCGATCTGGTACATCGGACGGTGGTAGAAAGCGTCAGCAGGAACTTCTACGTCGACGACTACCTTGGGTCATTCGATGATGTGGAATCAGCTCTAGAGCAGTTCAGGGGTCTGACGAGATTGCTGGAAGAGGGTGGCTTCCATCTAACTAAATGGATGTCGAACGCCTCAGAAGTGCTGAAGGTCATCCCGTATCACGAAAAGGCCGAAAGGGTAAGAGATTTGGACGGCTCTCCACTTCCTATCGAGCGCACTTTAGGGATACAATGGGACGCGGAAACGGACGATTTTGTTTTCGAACTGAACGTTCCCGAGCTGCCAATAACCCGTCGTGGCATACTATCTGCCGTCTCAAGTTTGTTCGACCCGCTCGGTTTCGTCTCACCATGGCTGCTACCCGGAAAGATCTTGCTGCAGCGGCTGTGCCGTAAGAAAGTTGATTGGGACCAGTCACTGGACCGAGGGGACCGGCTGGACTGGGAGGAATTTTTGAACACCTTGAAGAAATTAGGGGACATAAGAATACCACGATGTTTGACCCCTGGCCATACGACACGGACAGGAGAACTACATGCCTTTTCCGATGCATCCGAAGTCGGTTATGGAGCTGTGGTGTACGGACGATGGTGCGCAGGAGATGGACAATATACCACGAGGATCCTGTTCGCCAAAGCCCGCGTTGCTCCACTGAAGTCGGTCTCAATCCCACGCCTTGAACTCAGCGCAGCCGTGTTGGCAGTCAGGGTGGTGCAAGCTGTGAAGAGATGTTTCGATCTCTACATTTGGTCGGTGAGCTTCTGGACGGATTCAACGATAGTACTTTACTATATCAACAACGTCCGGAGCCGGTTTAGTACTTTCGTTGCTAACCGGCTCACGATTATCCACGATGAATCGGCCACGCACCAGTGGAGTCATGTCAGGTCTGGTGATAATCCGGCCGACCTGTGCTCCCGAGGTGCGAACAACTTCAGGCAACTGGACACGTGGACGAGAGGGCCGAACTTCCTGCAATTGCCCAAACAGGACTGGCCCGTGTTCGAATTAAAACCCCCTATGGAATTGGAACTGGAGATCAAAGGCGTAGTGATAGCAACCAACGTCGTCGAAGCGTCGCCCATTTTATCGCGACTGGTCAGGTTTTCTTCCTGGATGAAGACGCTCCGTTCGCTAGTTTGGTTAACCAGGTTCAAGATAAGTTTACTAGTCATGAAAGGGCTACGGCCCTCAGGTCGGATACCGGTCGGCCCGATAGGTCCCGATGAGCTACAAGCGGCAGAGTACGATATTTTCAGAATGATACAACGCGAGGCTTTCGCCCGAGAACTCAAGAGGGCGGAAGAAGTGGGGCTGACCAATGAAGACATGCCATCTCCAAGAGGCGAGCTGAAGCGTTTAAACCCCAAAATCATCAACGGACTGCTGCGGGTGGATGGTAGGCTGACCAACGCCCACCTGAACTTCGACACAAAGTATCCTATACTGCTGCCTGCGAGACAACCCGTAGTAGAGCTAATGATTCAACACGTCCACGCCGTGGAGGGACATGCCGGGGAAAGTCACGTGACGAGCGTCATCCGAAAGCGTCTTTGGTTGTTGAGAGGACGAGAGACTGTAAAACGCGTAATTCGACGGTGTGTGCAATGCAGGAGACGCAATGCCACAGCAGGCAAACAACTCATGGCCCCGCTACCAGAATGCAGGGTAACTACGGGCTGGTGGCCGTTCAGTGACACCGGGTTGGACTATTTCGGGCCCTTGTGGATCAAGTGCGGGAAAAGATTAGAAAAGCGATACGGATGTATCATGACGTGCATGAAATCACGTGCGGTGCACCTAGAAGTCGCACATTCGATGACGACCGATTCGTTTCTACGGGCCTTGCAAAGATTTATCAACCGAAGAGGCGTACCGGCCGACATATACTCAGATAATGGATCGAACTTTGTGGGCGCTCAACGGGAATTGCAGCGTTGGCACAAGAACATAAACAGGGACGAACTGCAGAATCGAACCGTGGCATACGGCATACGCTGGCATTTCAACCCCCCACAGGCCAGTCACCGAGGCGGCATATGGGAACGCATGATCCGGTCCGCCAGACGGATATTGCTGTCAATCATGGAGCAGCAGCCGCCCGACGACGAGACCCTGAACACCGTCATGACTGAGGTGGAGCGAATCCTGAACAACCGCTCCCTGGTTCCAGTAAGGAACGGCGACCCCACCCACCTGGCGCTCACCCCAAACGACTTATTGACGCTAAGGTCGAACGAGGGTTTCCAAGGGCCGGTAAACCTTCGTGGGAGCTACCTCCACGGGTGGAAGCAAGCGAACTATCTGGCCAAGGTCTTCTGGAGGCGATGGCTACGGGAGTACCTACCGGCTTTGCAGACTCGACAGAAGTGGATAGCCAAAACAAGACCATTCAAAGTTGGGGACGTGGTTATGATCGCCGACGAACGCGCACATTTCAGCGCTTGGTCTTTGGGAGTAGTTACGGAAACCATCAAAAGCACCGACGAAATGATAAGAACGGTGAAGGTGAAGACAGCTAACGGAGTGCTCATTCGTGACATACGCAGTATTAACCTACTCGAGAGCGAAGACGGAGGAGCTGATAACCCTGTGGCCTAGTAAACCTTTTTCACACCAGTAATCGAGGTGGATAAAGAAACACCATATATACCACACAATCTCCGTCAAACACGTTAAGGTGCTCGCGGTCCCTTCGTTGACATTACAGAAGGTTCTTTCCGATATGTGGTGATGAGTGCGATTCCATTGTACATCCCGATACATACAAGCATGCACGACGCACTCTACATCCCGTAAACCCATCAAACATGTGACAGTGTTCGTTGTTTTGCTTTTTGTTGACGCTAACGAATGCCCCTTGCACATGTGGAAGTAGTGGAGCTCAGGTCACACATGCATGCTACATTTACTCGTTTTCTTGCCACGCGGTCTTTTGTTGACATTGCAGAAAGTCCTCCTTTGATGTGTAGTCATAACTGTGATTTCATTGTAACCCCGGCACACACACACACGCACGCACGCACACACACACACACACTCAAGCGCGTACATCCAGGACCGGACGGCCCCTTACGAGGACAACGTCTATGTGACCATTCACGCCCGCCATCGGTCATTTGGTCTTGTGGAGGATGTAGACTAGCCTCACGTCTATGTAGCCAATGGGTTAGGTGCGACCAGTAGTAGAACGTCGACGACGAGCATTAGACGCGCGCACTGACAGCAGGGCCTAGGCAGGTAGGAAGAATCAGTACCTTTATACCGAACCTTTGACTCTGCTAAGGATCCAGGAGGATTTTGGTGGGCGGTGTAACAGCCGGTCGTGGAAAATCCCCCTTTTTCCCTCGCGATTCAGTGTTTTTTCCCAACATCACTCATTTCCATACACTATTGACTTGTCTTTACGAACTGGTTGTTTTTCTGGACCAATTGTTGTTTGTTCGCGCCCAGAGCGCTATTTTGGCACATCCTTGTTCAGGACCTGCGTGACGCACGTGCTGTCTGCTCACACGCTGCTATTCGGTTTCTCGTTGTTGAGACTTTGTGATCGTATTATTGAGGTTTGTATATTGTTTACGTCATTGTTTATTTTAATAATCTAGTATCGTAGAATTATCACGGATAATCGCCTTCTGATTTCGGGATCCGTTGCGAATTTGGCTACGCATTGCTCAAACGGTCGTAACACACAGCTCTCCAGGTCCATTGCCCCAACCCCGTCGCGCATTCATTTTTTGGGCTTTTTGTTCTATTACTGATTCACTTAGCTTGGGGCGGCTTGCTTCCTTCTCCGCCTCCTTCGTGTTTCATCTGCAGTAAAATGACCTGATTGGTCATGTCTTACCTGTATCTCCTCGGTCATTGCTTTCATCCCTTGATCCGTTTATTGCTCGCTACAGACATATTTCTGTGCCTTCCAGTGTGGTCCGCTTTTCCATGTTCCACCGATTGTAATGACAAAGTTACGTCATGATGTTCTTTTACAGTTCCAAACCGTTTGATCTGTCACTACCCGATTCCTCTGGTCCGTCACCACATGTCGCACCTGCATTGATCAAATAATTAGACCCATTCTTACCTGTTCTCTTCGATCCTATCCTTCTTCTTCACTCTTCCACGAACTGCTCCTCACAGTCTTCATCACTTCTGTGCTTCCGGTTTCTATTTTTCTCTCCGTTGGGCTGCCATGTGCACCTGTCACAAAGATAATCCACCACGATATTCCGAGGGTAATTCTACAACCATTTGATCCAACCTTACCTGCCCCTCCCAGTGACTGATAATTTCTTTCTAGGACCCCATTGTTATTGCTCCTGCTCCTCTTATATTTATACATATATATATATATAAACTAGCGCACATATGTATATGTGCACGCGCTCTGCATCTTGCAGTTCCCCACCGGCCATTTCTCTTGCCGACCGTCATGATATGCCTCCATCAATTCCACATCTGTGCCTCACATCTACTGCATCCAATCCTTCTAAATCGTTTTTGTCATCTGAGTAACCCTCTACGTCCTGTATTGCTCGCTCCCTGTCTTACGATGAGTTTTGTGCCCTGTCCGCCGACAATCCACTGCAGAGTACTAATGCTTCATTGACATCTAATCCACTGCAGTGCACCTCACTTTTTCCCCATCGTCCCTCGCTAATGCAGTTCCTTATACCGATTCCTAGCTTTTCTCATGTTTATCAGTCGGCCTTCAGATGTATCCACCCGGACCAGTCACATTCCCTATCTGACGTTGACATTCAAACTCGCCGGGCATCCATTCAAATCCGCCCTTGAGTTCACTTAAACTCCCCACAACCTCTATGATGTGCATACATTTATCCTATTTTTATCCCACTTTATTCCTCCTTCTGAGCCTTTTTATCCTGCGTTTTCATGCAAGTTTCCACATTTTCATGAATTATATCTGTCCATTCCATCACCTGTATCAACAAGATCATGCACATGGCATGCTTCGGGCTTCTCCGAAATAAACCAATATTATTATTATAATTATTAACCAGTCCCCCCAACAGTCCGTTTACTCTCTAGCCTCCTAACGTCTTCGGCTCCCGACTCCCCCAGGACCTCTTTTCTACCCCAAAACTCCCCTTCTTTCCCCCACCCCAGACCTAAAATAAGTTGTCTCTGGTGATTCTGCAACAACTGAGCATGTGCTGAAGTGTTTTACAGCAATTGCTTGAGTGTGCTGAACAAGATCCCGGAGCCTAAGCAGCTTGCAGTGAATAAGGAGCCTCAGATCATAGCCCTCTCAGAAACCTGGCTCACCTTGATATGCTTGATGCCGAAATATCCATTCCGGGGTACTTCACGGTAAGGCAGGACTACAGTAGAGGTCGTGCCGGCGAGGTTATCGTATACTACGATAATTCTATCCCTCCTCCCACTATAGTGACAACCCCTACTTTTTCATGCATTGATTGTTTGTGGGCTGTGTTTACCCTCTCTAAGACAGACACCCTACAGCTTTATGCAGTCTATCGTCCTCCCGCATGCAATTCGACCGATAGCCTAGGCCTCATGGACTTATTGTGCCCCCTGAAAAGCTATACAGACTTCACCCATCTGCGGCAACGTACATGTGTATATATGTTTATATATGTGTATATGTGTCAGTGAAATAGCCTAAAAACGCTCCAGTCTAGGCGGAGACTTTCCATTTTATTATCCTTTGCAATAGTCCACTTTTCTTTCGAACCGTGGCCGGCTTGTAATTGACTCCCCTCTTTTCCGGGACCCCCCATTTGTGCTTTCTTATTTCTGAACGGCACAGGTTGCTTATCCTGAAATTATGCTCACCTTCCTTTGGGCCACTGTTCCTTCCACACTCACCAATGTTCCCGAAAGCCTATTCATAAACTAAGTTTTACGCCACTGTTTCATAACCCATTCCTTTAGCTGAACCCTGGCAGATCCGTCATTTAAGGTTTGCTTCATCTTCGTGGTTTGCTACTCTCTTCGTATGCACCAATTTATCGAGGTGTACTTCGATACAATTTACTTTTATTCCTATTTAGAACTTATTCTGTTCGCAGAACCCCAGCTGGCCTCCGTTTTCCATGGCTTGCGTCACCCTCGTTTATAGTGCATCCTTAGCATTGTTCATTAACAACCTTTTCGGTATCCCCACGGTGCTCCACCACCAGGCTCGAACTCGAAACCAGTTCAAAATTGCCGCGCAAACCAACATTGGAGTGATCCACATAAGCTCTCGCTTGCTGTGTTTTTCTATCGCCAATACTTTTGACTTTTGTACTTAAAATTTGTGAATATTTCATCCTACTGAGTAATGCTGTACGCCATGATCACGCGTTTGCGCGTGCTTCCCCACCATAGCCGAGAAATATACTACAATATTTTATGTTTTAAATTATCTCTGCTGCCTGACTTTGGACTCCACACTTTAGTGCATCCGTTGCCAGCGCATTATGAAGGACCGTCTCGTCTGGATTGAAGAGTGAGACACTAATAACAGAGGGGGAGACCCATTGTCCCTTAGGAGAGGTAGCCTCGTCTGAGGAAGTGGTTATATCAATGGTGGGGGAAGTTGGGATTATTCAGGATCAAATCAGTACAGATAAAGATCGACTGAAATAGGGGGGAAGGGGGCGGGACAAGCTGTGTGTTGTAAAAATTTCAAAAACGGTTACACCCACCGAAAGAAACAACGGCGTCGCTGGTGTACCGCAGTTCATTTCAGTCCATTCGTCTTGAAGTCTTGAAGTGGTTCACAGGTGCGAGGCCTGAGCCCAAATGTTTTCGGTTCCTGTTTGTATCTTCTTTACTCCGGTGCCATCGAGCTGGAACGGAAAAACTCGACATCGAGGGAGCAACCGGTTTAGCAAAAGCGATATGAGCATAAAAATAAATGTTTCCCATGTAGTATATGGGTCCGACAATATGAGTATGGATACATCAACAAATCAGTACTATTTTTTTAATTTACACAGAAGAGTGATTTGCTTAAACATTCGTGAGAGGAGGGGAAAATGGACCTATTTATAACTGCTTGCTTGTACAGTTACATAGGATGGAAGGCGAGACGTAAAAATGTGAAGGAGAACAATCTACTCTAGGGCGATCGGAGAATTGGCCGGCATTGGCAGTAGTCCTGACCAGTAGTCCAGTCTGGCTTTAAGTGCCTCTTTTGAAGAGGCATTCGCTATCTCCTGCTGAAGGCTATTCCTTAGAGATATTGTCCGGGACGAGAAGCGTGGTCTGATGAAGGTACGTGGATTGGGTTTGAAGTTTCCTCGTGTGTCCCCGCAAGGTCTCCGAGTTCGGACGAGTGAAAAACTGATCCAATAGGCCCGTTTAGAATAGATCTTACATCAGGACTAGGTCTTCTCTTATACGGCGAGTCTCAAAAAGGTGGAGAATCAGTGATAATAAACAAACCGGGTAAGAGTGAAGCATAAGCCATGCATCACTTTGGTAGCTTTCCTTTGAATCCGCTCCAAGATGTTCCGGTCTCTGAGGAGGTCGGTGAGTGCTACCTGGCTGTGGTAATCTAAAAGAGGTCGAATATAGGCTCCATATATAAGATGGAAGTCTCTTTTGGAGATCATCGAGAAAGTTCCTCTAGTAAGGTTTAGGACCCGAAAGGAAGTTTTAATGGCTTTCTCTTGGTGGGAGGAGAATGAGAGGTTACTGCACAGCCAGAAACCAAGGATCCTGTACTGATCCACTGTTCTGATTTGTTTGTTCCCATTTATCTTGAATAGGTGGGCCGGAGCACTGCCAAATGACATGCTAGCACATTTGTCATCATTCATTAGGAAAGTCCAGTCAGCTGACTAACGTTCGACGGAGTCAGTCGCTGACTGCACAGCACTCGTGTCTGTGTCCCAGGTTGTGACGTCATCTGTGTACATCGATATGCTAACCGGAACCACGTCAGGGAGGTCACAGGTGTAAATGAAGAATAGGAGAGCACCAAGGACAGAGCCCTGGGGGATTTCTTTATCGGTGGGTGCAGGTTGAGACCCAGACGTTTGCACACGAACCAAGAAGGTTCGGTTGTTAAAGAAGCTCTCAATCGGGGATAGTAAGCTACCTGAGATGCGGTACGTCCTGAGTCTGTACAGAAGTGGAATATGCGGGACACCATCGAAGGCTCTGGCGAAATTGATGAATGTGGCATGGGATATCTTGACATCACCTTGGGCATGTGTCAACCTATCCATAAAGGTCAGCTTATTGATGATGCCGGGAAGGAAGCCATGTTGGGCTGGAGAAAACAAACTATTGTTGCGCGAGCGTGTCAAGATTTCGCGTTTTACAATGCGCTCGAAGACTTTGCTGGGGACACTGGTGAGGCTTATTAGCCTATGACTTCCAGGAAGGTGTCGATTTCCCTTCACATAAAATGGGACAATTACAGCTTGCTTCCATGAGTTTGGAAATCTTCCATTGTCTATGTGCTGTTGAAGAAGCGTACAATATGGTGCTGCATGAATGGAGATGGATTGTTTAAGAACGCCAGGATGAACGTCGTCAGGCCCCATCGAGCTGAACGGGTTGAGTTCGTTGAGCTTCTCTTCCACTTCTACTCGAGACACCGTGAAGTGCTCCAACAGGGAGACTAGTTGTTTTGGCTGAAGAGATGTGTGTCCGCAAGCAAGCACCGCTTTTGCGCTGAAAACCAACATGAAACGAGATGTGAAAACTTCTGCTACCTCAGAAGGGGATGTGGCAGGAGAGCCATCAGAAAGCGATAGCGTGAGCTCTGTGGACCCTGATTCGCTAGTGCGGCGCAGGTGTTTATAGACAAGACGGCGGTTCGTACGTGCCCGGTCTGAGATTCCTTTCTGTTGTTTCTTGGAGTGTTCCTTAATCTTGGATTTCCAAAGATCCAGGACTCATTTGAAAGATCCTGCATCCACCCGAAGGGATGTGGCCCGGCTCTTGGCGAACAGCTGAGCGCCTTTGTCGAGAAGACATCTAATTGATGGTGTGCCTCACCCTAAGGGATCAGCCCGGTTCTAGGCACATACAGAATATTTGCCTTCAGAACACATTGCTCTGGTGGCCTGTAGCGTTCTTCTATGTCCATGTTGTCAGATATGTCGCTTAGTTTGCTTCTGACGTAGGATCTCATCATTTGGAAATCCGTTTGCTTGAAACGGCGAGCTAGTCGGTGTGGGGAAAATATAGCTGGCTACTTCAATATGTAGCCAAAGGAGAGGACTGCGTGGTAGCTCTTACCTGGCGAAGGTGGAAGATTCACAACTTCTACGCAGTGTTTAGAATTGGTTGCTGTCAGATCCAGAAGTGACGGGCTTTGACCCGTTCTAAACCTGGTAGGACAGGCCACATTCTGTGTCCGGGATTGCCCAGCCAGTAGATCTAATAACGCCTTGCCATACTGGCTGTCAGTGCTAAGGCTTTTCCTGCCTACTCCGAGGGCGTTGAAGTCCCCCATATGAAAGGGCGACTAAAAGAGTGAAATGTTTTGAGGGTTTTCTGAAACTCTAACATCAAGGGTGAATCTACCTGTGGTGTAGAGGGGGAGCAGCAAATCACACCAAGAGGTAAAGTGGTGGAGGGGCAGAGGTGAAAGGTCACTCGCAATGAGTCCATCATGGCTGATGTGATATGTCGAGGGGAGACGCCCGGGGGTGGGATGTCGCTAATATAGAGGGCTACTCCACCCGCACGCTCCCTTCCTGAATCATGACGGAGAAGGGAGTAACCCGTTATTACTTCACCGTCTTGATAGTCCGGTGTGAGCCAGGCCTACATGACGGCAATGATGTGGGGTTTTGTGCCTGTTGCTAGTTGTCTCAGCTCCAGCTTTTTTCTCGGTAGAACGAGACAATTCGTATACAGGCTTTTCAGTGCCTGCCCACTAGAAACAGAAAAAATTCTGATAGGAAGGGTCTTGTCGTCTGCAGAGGAAGTGTCCTCATAAAGGCCAGCGCTGACATAAAGGGTGGTGGGGGCGCAGAACAGGTAGTGGCCATGGCCAACTTGGCATCAAGAATTCCTTCGATGGTATGCGCACTAGGCAGGCATCCGCCACTGCGCAGTTTATTTCTTCGGATTCTCGCTAAAAATGAAGGGGAAACGTAGAACCTCATAGCACATCAACTGCAAGAGTCACTGTGCATCGTAGACGTCCAATAACTCATAACACAGCACATAGAAACTTCGATAATCAAACACACCACATCCGTCTGTCTAGTAACATGCTCAAAATTCGCTGTAAGAAATGATCTCATTCTACTTACGATCTAGGGCCCCCTGGGATTCCTGGATAGTCCCCAGTTCTATTACTCCTTCCGGCAGTCTATTCCAGTAGTTGACCATCCTATTGCTAACGAAGTGGGATCTAGCTGTCAGCCTAGATCGAACTTCCGCCGGCTTCTTCTTGTGATCTCTTGTTCTGGAGTCTGTTGCCATATGAAATGAACCCTCCGGCTCAAGCCCAATAAAGCCTTTCATTATGTTAAATGACTCTATGATATCCCCTCGTTGTCTCGGGATTTCCATAGAGAAAAGCCTGAGATCCTGGGGTCTCTGCTGGTACGTCTTGTCTCCCTGACACTCAAAGTTGCTCTCTGCAAGGCATTGTACTTTCACCAAACAGGTGACTTTCTTTTTGTAGAAAAACAACCGTTTCTGAAGGCGGGTTTCTAAAAGAGGTCTACCTATGGACATGTGCACTGGCACGAAAACCCTAGGCTGTCTGCACGAAAATGATGATCCCAGCCCGAAGCGCTCACCGTGTGTCGTTTTTGCAGCCACTACACTCTGATCTGACCACTTAAGATCAGAATTCACCAAGGCTCTCAAAGTCTTCAACCCTGTTCACTGCCTTCATAGCAAAAGGGCCTTGGTCGCGTGCAACCATCAGGCCTGTCACTGACCGCGACAACAAGTGACTCTCCTCAGCACTGAGGGGTAATTCTACTTCTGCGCCCAGCTAGGAGCGGTAAGTACGTCTCTCTCGGTTACTCTTCCTCCTGAGCTCCTACTTACTTCATACCCTCTGCGAAGAAGAGGCCTGTTGACCGCAGGACTGGGGACAAATCAACAAAAAACAGAAGAAATAGTGGTAGGCATAGTGTGGAACCTTGTGGTCTTTTGCTGGTGACTTTCTCTAATTAAGGTTCTTGTCACCAACTATCACGTAAAATGTTCTGTCGGCAAGGAAGACCCTTAGACATTCCTGAATCTGCCCTTTTATACTAAACGACCTCAATTTGCTTGGTAGAAACCAATGGTCAAATACCTCGCTAAAGTCAAGGAAACACATTTCCACCTGTTCACCTTCGTCCGCTTTTAGAATGTTTTCGTCTAGGAAGGTCAAGATGTTGGTGAAGCGCGATTTTTAAGGTCGCCGTGACGTTAAAATTACGATGCTTCAGTTCTAGCTTTTTGCATCATTTAGGCTTAGTTTTGTGACATTCCTGACAGTATTAGTTATTTGTACTCAACCAATGATCGTCAAAGTAATTAACTGCGCCACTCCACAGTAAGATCGTGGGCTGTCGTTGTAAAATCTCAGAACAATGCTTTCTTAATAAATTAGGGGTTAAACCTACCTCAAAATATCCTTTGCGACTCCTTTCATAAAACTGTTATTTAATCTCGGATAACTCACGGCGTTAAACGAACTATCGCACCACGATACTTACCGATTTAACTCAATATTGTCTTTACCAAGCTTTCTAGAGTAGTATTGAAAGATAAAGCTCCTTAGTTTGTTCCTGTAACTCAAAATGAACTGAGTCTTCAACTATTTTCGAAGTCTTATTATCAGCAGTTCCGTGGTATGAGGCTTTTTTGATACGAAACCGCAAAGCTCCAAGTTTTCACTTCAGGAAGCCTGTACAATGTGGAAAGTAACACTCTGTGTACTCAGCTCACAAGTGCAATCGCTGTTAGTATTGCAAAGCCGAAACTATCGGCCAAACAGACAGCACTTTCACTGGCTAGTTGTGCTAACGTCCGACCAAAAGTACTCATAGGGTCAAACGCCTCGAAACTCTCACTTGATCAGTTTTCCGTCAGAATGGCTGAAGTGTTTGATAGGGAAATTAAAAGGGTTGAGACAATAGAACACAGTCCCCATAATCTCCACAGCCATATGTCTTAGACTGACACAACCCTGTCCAAGTTAATTCAGCTCACGTAAGTCTTCGACTCCATAACAAATCTGTTAACCCAAGACCTGGTCATGGCTGGGCTTTTCGTAGACGCCATTGCCTCGGAAATCACGCGAAGGATCAGTAACTCAAGAAGACCCTGTGGTATACAATATACCCGTCAGAATCCCTGTTAAAAAAGTAAAACATTGCCTTTTAAGTGCCAATAACATGACATACCACCCCTGCCAGTGGGTTCGGCTACGAAAGAACATTCAACACAAATCTTGTCCACCGCCACTTAAATTACTCGACAATAAGCCTGCCAAGCAATTCACTAAGAACTGATCCACCACCGCCTCCAGAACTCCGTTCAGGAACCATAAAATTGCTGCAGACAAAACCCCACTGCAAAGGGAGTTCGCCGGGTCCGCCAGCACGTATTCAGCTGGGTCAAAACGTGTCCGCCCCAGCTATCTGCTTCTTCACCTGATGATGCTCAGAGCACGTGCAATATGAGTTGGACTCCACGCTTACCAGAAAATCGATCCTACATATTGTACGTCGACTTGGATATATCCTTTGCAACCTCGCCTCGTCAGCCAACGCCTAAGAAACCCAGAAGTATAGGGTTTACGCCTGGTGTGTTGTCCCCCCTTGGGCTTGCCAACTCGATTCCGCCATTGCTTATCACCGGAAAGTTGGCCAAAACCGATGACGGTGTGAATAGCCCAACTAGCTAAGCAACCATACACGGAAATCTTCAATAAATCAACAGAGGCACCCGGAATCCCTCTATTTCATCTCGTCACTCGGCTCCAATAGCCGGTCGGCAACCTACAGTGCCTAGGTCATCTCCCAAACCAGGTGGAATACCCACTGTTGACAATACGGTCAATCATAACCCACTCATTAAGCCACACTTCCGACTGCTAAGCACCCCAAGCTAAGCAACACAGAATGCTACAACGGACGAAGGAAAGTTATTCAAGACTTATCTCCCGCTCAAAACCACAGTCCACTAGTTGCACCGCACATACCACCTAGTCATGCCTTTTCTACACCTGGTTAACATCCTCATCAGGCTGTTATAACTAACCTCCGGGCCTCTCCAGTGATGCCACCCTTCATACCAAATGATTACTTTAGAGTTTTGCACAACCTCTGCCGTAAACTAAGTAATATTTTTCCCCATGAATCGCCCACTTTCTATCATCCACTCATGTCGCCTACCATCAATCCCTTGCCTACCGCAGTTCAATTACAACAATACCAGCGACGTTCCAGGTTCTGTGTCAACCAGCACCTCTATATCCCACTTCTACTTCACTTTTCCCTTCTAGGTTGCAGCCCACCAACTCACTGATGTGAAGAGGGCACCTGTGTTACCAACCGTACTAAGGCAGGTGCCAAGGTATTTGATACTACTAAACTTCCCTTCCCCCTCCCGCTTCAGGGCTTCAGTACCTCTCTCCTGATATTTCTATGTTCCAGCCGCCAGTATCCGCCAGTAGCAAGGTGCTCGATAGCGAACTTTCACGGTGTTGTTCGGCACTAAGTAGACCAACAAACCACCGACCTCCTTCAAATCCAACCGCCCCCATCAGCTCTAGCCATACCCAGCCTAGCATAGCAACCAAACCGACTTCGTCTCCAGGTGTGCTTACTCGGCTTATTTCACTGTCCATGGCGTGTCATATTCCCCCGTCCACCTCAACAACCGTTCTATGCGTTTGTGACCCACCATCAAGCCATCCCGTGAACAAAGTTCATCCGCCCCAGACTTCCTGCTCAACTGCACATCAACTTACTGCAACCCCTTCAACCCACAAACATCCCAGTCGTGACACACATTCCGGCTCCACATCAGACGTTTCGGCCCACATACCGCACTGTCGTTCCCCCCTGACCAAGAACAAGCCTGCTAAAATTTCTCTTCTTTGCACAAATCGTCTGTTCCTTATCAATAAATTTGTCTCACTGCAAAGTCTCGTACCCCTGCATAGCCCTGTTCTTGTCCTCGTCACTGAGACTTGGCTGACTAAATCCGCCCCACCTGCCCAAGTCTCTCTGATAGACCGGCGGAAGTTTAATAAAAGCTGGTGTCACCGGGGTGACAGATGTTTAATCTACATCAAGTGCAGCTCCACTGCAACCTTTAACGATCACATCCTGGATGCAGTACAGGACTATTTATAAGTGGACGTGGAACTTTCTCATGAGAGCCTTTGCATTAAATACGTGTATAGACCTCCATGTACGGCTGCTTCTGACCTTATACTCCTCGGAGCTAAGCTGATCGATGGTGACTTTATTGCGCCCGATATCAACTAGGAAATGCTCAACTTCTAGTACTACCTATTTGATATCCTCTTCTGCTTTCGAGTAGGGCTCTGGGCCTAACATGTTCTCACTCCGGCCAGGAAGAATAACACCAGATTTAGTCTGTGCCTTAGGCCTGTCCAACCTGGACACTAACATACTTAACCACTTCCCCGGAAGTGATCGTAGAATGGTTTTGCGTAATTTCAGTGCCCTAATTTATAACAACACACATGGCCCGCTTGAATCTCCGTTTCCTCATAATGAATGGCAGCGATTTACTGAACCATTTCGCTCCATCTAGTGGCGAGGCTACCTTCTGATACGTGAACCCCAGCTTGCAGCAAATCTGTTATATTTTAAAATTCTTCACGGATTAAGTCAGATCACTGCTTATCGAACCCTCCACAGCCGGTCCAATGCCCTCGCATCTTTGCTAATAAAATACAAAAAGGTCCTAGCATCGTACAGAAGGTCTCATGACGTTTCTGTCTTCCTCTTCCTACGTAGGCTCTCTAATACTATTCGCGTCACCACTGAAAAACGGTACATAAAACAGGGAGCTTTCGCCCTTCGCCGGCCGGATAAGATTCTCCCGGTTTTACATAAAATCAAGGACAGAAACACACTCTAGTCCAAGTATTTCATACCTGCCGGTAGCGAACGGCAAACAGGTCAATAACCTCGCTGAGATCTCTGGGGCTTTCAACTAGGTCTTCTCTTCTTCTATCACTATTGACTCTGTAACTGTTCATACTCCACTAGTCCTTTTACCACATCCACTCTGTCGGATGTAGAACGTTCGCTCAGTGAGGTGTCTGATCTGTGGTGTGCCATAAGGCCCTCATCCCGCCACAGCTTTGATAAAATTCCACCAGCTCTGCTCCGATTCGGCGGGTCTGATGTTGCATTTCTATTTTTGAATACCTTCAACTTATCACAGGTCTTTGGAATTTTCCCTTCACAGTAGAAACCTCCGACGCTATCCCTTACCACAGAAATGGTCCTCTGTTTGACTCATTAAACTACTGACCGATTAACCACACATCCGTGGCTCCTGGAATACTTGAGCGCTTAGTTAAAAAGTGCCCCTCGGAGTATTTGTCGTCCAATAACTTGGTACATAAAAGCCAGCAATTATTTCCAAAATCTCTATCTTGTAACCCGTGTCAATTTGACGTTTTCAACATGGTTACTGCAGCCGCAGATTGTAGGAAATGCCTGACTATCATCTTCTTGGACGTGACTAAGGCGTTTGACCGCTTTTCTCACTCGCGGCTCCTGACTAAACTTGAAGCATTTGGACTTAAATCCCCTATTCCCAGCCGGTTCTCCTCGCATCTCTCTCACCGCAGCTACATCGTCTTGGTCAACAACCATTTCTCACAACCCTCCCTCGCTACCAGCGGCGTCATCCTAGGGAGAGTGTCAGGACCACTTCTATTCCTAAGGTGCAATAATAACGTCTCCTCTACAATCCATCATGGTACCCTGTTCCTATTGACCGACGACATAAAAATTGTATATGAATTCTCACCACTCAACCTTGATGAAGCAATTCGTAATATACAGTACGATCTTGAACGCCTTGAACAATGGTGTCATTCCTGAAAAATTGAATTTTCTGCTCAGGATTGCAGCTTCATGACCCCAAGCCATCAAGTCCCTACGAACTCTTTTCTTTTACGCAACTCCCCTATTACCAACAGCACATCAGTACGAAATCTTTGGTTGCATTAATTGTGCACCCTGAATTTTTTGAAACAATTATCTTTTCAAGATGCTTAGGCAAACAAACCCTTGGAATTTTTTAGCAGATCTCTCTTCCTGCGAGATACTAAACCCCCATCGTATCCGTTCTATGTCTGACCCTGCCTAGAGTACTGCTCCATCATCTTCACTATCACTTTCCAATCCCACAAAATAACTTTAAAGAATGTACAACGCTAATTCACGAAACAGCTGCTTGGTTGTTCCAACGCACCTAGTTGTAAAGAGCTCTGCGCCGTTCTCCACATCAAACCTCTTTGGGTACGCCATATAAGACTTAACCTTTGCTCCCTCCATAGGCTTATTCATCGCCTGGCTTCTCCTTTCACTGACACTCCATTTGTCCAGTCACCTACCCCCTACTCCCTCCACCACAGAGATCAGCCTCTTTTTATTGCGAAAGCTAGGCTATCCTTGAGATTTAATTTCTTTCGGCCAAAATATTTCATGTTTTGGAATAAACTACTCATTGAAGTTCGTCTTTGTATTTCCCTCACGCACTTCAAAACATCAGTGGCCCATTATCTCACCGCCGATAATACCCTGATGGTAACTGACACCATCTTGTCTAAGAATCGTGCTTTTGCAGTAAGACCTGACTTCTAGTTAATATTTAATCCTCATTGCATATGCTTTTCTTTCCCGAGAAACCTCTCACACCTTGGCTAGTCTTGAACCTCACAGTTCCCTCCTTATACAAGCCTTCTCAATAAGCCTGTAAAGCCCAGCCACCGGAAATTTCGAGCGACGCGTAGCAGTCAATTTCGACTCAATTGAACGCAAAGTCAATTCCAAATAGCTACTGTACTATATACAACAAATTAATTAATTTTACAATAATCAAACCTCGATAATGTTCCTTCTGGGCTCTCACGCTTCAAATGGAACAACAAATCAACAACTGCAGCTGAATTACAGCAAGAGGTTAGATTCAGAAGATGGGATTACCGTATACAGTCACAACGAAGTTCAAGCTGAGTGAGTTGAGCTCGAGGCAACGGTAGGAGTCCAGCTTGTGACAAAGATTTAGAGTAATAAAACAAACAATGGGAATTCCGGCAAAGATAGGTCATACGAATGAAAAATGTCGTCTGTAATACTGATGCTGCTGCATGAAACGGGGTTTCCTGAACTCTTTTACTAAGCCCACCAACTGGTACCGGTCATCATCCCGCTCTAATCACTGTCCTTACCGCTCGGCCTATAATTGTTCACCATCCCTACAACGGCACCCACATTTAATTTGCGCGCACCTACGCACACTGAGAATTGCTCATTTCTGATTTTTTTTTTTCACTGCTAGTTCACGCTAAAGCTCAGGTCAGTATGATACTAGATCCTAAGACATAGCCTTTATCGTTTTGATGGCTAGTTCGCTTCTTGGTCGTTCTATCCTCCACCCAGGTTCTACCATGCATTGTTGTTACATCTCTTTCCGATTCCACAGCTGGCACCAGTGCCAGACTGCGGCCTGTTTCTGCCTTTATTCCAGAATTTACCGACCCAGGACCTTTTTTCCATGAAATTCCACGAGCACTAACTTGGTACATTTTCTCGCTGAACATGAAAATTGGACCGCCTACAAGGTGTGATGTTTGCTTCCCACTCGATTTCTCTCTAACTGGTTTTATCTTTAGAACTCCCCAACCTAGAAACCGAAACTCTGACTACTCCACTGTACGCACTGCTACAACTCATTCTTATCCCAACGGTGCGGGATGCGGTAAAATCCACTGCCTTGGTCGGAGCACATCAGGCGTGCAGGACGTCTGCAACGATGTGCTGGAGCAACTAGGGTTGGTGGATTGCACCTGCTGTCACCAAAAAACGGTTTTTAGGTTGGGTGTTCAGCGCACTGTCAGTCCCACCCACCAGCACCGCTTGTGGGTTGCGGAACCTCACCTTCACGTTCGTACTGCTGCTGCAAACATGCCACCTGCTGTGTCATCTCCAACGTCTGTTCTGCCATGGAGCCCACTCTCAATATTGGGATAGTAACTTACCTATTCAAGTCCGGCAAATTTATCACTCCAGTTATGTGCCGAAAAACGTGTAAAGTTCATTCCCACCCAACAACTTTCTCCTCTCCTCGTCAACCCGCAACGGCCTATGTAATAACTATCGATTTTAGCAAGCTCCTCTCCGCCTACATCACCCGCATCACGCAACTCGCGGCTACTACCCACTCGCGGGCAATTCTACTGCCACTTTCCTTTTCCTCACCGAAATTCGACAGACGCTTAAACTCGCAGAAATATATTTATTGGTTATCTAGAAGTCAAAACTGCGACTGGCAATAATTTGCTCTCTCCGTCACTCCAAATGCTCGTTTCCACAGTGCCAATCGTTCTCTGTATTCTGATCTTGGTGTGCAGGTTGGCCTTTTCACGTTTGCACGTCTCAGATATATTTTTCATGCAGTTTTTCCGGTGTCATACCTCAAGGTACCTGTCAAAATGGTCAACCATTTGTGCACTTACCGTTCATTGGCAATAACACTATTTTGTGCTATTCATGCATGCAATCACTTTCAACGCATCCAAGATTGGTTCATTACCAAATTACAGACTCTATGCTGATGAATCATTATCCACCCGTTGAATGCTCACCTCTCCTCTGTCTGCCTTTATTTCATCACGTTGACCTTCCCCCTCTCCCACAAGATGAGCCACTTGTTCGACCTCTGTGAATCATTTCTCTTGATATGATATGGTATGATATATATATATATATATATAGTTCCGCAAGTGACTAGCCTCCAAACTGTCTGTTGTCACACCCCAACTTTCTCAGCACCTTGTCATGCAACTCAGTTACATGTCATTGTGAAGGGACACACCTTTTCAATCTTCGTTAAAAATGAGTGCCTACCGTTCATTTATTCCGCCATCTTCTCGGCGAACTATACATCCATGTATTCGCAGTACCTTTCTGCCCTCTATATTGATTTACTTTCTATTTTCACATCGTCACCTTTCGACCACACATCCTTCGCAAACAGTCTGCTTCCCACCACCTGTAATCCTATGGCCACCCCACCAGCAACACCCGGTTGTCCCACTGTCCCTCCGGACTTATTGCTCGTTCGCTATACAACTGAGTTCACCGGTAAGGGACCTCCATTTTCAACTGCCATGTCCGCCGACTGCCCCTGTGTTTCACCAAATCTCATGTTCCGATCCGGTTCTCCTGTCGGAACAACTGATCACACAACTCTCTTCACCACTGTCGTATTCTCCGTTATTTATAACCGTCACCCGGGCAGTTATCTACTCCCCACTCCACTTTCACTTCTGCACTCTCTCCGCCTCTGCAGTCGAGTTTCACATCGGTTCAAACCATTATTCCCACCTTCAGATTCTAGCACCACACTGTCCACTGTTTCATGGCACTCTATATAAAGATCTGTCTGTACATCCTCGGGTTTTATATCCATATATTTTCACACCGTGCTACGTGCAAACGTCTTTGAATTCCTCTTGGTGAACCTTTCTTGCCTCTCTTCCCTTTCTTTTTTTGACGCATCCTTGATTCAGCCGGAATTTTTATTGTTGTTATTATTTCCGGTACTATTTACGCATATATCCCCACTGTTATAACCGAATACAAACACCGCCAGCCGGTCCGATCATTTGTCGTAGACCTCCAAATTTGCCGGGCTTCTATTATGGTTTTAGTCCACTTTACCACTCTCTTCAATACTCTATGCACACATATTGTACCCCTTTGTAAATTCCGATTTTGACATCACTTGAATCATCTGATCATGCACTCGAGCATGCTTGGGGAACACCCAAAACATACCTTTAATATTATCTGTTTTTGAAAAATCCATGCTGAGCTGGGCAAAGCATAGAATTCTTCATTGGATGCTAGTAGATGTGCTCCCGGGTGATCTTTCCGAACATAGAGTGCGGGTTAGACTTACAGGTCTGTAGTTTCCCATTTCAGAACTGGGTCCTCCTTTATGTATGTCTGCCACTGCTGCTTTTTTCCAGTTCTGTGGCAACCTTCCATGGCCCAGGGCAGCCTTATATAACTTGGTTACTGGAAGAGGTAGGATATCAGCCAAGGGCCCAATGATAGCTGGGTGGATATCATCTGTCCCTGGGGACGTATGGATATCTAACCCTTCCAAGTATTTGCGTACGACTTTCTCCGTAAGATTCAAGTCCGTTATGCCTGTTGGAAGAGTCACCCCCTAAAAACTTATATGCACGCCGTTATCTATTCTGTGTTCACTACTAAAACACCCACACAGAGCATCTCTTTTGCTTTAGTTGCCTATTACCACCCCATGATCGTGAGTCGTCAGTGGTCCCACTGCGTCTCTCAAAGAACCCCTAGAATGCACGTAGCTGTAGTACTCCTTTGGATGCACCTTGACGGACCGGGCAACTTCATTTCATACATGCTTTTAGCAGATCGCAAGAGTTTCGCCGTCTCACTTCTACGCTTCGTGTATCGGATCCAAGCCCGGCGGCTCCAGGAAGCCTTAAAGAGAGCCCAGGTACGGTTTCTACTCTTGGTTGATCCGTCTATTGCACCCCTCCACCACACTGGCTTGCGCTCATCCCTCCTAGGCTTAGAGGGAGTGAACTCATTCTGTAGTGTAAGTAGAGATCCTTTACTCACCTGCCAGCATTCCTCCAAAGTAGCATCGTCCGCTATGTCCCACGTTAGATCGACTTCTCTATTCCGAAGCCTAAAAATGTCTATATTTGTGACGCTTGTGACCAACCCCGAGACTGCTTGAGGTTGCCGCATGCGAAGAGTGATTTTGTCACTCACATGGTCGCTCTTGTCCAACGGAGAGAGAGCCCGGGGTTCCGCTACTTTGTTCTCATGGTTCGTTATCGCTAGATCCACCGAGGACGGCTTAAAACCAGTCCCGTACCTGGTGTCGTCCCTCACGAGTTTTGCCAGAGCATTTGGATGCAGCCACCGTAGATATCCCTCCCGTTGGATTCCTGGGGTACATGCACCGACTACCCAGTCCATGTGAGGACAGCTGAAGTCTCCAACTGTGAGGTTCCTATAAGCTTCTTCAACTAGCGTTGTGAGTACATGGAAAAGTTGAGTATCCTCTTCTCGGTTTGTGTAAGTCAGTTCTTGCAAATCGAGCAACGCGTAGTCAATTCAAACGAATCCCAAAACCACAACAAAATTGAGTCGAAGTTTCTACGGTAACAAATTGAAATTCACAAAGGGTACAAATATACAAAAACCTCAAGTGTGCGGCCAAATAGACTTCACAGTAAAACCCAAAGGTTCCAAGCCCCGTGGCTCAAGCACGACAGTCAGAAACGGTTCGAGGCCAAATTAAAATGTCTCACATGGATAAACAAACGTGAAAAAGTGTGGTATATGGGCGAGCTTTGCAAGGTAATGTTAAATATGGTCAAATTCACAAAGCGAGTTGAACATTTGGAAAGATTTTCAGTATTTGTTCTTCACACCGCCGGAAAAAATCCTGCCGCAAAAAGGGTTGTCCAAGGTTCAGGAAGGGGTCATGATTCTCACCCTACCTACCTATAACTTATTGTCAGTGCCTGCCGTACCAACTTCCTGTGTTAGCTGAGCGTAAAACAAGTTTCCGCCGTAGTCATCATTCGCACATTCTATAAGGAATCAATTCCAAATCCCGCTGCACAACCTGAGGTTGGCATATTCATCAGGAGACCGGCGCACACAGTTAGACGCACGATGAAGACGTAGGCTTTGCAGAATAAAACATTTCGCCGCACGAGCCCAGTCTACGTATCACAAGCGGTAAACTATTGCAGAAACTGGCTAGACCAATATTGTGTAAATGCATGGGCGCAGGAATTGAAGGTAGGCGCAACTCCTAATGAAATATCGCGTAAAACTGAAAGGTGACGAACCAGTGGAATTACATAGAATTAACGCACCAAATTTTCCGAAAGGAAGGGAAACCGGTTTCTGATTATGAATAAGTTTCGAAAACAAGTATATGACGGACAGTATCGAAACACACATGAACACGGAAATTGACGGAATACTGGCATCTGTCAGAGTATTTCAAGGTTCTTCTGTGTACAAAATGTGTGACAAACAATATTTCATGAAATGTAAATAAATGTTCTTCTTCAAATGCAAGAATAGTTTCACAATGTGCTCATAGCTAGTAAGCCTCACTTGAACTGTTCAAGTGAAATATTGGTGAATTTCTCCTTTTCGCCTATGTGCACGCTAGATAGGACCTGGAACTAAGTATATTTCTCTACTGTTTAGGAAAAATGGGTCCAGTTGCACAGTTGCAGAGCATGAAATAGAATAAAAGGCTGAGTAACTCGGAGCGAGGCGATCTGCAAGCTACTTTTTCCTTCGTATGTGGTTTCGAGCTCATCAACATTTTCCTCGCTGTTTCCTGCTACGAGTGGACTGACACTGATGTTTCGAACACGCTCTTTGTTTCTTCCGTTTCCTGTAGTATAACACAATTATAGGATCCGTCTAATATGCAAGGCTCAGTTCGGTGGTGGTACAGCTCTCTTTTAGCGTTGGTGCTACCTTAAAACCCAATACCAGCACAGTCATTCTGAGTTCGTTTAAGGATACAGAATTCAGCTCAGCAATTTTTGCTTTGGCAAAGGGTACTTTGTTTCGCCGCCGGCCATGCAGTTCCACCCAGGTACCGTACACTGTCACTAGGTCAGCAGATTCCAAGCTGCTTTGCGTGACCTGCTGGTGTTCAACTTTCAGCAAGGCTTCTCGAAAATGTCCTTTTTTAAGATATTCCAAACGCCTCCGGGCAACTTCTGCATTTCTTGATAGGTGACCTTGGGTATAGCAACTTCGTGCTGCCCATCGCGACCTCCCGTCTTTGAATTCGCCATCGAAAGCACCGACTGATCTTCCTTTGCATAGACTTCGCTTTCCTGAGATGGACCGTTGGGTTCGACATCGAAAAGTTGATTGTGTTCTAAGGAGGCACTTCTCCCAGCAACAGGTAGGCAATTTGCCGACGCCGATTGTTAGAGTTCGTTTGTCAGGGGTCCGAAATGTGTCCAGCCAAGTATCGTTCGCGTAGGGAATGGTTCTTTTCGACTGCTCATGCTCTGTTCAAGCACCCAATGAGCTTCCGGTACACTGCATCCAATTAGTATGTCGACTTGGGGGCTAGACGATTTTTCGAACGCTATGTCTCTGAGACGAGACCATCTCTTGGCCATCGACCTAATAGGGTCAACTGGTCTCATTGGCAAGCTGTCTATTGAAAAAACTCCCGGAATTTCTACAGTCCCCTCATCAGATAAAGACGTTAACTGCAGGGTCAGCCTCTCAGAATTGTCACCATGACCCCCCGCCATCGTACTGATAGTGAGCTAGGTAGGCTTGCCGACTAGTTCGCAGCTATCCAGGAGCTCACGAGTAATCGGCGAGGTATCCGACCCCGCGTCTAAAAATGCATTGACTCTCCTCAATACTTCGGGTATCACGATGCCGACAGATACGATGCCTAATCTTTCCGGTCTGAAATCATCATGTCCCTTTGAACAGACAATTCTGGGTTCATCCAGCTGAATAGGCCTATTGTCGAGAGGGCCATATAGTAACGAGTGATGATTACCCAAGCATCCCTCCTAGTTACATTTTACCCTTAAACCGCTTCCAGAGGCTCGATGAGAGTTGTTCAAACGCATAAAGCACGAGCCAATCCTTTTTACTGCGTACCACCAATCGCGTATGCTCATCCCATGAGAGGTCGGACAATCTGGTAACCGATGCAAGGAGTTGCATAGCTTGCATTCAGTTGACCTCTCGGGTTCTCGACTTATCATGTGCATGTTAGCCAAAGACTGGATTCAGTTACAGTCCTTCCCTTCAATTTGGGCAGATGTTGGTTCCGTTTACGCCATCCCGCAACCTTCGTGTACTATTTGTCCAAATCCGCTGCTGGCAATGCAGAATTGACGATCTATGAACTCCGTCAAATCGGTGAACGCAGATCCCCACTCAAGCATGTTTATTTTTCGGCATCCTCTGCCCACCGGCTCTGTAAATCAATAGGTAGACATCAGACAATGCATTCAGATCAGACTGGTATCCTAAGTGCTCCAGTGGTATGCTGCAATTTTGCATTTTTATAACCAGATCTGACAGTAATTCAGCCTTGCCCTCAGTCCTTTTTGCCTTCCATAAAACACCATCATTCAGGCTTCTAGCCACCTTGAATGGTTGTCCAAACAAATCTTTTAGAATTCTGTGTGCACAGATGTACCCCACTGGTGGATCAAGCATCGCGCAGCCTTCGATAGTAATTTTGGCCCTCCCACGACAGTAATGTAATGAATACCGAAACCTTTGACCAGGATCTGCAACTTTGCACTCAGCAAAATTTTCGAATTGTTTCATGAACATACAATATTGCTCAGGGGCGCACGTCGAAATGGGATAGACCCATTTTCGGCAGGTCGAATGCAAACTTCTCGAAGCTCCAGGCGGTCTCAAGGGTTTTGTGCTTCGATCACAGTGCCGTTTTTATGTTGACATCGTGAACTACATGGACCTTCTTCTGGCTCGCTGAGACCAGTTCCCTGTTTTAGAGGAACTACTTGCTTCCTGGCCAACGGCAGCTCGTTCTCTGATTCCATCACTTTCATTCTATAAATAATAATATCAACAAACTCGTCGCGATTAGAAATATATGACCTGGCACTGACAGGACTAGAAGACTTAACATTATCCAGAGAATCATTATCAACCAAACCATCCCAAGAGACTGGTCGAGTCAATCCCTGTTGTCCCAAAAGGTCCTCGCTTCCTCGTCTGGGCATTTCCATCGAGTTTTCTTGTCTAGGTTCCATGTGAGTACTGTAAATCAATTCTCGCAAATCGAGCAACGCGTAGTCAATTCAAACGAATCCCAAAACCACAACAAAATTGAGTCGAAGTTTCTACGGTAACAAATTGAAATTCACAAAGGGTACAAATATACAAAAACCTCAAGTGTGCGGCCAAATAGACTTCACAGTAAAACCCAAAGGTTCCAAGCCCCGTGGCTCAAGCACGACAGTCAGAAACGGTTCGAGGCCAAATTAAAATGTCTCACATGGATAAACAAACGTGAAAAAGTGTGGTATATGGGCGAGCTTTGCAAGGTAATGTTAAATACGGTCAAATTCACAAAGCGAGTTGAACATTTGGAAAGATTTTTAGCATTTGTTCTTTACAGTTTTACCCGGGGCCCTATACACACAGGCCACACCTACCCCTCTGTTTGTGAGTGTGAGCCAAACCATGCGCAGTTATATATTTCGAGTACAAACCATGGTTTTTGATTCCAGATGGTTTGTGTCTGCCCTAATGAGGACAGCCATGCCTCCCCCCAAACATCTATGCCCCCTGTCCTGCCTATTGCTGGCAAACACATTTCTTATTGTGGCCGATACGTGGTCATCCTCAGACAGCCATGTTTCCACAACGACAACGATGGACGCATTTTGCTCCTCTGCGACTCTGAAGAGCTTGTAGTGACCTCAATCGTCTTGAGAAAATGTCTGTTTTCTGGACACCGTTTTGGATCTATTTTCTCTGCGATCTTTTCCGAAGTTTGACGCTGACCTCAGTGTTGTCCGGTTGCGTACGTTTTACTGGACTGACTTTTCCGAGGTTTCCGCCGACCTCGTTTTAAAATCGCTTTCACTTTCGGTCGCTCGCCGATTGTACACGCTCGCGGTTCGCTTTCTGCATAGCCGTTGCGTTTCGTTTCTTTTTCAATACTGTTTATCTCTCGCATCGGTACTGTTTCGGCGCCATAATATATAGAATACACTTTGCACTTGTAAACCGACTTGAGTCTCCTCTATTCGTCCGATAGAAGGGATATCGTTGGTTCTTCGCTGCTAGACCCAATAGGAGATACGTTCACCAGCCGCTCTCAAACGTCTTCTATAAGCTCCGCCCATTTGTTTCTAATACCACTCTGGTTAGTTTGTAGCACCACCGCATTCGATTTGACTCTTACGGGTTTTTTATTGGTTGATGTTGGATTGGCCTCAAACGCAACTCTCGAGGTAGCTTTAAGTTTTTTGCAGGGGTGTCCACCAGCGGGGTACATGGAGTCCGCTGGTCATCAGGGACTACCGAACAATCCCACTCCATCGCTATGAGGCTAGCTTGACACCCAAGTTAATAACGGTAGTTTCGTCTTCCAAAAAACAGTAAGGCCGATTTTTGTCTCTCAGTAGCCCCCATTCACCACGAACGCTGAGGGCTTGTGTGGCTTACTAATAGGTGTCGGTGAAGTAACCCGGCCGCTGAATAAGGCACTTTAATGCACTTGGAGACCTTTCTTTGGCGCCCCCACGGGTTTAGCCACGTTTCCACCTATGGGCAAACCACCCGCCATTAACCCGTGTTCGCCAGGTGTAACCCGATATCGGCCCCTGTGGAAGTGGGCTATCAATGCCGCTTTGGCTAATGCCAGATCTCCGCAACGCTCGTCCGCAAATTCGTCCAGTATTGGCCGTGCCACATTCTTCCCCTTTTTCCTCATCGGAGATATCCACGTCCCCACTCCGTGAACTCTTTTGAGAGACACAGGACCTGGTACACCCGCAAGCCGCAGCACGTCATACACCCGTCTCCTGCCTTCACTCCTTCTTGCCCTCGGTTCTAATTTAAATGGCCACTCACCATTCAGCATCAGTAGCCTGCGGCTTGACGTCCTTCCCGACGGCTGGACGCTCCTTTGCAGATCCATCGCCTGGATTTCCCAATTACGATACCCGGATTCATCTGTCTTCACTAAGTTGTCCGTCGCCTTCGTTGTATTGTCCGTTTTCTTACCTTTTTTCTTAGGCTTATGCTTCACCCACTCATTGGTAGTATTTTGCCGCACAGAAGAGGACGCAGCTAGTGTGGGGCTACCGCCTGCTTGGCCTCTTATTACCTCGAGGATCGCTCTCTCAGGCTTTCCTGGGGCCTCTGCGTACGACCTTACTAACGCACGGCGGGATGTTGGCTTGCGCTTAGCTCCTGGGCAATCCTCAGGAGGAAGGTGGACGTCACCTCTCTTGTATTGCCTCAGATGGGCTAACCATGCAGCCTCCCTGCAGAGGCCACCAACCCATTCGACCAAACTGTTCTTACGGTATAGCGTGTACACATCCCTAATAGTTCCATACTAGTGTGCTGTGGCCCACCTACTGAATACTTCTAGCTCGACATGTTCGCCTACTCGCTCACCGCTTCCGGCAGCCAGATAGGAATGCATCTTACGCGTCATGATATGCGTAAAATAGCAGGAAGACACCGACCAAAGAAAAATGGTACTCGTCACAAAAAAGCTAATGTTTTATGAACACTCTAACACACGATGGTGCGTACTACACAAAACAATTCCAAAATCTTTAGGGGAGAATAAAACAAAACGAATCTTGGGATACAAAGTTTACATAGGGGTTACCCTGGTCTGTATGGTCTTGCGGATGATCATGCACATGGCATGCTTCGGGCGCTTCCGAAATAAACCATTATCATCATCATTAGACCTATCGCCGCGCTCTGTCCTACTTTAACCCCAGGATCATGCCCTTATTCATTAGCTCTGCTTGACCGAAAGCCTCACTGAAGTAGGGTTGAAGGCAGACAAAACGAGATAGACAAGTGAGTGGGGGAGATGGTTTTGTTTCTGACCCTGACAGAATAAAGTCCCCAAAGCATCCTTCGGTCGAATTTTGAAGGTGCCCACCAAAGTTGTTTCACTTATCCTCCCTCGTTAATTTATTTCGCTGGCTGGCTCACCTCACAGCGAACGACTGGCTCCTAATCTATGCCTTCACTCGATATTCCACGAGTCGGAACTTTCGCCCTGGGAGTTCTTCATCTCCTCAAAGCCTGAGTGTCACCTCACAGGGTCCACTCGATGTGCACACCCCTAAACGCTGGTGGAGACTTCTGGTAACTTCTCTCGGAATCTCGTTCTTCCCAACCGGGACAGGCTTGCCTCCAGCTTTTGCTCACATTCTGACCCCCGGCATTATCCACGCCGCCTGGTGAATCTTTGCCGTACTTGTCCCAGATTATTTCACCTCTCACGAGGGACGGACTTCAGGCCCAAACGCAGTGTCCCATCTAGTGTCTCACAGCCGTCCTACTCATTGGTGAATAGACCTCTGGTTCAAAATTATGCTTCACTGACAGACAGAAGATTTGATGGAAAACAGTGTGGAAAATTGCCCGAAACAATGAAATAATAAAAAGGTGCTTTGTCAGTCCCGTTACAACGTTTGTGGAGCGCTTGATGGTGACAATTTTACTTAGTTGCATGGTTAAACGAGAAATGTTTGCAGAGCACAGGAAGAATGCGTAATGCATGAACAAGAATAATGATACCATCTGGAGAAGCAGTACTTTCCTTTCGGAATGCATGTTTCTGACTCCGTGAATTCCCGAGTGTAATTATTCTGCTGATCTTGCAAGCCTCATGGTGGACAACCTGAATTTTTACAAATACGTTTCATAGGGTAAACCAATAGCTGCATCTTGGAAGCGTGGTGTGCGAGATATTGTCCTTCGGTGAAGACTAACACTTGGAAAATGAGAGCCTAGAGCTTGGAGATTGTCATGACACTGCCTCACGTTTAGCCTGGTGGTTATGAAATTGTCGGACAAGGACTGCAGGGAGGCCTCTACGGGGACTTCGGCAAACAAGGCTCTTGCAAGCTGTATTTTACGACCGCTTGAAAAAATTAAGATAATATGAATATACTTACCAGCGTGGGTGATCGGCTTTGAAAAGCTGGCGTATTCATATCGCTGCTTGAAAGATCCACAGACCCCAAATCAGCAGCCATCCCAGCGCCTTTGGCTTTACTCCCACAACACGAACACCAGGAGTAACTCTAACTGTTGTGGATTAGGAAAAATAAATTATCAGAAAACTTCCGGTTTCTCTCAGCCTATTTACTGACTGTCATCCAAGCCACGAACGCCAGTGCTATCATAGTGTTGCTGCGCCGTAAATGAGGCACCCTGTTCTGGGGACCTTCCTGCTCCTTCGCTAACTCTACCACCTCGTCTTTTTAGGCACAGCCATGTACTTTGATTCCCGTTAAATTAGGACGAATGACTAAAGTTGAATAGCGATTCCTGTATGCGTACTTATGAATGAAATTATATATATGGAGAGATAACGGTATACCAGGTTTAAAATAAGCGGTAAAAATGAGCACCGTTTATCTCTTTGAATGATGAGGCTCATTTTTTCATACGAAAACCTAGTAGCTTATCCTACCGGTAGGGGTTAAAGAAAAACAGCACAGCACCTTCTAGCCACAGGGGCACTCAGCAAAACGAAATGTTATATTTTTATTTACGCGGATATATTAATAATCATTATGGTACTCTCATTGTAATATTTCACATGAAGTTTCACGAACTTCTATGTAAGCTCTCAAGGCACATGGCAGGGGTCATCTTATCTCAGCTTTAGCCCAAAGTTCGCCCAACCGCTTTGGGCCTTACTCTGTCTGGCTTTTGACCCTAAAAATCGCGTTTAACCGGCTAGATAATTCAAAAAAGGATAAAAATTTGGAAGCATTTTCAATGTGGCAGGCGTCGAGATTAGCGTGGGACTTGGAAGCTGATTCTTTTATTCACGAACTTGGGATTTTATATCCGCCAACTACGCGCGGATTGCCGCGAAAAGGGCTAGATGCAATATGTAAAGCTTTGGGTTTGGTCTGACCCCATGTTTTGCCGCTAGAGTTTGTCCCAGAAACCTTGCAGGCCGGAACTTGAGCGAAATCAACCTCTGGTATCTGATCGGGGGAAGCTGCACGAAAGTCTCACCGATGGATAACGACAAGTTCATATACCACGATGGTATGCCCACAAGACTTAGTCGGAAGCCAGTTTTAGCTTCATTTGATTTTTGAAGCATGAGATATTGGTTACGGTGAAGTGGCGTATTAGCAATTGGACACCAGTTTAATTTCTAGATCCCAGGATAAAAATTGGGAAATGTAGAATGATCATACAGGAGAGGCTTGTGACGGTGTGGGTAGCAGGGCTCCAGCTATCTAAGGTGAATTTAAGCCCGTCACTAGTAAAGTTGTGGCGGCATATGAGAAAGAGTAATTCCCTCTTTTGGGCAAACACTGACAGCTGTGGCAGTTATTCAGGTTCCCTCAGACGAATGACCGTTAGCTCGTATGGTTGAGGCCAACGGATCGTTATTTACAGGCCAATTATTCCTGTGTATGATTAAGCTTCATCACCGAGAGCTGCAAGACCAGGTGATCTACTGCTGTTACGTTCCAATCAAACTGGCTTCCACAAATAAGTAACCCTAATAAAGGTGTACGAAGGGTTGACTTCGGGCGCAGGGGCTCTTTTCTGCCTTCCGGGGACAGAGGTGACAATAGCACCTACGGAATTTGCGGCTGTGCCACGAATGGTTATCATCCAAATGAGATTTACACGTAGACGATTTAGTTTTGCTTCCAGACGGAAACACACCTAGGGAGATCCAGCCAAAGGAAGTCACCGATAAGGTACCTCCCGGTGCCGAAGGGGAATTACGTCAAGCTGTGGTTCGCATCAGTATTGGAAGTACCCTTCAAATTGTTGGATCTGTAGGCATTTAAGGAGGAGTCGATTTAAACAGATAGATTGAAAGTAACCAGTTTTCTTGACCCACTCTGAACTTTACATCCAACAGCAGACATTTCTCTCAGTTACTTGCAAAAAGTTACCTGTTTTGTGGCTGGTTTCACATATTTGTGGTTGTTGGTTTGGCGATCAACGAGAGCAGTGTCAAAGAACTTTCCTTTGTCACTTTCGAAACCAATCTGTCTGACCAGCTCTCCAGTTGTTTAACTGCTTTACACTGATTATCATTATCTAACTTTGGCGACTGAAACTTGACTGTTGCTTATGGAAGCTGCCTTATTTCCGACTTTGGCCTTTGGACTGTTTGGCTTAAGGGATCACTGTCGTAGTCAGTTTTCACATGTATATACATATATATGAACTGTGACTTGTGCCTTACTGCACCACGAATCATTTGGTGATTCCGAACCGTACGACGGGCTTTTGGTCTTCGGCGCAATACTCGGGTCGGACGAGTCCCGGATTGCGATTGTCGGATTGTCGGACGACAAGCAAGACCCGTTAAATGCAAACGACCTTTGAGAATGGACCACGCGAAACTCGAACTTGGTTTTACAACTGAGAATCAACGGCTTAATCATTGGATCTCGACGGAGATTGTTGAAGGCAAAATGCACCAGTGAAGGCCAATTCGCTCTACTGTATATGCAGGTGTAACTGTGGGCAAGTTGCTGGAAGAGCCGGCCAGCGTGAAATGCGCGGTATAAAAAATGCCCCCAAAAAGCACCCTGGCTGTTGAATCTACTGGGGGTTATATGTGCGCTGGAACAAAGTGAGGGCACATGAAATAACTAACTTATTACAACGCGCTGAGGCTAAGGCTGATAGAAAAAGAAGAAATAAGACAGGTGGCCGGCCAGAAGAGGCAGACAATTCAGTTGCCAACGGTCGGTGAAAAAGGAAGCTAAGTAGGATGAGCGCAAAATTTGAGAAAAAATTCGGGGATTACAGAATGGACTTGGGTAAAATAACTATAATCGATGTAAATAAGTTCACGTTAGGGCCTGCAGAAAAGGAAAAGTACAGTACTAAGTGAGGGGCGAACAAAAACCAGGTGATTTCAATGGCAGAGACACTGAAGAAGAGGAAATAGACAAAACTAGAGAAATCTGTGAGGGGAGACCAAAAGGCCTAGAGAAATATTGAAATAGGATAAAGATATATAGGCTGCGCAGAGGTTTAAAGAAAATAAAGAAAACTTGGGCCAGGGGCTGGTACGTAAGAACAAAAAGCTCACCAGAAAACTTGGCTACCGAAAAGCAGCATCTAAGCACAGTGTGAACAGGGTACGGAAATGGAGACCGTGGGACAAAATTGACCTAAATCGAACAAAAATAGAAACTTTAGATAGGACAACAGTAAGGCTTGTTTAAAATAAGGAAAATAATTAGATGAGATGCCAGGTTGGTGAAAGTTCAGCGCTCGGATAACAAGCTGACATGCAGAAACCCAATGAAGTGGAAATATCCGGTGAAAAAGAGACTCAAGCGTGACCGAAAGCAAGAATGTTTATGCGGAACGGTGGTCGATGTCAATTCAGAATTCAGGCGCGCAAAGATATTTACTGACCAAACCCCTGCAGCTGCCATGCCTAAAGCAGGAACACCGGTATGTTTTAACCCAGTATTCCCTCTCAAATGCTGACTCACCAGAATCCGGCCATCAGCCGAGGACCTTATGTTGGCAAAATAGCTATAAATCTTGATAGTCTGTCCATCTCCTTTACTTCTGAGCCGCCAATCAGTCACCAGTACCCCGAGAAGGGTCCCATCGGGATAGGATTTTTGACTTCTGCAAAAGTGACGACCGTTCCCCGTGAATTCCAGGACGCGTCAGACCGGCACACCAGGACTCAAACAACGAGATTACTCTTACTAGCTCAAGAAAATGCCGGCCAAGTTTACAAAGAAAGCATGGAGCTCCTTGCTCAGAATAAGGCGCGTTTGCCCACGCAGGAGTCAGGAATCTACTACCGGCCAAGAAAATCGGCCCCATGTCTGACCTGAATTCAGGTGACCTTGGACCGTCAGTAAGGGAGCCAGTTATTTCTCGCAAACCCCAGAAAAGCGTAGGATTAGGAGTATTTGTCCCGGTACCCTGAATGAAATGGCGCAGTGGGTTACGCTTTTTAGCCATCCTCGGAGAGCAGGGTCTCGCTCCTCACTCCCAGTCAGTCCGTTGCCTCCATGTACAGAAACGACAGCACTTCAGACACAAACAAAGATAGAAATCTCCGCAAAACTGTTCAAGTCACCATGCCAATGCCTCGTCCAAATGCACTTTTATTTGATCTCAGTTTCCAATGGGCCTCCCACTTCCTCCCTCAACCTACCTCTCCTCACTCCAGCCCGCAGTCCACTAATTTCTGCAATGTCTCCAAACCTGACAGTCAGCCTGAGTGGTCACGCAATAAATGCTCATTATAGCCACAAAAGTAATAGTTTTGTACCAGTGTTATTCAGTGCCCGCTTTCTTGTTAGTAAACTCTCTATCTCGCTCTTTCGCACCACCATCCCATCCAGCAGAAGTACTCACAACCGAAACTTGTCCAACTAATGAAACCCCCCCTCAACGTACTTCCGCTCCAAATTAAAGCTAATTCTCTGCAAATAGGTCCAGCAGACTTTGTGGTGGATGCCTTGCTTAAAGTGAGGACAGTCTTGGAGCGCACTTACATCAGGTTCCTGTCCTCGATGAAGTCCAAGGCTGTTGTGGCCTCTTTTCCCTTTTCTACTGGAACGGATTGTCACTGGTTGTGTCTACTGTCCGCCGGGCCATAACTTAGCCTAAATAAGCAGGGCCTTTGATGCTTTCCATCGCAAAGCTAACTTTCCGCATGATGCTAGAGTCATAATTTGGGCGCTCCAAACGTCCCAACGTCTGTAAAGCAAACCTAAAACGCTCCCCCAAATTAATTTATCTCATCTCGTGCAATCGTGCAAATGGGTGGACGTTACACGATTTTTCTTGTCAAGGGGAACCACATTTTGGACATTGTCTTTAATGAAGGCCTCCAGGATGCGAGGGCAGATATTTTGTAACAGCCCACGGGTTGTAATTACAAGATCATAAAATACGAATTCTCCCTAAGATTTTACCACTAAGAGGGCCACCAAAAGCGGAAACTTTCAAAAGGAAGACTGGGACAAACTGCACACTATCCTGCGTAATCAGGGCTAGGACGACGCCTCCCCATCATCGGATCCCCAGTTGGTGTCAGACTTGACGTACCTTGAACCGATCTCCTCTCCAGACGATCTTTTATGCGAAGCAGTTAACGTCAGTATCATGAAGACCAGTCAACAACCAAAAAGCAGTGCAAATTTGGGCAGATGCAGACTGCCTTTGAAAGAACCAGCAACCACTGAACACATTTGCTTCAGCCACTTTTTAGACCAGCTACGAAATGAAAGGGAGAACAGGCTGAAAGCCGAAGAACTATACTCTCTAACCAAGCCGAAAGAAATAACTGTCCTCCCTGGCCTAATTCAAACCCGCAAACTCAGCTCTAGAACCTGAAATACCCTAGATGATCCCACCAGAGAATATATGTTAGTTTTTCCCGGTTGACTGCCCAGACCTTCGACAATTTTCGGCCTCTTCCGTCAAAACCGATCCTACTAATCCAATCCGCCGTTCCACGCTGCTGACTACTGCTACCTGATACCGGCTTGAGCCACTATGGTTACGTCGTATCAAGCTCAATCTCTCATTTCTCTTCAACCTCCTGCATTCAAAAGTCCACTCATCTGATTACCCACTCGGTTTCTCTGGTGAGACTCCCTACTCCCTCCGTCACAGGCAATTCACCATTACAACCCCCAATCTAGACTGTCAATCAGATCTAGATATTTCTTGGTTATCTACTCCAGCCTCTGGACTAAGCTTCCTGACTCACTGCGATCGTGTAGCACGCTGATACAATTTAAAGGAACAATACGCAAAATCCTAGACGCGTCTTCTGTAATTAGCTTGACCCGTGATAACATTAACATAGACCAAGCATATGAAGGTAGCCTTGATTATTAGACCAAAATGTGACACAGTCTTTTGCGTTCGACCGCTTTCTCATGACCCGTCTAATGATCGCATCCACGTACAGATATATATATATATATATATATATATATACTCAAAGTTGTGGAATCAACTCCCGCTAAACAACCGCGAGAGTCTCTCAATTTCCCAGTTCAGGGGCTCCCTGGATCACTCCTTGACTGTTCCCAATGTGATCCTTCTTACCGGCCAGGCCGTCACCGAAGAAGTGGCCTACGAAAACGGCTTTGATTACTAGGATTACTGCACTAGAACTTTCACCTCTCGCCCGATAACAAACGCCAGGGCAACCATTCTCTTCCACGTTATATTGCACACCATCTATACTACTGTACCCAAAGTTTGCTGACTTTTATAACTATACCTATTTTATTGCTTGCCGGTTCTTCTAATTTTCGACTATGTTCGTGTTGTATTGCCAACCAGTCTAGGTTTCTTAGGCTAAGATGTCCCTGCAGAAAATAGGTATGTGGCTTTGAACCCTAGGACACTGAGTTCCGCTGCTTACCACCTGACCTGATCTTTTCACTCCTTTCCCGTTCATTTTGGCTACCACCACTCGCCTGGGTTTTATGTCCGGCCTCATTTCGCCTTTCTTAATCGCCTCATTCCAGAACCTCTTATCCCAGAAGCCCACTTGCCAGTACCTACTTGGTGGCCTTTCATCCCGTCTCACCCCTGTATCTACCATCCACCAACCTCTATCACATTCCCTCCTACGCTCCACACTATTTCCCATCAGCAGAGCTAAACTCATCCATATCAGCTAGCCTGGAATGGTCTGATGGTCTCAGGCATGGTCTGGCGCTGTATGAGACTGACACACGTATGCTAGCTTGTACTTTACAACGCTCGTTGTCCTACTCCATGTGTTTGCACAGTCCCACTCCGTATTTTCCAAGCCCATGCTAGCGAAACCCCGGATGTTGATGTAACAGCCGGTCGTGGAAAATCCCCCTATTTCCCTCGCGATTCAGTGTTTTTCCCAACATCACTCATTTCCATAGACTATTGACTTGTCTTTACGAACTGGTTGTTTTTCCGGACCAATTGTTGTTTGTTCGCGCCCAGAGCGCTACTTTGGCACATCCTTGTTCAGGACCTGCGTGACGCACGTGCTGCCTGCTCACACGCTGCTATTCGGTTTCTCGTTGTTGAGTCCTTGTGATCGTATTATTGAGGTTTGTATATAGTTTATGTCATTGTTTATTGTAATAATCTAGTATCGTAGAATATCACGGATAATCGTCTTTTGATTTCGGGATCCGTTGCGAATTTGGCTACGCATTGCTCAAACGTTCGTTACAGTCAACGGCACCCGTACCATAGCGTTTTTTGAAGGTGAGGAAAACAAGCCACCCTCAGCAGTTGCGAAAAAAGACAATTACGCATAAAATGACGATCGGGCGAAGGGGCTATGGAAAGTTCCTATATGGGCTCAACCACCCCTCTGTTAGGAAACAAAAAGAAAATGAAAAAGAACAGTGGAAACAAAAAAAAGACCTCGTGGGATCGATTCCATCACCAAATACCCTTGACATAGGGCTGTGAAGGAATTGGGAAACCTTCATCTGTGGGTATGTCTCCCATCAGCTCAGACCTGATCCTGCGAAAGGGGAAACCCCACATCACCCTTGTTTGCTCGACAAGCTTTTGGTTTTCATGCACGAGACTGACTGGGGTGACAGCGCACTGGACTCCCCACATACGTTTACCCACCCCCGCTCTAAGTTTCAACCGCCCCATGCCCCCCATAAGCGCGCCTACCATGCATGTCGACGTCAAATACAATCGCCACCATAGCCCCGACTTTCAACTCATTGACCTGGACAGCGTATCGACGTACCTGACGAATAACTACAACCGCGGTGAAGCCCGGAAAAGGAAAACAATAATAATAATAAATAAAAAAGAGTGAGATAAGAACACAGTGGAAACCGGTCACCTTTTCCACCTATACCCCTCCACCTTCCGTCATATCTCTTAGAAAGCGGCCTTCTCGATGTTCTAGCCCCCAAACCACGCTTAGGTTTACAACCCTACCTAACAGTAACCACGGCCCCCTGCCGACTACAATCACTACTGCAGCCTGGACTCTAAGCCCATTGACATGGATAACATGATAGCATATTGGTAACACTACAGAGGCAACGGATGACCAACACCTGCCTCACTTAAGTCCACAAAAAATGAACACGGAGAACCGTTCACATTTTCCATTCCCCACTGACTATCTCTCCTCAATCTTATAACAAATATGGTATTCATGCATCCACCACGTCATGAGATTTTCCTTCTCACTTTCAAGTTTAATCTCAGTAGGTTAGCACTACCGAGTAGGAGCACAGATGAACCCACGTCCACGTTTCTCTGCATGATAACAATTTCCTCCAACGCATCACCACCGATGCCCTAGTGGTTCTTCCCGAAATCTTACCTAAGTGCTCTTCACAACCTCCAATTGCGCGCAAACTATTTACCCTTTGAAATGCAGACGCAGCAGCCCAACCGCTTTACGCTATCTTGCTAGCCTGTAGTAGTACTTATGAACCCCTGCAACCCCACGTTACTTAAGCTCTCGAATTAAAACCCAGATCAGAGTATAAAATGTGCCGCTGACGGTTCACATAAACCCAACCGGCTCATTACTAACTGTCGCTATTTATTATCATAAATAAGAGCTGGAACCACGTCCAGACTGCTAACATCATTCATTTCAGGTTTGACGTCACCCACTCCCGGGCTCCACTTTCGGTGACCAATGCCCACACTTTGACCTGTACCGACAGAGACCTAAATGGCACATTTTATACCGAACGGGATTGCAATCGAGCCACACGACCTGACCGCTCCCAACTGCTTACCAGTAGGTTGTTAGACGTCTCCTAACGCAACAACTCTACTACTGAGGCTTCACAACTAACAGTTCGAAAGCAACCTTCTACTGATTGATTGACACTTCCCTTACCCCGCCTGACGAACCATACCCACGGGATGCTGCACGTCACCTTGGTATCATGTGGAACAATCCAATAAAAGAGCCAGAATACGCAACACAGGAATCTTTTACTCATTAAAATTCGATACGCCATCCGAACGCGAGTCCACTTATCCCCCCATCCGTGGTTCCCAATAATGACGCCGAATATCACTGAGAATCAATAAGACAATATATTTTTTGTCAGCGTAACAGAACAATAAGGCGCTAGCCTGCGCGGAGGTTTTTCACTCAGTTTTCTCCTGCGCAATTTCATTTTACTTTCGATCGGCATCCCGATTGAAACTGACTCCTCACCAATTCAAGGCCTTCCATTTGCGCTCCTTTTTTTCTGAATGATACGGGTTACTGATCCTGAACCTCAACTCACCTTTTATATGGATTGCTGTTTCCTCCGCACTCATCGTTCCCTAGACCACTCCCACAAAGTTTGCTCATGTCTCCCCGATTCATGAAGCAATCCGTTTCTTATAACCAGGAATATCCATCATCGTCTTCATAGAGAGCCGTTCTCATACTCACCAAAGTTCACGAGTGTACTCCCATTCATTTCTTTCATCTCTCCATGTTCACAACTTATTTCGTTCATAGAACCCCCATAGGCCTCCGTTATCCACAGGTTGCACTATTTTGGTTTATAACGCATCCTTAGCGATATGTTTTCACGACATATTTTGTATTTCCACGGGCCACCACCAACCGACTCGAGTTCGAAACCAGACCGTATTTACCGCGCAAACCATTGTCACCTCGGTCGATTCAAACTATCTGTAGCTATATTGTTTTGCTTCTGGCGTTTTCGACTCGCCTTCTTGAAATTACTGTATAGTTCATTGTTTTGAGTAACGTTGTTCACCATGATCATGCGCTTGCGCGCGCGTCTCGAACACGATCGAGAAATATACCATCATATAACCACAGCATCCCCAGCCAGCGAAGCCAGAAAGGTGCTAAATGCCACCCGGCCCCTAGCCCACCCCAGACCCGATGGTATCCCCCAGCTCTTTTTTCTCTTGGCGGTCCGGACATGGAAACTCCTAAACTTATTGAACCTCCTAGTGAAAAAGCAACTTTCCTTCCCGACAAATAGCTTCCTTTATAACACCCTTTATACAAAGGGAGCCCTGTGTGACCGTGCTAGCTACCTCCCCGTCAGCCACGATTCTATCATGGACGGGACAGTGGAACGAGCAGCCAAATGTGAAACAGCCCCCTTTATATTATCACTCGGGGTTTGATGAATAACAGTCACCTTGGCTCCTTAAGTTCTAGCTCATACCTGACCCGCCAAAACGACCCCCTTAGTATTACCACAATCTACACTGACTTTGGCAAGGCAAGTATTGCCATGTTTTCCGACGCGATAAAGGCCTTAGGCCACTTGCCCAACGCTCAGCTGCTAACTGGGGTCAAATTTCGTGGAGTAACCCACCCACTCTTTTCCTTGAAGTAATCCTATTTCTGCTCGTCGCAAGTGGTAGACACTGGAAGTCGCCTCTCACCGCCCCATCCAGTCACAGGGGCGGCAGTATTTCAGGCTCGCTTTTGTTTCTGCCATACACAAATGACGTATTCAAAGTAGTAGAACGTAGCATAGCATTTTTACTCGCCCATTGGTATACACTTACGTGGGTAAAACTGACGGACTCACAATCGAAAGGGTTCAGATATCCTATACTGAACAAGTACTCGGCCGTTTATCTCTCACGAATTACTAAGAGAAGTACTAGCTACTAAGACTTGAACTCCTGTGGCTACTAAGTGTGAAATTGAAATTTATTTTCTGTTCATTTTTCTACGTTCTAAAGCGCACACGTTCAACTCTTATCTACCTTTCGTTCAAGACAAGCCCTGCTTTCTAGAGAAGCAGGAAATCATACTACTAAGGTTCTATATTCCAAGATAAAGTTGGGGGCAAGGTCCTTCATCACCGTCTATTTTCGAAGTTGCAGCGGGCTCTCTGAAGATATTTGGGCTCGCCAGGCACTAAACCAATTTAAAATTGCCCTCAAACATTTCTTGATATCTTCGGATTACTGCAACCAACCCGTAAGTGCACCGGGTCGGATCAAGCTTACGGGGGTGAGTCAGGTTCTTGGCTATGCGAAGGGAGCATGACCTGGATAACGCCTCATGCACAGCGGAAAACACTTACCCTGTATGTACCTTCTACTTTTAGCATATAAAGTATCCCTCACAATGATTACTACCACTGACTTCGCCCCCGATAAATCCTCCCTCATTCGCACTCCCTGGCACCTCTTTTTATCTATATTCAGCTTAGCGAATTCATGTTGCTCGTCCCAAACCAGTTCCACCCTTCTAACTTTTCTCCAGTTTTTTGACCCAGACTCCCCTCATTGTGGCCGCCATTCACTCCAAATTCGACAGTACTGATATCCATAGTTTTAGTCAATATTTTTGTACTCCCCTGCAGATCCAATAGTACTTGGTCCTCAATCTTTCCAAAGTAGCTCCTGAGTTCAAATAACTAGATGTTTTTTTGCCACATCGAACGATGGTCCTCAAAAAGGAGCATGCCGGAAGGCATTTCTCTATTTTTTCCAGGATCTGACGGGTGCTTTTCTATCCTTACATGACCCGTAAAGCTCCGGAGGCGTTACCGGCAAACATTCTGGTCTACAACTAATAGATCAATATCTGCTCTTCGCTTCGTGGCTTTCCTGTTGGCCTTGCTTCGCACGGTAGCTCGCCACCAGGTTGCAAGTTCCTAGACTACTCTATCTTATCGGCTTTGTGAGACAGCGAATATCCTTAATTCTAACACATCCAGTGTAGGGGGCGGGCAGATTCGCCGGTTTATCCTGCGCACATTGGACATGCAAGAAGTCTGCGAAGATGCCCGGGCTCAGCCAAGTTGGTGGTTGGCATTCCCTGCCACAAAAAGCGGATTTCAGGTTGGGTGTCCAGAGAGCGGTCAGCCTCATCCACTAGCACAGGATACCGATTGGATAGTGACCGCAGTAAGTTCCTGCTTGGTTTTCCAGTCGTGAAGTCTTCGTTTCTTAAGACTTGTGTATATTTGGAGAATACAGTTTGGCGAACAAGCTCGTTTTCAGTGATTCATAATCATGCCATTACATCACAATATATTACGACAAGTCAAAGGGTTGAACCAGTTAGATAAATGGGAAGTGACAAGATTGATAATGAAAGGAGGTGGAGGAGGGGAAGAAAGCAATTGTAATCCGGGCTTAAATCAAAACCGGATGTGTATTGTTCTTCTCGTGTATATTCAGTTTTCATCTGTTCTATGGCCTGTTGTAGGGTGGACGGAGGGCCAGGGAAGCTTAAGGGCACATACAAATTGTTTTTGAGCGCATAGAGGGGGGTTGTGGAGACGGATGCTGACGGCCTCAGCTGTGGCTAGCATGCGACATTTTGCCGGTCTTGATTGCCGACCCCGAACCTTATACAGCGCACGGAAGGCCTCAGCCACGTTTACTGCGTGATTAGTCTGCGTAAAGTGTGAAACAAAAGCGCTAGTGAGTGACAACTGCTCCAGTGCACAACCACGCAGGGTGGTGTTCGCGGATGTGTTCAAACGAACGCCCGGTGGTGCGGCCGATATACGTTGTTCCATAAGAAAAAGTGAATGAATAAACACAAAATGAGGCTGCAGAATCAGGCACTTTGTCTTTTAACCGCAAAAGCACTACCGGCCGGGATTCGAACAGAACCCGGAGCTTAGCTGCGTAGAAAGTTTTGCTGATTACCCCTGACAATCTTCTCTGCACATTCTCTGCCAACGTATCACCCTTGAATGGCAAAGAGATGTATATCGGCTTTCTTTCCACCCCAAACTTCCCTGGGGTTTCCACTTTAACTCGCATTATCTCCTCAGCTAGCCGGTCCGGGTAGCCGTTTTGGATGAAAGTTGTTCGCACCGTTTGCAGCTCTTCTTCAACGGTGTCCTCCGAACATATTCTTCTCGCCCTGTTTGTGAGGCATCGAATTAGGTTCTTTTTAATCTTTAGAGGCACGAAGCTGTTGAAGTGAATGTATTGCCCATTCCACGTTGCTTTTCTATGTACCGACCGGCTGATTGAGCCGTCTTCAAGGCGGTTCATCCGAACGTCAAGGAGGGCGATTGTATTATCTGACTCTGTTTCTATTGTGAAATGTGAGTTTGCGTGAGCTGAGTTAAAGCTGTCCAACAGTTGGCTTATGTGTTCTGATGAATTGATAACACAGAAAAAGTCATCTACGTAGCGTTTGTATACAATGCAGTTTTGGATTGTAGATTCAAGTGGGCCAGTTTCTAACTTTGCCATAAAGACATCCGCAAGTAGTGGTCCGAGTGGGGAGCCCATTGCTACCCCATCCTTTTGACGATAGATCTATTTGTTAGATTTAAACTGAACGTTGTATGTGCAGAAAAACAGCGACTGTTTCAGATTTTCTAGGGGTATGCCTGTCTCAATTGTGTTCCTTCCAATGTAGTCACAAAGGTAGTCGATAGTTTCACCTATTGGGACGCTGGTAAAAAGTGAACTGACGTCTAATGAAAGCATCCGACAGCCTTTCACGTTTAGGTCTTTCACGCTGTTTACGAATTAAAATGTGTCTTTGAGGCTGTACTTCGACATTGCCTGTCTAACCGGTTCCAGCAACCTTGCCAACCATTTAGCCACCGCTTGGTATGGTGAATTACACATGTCGAGGATAGATCTCACGGAGACTCCACTCTTATGGGTTTTCGGTAACCCGTACAATCTGGAAATGGTTGTTTCCCTTCAAACGTGACTGAGTCGATCGTATCTTTTTGCATCAAACTTCGCAGCAAGTTGGATAGAGACTTCTCCACTTGTTGTGTCTTGTCTTTTTCTGTGATCATTTTCGCGAATTTAGATGTTTCATTCAAAATGGTATCCATTTTCTCAGTATAGTCTGACCTGTTGAGAAGCACAATACCTGTTCCTTTGTCCGGCTTCGATATGATGACATCGCTGTTCTTTTTCAGTTCTCTTAATTGTTGCATATGAACTGTTCTCAGTAATCCTCTTGGTGACCGCTTAGCTGTATGGTATTGATAACATGTATTCACTAGCGTGGATTTAAGGTTCTGTAGCTCCAGCTGTGACGATGGGAGTAGACCCGACAGTTGAGCACAAATGTTTTCAAATTCCACTTCCAGATCTAGTTGTTTGCTCTGGTTGCTTGGACAGCAGAATTGTGGTCCCAACGATAAAACTTCTAGCAATGTCTTGTCTAGTTGGAGGCCAAATAAATTGTCAACGAAACTCTCGGGGGTTGACGGGAACTCATTCACTGGTTTCGATCCTTCGATCCGTTTGAACAACTTTTGTCGTTTGCGAAAAACTTGATTATTCACGACCGTTTGAAATTAATCTTCGAACGATTGCTTTTAATCCACAGACAAGTGATCCAGAACACGAGAAGATATCACAAATGTTCGTTCTAATTCCACAATATGTTTACTCACGGTATCACGCTCATTAAGCAATTGACACTTAAGAGCCACGCTCGAAAGGTATAGCCGGTTTCGTTTCAACACAGTAAAATACTGTTTCGGAAATGCAGATTCCCTGAGACATTCATCCAAGAACTGAATATGAGCTCTCGCTAGTGCCAGTTTCGTACAGAACTTAATGTACTTGTTAAGTTCTTTCAGTACGGCCGGGTCTTTGGCCTGTTTCAAATGTCGGAAAATTCCCAGTGAACACATTTGGAGAACACAGTTTGGCGAACAAGCTCGCTTTCAGTGATTCATAATTATGCCATTACATCACAATATATTACGACAGGTCAAAGGGTTGAACCAGTTGACCTGGGCACGCACAGATGTCTGACATTCGGTATGAACCTGCCGGGCGCTGCCATAATATGCAACCTGAAAAGACGTCTGCAGCATCTTTTCACTTGCACATATTTGTATGATGCTCTAGTTAAACTGATCTACTTTCATCTGTGCGTTTTGCTCATGCTCTGCAGCAAGCTTCATGGCTTTGCAAAACAAACCCTTATAATAACAATTATTATTATTACTTTCGACAACGTTTATATATCACCGTTAAATTTCCAGGTGACCCTGCTCGCCACAAGGCGATCTGATCGTCTGACCCTGAGCTTTCAATTTGCCGGGCGTTATCGCTTTAGTCCATTCAAACTTTCTGCCAACTCCCTCATATGCACATCTGTGGTAGCCACATCAAACCTCTGGTCTTGTTGACACCTGCATCCCCTGGTCACGCTCAGCCGCAAGACCCAGGTTTCTCCAAAATGAACCGTTACCACAAAACGGGAAGATATCAGTCTAGTACGAGCAGGAAAAGTTCAAGAACAGCTCTCAAGCAAACTGAGAAACAATGCAAGAAGCCGTAGGGTGATAGACATGCCCAAAGTAGAATGTGGTTAAATATTTGGTTGAGATAACTCAAATCGACAAAATAATTGGGAGGCGCTGGAACAGATAAATCTAGATGCCCGCGGTTCGGAGGCTAGTAATTTAATAATAATAATAATGGTATATTTCTAGACTAGGATCAAGACACATGCACAGAGCATGATAAAGGAGTACAGCTTATCCCAGCGGTATGCAATATTCACAAATTTCAACGGTCGGGTTTGTACGTTCCAGTAGCAATGCGATAGGACTAGGCGGTGTTCAGCTCAACTAAAGTGGGAACGATCGACACCGGAAGTAGGAAGCGGTTTTGGTTTCGGGAGTGGGGCATTGTGGGGAGTTTGTCAAACTCGAAGCTGATGGTTAAAGTCTTAATAAAGGATGGGGAAGATGTAGTATATACAACAAAGTTATAAACAGCGGTTCATCGATAGATCGAAGATAAAGCTGGAAGTATGGAAAGAATACGTAGACGAGCCGGCTGGTTGTCAGAGGGATCGATTTTGAAAGACCGGAGGGAGATATCCATCAACTATTATCCGGACACGGTGGAAAGCAAAGCCAGTGTAAGATCAGCAACCAACAATGTTAGCAGCGTACTGAGCGGCATTTTTCTCTTGTCATTTGGATAAATACTTAGGCTGGTGGATTGTGGTATGGAAACCTAAAGAAGAAGTGAGCCCGTGAGGCCAGATAAATTTATTTTAGTTGTCTTTCTTTCAGGTAGTTTCATTGCGACATGGAGAGAACGACTTTACGTTTGAGAGTGGGCGTGGAGGAAATTGCTTCACGAGGAGTGTTGTGTGCTGTCAAAGTAGCATAAATGATTGTTGGACGCTTAGCCATAAAGTTCAAAAACAGTTCATTGAGAAGGCCGTCAGCCGGAACGAGAAGATGGAGCAGATGCGTCAATGCAAAAGTGAAGAGATGAGATGTGGGTAAGCCAGCCCCATGGCAATGATGCGCAGAGGACCAAACCTGATGTGACAACGGATATTGTTGGGTGAAAGGACAAATGTTTCTGTACTCTGAACAAAAGAATATAGAGAAGTTTTGGCCAACAGCGAGTGGCTGGTATTTTGGTTTATAGAAATCATGATTGCAACTGACGGTGGCTCCCGAACTAATGCCCGAGCACGGGAGGGCTCATCAGACGCGACTGACTGTTCGTGAGGAAAATGGTTGGATAGCAGGCAAAAGTAGACCAAGGTTGCAATGGTTGGCAAAGTGGGAAAAGTAAACTGAAAATGCAACGGCACTGGTATGGTTTCGGTCGTGATTTGCGAACCATAAGTATCGATAAGAGGTTATACTGGAAGTAACTGTTGGGCCAGTGCTTGATGTCGTTTGATGTCGGGAATCCGCCCTTGCGGTCCGGTGAAACTGTACTGGTGGCTTGCAACCCGGGTAAAACCATTGTAACCGTAGTGGCTTACGATGCAGAAGCTCCACACAGCATCGGCTAGCTTGAGTTTAAGTTTGAGCGATGGCCCTATAGCGTGGAAGGTAGTCCAGTAAGATCAGTCTGATTCATTTATTCTGTGCGACGATCCCAGAGTAGCGCCCAGAGGACCAATGGCGACCCGAGTAACCAGCAAGGTGAGAAAAGGGACCGGAGATGTAGCAGTCTGTAGAATGTTTTAGCCGAGGGTTTTAATTAACCTATCAATAGAAATCAACGATGACACTTTTAGGGGAGTAATCAAGGCATAGATTTCACAGAGAGATGGGCAATCTGGAATTGGTCCCAGCTACGGGTTATGATAGCAAATGGGGGCTGCAGGTATAAATACGGCATTAACAAAGCTTCATTTTAGCGTTAAGTGGCACACGCTCCATGCCATAGACGGAACTTTGAAGTCAAGTGTTGAGGGAAGAAGCCGGGAGGGAGCATTTTGACAGGAATAAGCCATAGTTATGGTAGTATATAAACTGCTGCAGGTTGATGAAGTCACGGTGTGCTGGAGCGCTTCATGCTTGACAGAGCTTGTTTCAACGGGAGATGGATGAACTAGCTTTTGATGTCGCATCAGGGCGATGGAGAAAAAATATGAGTTTTCCCTTGATCAGGGTGAAAATTCGGCCATAATTCGGCAGTTAGCTACCAGAACGTGTTTGGTGGTGGGCACCATTTTATAGGTTGATTTCGATTCGTATCCTTTGTCGAGGTTCTTAATTTCAGCGAAATGCTATTAGGGCGATAGCAGAATACATACCTGCACACGTAGGGGAGTAGACATAGTTTTGGTAGGGACGACTGCTAGGTTGAGACGTGAGATCATATGGACTTAAGAGGACTTTGTTGCATACTGCAGCTATCGGAGCACCTGCCTCTTTTGTGTTTCGGCTGTAGATGATCGTTTGGTTTTGCCCCGGTCATCAGCGGCTAGAGCCAATGGTCGGCAGGTTCGTATTCTTCATGTGTAAGGTAAAGAGTTTTTACACGTTGTACAGTTATATGCTTGAGTGGTGAAGCCTGAGGCTACGGCGTGGGAAACTCGTGCTAACACTTTGCTTGGGCTAAAAAACAACGTAGGCACATGGAAACCTATGTAGGTCGCAAGTATCAATGGGGTTGGCTCTGGAAGGATTCAGCTTTCATACTATTCTTGAGTAGTAATAGGTGCTGGTGTTAATCGGTTAGTGTATCAACAAGAAAGATTGAGATCAAATCGGACTTCACGTGAATAAATTTTGCGAAGCTTCTACGGGAAGCGGAATTTGGCGTCGACGAGCTGGTTGGAGCTGGAACAAGAAACTGAGGGAGGTGAGGTCGGGTTATACGTGGATAGCGCATTCGGCTCTGTTGCCACCGCACTGGGTCAGGCTGAAGTACTGAGGGCTTAGCTCCTACTCTATTCTTTTACTCCGGGCTTCACATACGCAGGGTCGGATAGTGGCTGTAAAGGGGAATTCACCCGTTAATGAACGGGCGCAGATCATGAATCCAGTGTCTTCGCAGCCGTTAGTACTTTTGATAATCTGTTTTTTAATTTAGGAGAGTGAGACAGTATGGTTTCCCCGTTGGGAGTAACTCCCATTTCTCCTCCGTCCGCCATTCTTAACGCGCGGCCAGTAAGGTCCCTCACTGCTAGGGTAGGCTGTTTTCTTCCTCAATATAAGACACCTACATAGTGCTTGCAATTTTTCCATCATTGGTGTCCTGGCTTTATCTGTAGAAGAGAGAAAAAATGGAAAACGGACACACGGAAATCTTTCAACACTCGGGGGATTCATACTTGACTGCTCATTTCTGACAGGGTCTGGGCCCGATGACCTTCAGTTTACATGTGAGCCGGCTGTTATCAGCACGAATAGCGGCGATACATTGGGACGATCGACAAATAGTTTGCAGTCTTGTTGACTAAGAATCAGATGTTATATAGGCTAATCATGGGAGAATGCTAGAGATGCGCTATAGGGAGGGAAAATGGGCGATGAGTACCTAGAGGTTCGCTTTAGGGTGACCAGTAGATGGAGGTTGAGGAGTATGACATGCTCTGCGTGTTGAGTTAGAGACGCAGGCGGAGAATAAATAAAAATTAGCATTGGGAATGTATGAAGACTGTGTTTCAAGCTACTGGTGGTATTTTATATATTCAAATACGGTTTCATTGGCAATGAACTCAGTTATGACAGTACCTAATTTTTGTCATTGTAACCCGGTAGGTTTACGCTAAGGTGGTGGTAAAGACGGCGAATGTTAAGGCACACCTTAGAGGTTGTCGAGGGTTCAGGTTAGCACCCAACTCCTTACCCGTAGGTTCTATCAACAGCCATATGTGGATTTTAAAGAGCGATCAATTTTGGATGTACATCACTACTTGTGGTTTAGACTTAAATGTGGTTTGGGAGCCTATGGAACGGAAAGCAGCTGGATGTTTGTTCTACATAGTTGCATATCTAAGAAGAGAGAAGTTATGCCCCAAGGACTTCCGAAAAGTAGGGATCGTTATACGGTATTGCGCGGCTAATGTGTTGGGTTTATACCGAACTGAACTTGGCTAGAGGATACAGCTTGTTTGTCGGGCAAATGCAGGGCTGAGTTTTACTTTCCTAATCCACAGAGGGTCAAGCCGCAGAAGAGTACACTGCTGTCTGTAGCTTAGGTTCGTAGATGGTCCAAATAGATTTTTGGTAAATCAATGCTCTCCGTTTTCAATGTCGATAATGTCCCGCTGGTGCATATTTGAGAACTCAAGTGTACGAAACTCTAGGGTTGGACAAATATGAATTTTGTATATCTCTAACTTACTGTTTGTGATAAGAAGATTTTTCTGCCACGAGCCAAACGACTTGTTTGCCCGTGCAGCTATTAGAAAGTATGTTCAGAGAAATTGAAGGTGCAAGAGTGCCACAGTCCAATGTCTCACTGTTGGGGAATATGGGAGTGAGTCACCGCCAATCTCAGGAGTATGACGAGGAATGTTGCAGTTTAGCGTGAGGTTACTGCTTTTGTTCAATGAAAAGTCCATACTCCAGCGATCACAGCAAAAGGATAAGGAAGGTACGTGTGCTATGGGTAGGTCTTTTCGTTCGAATTCGTAGATCATCTTCATGCCGTCGGAATATAAGAGAATTTCGCCGCAGATGACGACACTGCAAATGTGATTTATCTATAGTAAAAATAGCAGCGATCCTAGAACACTTCCTTGGATAAACCCGTTGTCTAACGGGTGGGGGTCTGACATCTGCTCATTGGCGCGGCTAACTTGGTGACGGTCCTGTAGGAAGAGTTTAAACCGACTGAATAAGGGATTCATGCTTGTAACTTTCAGTCCTATCCAGCTACTTCAGATGCGGGACTCCGTTGAGGGCTTTTGTCATATCAAGACAGATGTTGACGAGTGCTCCGCCTTTGTCGGCAGCTGTTGTCACTAAGATCAGAAAGTCGAATTGGCAAGTAAAACACGAGAGTGCTTCAAGAAATCCGTACTGTCTGGGGCTGATTAGCTTATATGCCGAAAGGTAGTCGGTCAGGTAATGTCTAACGACTTCTGGCAGCCTCGAGATCATTGATGTTCGATCAATCGGGCGGTAGTTGGTAATGTCATGCACTAGGCCTTTCTCATGCCTGGAGGTGATAATGGATTTCCTCCGCTGTTTGGGGAGGGTTCTGGTCTAGAGAGATAGATTGTTTGGGATCAGTGGTAGGAGGGGATTCCAAGGCCGAGGCCTGGGTTAGGTGGGGGATGGCACCAAAATCTGTGCCAGTGCAAAATATAAAAAAAGGAAAATGTGAATTTTTATGTAAAAAACTCTGTCAGTTCATTCCAGTAATTTTTCACCTCATTGCTGAAGAAGAGAGACCTTGCTATCAACCTAGCTCGAGCTTTTGCCAGCTTCGTTCCGCGGCCACCTGTAATGAAATCTGGTGACGCGTGGAATAGGCTCTCTGATCTTAGCCCAGAGAGCCTTTCACTACCTTATTGCTCTCTGTGAAGTCTTCTTACAGTCTCGTCCTTCCCATGAAAAATAGCCCGAGGTCCTGTAATCTCTGCGCTTACATGCTACCCCCCGAAACTCAACTCTGTGCTTTGCAAGACGTAGTACCTTCTCCAAACAGGCAGCCTTCTTGTTTGTGGGAGTTTTACCATACCTAAAAGCAGTTTTTCTAAAGGAGATGGGGCTATAGACACACAAACTGGCATAGAAACCCCTGTTTGTCTGCCAGGAAGCACGAATCTTAATCTGAAGAGCTCACCGTGTGCATTTTTCGCAGCTGCTGCACTCCGATCCGGCCACATAAAATCAGAATTCCCCGAAATCCAAAGCCTCCAACCCCGTTTACTGCCCCTGTAGTAGACTGGCCTTGGTCGCACCCGACCGTCAGGTTTGTCACCGCAATGACAACAAGTGGCTTTCCCCAGCATTAAGAGACAAGCCCTACTTCTGTGCCCAGTTAAGAACGTCAACTATGTTTCTGATGAGCGCCTCTCCCCCCTGAGCGCCAACTAATCTCACATCGCCTGCAAAAAGAGGCTTTGTGACTGTAAAACCGAGATTGTCATTTACAAGCAGAAGAAATACAGGTGGGCTTCTTACGGAACCCTGTGGTACTCCGCTGGAGACGTTTTCTAATTTAGAGTTCTTATCACCCACTCCAAATTAGAACACTCTGCGAGTAACGATATCCGTAGGCCATTCGTGAATCTCCCCGTATATACGAAATAACCTCGGTTTGATTAGTAGAAGCTGACGGCTCACCGAGTCTAGTGCTTTGTTAAACTTGCTCTCACCCACTCCTCGAGTGACCCCTTCCAGAAATCTCGGAAGACTGGTGATCAAGAAACACTGTTTAGAAACCCACTCTGAGATGAGCAAAGCACAGAGTTCTGTTGTAGATGCGCGCAGATGTGCGCCCGGATGATCTCCTCCAGAACTTTGCATATAATGCTAATTAGAACGACTGTTCTCTAACTTCCCACCTCAAAACAGGGTCTTAATTTCGGTATAGCCACCACTGCTGCGTTTTCCCATTCCTGTGGTAGTCTTCCATGATCCATGATGGCCTTATGTAACTTGTATACTGGAACGGATGAGATATCTGCCAACGGCCTAATGACAGCTGGATGGATACCGTCCGGTCCTTCAGACTTGCGGATATCCAACCCCTTTCATGTGCTCGAGCTCTATTTACTATAAAAGATTTAAAGCATTCAAGATCTTCGTAACAGTCACCCCCACAACCTACCTGCACGCCGTTCCCTGTTCTACTCAAACTGCTAGATGTCCGTCTTCATAATCAGATTGACTATGGCTATCCGCCGTCACTCCACGATCGTAGGCCGTCAGTGATCCTGCTACATCCCTTAACAAACCCTGGGACTGCACTTGGCGACGGCAACTCTTTGAGTGTTATCTGACACACCGGGCCAAATCGTTCCAGCGAGTGCGCAGAGCTAATCGCTGGAGGTTCATTGTCTCATTTCTATGCTTGGTATAGCCTGGTAAGTTCCGGAAGCCATAAAAAGAAGCAAACAAAGGTTTCTACGCTTGATCGAATCGCTGATAGCGACCATTCACAAAACCGTTTTTCCTCCAAACCTTCCCCTCCTCAAAAGAGCACACTCGTCCAATGCGTTAGACAGGCACTCCTTAATAGCCCGCCAGCCTGCCTTCTGACTGGCACCTGCTTTTTTCGATACTTGGTGGAATACTATAGCGCGGAGCTCAGCAATCCCTCATATGCCATGCTTCTAGTCAACCTCAAAGCTGCTTTGGCTGACGCATTCAAAGAAAGACCTACCATTCACGCGTTTGCTCTTACCCAGCGGGAAGTAGGCTTGAGGTTTTGCTACGTCATTCATATGATTGGGTATCTTCAAGCCCAACGAGGCTGGCGTACGGCAAACTCTATATCTGTTACCGTCCATCACTTGCCGCAGCCACGGTAGGTATTTCTTTTTTCGCCTTCTCGGGGTTCGAGCTTCAACAATCCGGTCTAGAGGTGGTGGGTCTGGGTAGCCAACTACGAGTCTTGTCAATCTCATTAGCCAGCGTGACAAGTACTTGCAGAAGTCAAATGCACTCGGCTCGATTTGTACCTCGAGGTTGTATACACGCGGATCACACACACCTCTGTGCTGCGGTACGTGAACTTAACCGCGCACAGTTTCATTTTTCTAGTGCGAACCATCGTCTGCCATTCCAGATGGCTTGTGCCTGACCTGACGAAGATGGCTACTAATCTCCCCGAATCTTGTGCTCCCCATCCTGCCTATAGACAACAAACCTATTTTGTGTCATTACCGGTATACAGTCTTTGTTAAAGAGCCAAGTTTCCGCAACTACAACTACCGAAGCGTTCTGCCGCTCAGCGGCTTCACACAGCTCAGCTCAATTCAGTCCAATTTGCACAGAGTGGGTTATGGCCACAGCCCGTGGAGCTTCCACAATTCTTTCGATTGCATGCATACCAGTTATGCATTCACCACACGGCGTATTCCGTCGAGTCCCCGCTAAAAGTAAGAAAGAAGCAAAGGACCTCATCGAGCATCAGTTGTGAGAGAATTGTGCTTCGTGAGCTTTCACTGAGGTAGGATGCAACAAACGGAAACGTCATTTACGACATGCCTCAAACGGACCGCGACTGTATTTGCCATCCATCTAGTAAACATATTCAACGCTCGCTACTGGTAAGCCTCTCGTTCCACTTACGATCTAGGGCACCTTTGGAGGACTAGACCGTCTACAGGTCTATCTTCCCGCCAGGCAGACGGTTCTAACCGTTCACTACCCTGGGGCTGAAGATGTGACATCTAGTCATCGGCCTGGTTCGAACGCTCTTCGGCTTCTTTTCGTATCCCCTTGTTCTTGAATCTAAAACCACTTAGAATATGCTATCTGACCTAAGACCAGAAAAGCCACCCTTCACCTTTAACATTTCTATAGGGCCTCCCTCGACTTCTCCTCCTTTCCAACGAAAATGAGTCAGATTGCAGGATCCCTGTGTACGTGGCTTGCCTCTCTACCCTCCATCTATTTGCCTAGGGAGACTTTAGGCTTTCTGTAAGCGGGCTTAGTTTCTGTAGAGAGGTGACCAAGCCTGCACGCTGCCTTCCACGTAAGGCCGTACTTTAGCCATGTAAATGGATACAAAATCCTCCGGTTTCCGGCTAGACAATGCTCATGGCAGTCTAAAGAGCTCGCCACGAGCTTTTTGCGCTATAGCGTAGCACCGTGACCGCTCAGAGTCACCGCTCATGGTGGTCCCAAGGTCCTTAACTCTACCGGCTGCTTCTGTAGTGAACAGCTCTTGGTAACGAGCGACATTCAGGCTTCCTGTTGCCCTCGACAACAGATGGCTTTTTTCAGTGTTAGGGGGTAAGTCCCACTTGCGTGCCCGGCCGAGGACGGTTTCTATATCCCTGCCTAAGTTCACCCCATCCTCAGGTCCAACAATCTTTACGTCGTCTGCAAGAAAAAAACAAGGCTATGGAGGGACTGATGCCAGGTGTGTTATAAACAACAAGATTGGCACTGAGCCCAGGAGGGCTCCCTAGGGTATGCCACTGGTGGCATTCACCAAACTAGGGCATTTGTCTCCTACATTGACATAAAAAACTTCCTGTAAGGGGGGAAGTCCGCCGGCCGCCTATAAACGGGCCCGCCTGTGCCAAAAACCTCTGTCCAGCGCAGCGGAAGACCATGATTAACGGGGTCAAAAGCTTTGTCAAAGTCAAGGCAGCGCACCTCTACTTGCTCACCTTCATCCAGCCATAGAGTCTCCTTATGTAAGACGTTTGGCCGTCACTACGCATCTCTTTCAATGCGTCTTATCTGCCTAGAAAACGCATGAATGCCCTTATGAGTGAATCAATATCCGGCCTGAGGGCAATTTCACTGTTTAAACTCCGGGTTTGAAGGCAAGTGAATGGAAAACCTTATCTCCCATCCGGCCTCCTGCCATGGGGCCAAAGTATTTAACACCTACGAAAAAAGCTCCGCCAACCTTCGTGCAAGTGGCACGTCGGTGTTGGCGCCATTATCTTCTGGTCGCAAGTTGCATTTACTTTCCAACAGATGGCACATCTTTTAACCACCCTTTTTGCGGCACTGGTTCGTTTCACTCTGCAGAGCCCTTCACGGGCGGCCGAGCAAACTTGTGCCACTGTGCTCTTCTGTAAAATGGCAGTGGAGTATTATTAGACCTCTCAGCTGATGCCGGTCGGGTAGAGGTACCGGGTGCTTAAAAACAATTCAGCTATTGGTATGCGTCCGTCTTCCACCCACACAGCAAGCCAATCCGCACCAGTAGACAGTGTCCCTTCAGGGCCCCCAGGACTGCCACTGGCTGCCTGTTTTGGATGGTTTTCAAGGTAAGCAATCCAGTTTACCTTATATTGCCCTAGGTGAGTGTAATTACCGATACTAAGCTCCTGGTCCTCGGGTAATACATGAGCTTGCTACGAAATGCTAAATTGGTTACCCGTGCAACAGCCCCTTAAAGCCGGGATCAGTCAGAATAAAGGCATACAAGCTGTCTTAGGTTATCTGACCATACTTACCGAGTTACTGTAGAAATGTTGTTTTCATCTCTGTTCCCTGGTACGGGACCGAAATGGGTAAGTCTGTGGCGAAGCGGTCGCAAAGAAAGGTAGTTCCTGCCATCCATAGTTCCGGGGCTTCCTTCCTCGAGGCACCGCGCCAGGAAAGTTAGCCGAGTTTTCTGACTTTACGTCACCGTCGTGGTACCGCAGAGAACTAGTCTGTAACCTCCAGTCTGTTTTTGCCACGAAGGCGCTGGAGTCAGTAGAAGTATTTCCAATTTAGTACTTCACTATCACGGAATCGGTCCAAAGCCAGCCGTGAACAAAGGGTAAAGCCTTTTCAACTGCCCCCAAAGTCCTGACACCAAGCTCCACGGCAGATAACTCTGGCCGGGGTATTAAGACCGGCTTCGTGGGAGTTACGAGAGAATTACTGGGCAGTAACACACTGTAGAGAAGTTTGTCCCCTGGGACTCTTTAGGCATAAGCAACTGCTCCTCAACCGACTTCAGATGCGCGGATGAAATTCTGCCTAGCCGACCTTGTGTACACCTTTGCTGCGCACACTTCAGGGGACCTTGATAAGGCCTGGACTCCGGGCGGATCTATCCGCTTCCGCCAATGGTCGCTTTACACAGTATCCGGGTGCTGATTATGGCTCATCTCTATTCTATATGACCCTTGCAAGAGCAGATTTGCAAGAAAGTACAATGTCACAAACGTTCCAAGAAGACCTTACCAAGGACCCAACTTCGCCGGTGGGCCCCACTCAGTTGTGGGCTTATCAAGTGACCGAAACTGAAGGGCAAAACCATGGGGTTTTGCTTCTACTGAGCTCTCGATGCTCAATGATATTAAGTGTCCGGCTGGGGCAGTGGGACGAGATTTCTATAAACCTCCTTGCCACGAACAGGGTCTCTAATTTAGGCGAATTAAATGTCCATTTCCTCAGCTTGAACCCAGTCTTCACCAGCAATTCGGTTATCTCCTTCGCGAACGCATCCACCTCTTTGCGCGCAGCAAACTGTGAAACAATCATCCACGTAAAAGCCATAGCCTACCGCGTCCAGAGTATCCCAGTCATATCCCACATGAAACCAAAGTCTGCCTGTTGTAGTGCGAAATTAGAGCAAAAAGCTGACAAAGTTGATCAGAAAAAGGGCGCTTTCATCTGGCATTCCCGAGGTTCTGAAGCAAGACCCCCTTAGGGCTGCCACGGGACGCGGAGTTTCCTCTGTCAGTTTCGGGAACCTCCACTCACATGAACATCTCCTCTACATCAGCTGCTGCGGCGATTCCACCTTTGAATAATAATGGTATGTTTTCGTTGAGCCTGAAGCATACTACAGTGCATGATCAGATGATCTAAGTCGTGAAAGATTCGGGGCTTTTCGATGGGTAGAACAAGTGCTTACGAAGGGTTGTAACAGAGAGTCTGAATGGACCAAAAGGACAATAAGGCCCAGCAAAGGTAAAGGTCAAGGTGAGACGGTCAGCGCAACCGATATTGATTGAAGTCGGGAGAAAGGGGGATATTGGCGTAATTAGTACCAGAAACGTTCACAACAGCTGGAAACTCAAGCAAAATCAAGAGATATTTGTTAAACATTTTGAAAAGAATGGTTTATGGAGAGAAATTTCGAGGGTCATTTGCAGGCTTCAGAGCATGAAAGGTGTACTTATAGAAAAACTGACAATGTACACGAATGGATCTTCAGAGGTTAAATGCAGCGAATCAAAGGCCAGTAGGGTGACTTTTTTGATGACGAGGTGCCGACGGTTTCAATGACAAGGAGAGTGAACAACAAATGCGATCGAGAGAGGGGGAGATATCCAGAGAATTAATGAAAAAGTGGCCAAAGTGAAGTCGGTCGCTACTCAGATAACTACATAGATTATTGCAGGTGTGTCAGAAACACCAGCAGGGCTATAGAACGATGGTGATAAATCAAGGTGAGCTGCTTTGTGTGGGGACTGCAGGGGCAAATAGCTTGCAGAAGTAGCTACGGAGTGGGAGGTAGGTAATTGTCCCGATGACAGTCTTAATAGGCGGATCGCGCGCAAAAGCTTAAGAGAGGGCTACAGGGCCAATGAGTCTGTTGCTGAAAACGGGAACGAGGCATCATATTTGAGATGAAATAAAGCAGTTGGAGGAGATGGCAGTAGAAATTGGTGGTTGGATACTGGTGCGGTCGGTTATATAGCGAGCGAATAACGCCTCGGAAGGGTTGAAGAGACGACCAAAGCGATGGCCAGGGGAAGGCCGGAGGAAAGTAGGTGGAATAGAGCGATTTTTTTCTGTTTCATTGGTCACGAAACATCAGCATGAAGATAAAAGTTGAACCAATGTGGGGTGCACGTAGGTACGGCGATCGCAAAGGCGAATAGTTCGCGGAAGAGGTGATAGAGTGGATGATAGGTAAGCTCATATCAGTTAGCGAATATCGCAATATGTGTACCACACGATAATGACAGGTATATAAATCTACATGAAGTAACTGAGAAGGCCGGTGTGTAGCAGCAGCTACAGCACAAAACACATCAAGCATTGGAGATAGTGGTAGAATATGGGGGCTGGGTACTCACAGAATTAGTTATACTTAAAAAGAATCAAACCAGTGACACATCTTGAGAGAGTCATAGTGCCAGGGCGCCAAAAGGGAGGCCGGCGGGTCAGGGCAGCATCAAGCAATCTTTACTGTATGACAGATGGATAACGATGCATCCGCGGAAAGATGGTAGTCTGGTGATAAATCGACCCAGAATGCGTTTAGAAGTGATTGCTCGAGCAAATAGCAGGAAAAGGTGATGCTATAATAGACGGGCAGTAACTGTACAACTTTTGATGAGAATTGTGACAGGTGTGTCCCGTGATAATCGGAGCCGCGGAGTTACCTGATAAATATGTCTCCGGGGTACTAATGTAGAGGAGCCACGGTGCTTCACAAAATGAGATGGGGCGATGGAAGGACACCGCATGGGCGGGCAACTGAACTGATGAATAGAGCAAACGGTCACTAACCATATAGCTGACTTCCGGAGGACTGCGGAGTTTACTTCATTGAGGGTCGTCGTTTGGCCACCGCGGCGAACAAATGAACGGCGACAAAAGATGTGCTGGCGAATGAATAGCAACACCGAGTTCTGACATGGGGAGTGGGGCGAGTTCACGGAAGGAACAGAGGAGTAGTTAGGAGTGAAATACGAGAAACACAGACAATGAGGTGCCTGTCAGAATCGATGAATATTTGTATAGACTCTCACTGAGTGCTGAGGGAAGGAGAATTTGGCGGTTAAGGCGGAAAGCTACGCGCTATTCAGAAAATGAATAGGGCGATAAAGTGTCCCGGGCTTGAGAAGGTTGGCTATAATATCGGTATTGACAGCAAACTGGACAGAAGTATAATCGTTGAGGGAGACTTAGTGAATAATGCAGAAGCAGGAGCAACCCGGGCTCAAAAATGATGTTCTGTAATCCGCGAGAAATGCAACTGGGTGTGACTGGCCGTGCGCCAGACACCCAACCTGAAAACCGTTTTTTTGATGTCGGGGTGTACGACCCGCCAACCGTCTTGAGCTCACATATCATTGCAGACGGCCTACGCACCGGATGTGCACCGGCCAAAGCGATGGATCTTACTGCGCCTAGCGCTGCTGGGGTTAAGGTGGGCTGTGTCACTGCGTTGAATATGAGTAGTACATGGTCTGCTGACCGGGTTGCGAGGATCTCGGAGAGCAAAGATAGTAGGAAAACAGAAGAGTGAGTTGCAGGAACCGAACCGTATCCACCGTTTGGTTGATATACTCCACCAGAGATTAGTTTCAGGTTATTACTTACAGGATAGGATAGATGACAAGGGTCCTTGTTAGGTAAGCTCCGGAATAAAAGTGGAAAAGTTTCTGCGGTCTGGCACTTGCGCCAGCTGTGGATTTACGAAGAGATAGCACAAAAATTCATAGAAACCTTGGGCGGAAGATAGAATTACCAAAATGCGAACTGCACTATTGCAACGTTAGGGCTAGATGTTAGGTTAGGAAGACACAAGCGAAGGAGGGTCGCAAGGATTTATTGACAAACTATCCTGGGTTTTGGCGCAGATTGACAACGGGACGAAAAAGTAGGAGTGAGCAAGATTGGGTGCAAATAAGTTAGTCTAAATTGCTCAGGGATGCCAAGCAGCAGAATGCAATAATGAAGGAATGTTTCGGGGCGAAGAGCGGGGATTGGAGAAAAAGAAAACGCCCATTAGCGACTGGTACAGTTACAAAGAAAGCTCGTCTGGGGAGGGAGTCCTGAGTTGCAAGAGATACCAGGGTAAGAAAATTCTCCGAAAAAGAAACTCACACAGGATGGGCTTTTAAAAATGTAGTCAGAAGTCAGGTTCTTATTCAAAAGGACAGGCCTCGGACATTGTATTGGTGGCTATTATCAGGGTGCTGTCAACGAGAGGTGACGTGCTATTGATGTTTTAAACTGGGTGGAGAAGGCGCGTCTACAGATTCCAGTGGGAATTTTACTACAAAGTGTGTGATATTTCAGCAGACGGCAATTGCATCTCATAGTTGGCCTGGAATTCCGAACGACCAGGCGGGAGTTTTTATCACGGATGAAGTAGGGAATGGCCGAGTGGATATGTAGGGTGTCAGAGGAAGAAAATGTCAGGCTATGAATAAGCCTATGCGTAATTTAAAAGTCAGGCCTCATACGGCTTGGCCGTAGGGGTGCAATGTGGAGGACAGCACACTACTCTATATAGCTGCCTGTGGCAGAATAACCAAACAGCCCTTCTGCGAGTGGGCTTTGTAAGTTCTGTCAACCTATTCTGCCGGTTTGCCGGGTATTTCTGTTCAGTTCAGTTCAGTTTGCACAGGACAGGTAATGGCCACGGCCAATCGAGCGTCCAGAATTCCTTCAATGGTATGCACACCAGTTATGCACCCACCACTGCCGAGTTTATTTCGTCGAATCCCCGCTAAAAATGAGAGGGAAACGGAAAACCTCAACGCACAGCAACCGCGAAGGTGGAAGGGCTGTTCTTCCGGAAGGGTCTGGCTTAGAACAGACACGACAGGATTTGTGCATCGCGCATCAAAAGTGGTTTACATGGAAATACTGTGGAGTTCTTTGCCTTGGCCGCTTGGAAAAACAGGCGTTCCATAAAGTTTACGGTGCGCCGGCAGTGCAACCCGAGATCTGGAACCGATGGGTTGTGGGTAATAGGTGAGGTAATTGTGAGAGAGCATTTCAGAGTGACTTGACAGTGTGAAGTAGGGCGGCGCATTTCTCAGCAGAGAGTTCCGGTTTCCAGGGGTGACACCGTCGGTAAGGGCGTTCCAGATCGAACTGTATATTAGGAATTGCGTCGGCGAGGTCCTGAGGTGAAATTGTACATTTATTTCCTATCATCAGCGGATACAAATGAGATGCCGTGGTGTATTACGCAGAAGAAATCAATAATGTACTCGAATAAGGAAAGTGGTCCTAGCACACTTCCTTGAATGGAGCCAGCTATGACAGAGTAGGCTTGTGAGAGATGGTCATCGGTTGATGCAACTTGACTGCAATTGAAAAGACAAGAAGAGGACCAGTTAGGAGCGATGGACTTTGATACAAAGGCTTCAAGTTTGGCCAAGAGCCTTGGGTGAGAGGCACGTGCCCTAGCCATGTGCAAGTATATGACAATTAGGCGTTTTCTATCGTCTGCGGCCTTAGCGACCAAGACGAAAAAGTCGTGTTGACCGGTGTTACAAGACCGAGCTGTCAGAAAGCCATATTGGTCGTCAAGTATTAGATTGTTTGACAGTAAGTATTCAGAGAGGCTCTTTTTCACTTGGCGTTCAGGTAGTCTAGAGGCCGTGGATGTGTGGTTAATGGGGCGATAGTCTGGTGGGTCATAGGAAGGCCCCTATTTGTGGCGAAGATTAATGGTAGACGGGAATTTCTCATTCTTGGGAGTAAGTTGAAGATATTTGAAGACAAAATTTCAACATCAGGTCCGCCAATGTGAAGAAGTGCTAGAGGGATTCTGTCAAAACAGAGGCGGGATAAGGGCTTGATGTTACAGAATAATTCAAACACCACGTTAAGGAAAAGGTCCGTGTCTGACAAGGCGGATTTTATAGAGGGAGCTCGTGGGACGTAAGCATTTCCAAAGCAGATAATCACAGAAGCAGATAAAACCCAGCTGGAAGGGTTAGAGTTCGCGGCGGGATTATCAGCCTGTAAGCCTTTTGGTGACCTCAGGCAAGGAGCACTAGGACAAGTTTAGGTATTTCTGTTCTTGAGTTTACGTGAAACCAGGAGTAGCTTAGCCAGTTGGCCCAGAGCAGTATCTTCCCATTTCCCTGCAGAGTTTTTCGTGGTAGCCTGAATAGTATTAGAGAACTTGCAAAGAGGAATAAGGAGAGAGCATTCATAAAGTTTTCTGTATGATGCTAAGACTATTTTGCATTTCTGCTGCCGAAATATGAGGGCATCAGATCGACCTCAGGGGTTCCGTAAGTCGTGGCCTTACTCAAAACTTGACGACGTTTAGAAAGTAATAGATTTTCTGCAAGATAGAGTTCACGGTTCAAGAGGTACTCGCCCTACTCTAGGGAGCAAAATGACTCGGTGAGTCACTGCTATTTGTAATGAGGGCATGAAGAAACCGGCGGGCCAAGTGTGTTGTTACAGACAGACGAGGGCTCTGAACTTACAGGCGAGTGGTTAATCATGTTGGTTTCCAGTTCAGGCAAGCCGAAAGTGCGGACCAAATCCAGTGCTTTATTTTCCCCGGTCGGGGTGGGAGTATGTTGAGTCCAGAACCCTGCTCCAATGCAGGAGAGGAAATCGAATAGTGGGGAGGGGGCAGGTGAGATTTTCCCAGCTAATATTGGGTGCGGTAAAGTCAACAGCAATCAGCTTAGCTCCGTGGAGTATTTTGAACTGGTGGGTAAAAGCGTGAGTGTTGGGTATGAAGTCAGAAGCTGCTATATTCGGAGGTTTATACACACAGCTAATAAAGAGGCTCGTGCAAGACAGCTGAAAGGCCACCCGTGAAGAGTCCTGGACAGCATCCAGGATGGGGTGGTCGTAAGGGTCACAGCAAACGTACATTTATTGTGGGCTAGGCATCCACCTCCTTGGTGAAACCTGCTTTCACTTAAAGTCCGCTAGCCAACCAGAGAGATCTGGGCAGGCGTGGTGGAATCGGTTGGCCAGTTCTCAGTGATAAGGACGTGATCCGGGCTGGACAAGAGTACGAGACATTGTAGTGAGTCAAGTTTTTTGGCAAGGCATCGGCAGTTCACGAGAAAAGAGAATGTTTAGCGGGTTTGCCTTCAGTCAGAGTGGGGCAGCGGTGGGACACATGAACTGGAGCCCCCAGAGAGCAGCTTCATTTTGAGTCACTACCTGGATGGTCGCGAATTACGAGAATCGCAGTAGGCCGGTGCGACTTCGGGCAAAAGGCCGGGGAGAATTAGGAACCTTTAGGGAACGGCTTGAATGGAGGTCAACAGCATATTGGGGACTTTAAGGGGTGGAAACATGGGAACGGGACAGAGGAGTTCCAACAAGTGATGGGAGCGACAGGAAACTTGAAATGGGCATTGAGGGCAGTGGAGGGAACTAGAAAGACAGTGTTACAGGAACAAGTCAGGTGGAAATTGTGGATTTGTAGGGAATGATTAGACAGCAAGTGGGAGGCGTGGTGTAGAAAAGGCGTGGAGTGCAAGGGTTTGATAACGAAAAGCTGGGTAAGCTAACAGGTGCCGAATAATGGAGATCAGTTGGATCCGAGTTGGCCCAGAGAGTAGAAAGTTCTGTGAATCAGTTTTGACGGATAAAATTAACGGACAGGGGATGAAGTGGTTAGTGCTTGCCGTGCATGCGATTTTAAGCGGACAGGGGTGCTTAAGTCGAAGGTTGTAGGGTGATACAACTGGAAGATCGTCTGCGTAAACAAAGGGCTTGGGGTAGATAGGTCTCGAGGTGGCGTGGACTGTAGGCGCCAAATTGGAAAATCCATTGATCGTGTTTCTGGCGTGCTGTCTATTGAACTTCAGTAGTTGAGATTCATGCAGCTTAGGATAAAAACTCTTAGGGGGGAGAAGAACATGAGCTTTCGCAGGTGGCTCCCCGGATGCCAGTGTCTTCTGGTCAACAGAGTTCTCATTATGGGCCGGGGTTTTCGTGGTGACTCACCGATTGTTGCCGAGGCTCGGTACAACATGGCTCAAGGTGATCTGTCGGGGTGATGAGGTGTTGGCCGCGAGTGTCAGTGGCTGCCTGTGTACTTAGACAATGATAGCCGGTGTTACCATTATTTGAGGCTGATGCTTGAATGCTACAACTGATGTATTGAAATTCGGTGAACGACAAGAGACAGGCAGGGGAGCACAAGACGGTGTTCTTGTCGGACGGACATTCCTCGGCGGTCAGCCTCTTTAGAATGAAAACGACTGCTCATCAGCTTCGAAAGCATGGAGGCCGGAAGAGGTGCAAATGCTGGATCGAGGCCAGTATTTGGTTGTGGTTTGTTGTTCATAACCGACTGGTAACTGATGCTTTGGACGATAAGTGTCCTTAGGTTGACTTTGGCAGGTTCAACATCAATGGGTTTGGAGGCCTAAAACCTTCTCTTGAGCTCTCCTTGTGGGGGATTTTTGTCGGAAGTTACTTCGTTGTTCTTATATGGTGAGGTATCTGCTTCAGTGTGCTGGTTTTTTGATGAGGTCCCTGCCTGTTGGTTCATCACCGAATTGGAGGAATATTGGGCAGTGTCAAAGTTGCCTTCATTTGCATGGACAAACGCGACAGTGTTTCCATTGTAATGCCACCGATTTTCAGCAGGGTATGGGAAAGAATATGTAGAAGGATAGTGTCGGAGATGGTAAATTCAATAGCTTTCCTGGCATGTTTTATTAGCATTGCAGTCTTAGAAATGACACTGTCGATAAACTTGCCGGAGGTAGTTAGTTCACTGTCACTGCTCATCAGCAAAGGCTGGGGGTTACTTGAAAGCGGCAACAGTCCTTAAATATGCCCATCCATGGCCTCCCTTCTTAAATTAAGTGCATTTATTTGAAGCCTCGGTCATTACACTCACCAGTATTTCCCCCAGTTAAGTCGTCAGGTGAGACGAGGCAGGGTTTGGTCAAGGGCACATCAGTGTTTTAGCTCACTTAAGCTTTCCGAGTAATTTTGTTTCTCCTGAGGCGATGCGTACTAGGATCAGGTATCTAAACTCTTGATAAGAATGATCGGGGAGCTGGTTGAGTCCGCGTACGGCCGTGGATAGAGCGGTGGTTATAAGGAGGGGTTCACCAAATGGTGACGTATCTTCCAGAGAATGTCGCGTGTCGAAAGGTGGAGTGTAAGAGGTTGGTAATTGTCCGTGGCCTTGATTAGAAACAAATTGTCAAATGCACGTAACCTAAACACGAAATAGAAATGAATTCCATAAGAAGTAACGTGAACAACGGAGAATCAGGGTTTTAGTCAGGGAGCGGTATTACCCAAATGACTTGATCTGGCCGACAATCAATAAGTATTTTAGAGATGGGGTCGCGAATGGTAATTTTAGGTGGTTATAGATCTGGGGTTCTTACAAAAGAGTTGTTTTGACTTTTCGCTACGACACATTACGGCCTTACGATTGTGTGGCGTAGCAATTACGACTGATCACTTATCGCTTTATTTCGAATAAAAGTTACTGTCAGGAATGACATAAAACCGTGCCTTACCCATGAAAAAGCAGAAAAAAGACAGCTCGATCTGCGTGTCAAGTTGGCCTTGAATCCGGTAGTATTCCTACTAGTTCTGCGGTCGTTTCAGGAACTTGATACAGCATGCCATTTACCGATCGGGCACCGTGTTTTGCCACGCTCCAAGGACCACGTGTGGTTTATCGGGCTCCTTCCACTTGAAAACCTCGTGATGCTGCAGGTTCCACCTTGGCTGGTACCCCAAACCTAGATGCTATTCAGGGGATTGGTGTTGCGTATCGTTTTTCTGTGGGCACCATCGGTGATCGTGCATACCTAAGATGCGGGTGGTCATATAGATATAGTCGCTTCCCTGAATTTAGCCCTTTTGCGAGAGCGGACACATAGACACTGAACGCTGTCCCTGCTTCCTCCTCCGTGGTAGGGGGACCGCTAAATGGCCATCCACTAAGTGAGTGACAAATCCCATTATGGAGACTGTCTTCGAGTCCTCTATCAACAGAACATACACAAAGACAGCTCGTCTGCACAATTCGGGCCATACATCCATGTCGGTTGCTTTTCAAGCCAGAATGGCCAGTTGAAACGCAACTCAAAAGTTAGTGGTTTGAAAGACTAAATACCGTCCAAACTAACAAAGAGCATGCTGCACACGTGTTAATCGGGTCGCAGGTTCTCTGGTCTGGAACCTTACGGGCTTTTGGCACGCCTCGCCTGACCAGCACTGATCCTTCCCAGTAGCTGTCCTCAATTGGCTAATCCACGGAATGTGACTGTCGCTTTATGCCCTCAAACCCCATACCAATCGGCCTGGCCACCGGTAGTTTCTTAATTATCAGGGCTTCTTCCAAGCTCACGGACTTCTTTTCGTCCACCGAAAACACGTGGAAGGCCCCATGAATTTGGCTAGTTGCAGTGATCACTGTAACAGCTTATATTGTCAACCAGCCACTTTGGTCTTTGAGCCCCATTTGGCGCATTGCTTCCGCTCTAGTGAGGGTTATTTCAGATCCACTGTCCAACAGAGCTTAGCCGCTGACTACCTGACCTCAAGCTTTAAATCCAACTGTAATCAAACCTCGAGATATATAATTGTCTCCAGACCTGGATTACCCCAGAATACCTCCATTGGATCCGGGCTGTGGAGGTTTGGAACCTGACTAGACCACTTGCACCAACTGATGGTATCAGCCCAAACAACTCTTTATGTTGCCAGTGGTTTTGCTCTGCGTTCACGCGCTTGATGACTACCTTCATAGAGCACACAACACAGACAGTGCTTCCGCGCCTTACCCCACCTCGCTTTTGTTTTCACCTCAAGGAACTTGGGACTTATGGCCGCATCGTGTTGGTTCGTGCGCAAGACACGGTGCCTTACCCGACTACCGTCAACTTGTATCACTAGGTCACCAAAGTGGCTGGGTCCGATGCAGCTGTTACTGGTGTATGAGGTCTGGTTAGGTCGTGGTGTCTTCTCATTTTGCTTCGCCAGCTGCCCAAAGTGACTGCGATTTATCATGACCATGGACAACACGAATTCCATTGGTCCCCCCAACTTAAGCTCTCTACCGCTTTGGGTTATACCGTCTACGGTCTTGGCACACTCGCGCTGCAATGCATACGGCGGACGCTTCGCACTTTTGTCTTGCGTTGCTTATGAGTTTAGATGTGCCACGTAATCCGTCGGCTCCAGTCCAACCCGAAGCTGTTCAAACGAATGGCCAGGGTGAAAAGTAAAATGGCTTATACTTGAGCGGTGCTCATTCCTTCTAGAGGTCCACCTAAAGGAGCCTGAGTCACTTTGTTAGGCCGTCTAAAATGTCCTCCAGTAATTTACGCTATTTTTTCACATTCTGCCCCGAGTTAAAGCATGATTCACTCTCCTGTGGCTTCTTTTGCCTTATCTTTGCGGTAAAGCACTAAGTGTAACAGAAGTCGTCCGTCGCTCCCGATTTTTAAGCATACTTGGGTGGAAAACTGCCGGATTGACCCCTTTATGTTGTAAGCCGTCCATCAGAGGTAAATAGATCAACTATTGTTTGGTCATACCAAAAAGAACTTCTAGATTTGCGCTTTGTCCCCACTCTGCAATCTTTTGCCGTCCCCGGACCCGAATCCGTTAGAGGGACCATGACACTCCTCTGGTTTCGTATTCCAGTCTTTCTCGTTAACTGTTTAATGGTGAGCTTTTTCCTCCCGCACCGCCATTTCTAACGAACTCAAGGCCAAATTGTCCTCTAAGTGCTCTGCCGGCTTGCCGTTTCTATCCGCCGATAAATGTATGAGAGCCTGTTCACCTCAAAACAATTCAGTTCAATCGAGTTTGCAAAGCACTTTGTGTGGCTAATGCCAGCCCCGTCCAGGCAGTTGTGCAGTCAGCTCGTTCCAGAGCTCCAAGCACACAGTTTTTGAGACGGGAGCAGGAGCTCGCCTAATCACACGTAGACATTGATGAGGCTCTTTAGGAGTCGGTCACGTGAAGATTTTGTTTAGCTAATCCAGCCAAATCCATTTTGCATTGGAAAGGCCTCGGGGCCTGAACAGTGAGCGCGGTCCGAAGTCCACGTGATCGCCGCCAAGGCTCGACTCTTGAAATTCTTAATCCATTCTTCTTTCTTAAGTGGGGCTCTTTTAGCTCTATCACTGAAACACTAACAGCTGAGTTATCACTGAGCCAACTGGAACCGTTGACTAGAGGTTATGAACTGAAAAACCAACCATACGAACTTGCCGGGCAACCTGAGCCTCCTGTTCAGATCCATGTCCGGCTCTCTCCAAGACAAGTATTGTCTTCACGCTTATCGCGATTGGCCTGTAGAGGTATTATATGGACCGATATGTACTAGCTCAGGCTGGGGTTGAAGTCCATTCAATGATTAACCAAATAAATAACTTCAAGCTTTCCAAACAGCCCCCCGGAGCCTCAAGGCAACATGTAGCCCAAGTCAGTTCGGAACCACAATGATAATAAGACTCCCCGCAAATGTGAGAAAAAGGAATAGTTGATAAACAGTAGAGCTTCTTGGATGGTAACATGAGGGCATGTGGAACGAAAGGAACCAACAGAAGCCAGACAACTGCACTTGGATAGATCACTGTGTAAAAGTTACACACGCGGCCAAAAGTAATTCACGCAAATTATGAGATAATTAATTTGGGGTGCTGAAGGTGCCCGACTGAAAGTAGATAGATCTTAACAAAAACTTTAAAACCTCTTCTACTAGTCTAGAAAAAATCAAGGGGAAAAATGGCAAAGGACACGAAATACTGATGAACGAAAAAGGGAGCAGTACTCTGTTAGGTAATAAACTTCCTGAACTTTCGATGGAACCACTTTGACTTTCCATTCACATACAACTTCCAGTCCTCTATCAGTGTGTCCCTCGCACTGTTGAGTATAACTAACCGTTTATAGTTACTTTGACAGGATCTTTAAAACAATCCAAACATCCTTAGATTATGTTCGTGTTTCCTTCTGCTGTCCTCTTCAAACGCGTTTGGATGTATCCTCCTTAACTTCAACGAGCTTTACTGGGCAACGTCCAAGCTGACCACCATAACTTGGGCTTCAAATTAGCCGGGCTGTCTTTAGTATTGCCGTCACTCTAACCTTTTTACCTTTCTCCCAATATCCCCCGTAAGCACACATCTTACCCTTCTGTAACTTGTGATTCTGACATCAATGGAACCATTTGGTGATGCGTTAGGTACTTCTCGGGAGTATCCGGAATATACGATAACTATTACCGGTTACTCTGTTGTGAGAGGCCATGGATCAAACCACATCGACTAAAAAAGAGTAAATGTGCATTTAAAGCACTTGTAGGAATTTATGAACCAGATAGAACAGGGGACCATGATTATGGGACAGATTACCGGAAAAAACACTAAAATCCTAGATTACATGAACAGTGCACAAAAATCCACAATACCGGAAACTTCACGTAAATTTGTCGGGAAACTGGGTGAAATTTCACTATTGTGGGTCTAAAGTAGTTAAGGGGGGATGAAGACTCTTTGAAGCGCTCCTGAACTGTTCACTATGGCTGATGAAGCTTCAAGGCCTAGTCGTATGCGCTGAGTTCTGCAGGTAAAATATTCAGAAAACCATGCCGGTGAATATAGAGGTCATCTAAAAAAGCTTCCGGTTTTCGGAGAAGAGACTGCAAAACAGAATCGAAAGTGGATGAGTAGTGAAAAGCAGTAGGGTTTTGGGTTGAAGCGTGATTGAAGTCGCCTACCGTGATGAGCGAATTGTCCCCCGATAAAGAGGCGAGGAAAACTAAAAGTGTCACAGAAAGATGGGATATCTTTATGCATGCTAGAAGCAGCTACGGGCGAGATTTTTGTGATGGTACATTGAGAGAGAGAATGCTGAGGATGTCACTAAATAACTGTACAATTAATACCACTTGCAGTGAATATATCAACAACTTTAGATGAGCCCTTCGGGTTGGATTGATATTTGACCACCTCACCTCCACCCCTGTTGGTAGAGGTCCAGTTCTGCCGGAGCTTTTTGAAACCTTTTGTTGACATGAGTGTTTTGGAAGAATTGGGATTAATCTGAGAATCTTATATGCCTAACACACAAGTGTGAGTGTGGGTTCAAAAGGGAGGAACAGGGGTTTCGTCCCAGTCTATCGCAAAGAGAAGACTTGTGATGGTACCTATCAAAGATGGGAAGGACATCTTTGCTAGAGGGCTGCAATTAAGGGCATCCTGATGGCATGGGTGTTTTTTGGGTCTAAAGCAAAGTTCTTGATACAAATGGCTGAATACGCTCCAAAGGAAAATCCAATAGTCTTTTTGAGTTGAATTATTCCTTATCCCGTACAACGGCTTGTAATAGCCAAAGCGAGAAGTGCATTTTAATTGACTGAGGCAGTGATCAACGCAGAAACAGTTTGGTCGATCAAAGGGCGCTCAAAAAGATTAGGTTGCTGTATCGCACTTTTGTAGGCATCCATCCTAATCACTTTCATATAAGAAAAAACTTGTAACACGAAGAACTTCCTTTTCGATATATCACTTCAAGCACTGACATATATACTATTGGGTAAAAGAGAGTATATGCGCAGCTGAAGATAGCAGAGAGTGAGTAAATGTGCAACAAATCCGGTCACTCGACAACATGCTTCAACTTGATGAATCTTGTTCGTTGCGTGAACTACAATAAGTGTGAAATGTGTAACCAAATGGCGTGAAAAGACAGGTGTGAAAAACGAAGGTGTGAAAAAAGAGGTTTGGGGTTGGAGAAAACTTGTACATGGGAGCCATAAGAAAATCGCTTGTTACGGCCACGGCAACAACAACTGTTGCACGAGTTTACGTTGCTCGCACAATTCCGGCTTCAATAGTCGAATTGCTATGGCTTATGACGTCATCGGCAATCGCCTGCGTAATCCTTTCGCGTGAACTCTGGGAGTTGTCAGGACTAGTCTTTAGCTGAGCATGTACTCTCCTTTACCCAATACTATATATGTCAATGCCTGAAGTGATATATCGAAAAGAAATTGCTTTGTGTTACAAGTTTTTTTCATGAATCGATGGGCATATCCTATGACTTTCATATATGTACGCTATCCGGACTAGGCGGTTCATTTTTATTGTTGCTTGCACAAGCTGGTGCTCACATCAACGGCTACTTTTTGACCATTGTTTATATCTGGCTCATGTACCTTGGCGTCTTTTCGATGTGACCTCTCCCGGTGAGCGGGTTAAAGGCTTCCTTCTTGTTGCTCCTGTTATTAAGGGATAATGTGGTGCGCCTACTAAGCTTCGGCCCATGGAGTTTTCTTGTTGAGGCGTATATATTGCCGCCTCCACGGAAGACAGCGGTCTCGCATATCTCGCCCCGGCTGCCCGAACCATCGTATCTGGCCTTGAAAGGTGTAGAAGGCTTTTTCTTGTTTTCAGTGGTTGGTATCTTACAGTTGAAGTTTTATAAAATTTGTATCCTTGAAATCTGTTAACCTAAGTAAAGGAACTTGAATTCTAACCTTTCGAAGTAACCGGAGCCTCGAGCTGATGAATCGCGCAGAATACACTCGTTCCACTCCCAACGGTGTGCGGCTCGGTCACATCCGCCGCCCTGGCCGCTCAGACCCCCCGCAGTGATGTGTGTGGGCAATGATGCTAGCAGATCACACATCGTATATTCACCGAATGGAGCGTTTTCCAGATTGAAATTCCAACCCAAGGCAAGCACCGCCCACTAGCACTGGTTGGGGATCGCTAAGTTCCAATTTTCTACCTACCCTATTCCTTACCCGCATCCGTCAGTAAGGCTCACATTACTCCCAGCGATTACTATCCTTATGTTCGTAACATGTCAACATAAACGTAATCATTTAACTCTTGCAGCCGTGGACCGTAGAAAGATCCGGCGATTGCCATTGTTTACCTATGTCTTAGGTGTCTTTATTTTTGCTTCATGAAGTCTCCACTTTAGTTGACCATCACCGTGACGACTCGTTTCGTTTGACCCAACAGCCTCCAATATTCATAACTATTTGCCCTCTGCCAAACCTCAACGTCATTCTGGGTGATATACGTCGCTAGCTATCCCTCAGTCTTCCAGACGGTGCAGCTCTGTCAAGCCAGTCTCGCTTGTTTTGGTGAAGTCTCATAAACATACGGGGCAAATTTATTCCCCACATGTCTGGTCTCAAGCGGACTACGCCGTGATCGTTGGAATACGTCTGTTCTTGAAAAATTAGGCGAGTGTTTTACACTGAGAAGTTACAGCGTGGTGATGGCCCAGAGGCCGGCAGTTTTATCTGATACCTACGAGAGTATTGATTTAGGTAAACACTCAAAAAAGCCCATCTTTCAGTTTTCCGGTTTCTTCATTCACCGCTGTTTACCGTGTTCGCTGATCCCACCCTGAGGAAGACGACTGCCAAATATTCACAGCAAAGTTTGATTTATTAGTGTGCCTGATTCTTCTGTCACACCGACTTTTTGTTTTTCCCGTTTACTGTTTGATTTCAAAGTTGATTGCCCCCATGTTTCCCCGGGTTGGAGTTTTGATCACGTTGCACCATTGATCTTTTGGTCATTATCGCTACCAGTTCATGCACGTGCTCGGGTTTTAGTATTTGATTTCTGCGACAGTATTCGGCTGATCGTTCTAAAAAGAACCTTTCAGGAACGCGTGATAGAAGCTGGATAACTGGCTTCAATGTGTGTTCAACTAGTGACGTACATAATATCAAAAGCTTGATTTTTGTGACTTACTGACACGCCAGCTCCCTCCTATCCACTGAAACCTGCTCAAACTTTGATGCCGAAATTAGCTTCCCCCGGAGTAGCGTGAGCTCTTTCTCATACAATTGTTTCTGGGCTCGTGATGTATCCGTCATCCGGGAATTATGTCTCCAGCAAAAAGACACAATATACGTCAGGCAATTTACTACGGGCACCTACAAGCCGCAATTTGTTTTCCAGTAATCCATCGGTCTATATGCAACGGGAATTAGAGTGTTCACAAATAAAGTTAGATTCAACTGACGCAATGAGGCAAGCCGATCAGGTCAGGAGTAGTTCGACTGTTTTGTTGAAACCTTATAGCCAAGCGATTTTGGGGAGCAAAGAAGTCATCGTAGACGAGGACGTTTGATCGAGGCGAGTGGCCAAGATTTACCCTATGGGTTCAAAGGGTGTCCAGCTGAGGCAAATCCATCTTGCTATAAGTACAATCCAACTCTTCGCAAAACGTTTCTGAGTATGACGTTTTGTTATTCGGATTAAATTACCTGAGAGCATATGGCCACAGATAGACGGTTCAGCTTTGAGTTACCTCCTAATATTTTCCTAAATTTGAGCAAAAAGTTCAAAATATTGTACACTTTTTTGAACCTCACTCTAATCACTATTGTCAAGGACAGTTTACAGGGGCCACATGAACCACATAGAGATGAGTACTGAGTTTCGCGAAAGGATAGAGACGGGCCAGGCAGTCACCGGAAGTGTTATTTGAACCAAGAAGGCTAATAATTGGAACCATGATAGACCAAGTTTATTGCCTGGAGGGGGATGAATCATGACTTGGATCATTTATCTCCTTATGTGAACCAAATAATCAATGGTACATACACAATTGAGGAACCACAATACATGTCAAGTCCGGCTGCAGTCTGGGCCAGGAAGAAAGCTCCAAATAAGTTACCACGGTTTGTAACGGCGGAGCGGGTTTAGAAGGCGAATATTATGGAATTGCGTGGCACATCCACGAGACTTTTGCAAACATTCGTGCTGTCAGGCTGGACCACAAAGAACTTTTTTATTTCTCCAATAGATGTCGCGGGTAGAGAGTGGAAACCACACGGATGTAAAAAGTACATTTTACAAGGTCTCATGCGGAGGCAGTTGGTGACGATAACGGTGGTCACAATAATGGAAGTACACTTCCCGCAGCATACGAAACATATACAAAATTTAACCTCCAAGTCAATGGGCGATACTACAGTATGGGTGGTTTGACAAATTTTGGAGAAGCAACCAGTGGTACAAGGAAAAATCAGATATTCACACACTTTGCCAAAGTATGTGTACGACTAGCTTTTGCTACTGGTTCAACGCAAATTAGCTGGTTAGAGATGGTTACCAGGGGCTGAAGACAAGACAGAAGACAGTAATATAAATGCAATATACATCAGCGGAAGCAGATGAAAGACAAGCGGTTGTTGTGCAGTACACTTTTCACAAAAAGCTCACACGGACTTGCACGCACACCAGGGAAGAAAAGTATTTTAGAAACTGAGGATGCTGGTCTTCCTGGAGGAAAAAATGCTGCTATCACAAACGAAGAACCGCTGCTGGCGAGGACAGCTCAGTGATCCGGAGTGAGGGGAGTAATTGTCAGGACGTTTGAACAGTATTGAAAATGAAAAAGGAAAAATCCTCAAAGAGAGAGCGAGGTGAGAAGCCACCCATGCTTGTGAAGGGACAAATGTATATTGTCGTGTTGACACTGTAGCACTTTTCTGTTCCAACATTGAATTCGATAGGCCTTGAGAGCGAGCCTCATAACTTGTTAATGAAATATATAAAAACCCTTTTGTTAGAAGAATTCCGAGGGGTGTTTGTGGTTACCCTTCATGATGGGTCGTTTCAGGAGATATAACCAGCCCTGGGTCCATTTGGAAACTAGGTCTCAGGTTGAGCCGCAGGACTATCAGAATACTCAGAACTATTTCCACAGCCCTAACAGACAATACACCCGATTGTCTTGCGAGACACATGAAATAAGCCTTCCTTCTCTAACCAATTTTCTCCGTATTCACCCATTTTCCGCTGGATACAATGTTGTCAGCATGCAATACGCCTTGGGATTTTTGTTATCGTATGCCATGCTGGAGTTCTCCAGTTCCAGACAGCTCAAGGTGATGTGGTTTGCCTAGGCATATTCTTGGTACCATTTTCTCAAATAATCAGTTTTCAAAAAGGTTCGCGCCTCCCAAACAATTACTTGGCCGTAAGGGGAGAAAATATTCAAACAGCTAAGATCTTTGAAGCCAGACATTCCACATTTGAGGAGGCTTAGGGCCTTTGGCAATACTCTTTAGCTGGGGTTCCCTTGATCCATGATGGTACTGAGAACAGGATTCAGATGAAACTTCCAGCATCTTTTTATTCAAAATTTTCTGGTGGCAGGAAAGCATACTTATGACCGATCATCCTTTGAAGCCAATAAGTTTGGCTCGCGACCTATTTTTAGGACCGGTTATTGATGTATCACCCGTCAGGTCTCCCAAAGACAAAGTGTTTAGGGCTGATCTCAGGGTGCCAGTGTTGGCTGTTTGCCCCATGTGCTTTTGTAGCCCTGCCCTCTGGTTTGCGGGTGTGCTACCTACACTCAAGTTCTCCCCGGTAAGATGAACTGCAAAATGATAATATCTGAGAAGCCGAAATTTACCGAAAGTGGGGAGTTTTTAATTGAAGAAGCATTCTGACACAAATTTCCCGTCATCTCTCGCCACGGACCGAGCCCTCACCACCCTCCTATAATTGAGCACATGATCTTTGATGCCCTTGTTTCGGAAGTTGTGTCTTCCGGGCGTCTACGGCAAAAAACGGTTGTCACGGTGGTAATTTTGCCATTGGGAGCATCAAAGAAAAGAAACAAGAGAATCTACCACAATCGTGAGTGCCTGTTATAGTTGCCCATGGCGGAGGCAGGCGATATGATCAGCAGCTGGAATAAGAATGTTCGCAAAGGCGGGAGCTTGGAGTTGAAAAGATCTCCAGTTTTATTGCCCCTCCCACGGAGGGCAGACTACCCTGGCACCTGCGTATCTTTTCAGTGGTTTATCACACTAATAGAAAGGTGTGCCAGACAGTCATCTTTTTGGGGTTCTTCATTTGGATTCCTTTGGTGGTAAAGTTCTAAGTCATGGACAGCATGATTATGCATCCAGGTCCAAGATAAGTGATTGGTCAACTGAAAATACGTCTTCGCTCACGATACGCCGCTTCTTTTCATACTGCAGGACTTGGCCCGATCATTTTTCATCAGCCTTCCCTTATGTCCTGGAAGGGAGAATAGAATGGATAAAAAAGGCCTAGAGGCCATTCCAAGGATTGATAAAGGAAAGCGATACGGTAAACATTTTAGTGCCCCTACCCGCCGCCCTTAGAACAGCACGTTCAAGGCACTGAATTGCTTCGCCCGCTCAACCCATCCCGAAGTGCATGAATCAACGATGGATAGGAGAATGGGAGCGTCAACAAATCTGCTTTATTAGCCCTTAGTTCTTGGTAAATGGCCTATTGCCATGATGTGGGGTAGAGGCTTCTCCCGCATTCGAGTGTCCCAAAACCAATACTAGTACTCTTGTCAATTCATAACTCATTCTATATACGTCAGCGTATAACATCTCAAGAAAGGGGCCGCAGCTAATGGAAGGATCTCATGCGGGAAAGTAACCTGAGGTGGAGGGAATCGAGCCGGGGCAGCTCTTGTCCACAGCTTGGAATGAGAACCGGTTCACAACTACCGGTTGGTTGGAGAGTAAACTAATTCCCAGGGCTACATAATAACCGAATGCCAACTCGTAAACTATCCATAGCCTGGCGGATTTTGTGCCTCGAATAGGGCTTCAAATAACTTGCACAATAGAACAACAATAATGGCATGTCTCTTAGACTTGGCATGGTCACTGTTTACAGGAGTGCTTATGGAACATAAAGCTCTAGATACCCTACAGAAGAAGAGCTCAGAAAATCAAGGCTTGAAGTTCAGAGTCTACAACCACCGGCCGGAGCAGAATAGAAGGATATTTCCGGATTGCGGTCTGGATGTACGCGCAGGCTCGTAATCAGGTTGAGAGATTGCTGAGTGATTTAAAAGACAGTAAGTTTCGTTAGAGCGAGAGAAAAACTTAAAATTTACCTGACAGTATAAAATGCTCATCTTAGTACAAATGAACTGAAGCGAGGCCAGTTCCCGGGAGGAACATTATTCAGGAAGGCTAGAACAAGATTTTGTGCAGGGTATCTCTCAATTCTTCATGTAGGATAAAGGGCTGGGAGAACGGTCTACCAGATTTCACCCGGCAATCCTTTACCGTGCCAGAGAATATAGCCATCCGACGAGCCATACTACCAAAAAGGGAACTCTCTAGGAGCTTAGGAACTAAAGGAACCAGGACGAGTTTTGGAGCTGTTTGTGACCCCTGGACGTAGCGATCACCTAATGTTGGCAGTCGAATTTATCAGAGCCGTCACACATGGCTCTGATAACTCCAGTTCGGACGACTGAGGACGAAAAAATAGACCTAATTGGAGCTACTGGCCGGGCCCGATGCACTCACCACGGCCAGACTAGCCTCACAAATATTGCCTGGGCCTCTCCTGTTCTCCACCCAGTGTGGATGGAACAGTGAAGCCTGAAACATCCCAGGCAGAGAGCTTTAAAAGTAGACAGTTCAGCATAGGAATCGAGTGGCATACAAAAATTAGCAACTCCGCCGGGCCTTTTACTGAGGAACCGCGGGAAATGGATTTTAGGGTCTGCACAGCAAGCGTGGCATATGACGCTTCGACTCAAGAGCCGAAATTCTGGAGAGTTGCCAGGACCTGGGTTCAGAACTAACTATGACTTTTGTAACCTGACTTTGTCCCCGAGGAAGCAGCCGACTTTGCAAAATATGGTTATGGTTGAGGGTTCGGACAAGTTGAATTGGCGTGGTTGCAGTAGCAGAAACATGGCCCCGCCCTCAAAACGAAATCAGGAGTCAGTGATCACCTACCCATGTATTGGAGGGAATGAGCAGAAAAAAGGCGCGGAGGGTAGAGTGCCATTTCTCGCAGTTGGCAGCTATATTCATCAGCTTCAAGCCTGCCTGCTCGCAGAATATACAGGTGGTGAACACCGAGGTGGGAGTCAGCGGCGCAGACTTGACTGTTTTCCGCATATATCTTGGCTCCTTCGTCCGGGGAAGATGTAGACACCATTAGGCCGATGGCGTTGATAAACGTGGCTCAAGAATATTAGCTTCGGAGGACTTGAATGCACTGTAGGCGGACTGGCTCAAAATATCGGTAACCGGGGGCACTTGAATGGACTCCGTGCACAGGAAAGTGCCGAAGGAGCACTTCGGCAGGAAGCTAGGTGGAGGCACGACCGTGTTTTATCCACTCTGGATTATGCAATTACCAGGTATCCTGGAGCTACCTCAAATCCGTCAGCTGCGGATCAGCAGGGTGGAGCAATCATATGATGCTCGGTGGGGTACTTCTGAGCAGTGCGTAGACAGTTCATGCGGATCCTTAAAAAAACTGAAAAGGATTCGTAGTTTCTGCATTACTGGATTTCGAAATGGATCACTTCACAGATACACGCAAAATCTCACATGCGCGATCGTGGGGGCCCTGAACGGAAACTAGGTCCACTGCTTGAGAAAAAGAGCAAGTGGGTCACGCCAGGTCGAACCAGTTGCGAAGAAATTGCTCACTGGATGCGAATCAGCGAGGATTGGTGACCATGTTTGTTAGAAAGCACACGGAGAATGCATATGGTCAAGCATTTTCAAGATTCCAGCTGGTAAAGTGTTCTCCGGGGGATTTTCCACATCTGGCTTTTAAACTCACCGCCAAAGCCCGTCCAAGCACAGCAGTGTCCAATGATTGGAATCCAGGCACGAATTCTTCCTACCTACCTAAGCCCTGCTTTCAGAACGCGTACTTAATGTTGACAGAGAGGAAAGCATGCCCAACTGTGCGCTAGATACAACCACACACAGTTCGTTTTATTCTTCAAAGCATTCGTTGTTTCGGAGCGATCTGTAGTCCGTCTTTGTCGATATTTCAAAATCATCAGGAAGAGCACAAAAAGTGTTGAGTCGGATGAAAGTGGCACATGTGTGTAGATGTTCCAAATACACTAGGAATGCCGAGCAAACAAGCGTTCTGGTGTATGAATGAGCTTTTGTCAATAGATAAGTGTGACTGAGAGCACAGGGGAAACGATTCCAACGTTGCTAACTGTTCTTGTCCGTGTCAGGCATCACTTGGAGTCTCAAGACGACGGGGATATAGCAGAATTCTTCACTGGCCGGGAACCTCTTTTGCAACAAAAACCATCTATCTCACTTGGGTATGTGTGTGTGCTTGCGGGCAAAATGTGTTACTCTGAAGGAGAGCAAGGATTGGGCCTTACGGGGATTCAGACATACTACAGAGTTCTGAATTCTGATTTAGTGCTGTCCCTCGTCGCTTTCGCGCAGACGGTTTTTTGATGTCCCGAGCATACTCTTTACTCCATGTGTTCATTAACACAGTACACATGGGCCCATCGGAGTCAACACGGCAACCCTCGATAGGTCCAAGTGGCCTTTTGACGCTGTGTGCCTGTTCTTTGGCTAGGATACCCATTTTGGCCCACATAAGTGACCACTTCCTGGTGACTACTTTTGTCTATGCTGCAAAGCTGGCAGTTATTCTCGTGTCTTTAGTTTCTGGGATACTCGTGCCAGTTAGTTGGCCTGCCTCCGGCCTTAGAGACAGGGGGGGCCCTGTTGCTTCTGGGTATTAGTACGAGTTATTTGTTCGGAGTCGGAGGGCTGCATTAGTGCCTTTGGAAGTACTGGATATCAACGGATTATTTTTCATAATTACCACCAACTCTCCATGTAACGTACCGAACCCCTCTTTCAGCTAATTTTGTTTTTCTTTCAAGGCCATCTGTGTTGTCCTTGCTGAAAAAGTTATCCTTTCCGCCACATCGTCACCGTGGCCAGCAGGCGGAAGGTCAAAGTGCCAGCGCACCAATTAACTTTTAGTTTTGTTCTGAATCTGGGCCTTATCCGAATTCCATCTTCAATTATCCACTCCCTTCGGAGCTATCGAAAAATTCCATGCCGTATCTGGATAAATATTTCCGGGCATAACCGCTCTGCTGACAAATCACCGTTACACCATCAGGAACGATTTTTTGTTTGTCCTGCTCTCCACTACCGGATGAGCCGCTATCCTACGCAAGGTGGGACTACTGGATAATCCATCTGCACCTCCCAGTATTAGTAACTCCCTGGCCCCACTACTCCCGAAACCGACAAGGCCTCAGCAGGAACCGTTAGCCCAGGTCTCTCCGCTTTTTACCTTGGCAAAAACCCAAGCTTCGTTCTCATCTCACATTCTCTTTCGCTCATCCTCAACGCTGACCGGTCCTCCGGAAATGATCAGGAAAAAGGTGGGCTCGAAAAAGGCGAAGCCTCTGCCGAAGGCTCCGTGGACCGGTGCGAACAAGAAACAGCACCTGAAGGATCCTCACTCCGCTGCTTTGTCCTCAACAGTAGTCCTACACCTTCTGAAATCTCCGCTGGGCATGCTTTGAGGAGTCTCCCTACAGAATGCCCTAGCATCCTCACAAGGTACTAGAACTGAGGCAGCCGGAGGCTGACAGAAACCTCACATTCTGGCTGTCAGGGAAACTTGGCCCACCCCAGACTACCTATACGGTGAAACTTCTATCACTGGACATACCTCGGTTCGTGAGGATTCCGTTAGAGTCAAAGATAGTGGAGTGGTCCCGGATCTCAGCAACAGTCCTTCCTCCCACTTCATATATAACTGTCTACCCACTGCGCTACACTGCGCCTCTATTTTCCCTAGGTTATGTTTGGTTCTATGTTTGTAAAGCTTATGACCATCTGTGATTGAGCTGAAAAGTTTAGGAAAAATACCCAAAATTTTCTACGTAGCTTTACACTCTGAACAAAGTTAAACTAACTGACTCATAATCTTTCCGCCCTCTTTACATTATCTCCTGAACTACTTATGGAAGTTCCAAAAGTCTCCCGTAAACATGCCAGACCAAGTAGCACACCCCAAGTTCACCCCATGCGTGCCTCATGGGGCAAGCCTGGGGCAAACCTGGGGCTGGCTCCAACCTTAGGGCAGCCACGTGGGGCAAACCTGAGGCAAACCTTGGGGCGAAACGACTACTACAGACAAGATATCTCAAGAAGTGGGAACATATGGGCCGCAGCCTCGAACCCGCACCCTACTTCAAAACTTCAATACTACGCGTTCAAGCCTTTGGACAGCTGTATCTTCTGTCAGTGGTCTTAGGCCTGGTAGCCATGAGAGGCCCAAAATGAACGATTCGTGCCTCCGAGAAGGACCACCATCCTGGAGTTACCCTGGCCACTGGTGAAAGTGACACTAGCTGCTTTCCTAACAGTGGGTCCTGCCACTGGCACCAGATATATGTAACAACGACTTTTTTGTTCCAGCACATCCGGCCGCCGTTCAAAGTCGTTGGCGGACGCCATTTAGCGAGTGATCTTCTCAGGCTTGTCCTTCTCTCAGGCCCGTGCCATATTGACAAAACGACCATGTGGCATCTGCAGGGTGACAGAATTGGAACCTTCGTGTCAAAATGCATGTGAGGGTTATTCCGTCGGCCGCACTTCCTTGTCAACCGATTCACCAGAACTTGACCAAGTCTCTTCGGTGGATCCCAAAGAGTTTTTTCTCCTTTCTTCGAGTTTTCTTCATTCACGGTGGCTTTTTTCAGGGGGACCTTTTCTATTGGTGTTCAACTCTCCTCTTGTTCTCTGCTAGCCTGAGTTTGCCTAGGACTATCAGACCGATAATCAAACGTTTTCCGGTCTGACACTGGCATATATCACTATCCATTGGTCGGATGTTGCTCTTCCCACCAGGGCTCTGGACACATTGGTCTAAGGGGAGAGGTAACATAGTTTATTCAGCAGAATATTGTTGGTGGCACTGGTGGTCAGTACCACGTACTCTAGTTCTAAGTCGGCCTAGAGCACTCCGTTTTAAAGGGACTAGCGTCCAGTTTCCTAAGGCATGCCGTACAAACCCTGTAAACTTAACCAACTGAACAAATTAATTGAATTTTCTGGGCTTCGTGAGCAGAAATCGGTAGGATGTCTAGGTGACTGCAAATAGTGCCGCTGATCCGCCCTTGCCGACCGGCGAGTAACTTTCAGTCAATAAGCCACGAGGATAAAAAACGGGGTGCTCGCATTTCGGTTGTGGTGAATTCAATGACGGAATCGGTTCAAACGACAGCGTTCAATATAACCCCTTAAAAAGTTAGTTTCAAAGTGTTGGCCACTCTTGCAGGCGGCACTGCTGCAGTCATTTTGAACTTCGGAAAGGATGCCTTTTTCAGAGGTGCCACTCCAGCTTCAGGGAATAGCAGTCTGATTTTTCTGTGTCCACCAGCCCCCATCCAGTTGCTTCACGCCGCTCCCCAACCCACTTCTGAGGCATCCGAGAATAAGTAGAACTTTTTCTCTTGTTCAGTACCACTCAAAGACAGACATAGCTAGATTCGCACTTTTCATAGTTTATTGAGGATGATCGGGAATATTTCCCAGTGCAGTATACCTGTAGACTCGTGCTCTTCGTCCCAGTTGAACTTGCTCCACCAGAGCTGTTGCGGGCAATTTTTCCGAGACTACCCAAGGGGAAGCAAACGCAGCGGGATCGTACAAACTGGAGATGGATGATAGGGGTCCTCTGAGCGTAGCTGGACCATCGCAGTTACTTATCTCCGACGTTCTATGTGTTAAATTCCTGCTCTGGATGTGTAGTATTCACCTCCATGCCCTACGTAATGCCCGGAGCGCTCCGTGGTTGTCTACTTTATCGTTCATCATCCATTACGCTTCTGGCAGGTCGCAACCAATACGAAGATCTACTTCGTCGTCCTCCCAATGTACGATGATCACGTCTTGTAGATGAGGCCATCTAGATGAAGTTGCGTTTACCGACTTCAGTGGCCGCATCGAAAGGTCAGCCAGTGAAATCCCATGTTGCCTGGATCTATTTATTAGCGTCAAGAGAGACGAGAAGCAATCACATCCGACCCCCCTGTCACCATCCGAGTCCTGCCTATCCTACTCACTGCCAACGACGTCGTGGTTTTCTGAACTTGGTGTTCGACTGCAAATCACTCCTTTACCAAGGTGGCATCCGATCCGCTGTCAAAACGTTCCAAGCTTGAGCCGCTCCATCAAGGATCGCAACCGGTTCAGCCACCTCACACAAAAGCTTTGGCTCTTGGTGAACCTTGAGTCGGGGAGAATCACAGTGGGCTTTGTGCTAAACCGGGCGTAACCTTGATTACCTGGTGTATTGCTTGACGGTATCTGCCTGACCAAATTTAGTGATTGTGTCTAGCGCTTGCTCGGTGAGCCGCGGCCTGGTGTGAGCTGTTAAAGGGTATGAAACACGCCCCTGCTGCCTTTACCATCTCCCGTTGTCCATTTACCGTAGCTTTCAGGGACTTCAGACAGGCCGTCGATCCATTGTTGGGAGCACAATCTTAGAAGTCTTGGGAAGCTACGCCCCCACATGAAGTGGCATGCATACCTGCCAGAGGCTTATGTTTCGAGTGCTCTTGTGCGTCGTTTTAAGCTTGGCCGGTGCTTGGTCTGCCTGACCTGTTGTTATCACAAATAAGTTGAACAAGTCTACTGTTGGCTATTCTAGCCTGTCTGCCCGAGCAGTTGGTGAGGCTCATGAAATTGGCTTCGCGGTCACCCTGACTTTTGTACTCTGCTTCCTCAGCCCAGCGACCCTATACTTAGGTGATGGACAATAAAACGTTTTCCCTAGGGTGCGCATCGAGTGGAGCGGTCGGGGCTATCGTACAAATGTGCACCTTGATGACCAAGTTAGAAAAGCTGCAGACATCGCCGTCAGTTTGCTTGGTTTCTGACATCAGGCCATTGACCATATTCAGATCAAATTTACACAGCCAACGGCACAAGCCCCTTCAAAGTATTCTTGCTCTTGTGCAGCCTTTATCCGGTTCTGGCACTGAAAGCTGTTTCTCACGACCTGGCCGATCTTTCTCGGATTGCATGCCGTTATCGTGGCTACTCAGCCCAATTGTGCAGACAGCAGCGATCATTCGTGCTAATCCAAACGGTGCTGGGCGCGGTCAGATCCACCGCCTTGGCTGGCGCAGGTCGAGTTTGCAGGCCATCACAACAAAGTGTGGGTGCAACTAGGTTGGCTGCTCGCATCCCCAGTCAACAAAAACGGTTTTCAGGTTGGGTGTTCAGCGCAGGGCCAGTCACACCCACTGGCATCGTCTGCGGATCACAAAACATCTTTGGGTCCGTATTGCTGCTGCTCCCATGTCATTCACTCTGAGTTCTCCCACGACTGTGTTTCTTCCGTCGGGCTCGCTTGCAACAGTGACATTATAACTTAGATTTCCATGTCCGGCAAAGCTTGCTATTCCATTTGTGTAAAACGTTAGCGTGTTGCTTCCATCTGCAACCACCAACCACTTCTCTCATTTGCACGCTATGATGGCCTGTGTAAATAACCATCGACCTAGGCAAGTGCCCCAGTGTAACGAACGTTCGAGCAATGCGTAGCCAAATTTGCAACGGATCCCTATATCAAAGGACAATTATCCGTGATATTCTACGATACTAGATTATTACACGAACAATGACATGAAAATATACAATCCTCAATAATACGATCACAAGGACTCAACAACGAGAAACCGAATAGCAGCGTGTGAGCAAACAGCACGTGCGTCACGCAGGTTCTGAACAAGGATGTGCCAAAGTAGCGCTCTGGGAGCGAACAAACAACAATTGGTCCAGAAAAACAGCCAGTTCGTAAAGACAAGTCAACGGTGTAGGCAAATGAGTGATGTTGGGGAAAACACTGAATCGCGAGGGAAGAAGGGGGATTTTCCACGACCGGCTGTTACACCGCCCACCAAAATCCTCCTGGATCCTTAGCAGAGTCAAAGGTTCGGTATAAAGGTACTGGTTCTTTCTACCTGCCTGGGCCCTGCTGTCAGTGCGCGCGTCTAATGCTCGTCGTCAACGTTCTACTACTGGTCGCACCTAACCCATTGGATACATAGACGTGAGGCTAGTCTACATCTTCCACGAGACCAAGTGACCGATGGCGGGCGTGAAGGATCACATAGATGTTGTCCTCTTAGAGGGCCGTCCGGTCCTGGATGTACGTGCTTGTGTGTGTGTGTGTGTGTGTGTGCCGGGGTGTACAATGAAATCACAGGTATGACTACACATCAAAGGAGGACTGTCTGCAATGTCAACAAAAGACCGCGTGGCAAGAAAACGAGTAAAATGTAGCATGTGTGTGTGACCTGAGCTCCGCTACTTCCACATATGCAAGGGGCATTCGGTAACGTCAACAAAAAGCAAAACAACGAACATTGTCACATGTTTGACGGGTTTACGGTGTGTAGAGTGCGCCGTGCATGTGTGTATGTATCGGGATGTACAATGGGATCGCATTCATCACCACATATCGGAAAGAACCTTCTGTAATGTCAACGGAAGACCGCGAGCACTGTAACTTGTTTGCCGGAGGCCATGTGGTATATATGGTGTTTCTTTATCCACCTCGATGACTGGTGTGAAAAGGTTTACTAGACCTCAGGGTTATCAGCTCCTCCGTCTTCGCTTTCGAGTAGGTTAATACTGCGTATGTCACGAATGAGCACTCCGTTAGCTGTCTTCACCTTCACCGTTCTTATCATTCCGTCAGTGCTTTTGATGGTTTCCGTAACTACTCCCAAAGACCAAGCGCTGAAATGTGCGCGTTCGTCGGCGATCAGAACCACGTCCCCAACTTTGAATGGTCTTGTTTTGGCCAGCCACTTCTGTCGAGTCTGCAAAGCCGGTAGGTACTCCCGCAGCCATCGCCTCCAGAAGACCTTGGCCAGATAGTTCGCTTGCTTCCATCCATGGAGGTAGCTCCCACGAAGGTTTACCGGCCCCTGGAAACCTTCGTTCGACCTTGATGTCAATAAGTCGTTCGAGGTGAGCGCCAGGTGGGTGGGGTCGCCGTTCCTTACTGGAACCAGGGAGCGGTTGTTCAGGATTCGCTCCACCTCAGTCATGACGGTGTTTAGCGTCTCGTCGTCAGGCGGCTGCTGCTCCATGATTGACAACAATATCCGTCTGGCGGACCGGATCATGAGTTCCCATAAGCCGCCTCGGTGGCTGGCCTGTGGGGGGTTGAAATGCCATCGTATGCTGTAGGCCACGGTTCGATTCTGCAGTTCGTCCCTGTTTATGTTCTTGTGCCAACGCTGCAATTCCCGGTGAGCGCCCACAAAGTTCGATTCATTATCTGAGTATATATCCTCCGGTACGCCTCTTCGGTTGATAAATCTTTGCAAGGCCCGTAGAAACGAATCGGTCGTCATCGAATGTGCGACTTCTAGGTGTACCGCACGTGACTTCATGCACGTCATGATACATCCGTATCGCGTTTCTAATCTTTTCCCGCACTTGATCCACAAGGGCCCGAAATAGTCCAACCCGGTGTCACTGAACGGCCACCAGCCCGTAGTCACCCTGCATTCTGGTAGTGGGGCCATGAGTTCTTTGTCTGCTGTGGCATTGCGTCTCCTGCATTGCACACACCGTCGGATTACGCGTTTTACAGTCTCTCGTCCTCTCAACAACCAAAGGCGCTTTCGGGTGACGCTTGTCACGTGATTTTCCCCGGCATGTCCCTCCACGGCGTGGACGTGTTGAATCATTAGCTCTACTACAGGTTGTCTTGCAGGCAGCAGTATAGGATACTTTGTGTCGAAGTTCGGGTGGGCGTTGGTCAGCCCACCATCCACCCGCAGCAGTCCGTCGATGAGTTTGGGGTTTAAACGCCTCAGCTCGCCTCTTGGAGATGGCATGTCTTTATTGGTCGGCCCCACTTCTTCCGCCCTCTTGAGTTCTCGGGCGAAAGCCTCGCGTTGTATCATTCTGAAAATATTGTACTCTGCCGCTTGTAGCTCATCGGGACCTATCGGGCCGAACCGTATCCGGCCTGAGGACCGTAGCCCTTTCATGACTAGTAAATTTCTCTCGAACCTGGTTAACCAAACTAGCGAACGAAGCGTCTTCATCCAGGAAGAAAACCTGACCAGTCACCATAGAATGGATGTCGCTTCGACGACGTTGGCCACCATCACTACGCCTTTGATCTCCAGTTCCACTTCCGTAGGAGGTTTTAATTCGAACGCGGGCCAGTCCTGTTTGGGCAGGTGCAGGAAGTTTGGCCCTCTCGTCCACGTGTCCAGTTGCCTGAAGTTGTTCGCACCTCGGGAGCACAGGTCGGCTGGATTATCGCCAGACCTGACATGATTCCACTGGTGCGTGGCTGATTCATCGTGGATAATCGTGAGCTGGTTAGCAATGAAAGTACTAAACCGGCTCCGGACGTTGTTGATATAGTAAAGTACTATCGTTGAATCCGTTCAGAAGCTCACCGACCAAATGTAGAGATCGAAACATCTCTTCACAGCTTGCACCACCCTGACTGCCAACACGGCTGCGCTGAGTTCAAGGCGTGGGATTGAGACCGACTTCGGTGGAGCAACGCGGGCTTTGGCGAACAGGATCCTCGTGGTACATTGTCCATCTCCTGCGCACCATCGTCCGTAAGCCAAAGCTCCATAACCGACTTCGGATGCATCGGAAAAGGCATGTAGTTCTCCAGTCCGTGTCGTATGGCCAGGAGTCAAACATCGTGGTATTCTTATGTCCCCTAATTTCTTCAAGGTGTTCAAAAATTCTTCCCAGTTCAACCGGTCCCCTCGGTCCAGTGACGGCCCCAATCAACTTTCTTACGGCACAGCCGCTGCAGCAAGATCTTTCCGGGTAGCAGCCATGGTGAGACGAAACCGAGCGGGTCGAACAAACTTGAGACGGCAGATAGTATGCCACGACGGGTTATTGGCAGCTCGGGAACGTTTAGTTCGAAAACAAAGTCGTCCGTTCCCGCGTCCCATTGTATCCCTAAGATGCGCTCGATAGGAAGTGGAGAGCCATCCAAATCTCTTACCCTTTCGGCCTTTTCGTGATACGGGATGACCTTCAGCACTTCTGAAGCGTTCGACATCCATCTAGCTAGATGGAAGCCGCTCACTTCAAGCAATCTCATCAGACCCTTGAACTGCTCTAGAGCTGATTCCACATCATCGAATGACCCAAGGTAGTCATCGACGTTGAAGTTCCTGCTGACGCTTCCTACCACCGTCCGATGTACCAGATCGCCATGTTTGTTCGCTGATTCTCGGGGGGCGTAGTTCGCACAAAATGGTGACAATATGGCTCCGAAGGGGTGGACGGTCATCCTATAATTCACCACTGCGTTGTCCCGGTCGCCCCCTTCCCACCACAGGAAACGCAAAGCATCTCGTTCTCCTACCGGAATCTTCACCTGATGGAACATTTCCCTAATGTCGGCAGACAGAGCCACTTTACCCACTCTGAAACGGCACAAAACATCGATCAGTGGTGTGGTCCAGTCAGGCCCCTGTAGTAGGCGATCGGTTAACGACTTGCCCTGGAACTTGGCCGCACAGTCGAAAACCACCCGCAGTTTATTGGGTTTCTTGGGGTTGATAACCGGATGGTGAGGCAGATACCAGATACCCCTTTTGCTGTCGGTGTTAACAGGCACCTTTTCAACATAACCGAGGGCCTCGTTTCGCTTCATCAAATCCGCGTATCGTTCCCACAGATTCTGGTCTCGAATGAAGCGTTCTTTTAGTCGTAGTAATCGTTGGAGAACATAATTTCTGTTATCAGTCCACAGGTCGACCGATGTGCGCCATGGGAGGGGAACCTCGAACTGTTTTTTGAGACCTCTAGCGCCTTGCCGTACCGTTTGCAGAGCGGAGTGATCCTCTTGAGACAACGATGGTCTTCCGTCTCCAATGTCATGAAACTCCTTTTCATACAGCCGTTGCAGATGATACTCTATGCGGTCCGTTTCGGCGGATAGGTAATTCACGGAACCGCGTACCCCTACTGGACCGTATAACATCCATCCCAGAGCCGTGCGTACGGCATAAGGTGCCTGGCGGTCGCCCACTCTCTGGTCAAGCACCCAATGCGCCTCTGGCACGTCGCAGCCGATGAGGAGATCCACTTCATCATCTTCCCAGTCTACAACGGTTACGTCCTGCAGGTGGGGCCACCTTGTCAATATTGCGTTCACCGACCTTGGTGCTCGCATGGGGAGATCCGCTAACGTGAATGCCTCCGTTGGTTCAATTTCCTCGTTAGTGTCCAGAGAGATGAGTTGCAGTCTCAATCTACCGGCGGTCATTACCTGTGTTTCGCCCACCGTGCTCACTGCCAACGAAGTCGCACATTTGGCCAGTTGGTGTTTGTCAGCAAACCGCTCTTTCACTAAAGTGGTGTCGGATCCACTATCAACGAAAGCCAGCGCCTTGACTATCCCAGTCGGAGTCACTACTCCCACGGCCACTACGCCTAAACGTACCGGTTTACTGGCAGATCGTGACGTTGAACAAATCACACTGGGTTTGGTACTCGCCTCGGATATGGTTACTCCCACCCGATGCAGCAGCCGATGGTGTCTGCCCGTGCAGCCCTCGTAACCACATCGGTTCCTTGTCCTACAGGCTGCTGCCCGGTGCGTGGTATTGAGACAGATAAAACATGCTCCTGCCATCCTCGCCATTCCCCATCGTTCGTCTATTGTGGCGTTGCCGAACTTGGGGCACTCTGGTAGGCCATGGCTAGTACCACAGGATCTGCAATTGGGTTGCGCTGTGGCATCTCGTGAAATGACATGTGTATTGGTCCAAGGCTGGTACTTTGGATGTTCCCGTACAGGGGTTTGGACTTGGCTAGTACTGGGCTTGTTTGCTCGGTTGCTGTCCCGGATGAGTCGGCCGAGTCTGCTGTCAGCTATCTTGGTTTGCCTGTCCAAGTATTCGGTCAGGTCTTCGAAGTTGGCTTCTCTGTCGCTTCGGCTTATCCGTTCTGCTTCTTCCACCCACCGACCCTGTAGTTCGGGAGAGAGGTGACGGACTATGCCTTCCAAAGTGTGCATGGCGTCTAGGTCAGCCCTGTAACCTAAATGGTCGAGGGCTATTGAGCAGTTTTGCATTTAATCACCAGGTCAGCCATGGTGTAGACGTCGCCCTTGGTTCTTTTTGCCTCTACCATAACGCCCTCTATAAGGTTAAGGGCTACTTTGAAAGGTTGGCCAACCAAGTCCCTTAGGATCTTCCTTGCCCTTGTGTAGCCTTGTTCCGGGTCGAGCATGGTGCACCCGTCGATAGCTTCTCTTGCTCGGCCTCGGCAGTAGTGAGTAAGGTAAAGAAGCCTTTGCCCAGGGTCGGTTACCTTATTTTCAACGAACGTCTCGGACCTCTTGACAAACTTGCAGTATTGCTCAGCTCGCCCGTCGAAAGCCGTTAGTTCCACTCTAGGCAGATCGATCGATGGTGGTTTATAGTCGGCGACCGGCGTGAGGTTCCCTACCTTATTGCACCCTAATCTATCGGAAGTGTCGAAGTCGCCGGTCTCATGTTCTCGCTCTTTCTGTGTACACTTCTTCTCTGCTTCCTGCGCCTGTAGTCTAGCCGATAGTAACTGTTGCTCTAGTTCTAGTATTCTCAGCTTATATAAATCGACATCCTTACGATCAATATTGCTCTCATTAACACATGAACTAGCACTGACAGGACTAAGCGATCTAGCATTAACTAAAGAATCATATGTACCCAAAACCTCTCCAGAGACTTGCCGTGTTACTTCCTGTCCGGATTCCACTGCTTTTGATCCTTTTCTTGGCATTTTGCGTGTTTTTTCTCGTTCCAAATTTATCTATTGAGTATTGTAACGAACGTTTGAGCAATGCGTAGCCAAATTTGCAACGGATCCCTATATCAAAGGACAATTATCCGTGATATTCTACGATACTAGATTATTACACGAACAATGACATGAAAATATACAATCCTCAATAATACGATCACAAGGACTCAACAACGAGAAACCGAATAGCAGCGTGTGAGCAAACAGCACGTGCGTCACGCAGGTTCTGAACAAGGATGTGCCAAAGTAGCGCTCTGGGAGCGAACAAACAACAATTGGTCCAGAAAAACAGCCAGTTCGTAAAGACAAGTCAACGGTGTAGGCAAATGAGTGATGTTGGGGAAAACACTGAATCGCGAGGGAAGAAGGGGGATTTTCCACGACCGGCTGTTACACACAGCGCTTTCTCTGCCTGCGTTTTCACATCTCTTTACTCGCTTGTCCCTTCCGTAAACTTGTTCATTTTCCATGTCAGAACTCGCCGCTACTACTCATTCACTGGCACATTTATTGTCACTGTTCGCTGCCTCACCACAATTGCCGATTGATATTCCTCGTTGGAATATATTCCGCAGTCCTCCATCAGTCAGCAATGAGATTAGTGATTATTTGCTGTTTGCCCACATAGTGTCCTTTCATCGCTTTGTCCTGGTCTTGCAAGGCACCATGACTGTCCCACATTTGCACATCGCGGATATACCTGTCATGCAGCTCCGCCGTTGTTAATATCTCAAGGTGCCCGTGAAAATAGTCTTCGAAAGTCATTTGCTTACCGTCCACCCACTATTGCATCACCCATGCATTCTATCCGCCTACGCAATCGCTTTTCGATTAGTCTCAGACAGATTTGTCACCCTGCTATCACCTTCGTGTGGATGTTGATACATCATTTTCCACCTATTGTACAGTAAAAATATAACTGAATGCTTACATGTCCTTAGTCGGCCCTTCCTTCATCAATTTGACAGTCCCTCCTTCCTTCAAAACCTGCCAATTGTTTGACTCACATATTATGGTAGTAACTTCGTAAGTAACCAGCATCCATATTCTGTCACTATCTTCGATGCTTAGATTATTTTATGCTGTAGCTTTTGTTATACGCCAGCCTTCTCATTTATATGTCATGCAGCTTTATTCACCTGCAGTTATTGCATAGTACACTCAATTCGACTTTTGTTAACTGCTAAGCATTTGCCTGTGCCCCACCCTTTCATCTCTTTTGTGGACTATCTACCCTAGTAGTCGCTGTAGCTATGCACATCCCACATTGATCCACCTTCACTTTTACACTGATGTTTCTCGGTCAATGCACTAAAGGTGACCAATTCGCTTCGCGCTTCTCGTTTTCTCCGGTTTTCTTTCATCATCTCTTTGGTGGTCTCCTTACACCTCCAGAGGTGTCCCTCGTTCACTATAAAGCTGCCTTCACCAGTAACCGACCATCAGCCGCCACCCTAATTTATCGCACCTCATATTGACTTGCTGCCATGAATCCATATCCCTGCTGACATTTCGTGACTTATATGTAATAATTGTATTAACTCACTGGTCACTTATCGGCTCATCTCTACCTATTTCCTCCATCTGTGTCCTTGAATCCTCTCTCTTTATCCATCAAATTTCCCGTCCTCTTCCCTTGTGCTTGAATCCATCGGAATCTCGCCATCGTATTTCCTCGCTATACTGGCCGTTGATTCGTTGCATTTTATCTCTGAAGATCCATTTTTACATCATCGAGTTTTCAATCCACATACATTTCGCGTCCTGCAGCTTTCAAATGACTATTTGAATTCCCCTTGGTAAGCTCTTCTCCTTAAAGAGAGGTTAACAAATATCCGTTGACTTCACGAGAGTTTCTAATGTCGTGGTTATTTCTGATACTATTAATGTATATACCCCCCTTTCGAACCGGCTCCAGTCATTATTAGCCTAATCAGCCAATTGACCTTGACTTTTGAACCTGCCGGGAATTATTACCGTTTTGGTCTACTTGAACACTTCTTATTATTGCGTGCACACATGTTGCACCCTTTTAGAAACCTCGAACCTGACACCGCTTGAATCATCTGATCAAGAACTCCAGCGGGCTTTGTCCGCTTCAAAAATTTACCACTATTGTAATCGTTTTAATTATCGCTGATGATCGATGGCTTCCATAGCTCGCAGTCAGAAATAGCAGGTTAGGTACAACAGCCTCTGTCTTGGATCGGTCGTTGAACCTTCGACAAGGGTTGCAAATTGTTTAGCAAACTTGCATTCTTGTTCTGATCGTTCGTCGGGTTCTTTGGAACAAACTGCTCTACGGCCGGTGCGGGGCTTCCGCTCTCTAAACTACTCGATTCATTGCATAGGTAATGTTCAATAGCTCGCCGCTTCAGCTCGCCCCGTCTAATTTTGTCCCCTGCTCCGTGAGTCTGCTAACTAGCGGATGCTAGCCACTTTCCTTTGCTAGGCTTTCCGCTTGGACAAATCAGAATTGACGCGATATGTAATTCTCTCGGTACCACAAAAGCTTGCCCTGAGAGAACTATTAGATCTAACACCTCCAAGGAGCCAGCTGCTCCAAGGCTGCCTATTTTCCTGTCCGGCCTGTGGCCGTTTTGATGACTTACTATGGATAGTGCACATCTCTTTTCAAATTGATCCATTTGAGTGCTGCAAGGCACTTTTGAGCGGCGCATAACCGGCTTACTTGGTTAGCAAAACCAAAGACTTTCAGAAATCCCGTTATCATGGTGTTCTCGGAGAAGTTTCCATATTTGTTTACCACGTGCTTTAATTGAGAGAGAACATTATGAGGACTTTCCTCCCACACAGGCTTCATCTGCAATTTTACCTAATTGTTCGAGAAACCTTGAAAGAGAGTGTGCAGCAGGTACGTTAGAAGAAAAAAGAAGACGGTAACTACCTTGAAACGGAGTGAATTAGTCCAGGAGTTAGATCAATCACAAAAACGGACTAGGTAGCCCCACTATAGGGTGTGCGTGGGTGTGGATCCCGGTCAAAGTGGACCAGCTAATTCCGGAATGTATCGAAGATAACGGTGGAGTCATGGGAGCGATATGAAGACGGTGGTAACCACTGCAGAGCATCTTTGCAGACGCCCTGCACGCCCGAAATCAGCCGGCTAAAGAGGGGGATCTGACCGCGTCCTGCACCGTTTGTTTTAGAATCAGTTGCATAAATGTGGTGAGATCAAGTAGTCCATGTTCTAGTAGCCGGATTGTGGGAATCTTGGAGAAAGTAGTCGTGTGACGGACGAAAACCAAATCGTGTGTAAATCTTGGTTGTTCTGTAGAGTGAGAGAAGTTCCAGGTTATTCATGGAACGAAGCAGGTGATAATCACCGTTAGTGAGGTAGGTTCTGGAGGCAAAAATGAAAACACTGCAGTCTAGCAATCTATCAGCAGTGGGTTTAGAAAGAAACGCATGGCAAAGACATCATGCCAGGGCACTAGCACTAACAGGAATGGGCCATCGTGACGTTAAGTTCTGGTATTTTGATCAAACTGCTTGCCGAAAGCAAAATAGAACAGTAATAGCAACAAATTTTCTTGAGGGTCACTGATAATTACCACTAAGTTAAGGAGGTGAGGGTGAGCCACACCTGAGGTGAACACTTACGTTCATTTATGTGATTGGTAAACAGAAACGCATATGAGTCACGTGGTTTGTTCTTCAGAAAGAGGCCTGAAATCTGGTGTGGTGAAATGGGGTATCAACGAGTAAACGCCTAACGCTTGAATGAGTGCAAGATACTATATGTGCTTCTTCGTACTCTCTAGCGTTAGCGATATTCTTACTGGTGGTAGCGGCTGGTAAATAGGGATCTTACAGACGTTGGTTAAACAAGACAGCATGAATCGAAGAATCAACAGAGTAGCATCGGCCAGTAGGGGTCGCGGTAAGGAGCGTTGAAAATAAGAAGTGGATAAACAGATACATGGAAAGCGTTGTTTACAATCACAGAGTACGGGCTTGACTACGTTTATATGTTCGCTGCTAAGTAGAGTGAACCAAAATGCTCCTTGGCATCCGTAGGTAATAGCTGTTTACAGGGAAAAAGCTGCTGAGATCTAGAAAGTGTCCCAGGCCAAGTTCGTAGGCTCGGGTAAAAGACACGTAGAATGAACCTTTGTACATTGAGATGTTTAGTTATTACTTTTTTCAATGATAAGAAGGAGCTTGTTCCTAAAGGAAGAATATTTATTAGCGAAGAAGTTAGACCCCATGGCATTCCCAGAGACTGAAATGAAGACCATCGTCGGAAGACGTGTTGACGTGAAGGCTGAAGTAAAAGATGTACATGGTACAATACTGCCAAAGAAAAAACAGGTTTTTTGGTAGACAGCCTAGTCATAGGGTCTCCAGATGAAATATTTCATACCCTTCAACGTAATTCAGGGGCGAACAAAGTACTAGTTACTGTTTAGCAAATTTACTTTGTACATTCTGAATTGTTAATTTATCGGTCTGTCGTGAGTTAAAAAAGACGACGGCGCAATATTCCAAAAGTGGTCTGAAGAGTTCTCAAAATGCTAAGGTTGCCCTCCAGAAGACCGAAGGTTCTGTTAACCAGGCCAATTAGCCATATAGCTTTAGCAAGATGCACTGCCGAATGTTTGGAGAAATTGAATGTACATGAATATTGAAATCCCAGGTCTCTAACCTCCGGACTGTTGGGGGTAAACTGAGCAATAACTCCAAAAGTTTCTGCGGGAACATTACAACTATACCTAAGGTTACAACTTTTGTCATCGGAGAATTTCATCAACCCTAAACTGTCCCCTAATCTAGTTACAGTAAATTGCTAGTTTTTTAGCAGTGGTGGAAGCTAGGGCGCCATATTCAAAGAAGTAAGTAGTTTAAAAGTAATTTGCAAAAAAGAACGCAGCGCCGCTTGTGATGACGTAAAAAACGTCAATAATTTAAACAAGAAACAGTAGGAAACCTAGTACATTACCCTAATAACTTCACTGGTTACTGCTCGAGATGACGATAAAATTCTCTCAGCCTCCACCACTTGTTTTCGGGATGTTGGATTTGACGAAAATCAACTCAAGATCAAGTCAACAGTTCCGTAAGTTTTCAAGTTAGCCAGTAGCCCACAGTGGGAAGCTCGATCAAAATCTTATTTATGTCAAAGAGAATTACGATTACTGATTTACCACTGTTGGTGGCCGTAGTAATGAATTTAGGGGATTCACTCAGAAAGCGGCACACGATCATGCTCGAAGCAAACAGTGCTGTCCGGAGGTAATGAGATTATCGTGCAGCAGATGAGTTTTCAGCTTATTTTTAATCGGTCTTTTCACAATTCGGGAAACTGAAGGGGTATGGTTCTCTAGCCGAAAGCCGGTTAGGTCCTTCCGTGAACTTTCTAGGGAATTGAGATAAAAACCGATGTTTTCCAGTGGGAGTGGAAAGTGCTGCTGCCCATAGATTACGAGACAACCCTGAACTACAAGAATAGGATATTAGTTCCACCTCCAAAGAAGGTAACCGGTGGTGCAGCATCTGGGCCTGGGCGGTATGGCTGACCAATTTTGATAATTTGTTCTGTTGAGTCGAATGAATGGAATGCAGTACCTGAGAAGTGGGCTGATATCAGTGGCTCAACTCGATATAGGTATGGAGAGCCACCGGTTTTTAGATACGAAGCAAAATAAGTACTGAATGCCCTGAAGATCTCCTGGGAGTCAGTTTTATAAAAGTGGCTATGTACGATAGATAAAATAGGAAAATTTCGCCGAAGGTTTCCCAGTTCCATGATCTTGAATAAAGCTCCGGCCCTGAGTTCCTGTTTTCTTACAGAAAGGTGTTTCAATCGGTGATATTGAATGAGATGAACGGTTTATTTGTAGGAACAACGAAAAATCTCTTGACCCAATGAATTTGCGCTGTAGCATAGGAAGCCACTTTTTTAGTGGACAAATACTGTTTCGTTTATAGAGTCCAAGTAGTCCTTTGGTTGGGGTGGCTAGGTCAGCGGATTAAAGCTGACCCGCCACAGTGTGCAGGTCGTCAGATAAAAAGAAAGCCTCCCATTTCTGGGCACGAACAAGCTAGGGTGAGTGATTCCAGCTAGCATGGTGGAACGGTCTTTTTTGTGGTCTGTTTAGGGATGCTTCGTGTTGTTACCGGAAACTCCCACCTTAAAGGTAAGTGGTCACTACCTAGGAAGCTGTTTCCGACCGGTGTTTGCGCAGGAGATAATTCCGACATGAGAATGGGGTCAATAATGTTATTGCCTCTAGTTAGACACATCACACGTTGAGTCCGTCCTACTAAGTAGGTGCTGGTCGAGAAGTGTGGTGGTTGATATGGGCCTTCCAAATTGGACCAGGGAGTGCCTGGTGCGGTAAAGTAATCGGCCGCCAGTTAGGGGCCGGTTATGTCAGCATCAGCAGTTAACTCTTATATCACAGGCGAGAAGTCGTCTTGATCAATATCAGGGGGGTGGTAGGTGAAACTAAAAATCAATTCGGAACATCCTGCAGTGACCTGTAGCCAAACTGAGTCCGGCAATTTACCCAGTATGGAGTGCCGATATAGTCTCGTCCGCAGGGCTAGCCCTGCATATGTAGGACAGCTTCCCTGTCGCCGGGTCAGTCCATTTTTCCTAAAAGCTTGGCACACTGTCATAGCGTTATCCTATTTTGGAGTGGAGTATGTCAACCAAGTTTTGGTAATCAAAATAAGGTCGTAATCAGGCGTGAACAGTAATACGCGCAGCATTCAAGTCTTGTCCACTACTGAGAATGCATTCAGAACAAGGGGTGAGGGTCATTTAGTGGAACCTAGGATAACTTTAGTTTCTTTATAGGACTCCGGCACAACGTTCGCTGAGAAAGGATAGGGCAACGCAGTCAGTGCTCGTTGGGATAGAGTAGTCGTTGATGTGAATGAGGGAGTACGACATCATGGGTGGTGGAGCAAGCTGAGTGGGCATACCTGGCGAGGGTTTCAGCTGGGTTGTTAGGATAGGCTGGGCGTGGTCAGTACTGACTTAATCTGGTAGATTTGAAGGAGAGAGTCGGTTTAAAGGCCTGATAAGTATGGAACAACACCGTAAAGAGTGGCTGAAGAAAGCTTTGTTACTGGTAGATGCTGATAGTTGCTGCACAGAGGTGTGAGGAGTGAAGGATAGGTGGCTTTTGAGCGGGAGAAAAAAGGAAATCTATTAGTATCAAGTACCTTGGCACCAGCCCGAATACCGACGGTAATACAGGTGCTCTCTTTATATCAACGAGTTGATGGGCTGTAACCTGGAGGAGGAATGTGGACAGGAAGTGGAATATGGGGGTGCTGGTTAGCGCAGAGGCTGGAAGGTCGTTGGTACAGTTGTAGGTAGCGTGAGGCAGTAAAGGGATTCAGGGTAGGCGAGATGTCGGATTGATAAAAAATGGGCGGTTCATGGGGAAAATATTACTTAGGTTACGATAGAGGTTACCTAAAACACTAAAGCAATCGTCTGGCGTGAAAGGTGGCGGTACTAGAAAGGCACGAGGGTTTGTTGTAAGAGCTCGATGAGAGGGATAAGCAGAAGTTGTGGGACACTCATGACTAAGTGGTATGTGAATTCCAGTTAGTGGACCGTGGTTTTGGGCGGGAAAATATGCCCTGAATTACTTTACTTTCTCCGTTGTTGGACTCTGTATTGCTGCACTTGTAGTACTCAGCAATAGGGAGTGTGGCGTGATGGGTGAGTTAGAGTTGATCGTAGTATCAGCAGCGTGCATTCAGCCTAGTATTGGCGCTTTTGCTGGTTTGTGAGATGGCTTATGCACAGCGTTTTGTGCGCCGTAGGCTGTGGAGTGGCTTGAAGTCGAATTGATATTGCGTGCACGTTGCCCATCGTCAAAAGGTGGAGAAGTAGATAGATGAGTGTGGGGTGTCCTTGGCGAAGCTCAATACGTGCTGGCTAACCTGGCGAATTCCCTTTTGCAGTGAAGTTTGTCTGCAGCTGTTTAAATGATCTTGAACTGGGTGCTCGAATCGATGGTGGGCTGTTTCTTAATGAACTCTTTGGCAGGTTTTCCGTCAAGGAATTTGAGCATTAGCTGACAAGGTTAGCGTTGAACGTCCATTCGTAGCCAAAAGCTCTGGCAAGCGTGGCGTGTCATATTGGTTGTACTTAAAAGGCTGTGTTTTACTCTTTCAACGGGAATTCCGTTGGGTGTATTATACACCACAGCTTTTTTTGGTTGCTGACCCTTTGCATAATTTCTGTGAAACGCCCAGCCCAGACTGGGTCTTGCGATAACATTTATTGAGGATCAGAGACGTACGCGAGCTGAATAAACTTGGATAGGGCTTCATCAACTGAGGGTTAAAGAGATTTTGTTCCGGGGTCTCAGCCCCTTTATTTGCCCCGCTGAAAACTTCAACCAGGCTGACAGAACACGGATTCGGTGAAAGTTCCGAAACTGTTTACTTGGCGAGTATTTTGGTCGAACTTTAGCACAACCGACCAATGGGGGTGTAATTTGTTTGGCTGACTGTTTTGGCATTGTGACACTGACTGCTGTTGCACCTGGGAGCCGAATGAACAGAATGTTGTTAAGTTCTACAATGTACGAGTTTCCCGAATTAAAAACTTGGAACCCTGTAGTTTTGGATCAGAGAAATGTAACATTGTGGAGTTGCTGGAAATGAAACAATGGCAAACAAAAATTTACTGATGGTTTCGGAAGAGGCGGTTATACTCAATATGAAATGAAACCGAAAGCAAACTGTCGGCATGATGCAAACGTTTCTGTTGTAGACAGATTTAAGCCTCCGTTCGTATCCTGGAGAGCGCTTCAAAGATTCTCTTTGCGAGAATTTTTAAATCAGTTGTTCAGGACGAGTCTGTGCCCAAAGAAAATCCCTGGGAATTTTCTTTTGAGCTATGGGAATACTCTAAGAAGCTGTAGTATTTATTTTTGCTCTAGATAGCTGAGTAGAAACTGTACTGATTTTAATTGGTAAGTGACGTGGTGTGACTGTTCACTTATTGCCGTTGTCTAGCCTAGAAACAATGATAATTTTTAGATAGACTCTCATAGGGTATTTTTAGGTAGGCTCGATCGTCATTTTCCCAGGAAAGATATGCGCTGGTGTTTTACGATAGTAGCTTACGATCTCACTGTGGGGTGATGCATATAATTAATCTGACAATCGTTTCAGTATAAATAACTCACACTGTTAGGAACGTCACTAAACCAATTATAAACGAAGAGAAAAGATAAAACTGAGACAGCCTGTTTTAGATTCACGGTGACCTAGAGTGGAAAAACAATAACTTTCTAGGTTTTTTTGCATTGCAAAGGGACAAGGCTAAAGAATTGTGCTTATCGCGCCAACAGTGTGCAATTCCAGTACACAGATAAAAAAAAGCAAACCCTGAACAAACCTATCAATTGGTGACCGGTGAATCATGATGTATCAATCTGAAAATGAAAACTCGCTGATAGACCAAAAGGGATGAGTAGCTGTTGCAGCATTAGAGGCAAATAGCTTGAAGGAAGCGATGCTAAATTTGCTGACAGGTAAGCTCCCCTTATATGGCTTCCGTTTTGAAAGGAAAGCTGTCATTTTCGTGTGCCTGGGACGGTTATCCAAAATAGAGCATATGATGAAAAGTTAAATATATCAGTCGGCAGACACTGGTAAAGTTACGTGGCTGGATTTGAGTGGGCTCATTGATGCACCAAAGTCTCCCGACTTGTCTAAAGTTTGATGTCACTACTTCTACTAACGTGAGCAAGTCGTACGCAGTGGGGTGTGAGTGACATGATAATTGATTGGAGTTGTGGGGTTGGTACTCAGTTACAATACGAGAACCCTCCTGATGCAGTATTGAGTTGCAGGAGACGTAACAATCGAGTCGAATCAAAGAATGATGATATGGAATGGGTATGAACCAGTGTTTGCTGAAGAACGAATGAACTCCAAATTCACCATGATCGGGGCTGTCACCGCGCCAGTAATCGGCACGAAGATTGATTACGGAACATAGTGAAAGCTCAAGACTTGGTAAGATTTGCCTCCTTTGTTTTGTGTGGTAGACGCTAGCACGCTAGAATACATATATATCCACTTAAAGTCAGTGTATCATGAGCCTCCAGTAAATTATTGGGCCAGACAGTGCGATTGAATGCCCAGAAGTAATGCGAATCAGCAATAAACGAAGATGGCTGAAGTCTTAGAGAGGTTCCAATTATGGGTGATGATCACAGCTGTTGAGACGAAGCAAACTTGATTAGAATCCGATCAAGATTTTCAGCGAGGCGACGACATATCTTGTACCTGCAAGTAAAAAAGAGTAGAAGGTTGTATTCCGGATTGGGACAAACGCTAAATTAGGATAGAGTAATATGTGGAGTTCTTCAGAGACTGTTTTGGGCACCATGGACACATTAGAACCTGCCTCTTCTTGTAAATGGGCACCGAATAAACATTGTTCCACCTTCACTGGTCAACGGCTGTGGCATTAGTCGAAAGGTTTACGTCTTCATTTCAAAAGCGGAGATGGTTTGTACCCTTTGCAAGTAAAGGTTCGAAAATGAAGGTAAAGTTTTGCTCGGAGGGCTCTCGTGTTTACACATCATGTGCCCTCTGAGTTACCAAAGAAGGTGTTTTCGGCGTGAAAATATTAATGAGTAGTTATTTGGGTACACCTCAAGAGATAATTAATTGTGGGTGGCATCTCATAGACGATAATGGTGATAATGGTTTATTTCGGATAACCCCGAGGCATGCTGTAACGCAACATCAAACGGTACAGTTGGACGAAGAGTCCGAATTCCAAGAGAATGATAGAGGTATATGCACTCGATATTGTACAGGAGAATGTTTTTAAATTACTCATTAGAGCGGCTCCCGGCAAGTTTCAACTGAAGGTCGGGTGGCAAAGCCGGCCAAGCCAAGGTGTAGCTGGTCAGGGGTAGTGGACTCTTACATAAATATCACAGAGGGACTATGCAACAAAAGAATCAATCAGAATTGACGGAAGTTTTGTTCACCTTGAGGAAAAAGTAGTCTTCAAGGGAGACATGAACCTGCTATAGCGCTCCGCGGAGTATGGCACGGCTTTGGAATGGAAATCAGACGATAAGAGGAATGAATTTGCAGACAAAGAACAAGAAAAGTTTTTCAAAGATTACCCTTGTAACGTGCAGCTACCGAATATCGACTGAGTCAGTTAAATACCAACTGAGAGACTCATTTGTAGAGAGAGATTGCTAGTTGATGGCGAGAGAAGTGGCCGGATGTAAACATGTGATCTTTGCGCACATTGTTTACTTTCAGAAAGGTCGAATGGGAAGCACAAAAATGGAAATGGGACCTGGGCAACAAATTAATTTGTGATGCATAGCCATGATAGTCGCAGATACACGGTTTGCAAAGACGCGTATTCAAATGACAAGTAAATATTTACCTAATGGTTATCGTTATCTAAGGGCTGAACATGATGACAAAAGAGGTGCAAGGTTGTGTCGCGGTTCTTTTACGTATTCGGGTGCTGGTGGTTTCCGGTCTCTGGACTTGGCAGACCTCACGTAATTGAACCTCCAAAGGCATTTGTGGAAAACAGAACATGGGATTCGTAATGTGGTCGGCAATGATGTAAGAAACCCGTGAGGATTTAGTTTATCTGTGAAGTGCTTGATCTACCCCCCCCCCAACCAACACAGGCCCGGACGGAAGAACTAGGGGCTGAGCTTGAGAGCTCTCTTGTTCCAAGTTTCCCTTATGCAGGATCGAGTCAGGGCTGAAATGTAGATTTCATCTGCTATTGAAAGAGGCATAGATTACGAGATCAATACGTTTTCGTGCAGTCCCTCTTTTCTTGGACTCCTTTTCTGTTAGGAGGGGTGAGTGATTAAGCCTATCCCGTGAGGAGTTCTTTCTGTTTTTTCTCCACATTGGTAATGAATCTTATGGCTCTCAGTTATTTAAAGTTCATGGTTTTCCTCTATAGTCTCACGTGCCATAGACCAAGCCCTGTCCTATTCCGCTTACTAATCGACTACCATTGGGGTTAGCCTGTCCAGCCATTTTCTAATGTACCCCTTATAGCCAGTATGGATTTTGTTCGAATCCTCATCTAACTGCCGATCCATGCCTGTCTCGCTCCTTCAACGTTTCGCCTTCTTTTCTGTCTTCCACCATATGGCAATAGAATGGACATTAGGTGGAAGCTCCTTGATATCCCTTTGTTCAAAATGCCCCTTTTTCACATTAAATCCCACCACATATACTTCCATCACCACCTCCGCCATTTTGAACTAGAAAATTCAGTCTCGTTTCCGTAACTTGGCGTGGCTCACTAACTGAACTCAACATCTAGTTGTGACGTCACCGATTCTGCCCCCACTTTATTCAGCAGCTCAGCTTCTTCTATGATTCCATGTAGAACTTATTTTTCTCGCTCACTAAATGACCACTCTAGTTCACACGTTAACCTCCATACTGAATCTTTTGGCACTCACTTATGTTTTACCTTTTTTGGTCTTACGTCCCATGGCCTCAATTTGTCCCAGGAATCCACTGCATCAATAAGCCCACGCTTCTCTTCTGTTTTCCTTCTCGTTAACCGTTGATCCTCAGCTGAGCCATACCCAGACTGCTCTCCTCTACCTTATTTCCCTTTCCGATGATCCTCACCGCTGGTTAACCATTTCGGCACTATACTGAACATCGCCCTGGCTGGAGCACCTGGATAATATTGCTGTATGGTCGTCTGCCATTCTCTGTTCCCGTTGGCTGTGTTTTCCAAGTTCCCACAGCCTGCCTAATTGGTCCTGAACCATATACCCTTATCGTGGTGTCCCATCCCTCTGTACAACCGTCTTTGAACACTCACGCCAAGCCCAGCGGGGCCGGGCGCGGTCACATCCCCAGCTTTGGCTGGCGCACATCGGGCGTGCAGGCCGTCCGCACAGATATGCGAGCGCAATTAGGCTTCTGGACCACACCTCTTGTGCTCACTTCACGATGTGTTTTTTAGGTCGGGTGTCTAGCACACGGTCAGCCCCACCCACTACCACCGGTTGGGGATTGCATGCCTCAGCTCTTCCAGCCCCACCGCATTCTTCACTGTCGGTTGCGGACCGCGTGCTGCAACCATTCTTCCGCCACGTCTCGCTCGTCCATCGCTTTTGGCAGTATTTTTATCACTTCCCTTCCGCGTCGTTCTAATTCCCTATGCACAACTATCCATTCCGTTCTTGGTCCTATCGTTTTTCGCAATTACGACCCTCACTGCATGATGTCAATCTTGCCCTATCCATTTTACTCCGCTCAAGGCTGGAATATTTCTTTTTCCATCCATTTTGCCCTTGTCGGCTCCTTGTATCCATTCACGCGGTACCTCCATATGCTTATACGGTTCGTTGATCGCCTACCTCACTAGACACCATTTTGCCATATCTTTCCTTGGCGTCCCATCTTATCCCTCCCAGCGTTACGCACCAGACACTTTCGTAACCGTGGCCAATCACCAAATAAGAACTAGCCTTTCCAAACTTCGCATTTTTCAAGACCAAATTATTAACTCTTTTCAACACCCCCATATTTTCATGCTTGACTCAGCAATTCTTTCGTGGCTGTTCCTCTGAGGCGATGCCCCGAGTTTTACCTTCTGGCTCAATCCGCTTGTGTGGCCGCCTGCAAGCAAGCGGTTTTTCAGCTTCATTCTCCCGACTCCGACGCACACATATTTCTCGAGCCTTTTGTTCCGTCACAGGCTTGCCCATTCCGGTACTTTTTTCCTATTCCCGCTCTTCACCCTGTGTCATCTGCAGTAAAATGATCTAATTGGTCATTTATTACCTGTTTTTCTTATGTCAGTGCTCACTTCCTTTTCGTATGCTGTTGGCCACAGGCATATTCGGTGTGCCTTTCAGGCTGCGCTGTCCTTCCGCGTTCCACCAAACGTGAAGTATCCGTAACGTCATAATTTTCACGCACAGTTGCAAACCGTGAAGTCTGTCAATAACTGAAATTTCTGATCCTCCACTTCCTTATTTCTCTTCTCTGTCAATCGCTGTGACACCCGCTGCTTCTTCGCACCACAGTTTGCCTAACCTCCGGGTTACCATTTTTCACTGATCTTTTACACCTCTCCAGACACTCTGTATTTCCGTTCGCTCTGCGTTCTCCAGCCTTTTTCACGGCCATCTTCTCGCCGCATAAAGTACGCCCATTTTTGAATTCCCCACTCATTTTCGACTGTCATCACATGCCACACCTGCAATATTCAGGTTGTTAGATTCACTCTTATCTATTTTCGTCGTTCCTTTCCCTCGTATTTACCCCTCTTTTTACTCCTGCTTACACCCATTACTTCTGTGCATCCAAAGTCGTTTCTTCTTCCCTGTTCACCTGTCATAAACAAATTCATCACAATTTATCGAAGTCATTTTTGCACCATGTAAACAATCCTTTCCTGTCTCTTCCGAGCAACGCTACTCCCTTGTTTTATCCCTTCACTGATATTTCTTCCCGCTGTGATATACATGTATATATATAAATTTACATACTCATGTATTCACATATTTTCACTGCATCCTTCAGCTCTTTGCCGGCCAGTTCTTTTGCCACCATGCCGCCGCCCTCTATGATATCCTTCCTTCTTTCTAAATCTATGCCTCAAATTTACCGTATCTCGATTTTTCCTAACCGTGATTGCCATTTGACTCACTCTTCACGCCTCGCATTGCTCGCTCCCTGTTTTCTAATTGACACCGTCCATTTAATGCAAAGAGGCAAATTTCATGGCTACCTAATCTCTTGCCATAAACCCAATTGTTTCCTCCTTTCTTCCTTTCTAGCTTTTTTCAAAAGTTTCTGGTTACCACAGTTTCTCACGCCGGTTTTCAGTCCTCCTCAAGTAAAATTCCAGGTCCCAATATCTTGTACTTGTCTCAGCCAACTCCTCCATTTGGCCTTGGATTTCAAGTAAGCCGGGCACACTTTTTAATCTATCCCTGGGTTCGCTTAAGCTCTCTCCATTATTCCTTGGTTTGCACACATTTGTCCCCCTCTCATCGCCCCTCCATTAGTACCTAATCTTCGTTTTTCTTGCGTATTTTTGATTTTTTCACGAATTTCTTCTGTCCATTTTGTTGCTGGTAAAATGTTTGATCATGCGTAAGGCATGCCTCAGGCACCTCCTTAATAAACTATTATTGTTACTATTTAAGCTTGATCCATGGGGTCCGCTTTTGCTGGGATTGGCTGTTCTCCTACTTTAGTGAGGCCTCTACGGACCGGGTGTCATTTTTTTCCAAGGTGGGCTTGTGCTTGAGCCACGGAAGAGAGAGTATGGGAAGCAAACAGAATGTTTCGACACTCAGGGAGAGTGTGTTTATTTTCTGGCTTTTGACAGGGAAAACGTCTGACGAATTTTACTATATATGCAGGCCATCTGTTTTAAGAGCCATTTATCTTGATGAGTGGGGACAGCTTAGATCTCTTCAAAAGGTTTGGTAATATAACGTCATGGCCGCACACAGGCTAGTTACCGGAGTAAGCTGTGGTTCTTTATTGGACGGGTGATAAGCTTTTGGTAAGAGCCAACATTTGAGTTTCGTGATTAGAAAATAGTTTGTCGATATGCGCCGCAAGGTTTGATCAGTATAGACCAGACTTTAGAGGGGAGTATATCTGAGACATAGGACGTTACTGCGGAAGACAGATACCGAGACTCAATCTGAAACCGTGGTGCTGGGAATGTTCTGGAATCAGTTCGCGCAACTCGTAGTATTATGTATATTCGAGGGCAGCTTCTGACGAGCTAGCTTTATTCCTACCAGTATAAGTCACAATTGGAGCTTTGGCAACTGGCGAGCCCATTTACGGATAAGAACATTGTAGCGTTTTTGTGATAAATCTCAAGGAAGAACCTGATAGTTTGGAGGTAGACATGGCGCTCTTACTTGAAAATGCAGCCTTAAACATCCAAGAAATTCACCAGTCCGTGAAAACTCCAAAAACGGGGTAACCGTAAACCTTAAGAAGCACCTGCTTTAATAATAATAATAACCAACGAATAACACAAAAGACTATAACAGCCTTACATCGTTGGTGGTCAAAGAAAATTTTTAAAGTACCTCAGCGAATTTTGTGTTCTGGTGGAATTCCCATGCGGTCTACTTGTGAGTTGCTTGCATTTGCATCATAGAATTCCAGTATTGGTATTTTCTTGAAGTTCTTGAAGCAATACACGTGTTAGGGGCTAAAGATCAATGGATCTCTGATCTAGTATATCTTATTCTGTTCTGAAAGGAAAGATGCTGGGCAGCGTGTGCGTATCAGACTGCTCACGGATTGTGTGTTAGGTGGAACCGATCGCGTAAGGTCAAGTTGCACTGATGAAGGTACAAGCAATTTCAGCTACAGTTACGCTAATATTTTGGTTGGGAGTTTAGCGGATGAGCAGATGACAGTCCCTTAAGCACGTCCGGCTTTTGCATGACAGCCGCTTCAGTCGGAGCATTCCTTATCTGTTGTGGGATTTCATACCAAATACGAATCACCCATGACGTGAAAACGTGTTGGCACACGAATATCCGCGGCAGAGGCCTAAAGGTTCCTTGGTATGTGATGTTAGAAAAATTAAGTATGGTCGAGTGAAGAATTGATCAACTAGCCAAGAAGAGAAAAGGTGAAGAAGTAACAAAATATCTAATCCAACATGCTTTGAGTCCATGGGATACGGGTTGAATGCAGTCAAACTCAAAGAGTGAGAAATTTTAGTCAGCACCTACACAGCTTTCGTGGACTCTCTTCAAACGCTTTTAAGACAGCTACCGTAACGAACGAGACCAGTGTGTGCTACTTGGCGGCCGTATCCTAAGATGAGACGGACACAGGTGCAGCGAAGAACCCAATAACTTTTCTTTCATATACGAGGGAACGTCTTGTTATTGAGGCCAAATGTTCAGAAGGCAGCCCTGCTAGTCTTCATCTAAAGTCATGAGAATTAGAGGTCGCTGGTCAGCAAAAGACCTAGTATCTGATGTTGGTTAATCCTCTGAATTTTCGACGTTCTTTAATTTGGAAGGCTTGATGCATAGGGCATTCGGAGGCCATAATGATGCTTTTATCTCCATTCAGCTGTAGGCTGTAGTCCACCTACCAGTGCCTCGTTGGATCCAAAGCCGACTGCTGTTGTGTATTTAAGGAGTTATACATGGCCACATCATTGATGTACATGATTATGCTTGATTGAACGGCTTCTGAGGGATCTTTGATGTGGATCAGGAACAAGAAAGGACCCAGTACGGATCCCTGAGGGGCATGAATAGTGGCTGGAGGTAGAGGGGAACACAAAGAACTTTGAGGCGCAGTGAAGGTGCTCTCAGACAGAAAGCTCTTAAGCTTTCAGAAGAGATTGCCTGAGATGCCGTGTATTTTCAGGTTGCTCAGTAATGGTGAGTGCGAAAATCTTTCAAAAGCTTCCGCAAAATCTGTGAAGGTAGCGTGAGAGGTTTTGCTCTGGCCGTGGGCCTGCTTCAAGCTGTCCATGACAGTCAGCGTGTTGGTGATACATGGCCTATCTGGCAGAAATCTGCATTGGAAAGGGGAGATTATGTTGTCCGTCTGCAAATGGTGTAGCATCACCCGTTCGATGACGCGCTCAAAGACCTTTCTAGTTATACTGGTTTGACTTATCGGCCTGCTTCTAGATGGAAAGTGCCGACCTCTTTTTCGAAAACGGGCATAACTGTAGATTTATCCCACGTGTTCGGGAAAGTACGGCAGTCTAGTCGGCTTTGCAAAGGGATGACATGCGGAAGCAAGGATATTTGAGCATTCCTTTGGTATTCTGGGTGGCATGTCGCCCAGGCCGCTTGAGCTACATGGGTTGGTCTGTTTGAATTGTAGTTCAGCTTCCCGGATAGAGAAGTGGATACTGTGCAGGTTTCGTCCTACAGCTCCTGGAGGAAAAGCAGGGTAGGTAACGTTGACCAAAAGTCTAAAATAGAGCGGAAGTGATCCCTTAAGGTCTCAGCCACCTACCCGGATGGGGCAGTTGGAGTGCCGTCAAGCAGGGGAAGGGTTGGTGCAGTGAGTTTGGTCTCCCGTATGCGGCGAATGTGCCTAAAGAGGATGGATTTGATGGGGCTGGCCCGCGCAAAGAAACTACTTTGTACCCCTTTAAAGTGGTCATGGGTCTGACACCTGCATTTGCTTCGAATCCGTTTCAATTTTTTCACTTCTGCTGTCAGCCGGGTGTGCCTCATTGTGGGAAGCATACGCGCAAGCTGTTCCAGCAGGAAGAGGACAAGACGTGGTAGTAGACACCCCGTGCTGTTTCTTATCTTCGCTTCCGAGATGAAGCGAGTATTTGCGCCGGAAATGCATTGTTCAAGTTGTTGGTTAGGTGTATTCATGTCCTCATCCCAGAAAGTGGGTCACAGTTCGGATGTTAGATACTCAATAAGCTGGAAGAAGTTGGTATTTACAGGCTCTTGCTGTTCCCAGAGAAGAACTGCGCAATGACCATTTGATTACAAAGTAAAAGCTGGTTACTTCCTGGCCGCCCTACGTATCAGTCAGAAGCGTCAGATTGTGTCTGTCTGTTGCGGCTCGTCATTGATGATGAGATCAAGAAGAGAGGGTGTTTGATGGCGGCGAGACTCAGTTGAACCCAAAATATTTTGCATCCAGGACATTTGATGTGGTACATTTATTGGCTGAGTACCAAAATTCGGGTCTGGGGGTGGGGGCAACTGGTCTGCTAGTACGCTGGGGAAGCACCAAAGTCCCTCGTTATCAGTTGGCCGGTGCATTGGTGGGCCCTGTTTAGCCTCTCTCTCTGGTCAATGAGTGCAGCGGGGTGTTCTTTTTGGCCTTAGAGTGACCGGCATATCAAAGGCACAACCAGTGTTCCCCTGCTACTCGGCATCGTTTTCACCCACAGAGTGTCAATGAAAAGGGATCGGCGATAAAGAGATGGTGAATACTGGGGGTGCCTTCTAATTTAGATTGGGTGAAACATCTCCGGCTTCACCTCGCCGGAGCCTCTTTGTATCACTAATTGTCTTTTATTATATATTTCTTCGGCTGAGTTGCCTTGGGTGAGTGAGGTTTTTGTGATGATCAAATTTGGAGGGGTTTCTCTTCTGCCGACTTTTGCCTAAGCCTGAGAGTCTTGTTGGAGGAACTTAGGCAGTTAGTGGCTTAATATCATGGAGTGCACTCACTAGAAACTTTAGCAGGGGAAAAAGAAAGGACTGTTGGGTGGTGATTGGCTCAAATCGTGCCGGCTCTTGAGATTTTTTCCGGCAGTTTCAGCCCCTGTGGCGGCTGCCTCCTGAGTTGTTTCACAGTTTTCATCTCAGCTCCGAAAACGCGCAGGATATCTTTGGAGCTTTAACGGGGCCATCAAATTTGGGAGGGGATGACAGGGAGCACGCGTGGTATCGAATGGCGTGGACTGGACTTGGTATATTGTTCCAGCAAGCCTAAGTCATGTTTCTCAAGGTGCAGTTTCGGAGAACCTTTGTTTTACTTCTCAGTGCGACCTGGTTTGCAGCCCCCAAGATCTACACCCTCTCCATGCTCAGCTACTTTGCAGCTACTGAGAACTATGCTTGGACGGTCTATATATCCAGGTGCCACTGGATTATGAAGCACTTGGTTACCTGAGAGGTTGGCCGTGGGGTTCGTCTTTGCTGTTTCTAGTTTAGTCAGACGAACCTCGGGCAACCTCAGGAGCTTCGTTCTTTTTTCATGACCAGGTTTCCGAGATTCTCTTCTCGGGCCCTAAGAGTCTGTTTCCTATGGAATGGGCTGTCTTTGGGGACTGCTCTAACTAACTGACAGTGATTTCTGGTATTTACCAGTTGCGTGCGGACTCTCCTGACCGGGTCCTCGGTGTTGAACCTTATCAGGAGAGCCGTCGTCCTGTGCTTGGCTTTCGAGAACATCCAGGAGCTTCTAGGCGGGCTTGGGAAAGCAAAGTTCACCAGGGCGCCGAGAAGCAAGTTGGCAGCCATGCCTGTGTTCGAACACCTTTTATCAAAGAGCCTCAGATTATTGTTCGTGAGACATCAATTGCCTGTGCCTGTAGTTTTTGGGCTGCATCCAGCACCAGGTGGTCTGTGACCTTCAGTGCTGCTTCCCCTGAGGCTATACTGGACGGTGGTTTCGCTATCCGTGCTTTGAGGGTGGTCAGATCAGATTCTAGCACTACCGTTCTCTCTTGGAATGGTTCTGAGCAGATATGGTCCTCATCAACAGATGGATTACCGTTTGGAGCCTCTCCACCTAGTAGTCTCTTAAAATGACGCACGGGTGAATGTGCTGCCACTTGGCTACGAGGTGGACCTGGCTGAAATTGTTCTGCGGACTTTTTCGAACCACAGTGGTTTCAAAGGAAGTGAAATGTTCCTCCCTTTCCAGTTTTGATGATAATGATAATGGTATATTTCTCGGCCATGGTCGAGACGCACGCGTTAGCGCATGATCATGGTGTGACACGTTACTCAATAAGGTGGAATATTCACAAATTCAAAGTGTGAAATTCAAGAGTATCAGCGATAGATAGACAGCCAACAACAGTTTGAATGGATCATTCTACTAATGGTTTGCGCGGCAGTTTCAAACCGGTTTTCGAATCCGGGCTGGACGGTGGAGATATCGAAAAACCGTTAGTGCAGTTTCAAGGACGCATTATGAACGAGAATGATGCAAGCTGGGGAAACGGAGGCCTGCTGATGTTCTACAGATGGAGTAAATTTTGAACAAAAAGAAAAGGAAGAAAAAAAAGGAAAAACATTGTAGCGTTCTCGGGGAAGTCGGTGTATGCGGAGAGGATAGCGATCCATGAAGACGATGCAGACCCTGAATGTCGGATTTACCGGAGTTCAATAAATGGAATAAGTTTCGAAACGGTGCCGAAACCAATTTCGTGAAAGTGAACACTGGTGGATGTGGGAAAAACAGCAGTCCATAAAAAGGTGAGTTTAGATTCAGGATCAGTAACATGTAACATTCAGAAATGAGAAAGCGCAACTGGAAGGTCCTCGAGAAGTGGAGAGTCAATTTCCAACCGCCTACGGTTCGGAGGAAAGGTGGACTGTGGTAACGGATAATAAAGTGTGAAATCTCCGCATGGACTTGAGAGTTAATATGCTGTTTCACTGACAAATATATATGTATATAAATATATTTGTTGACGCGTTTGCCTTCAGTGATATTCAGCGTCGTTTCTGGTAACGTACGACATCATATGGATGTGTTTCGTCTAGCAGGGCAAAGTATGTGTCGGTCAATCGGCTGAGTGTGATGGTATATTAGCAAGATGCGCATGAACTGGAATGTGTGTTGGTTGCTTTAGAAAAAGCTGAATGATCTGATAAGCAGTTAGGAGTATTTCCTGTCGGGTGGCTTGATTTCGGTCCCAGTTGCTATGGTAGGTTCTACTTGAGTCTCTGTCCGTACGGGTCAAAGTGGCGTCCTTGGTTATCCGGTTTGGTGACTGCGATAGCGGGAGACAACAGACCTGAAATAAAGGGGGTTGCAGTCTGGACGTGGTTCCAGCTGTGGGTTATGATGATATATGAAGACAATAGATAATGGACTGGTTAGGTCTGCAGCACTGATCTGCGTTCACTTATGACGCTCGTGCAGACACTCTGAGCTGGGGTGGCCTACATACAACTTAGGGTCAGCCAAAGAGATCCGGCTGCATTTCAGATGGCACCACCTATCGTGCGCAGCCTTTGCCGTGAGGGACTCCAGAAATTCCTACTCTTCTATCTAATTTATGTAACTCATTCATAAGCTATAGTGCACTTCCCTCTCTGTGAAGAACTACAATTATCTCTTTGCATTGAAATGCGGGTTAATATACCCTAAAATTATGGCTGTATCAATCATGAGTCGATTATCACCCGAACCACGGGAAACCTCATTAAAAACAAGATAAGCTCCCTTTTTCGACAAATAACCCGCTCACTGTGGGTCTACACCTTCTCCTGAAACTCTGACTCTACTCTACTTGTCCAAGTAACTTCTTGGACCCGGTCACTGAAGCTGCTGACAAAGGCATGTCCGTGATTATTCTCTTGCTAGATATGAAGAAGGCTCTCGACCGACTCTCACACATTCGGCTCCTACAAAAGGCTAAATTATACGGCATCAAGATCCCTTTGCTTGGTCGGTTGTCCTCTTATTTCTGCGACTGTCATTAGTTGCTTGAGACAGATGTACCTGGGGCGTCATACAGAGCAACATTTTGGGCCAACCACTTTTCCTCAAATACGGTAATGATGGTTTTATTGTCTTTCGCCATGACAGTTTCCACCTCTTAGCGGATTACATCAAAATCTTGTATACTTTTAGTTCCAGAATGTTTAGGTCACTTATCAGTGTTATACTGGAACATTTAACGGCTCTTAGTTATTGGAGCACAAGCCCACTGACGGAATTTTCTCTAGGTGAAATCAATATCCTTACCTTCAAGTGAAATGTTCCCCCAGGTACCTTGACTGTCGACGGTCAGCCAATTTTCATTAACTGTTCAGTATGGGATTCATGTTCGGATTATTCGGCCACTTTTGCTTTCTCAGAACACACTACTGCTCACATCGTGGGGGCTAGAAAGGTCATGGGCCTGCTTCATAGAATGTCCCACCTTCCAGGAAACAAATCCAAAACACACAAGATACCCGTTGGTCCCCTTTCGGAATACTGCCCTAAAATTTACTCTATTATGGGCCGGTGAGAAGGAGCGGCTATTGAAAAGGCTCAGAGACTATTAACAAAAGAGCCTGTTGGCTTTTCCACCCAACTCAATTACTGCCAACTCCGAGAAATTTCGAAACTGGATTCGTCCCGAATTAGAAACATAACACCGAACCTCATAGGCTTCCGTGATGTCGTTGTAAACAGAATCACTGATTCAGCACCACACTTTAGAAACTTATCGGATTAACAGTATTCGTTTAGATTGAGAGGCAACAGAGCTACTGTTCCCATTTCTGGAGCAGCTTTGAACTTCAACCTTTTTGGTCAAGTAGTGGGCTCTATGGAACAAATCATTCCACAACATACGTACATTAAGACCACCAAAAACGTTCATGGCACACAAAGGCAAATACTTCACAGCACAAACAACAGTTCCACTTATAAAACAGTAAATAAGTGGTAAAAAGGATTTCAAAGTTGAATAAGGTTCCTAAAAGCTTTGGAACTCCTTCGTTTGAGCACCTTGTTGACATTAGTGCCAAAGCCTCAGCGAGCTTCTTTTCCCTACTCTGGAGTTACTCAGCCATTCAGTTTGCTTCTGTCTCCCATCCGATGCTGACGTCTACGCTTTTCATTCTCTCTCGGCGAAGTCCGAGAAGCACGGTCTTGAAAATTTCGCCAGGAGTGTTTTAGTAAATGCACTCAACCTTCAGTATTGACTGCACCTCCTTTCCCGTGCACTAACTTCCAGCTTCTTTTGTTCCACGATTTCTTACGGGAAGGTTTTATCATCAGTCCGGTAGTTCTATGTACTACCTCCATTTGTTTTGGTGAATCTGGTAGCCATGATCTTTTCACTTCCGCCAAACTTTTCGTAGCTTTTTCCATAGCCTCGGCATGGCCCGCTTTTCCTTGCTTCTTGACATTCATCTTTTTACTTCTATCCTCTCTCTTCCGCCGCATCTTTCCACAGTATACTCCAAACTGCAAACGGAAGGCCTAACCCGTGACCGAAAATCCTTCAGAACAATACCTACCCCTTTGAAAGTTACTTGACGTTAACCCGCTTTTACGCCTGAGGCTCGTTCATTTGAAATAGTTCTCCAACATCAATCAGTTCTACATAGAAAGCTTTATTTTTCTACACAAAACTCAACTGCGACTGACTAAGAGCTTATTTTATCGTAACTTGCAACCAATTTTCTGCAGAACCCATCTTCTCGTTCACTCATCAATTTTCTGTGTACTGAATCCTAAGATCTTTGATTTCATCAGTTTGCATCTTCAGCATGCGACTTTAGACCGAAGATAACTGATATTTCCGTGCCAATCATCCATTGCTACGGTACTGGCTGGCATCCAACCTTCACAGAACCAGTGGTGATAATTTTTCTCCAATCTCCTCATGCCCGTGTTTTTCCCTGCAAGCCATAATTGGCGATGCAGTCGCCCCATGGCCCACATATATAGTGAAACCCGTGTGACTCCGGTAATGGCAGAAGCAAACTATTAAGTTATGGCCCCGAGGATGCTGCCGTTTCCATAGGGTTTGTTCCATTAGCTGTCCTCTCCTTTCACAGCTTATGGCCACAACCCTCCCGAAGGTAATGGCATTTAGTTTGTGGCAGTCCCACACTAAGTTAGGACAGCCTTCTGTACCAGTCCCGGACCCAGTGGGCCATGTGTAAAAGGCGGGGCAGGAAGAAATTAGGGTTTACCCCTCGGTGTAAGTTTGCTCTCCCGCTTCTCTGTAAAAAGGACGACAAGATGTACACCTAGCTGAGAGGGTCTTGGTTCAGTGCTCTCCGACCCATCAATAACAGATGGATTTCTGATAAGAGCCCAGACCGGACCCTCTATATAATGACCCTCAAGCTTTTGGGTTAGCCTTCAGTTCCTTGGTCTTACTCAAAGCGCATAGATAGCAAGGTTTTTGAGCCCTCTACATTTGCGTACCTACCCAGCCCCTCTCAGCTTCAGCACTTTAGGGGTCCCCGCAAAACCCATAGCCAGTTTGCCCATGTCTAAAGCTGTAGTGAATACACGGTTTTAATGGTCACATACTTCATCCTCTTCTCAGACGACACCCCGGCAGTGATGCGCCAACGGTTCACGGCAATGGACCAAACCCCGTCCGTATTGGTCCGCGCAAATTACTGTTCTTCAATAACCGGTGCACTCCAACCTGCTCATATGGCCATGGTATGTAGGACCCCATTCCACCTGGCTTCTGCTTGCTCCGGATTTTGCATGACCCCTCTCAAAAACCAGCAATTTTGCATCCACATAAAAAGACCTAACCCTAACTCCAAGTAGTTCCCCTTTTCTTTTCGCTGTTTTGCCTTCCTCACTCACAGGTGGAACAGTGACCAGACTGCTGATTCCTTTTTTACCCGTCCCTCTTTCCGATCCCTCCTGGTCCCACCCTCTTTTATTCATGGTCCTCGACTGGAAAAGTTTTCCCCTCCACCACCTACCTACTTGATTGTTTCTAAATCTGGCTAAACCTGCGCCCAAAATCTTCCTTAACTCTACTGTCACCCAACTGATCCAGAAAAGTATCATGGTCACAGCCCCTTAATCTCCCACTGATCGCTCCACTGGCCCTAGGGTGACAAAGTTACTCTTGTCTAGTTTCTAATAAAACAGTAATCGTGACCTCTGGCCGGAATGTCCTCCAGATAGTCGCATTCCAGATCCCTTTCGAACCACGCTGGTTACCTGGGTAGCAGTCAGAAAACCGGACTTTACCCTCGGAATACCGTACGGACCAAAGGATTCCATCGGTATGATGGCTGTGGTTTAAACCTATCCTCACGCTTGCTGATGCTGTATGGGTACTTTAGCTCGCTGTCTCTTGTAATCACCATCCTATAACTCATGTTACGGTCTGTCGTGGTAGTCGCGCTGGACAGTAGGGTCGATTCCTGACGCTAGTCACCACCTGGAGCCGCCAAAACATCTATTTTCCATAAGCCATCTAAAACGTTCAGTTCTTTCGGCCCTGCTCTTCCGGGAAAGTGACTGAAACCTAGCTCTTGCTTTGCTTTTTCCATCCTCTGTACTTATTTATTCAATCAACGCCAGTCCAGCCCATTTTTTCCCTACACCCTCGTCATTTGCTACCTGCCATCAACGGCAAACTGGACCCTTATAGAGCAAAATACCAACCACCTGTGGTCAGGCGGAACTTAGTCATTCTTTCTTTTATCACGTATACAAAAATTCTTGCCTTTGCACTCTCCTATCTTCCACCGTCTGTTCGGGTCGGACTTTCTGCTACTCACTGCGGTCACCCCACTTTTTCACCAATTTTACACATTTGCTTGGCCTCGTCCGCAGCATATTCCTCCTCGAATAGACTGTTTCTTCAATGACTCCTCTTTAAAATTCTCTGTTCTACATCCATTCACATTTCATTCTCTTCAACAGCAAACTGCGTTGCTGGTAAAAGTTTGCCTTTATTTAAATTTCCATACGGCACTGAAATAGCACGCGAAAATGGTCGGCCTCAATAACACATCCGGCTCACTTGCATTTAATCACAGGCTCCCTCAGCAGTTAGCAGTTCAGTATTGGATCAATCTTCCCCACACCCCGCTGGCATCTCTGACCGCAATTTAGTAGCCCCATTGGGCCTTATTTCCGACTGTGTCTTGTAGTAACACTCACATCCGGTTTCCCGATACTGATCCTTTATATATACAGTTGAAACCCTCTCGAGTCTTATTCCACACGTCTCAACCCTTGTCTGGATCTCTGCCTCACTCCCCTTTTCCCCGTATGAATAATAACTGACTGTACACCGAACTCCGTAGATCCGCGTGATCCATTCTTGAGCGCCAAGTCCGTTGCAGCATCTTTCCGGCCAGCATAAGGCACACTGTTTTTCCCTGCCTCTCCTCTATGTCCATGTTGTTATGTCTGAAGCCTGTTGCCTCAATGTTCCCTACAAAGAATGCACCTCCAGCACTCTTCAGTGTCTCCTTTACCTGCATTTTTACTTTTTGCTAGCTATCCAAAAAGCTCAGTTCTTAAATTGGAAACGGACTTATAAATGTAGCCTTAACCATCTCGACCTTAGTTCACGGAGACACTTCCGCAAAGGTGGTAAACTTAAACTTTAAAAATCAGAATACCTCGCGTTGATGTGTATGGCTGTACTCTGTGACTAAGTCTTGTTCGTGTATCATGAACACGGTAAAGAAACGTAATAATATTATTATTGTTATCAAATCGGGCCGAATTTCTTTATTCACGACCTTGCCTCACGTAGAGATGCCGCAAACGGATTCCGACTCGCCAGTTTTGGTGTTATTTTGCCGTAAATAGCTAGAGCACTAGAGTAACTTGACTACAGATCGCAAAATGGTGAGCAAGTTCACAACTTCGGGGGCAGAGTGCACTCACATTTTCAAACCTACCGTGGCCTTGTGATATACAGTCACAGTTCATATTTACTCTTGAGGTCATAAGCTGCATAAGATAACCGTTTCGATTCCAGGCTTTGTCCTGCCGGGACCGTTCATTTTCACTTCAGGAAAACTTTTTCGAACAATTATTGAATGCTTAGGGCATGTCCTCGGAGGCCTTGACTTCCGACACCAGCCTTCTAGCTAGCGTACGGCAGTTCAAACCAACTCACATCTGCGGGACAAATGAAACTATTGACAACCTCAATGGGTTACGTTCATGAATTTCCATTCTGACGTTCTCCGGGTGCGAATATTTTTACTTTAACTCCGCTAGTTCTCTCTGCTGAATCCCTGCGGATTGGGCCGCTTGTGAATGATTCGTCTCAATAGTAGGTCGGAACTGAACCAGCACTTAAGTCGAGGGTACATTTGGGTGGTTCCTCTGTTTGGTCTATCTCAGTTTATTTGAAATGTCCAATGGTTCTTGTTGTATGAAACTGACCCGCAAATACTTTTTCAGTCATATATTGAACAGAGTGATGAGATTTTGGGACTGGATAAAGCTTGCTGTTAGCATTCAAAGAGCTACTGGAATAAAAATTTGGAAATCCCACCTTAGCTGACCCTTACATTTCATGTGGTGGACAATAACTCCACAGGAAAAAAGGTTTACCGATGCAAAAAACGAGTTTGTGATCTCCAGAATAAGATAAATTTCATTGTCCTGCCACTGATATCTACTTATTCGCGGATGCCAATGTGATAAATTTTACAAAACTTTTGCCTTCGCCAATTTTTGGTTGTTTCATCTTACGACACAAGAATGTTTTTTCCGCTGTCGAACCCTTCTTTTGAGAGAATTTTGTGGGTGGTTTTGCCTGATGGCGGCACCCACTGATTTAGTGCATTATGTTTGATCACCGTCGGGTTCTGCTTTCTCGATTTATCTGATAAATCTTAGCCGTCCAGTTTGATTACGTCGACTTTTGCCTGCCACTGGCGGTAAGTTGTCAACTGTGGCTGATCAAGAGCGGTTCAGGTTTGCTTAAGCCTATCGCGCCCACTCCCCGTCATAAGCATTCGTTGGCAATTCCCACCATGCTAATAACCGTATACTTCGAGTGATTCCAAGGCGTGCCACAGTGCACGAACAGATGATAAGAATAATGTCAGAATCAGTTTTTAGCAGGCCAAAATATATGCACACGGAGGACCGTGAGGGGAATTTTAAATGAACCTAGATGAAAACGAAGCCCGGCGTACCAAAAGCTTAGGGTCATCTGGGTGGGGCCCAGTGACATCCGTCGAAAAAATGGAGTATATATAAAAGAGGTGCCATAAATACTCACAAATCTGATAGAGGGAGGAAGACGAGGGGCCATAGTGGTGATTAAGGAAACGGACAGAAGAAAACCGGCTCCCATTCACTCCCAATGGCCCGTAGCCCTCATTCTTTCTAAAGTAGTCCGTGTCTAAATTACTAGATTTTTCTTTTCACCGTTGGCCGCTGATCCTCAGCTAAGAGCATTCTATACTGTGCTTGTCTATTTTGATGTTTCCAGACACCACTCGGTAAATATCTCTCTTTAGATGTTTTAGAATGACCCGGTGATAATAACGGCAAACTCTCTGGCCTACACTTCCAGCCTAAAATCCGATACCCGCCTATCATTCCGTCGCTCACCCACTGACTCTGTTCTCCGGGATCCATCGCAACCTAGTCGCTATCTCTAAGACCACTCAATCTCTGCGGCTATGTTATCCCGGCCAACATCTCCCGTACAAACCCCGACGGAGTGAGGCGTGGTCAGACCCCTGCTTTGGCCGGTGCACGTCCGGCGTGTAGGACGTCCGCAACGATGTGCGGGAGCATCTAGGCTGGTGGATCGCAACCCCGCCTCCAAAAGTGGTTTATGGGTTGGGTGTCCAGAGCACTGCCAACACCACCCACTAGCACCGTTTGCGGACTAAAAAACAAACAAACAAAAATGCCATTCATATACTCGAAGTGCCGCAAGTATGTTGCTGTCTCCTCCAGATAACATAGACTTGCCATCCTGCGTGCTTCCAAATTCGCCATCACCGCTTACCGCTTTTTACGCTCGGCAAATTTTAATTTCCTTGGTGCATAATAATCGCATACTTAAGAACCCATCAACATTCTTGGCTCGTTGCTCACGGTCCACCTCTCCGCGGTTTCATGCTAAGCTATCCACCAGTTCCCTCCGGGAGCCTAGCCATTTCCCAAGATAAAAATCACCTCGCTTTGCTACTTCCTAACACTCGATGATTCTGTGATTGTCTGCTTTCTCTATCAGTTCCGTTGTACGCCCGCTTAGGGCTGTTGCATTGCAACATCCTCATCTTAGTAGGTATCATATCCCATGTATGCACATCGGATAAGCACTTGTACCGCAGAAATCTGTTTTGTCGCCATCAAGTGGTCCGCTTTGTGCGAAAAAACATAAATTGATAGTCTCCTACCCGTCCATTTATCATTTTTCCTGCTAGGTCTTTCCTACTGTTGTAGTCATGCACCACGCATCGATTTATTGCCAGCTTCCATTTTCATGTTGATGCATTATATCCGTTCCTCTGAGAGCAAAACATCCTCATAGTCTACGTGTTGCTGTCCGACTACTTATTCCACCATCACCTTGGCAGCCACAGTCCAGGGGTAATGTCCGTTTGTTATATAACTGGCTCAACCGATGTGTGACCACTAAGCGTTACAACCGTAATCATCGACTGATCTTTCGTGTTCTATATGTGCAATACCACCTCTTTCCCAGGTCTAATTTTACATCCCAATCCCCATCATGCATTGCAAAGCGCTATAGATTGATCACGTCTCCTCCGAGAACTCTTCTTTTTCACGGTAACCATGTATCCGTCAATCTAGTCTGGTCCTCTGGCAGGACATTCGTCCTCCCGTAGCACTTAAGTCCACCTTTACTATTTCCAGTCCACTCCACCTGGTGTCGACCGGCTGAACCACCTGACCTTGAGTTTAAACTTCCCAATTTCTACCACAAAATTAAGTTAACCGTTTCGTCTTACATTCGATTGCGTGCACATAATTGTACAATCATTCTGATATTCTGATTCAGCTTTCAACTGTGCCGTTTGATCTTGCATTGTGGCATGCTTCGGGATTATCCGAAATACACTTTGACATTATATAATAGAATAAAATGGCCATATACCGGAGGTTGTCGGGCAGTATTCAAGGAGTCGTCTCATGTAATAGAGATGTGCAGAGAGGCAACCCGCGGATAGTACTGAATATCGACAAATTTGCCTGGGGTTTGCTTAGCTCTAGCGACTTGGGGAGATTCTCTTTATGAGAAGTTGAAACAACAGGAGTTGCCTATGCCAATATCAAAACTGTGGGGTGCATGGGGATGAGGAGTTCTTTCAGAGTATTTTTACTGGGTATTTCGGTGCTTTTTCAAGCTAAGAGGAAGTTCTTCTCTCGAGGAAGTTGCAAGACCCACGAGGTGCACTGGGTTTGGAGAGAGGGTAACTCCTCCCAGCTGGCTGCAGAGTCGTGGATAGGTCATTAAGGCGGAAGGAGTAAACTATTCTATTATCTCCGCCAGAAGAGAACGGGGTATCGTGGCTAATAGAAGAGAAAATGTCTTCTTTATAAATGAGGGATAATAATGGGCCTATCACCCTGCTCTGGATGACTCCACTAGTAATGGGTTTGCCGGAATATAAGTTGATGTCAACCAACACAGCTTGTAATCTGAGAGAAAGATAAGAAGACAACTTGGAGAGGAGAGGATCCGTCATACCAAAAGATTGAATTTTGGCTGTCATGTGCATATGGGGACCACGGTCGAAAGCCTTGGACGCGTCTAGTTGCGGGACCATTATAGAGTTTCCGGCATCAGTCGAGTACGATAGGACGTTAGGAAAGTTCAGCTGACAGGAGGAACAAAGGCGGAAGTTGAGAAGACCATGATGACCAGAGTTCAGTAGGTCGTTAGATGAGAGATACCAAGCAATGTGCCTTTGATAATTCTTTCAATGATTTGTCGGACTACTAGGGTGTGGGATAATGGGTGATAGCTATCCGCGTCCTGTTGTGCGCCTTTTTTGGAACCTGGAGCGATGGCAGAGGTTTTCTAATTGGAGGCGGACAAAACTGCGATGCACGGAGGTTGTGTTCACAGTCTCTAACAAAATAAGGAAGATCGGGACCGTCAAAACAGGGAGGGGGCGTCGGGAGACCATTTATACCCGGTTTCGGGGGCGGCATAATAGTGGAGACTAATTAGTCCATCTTTACATACGTGAAGGTAATCGATGAAAGGACGACTGAGGCGCTGGTTTCAATGTGGCAGGAGGGATACCGAGCTATTTGATGGGAGAAGAGGAGTGATCACTAAAGGCCTCGAAAATAGAAGCTGAGGTATTGGAGACGGATGAGGCGCGGATGAGGAATTCAGGCGAGGAAAGAGTGGAGCGGTTGGAACTTTTATTAAGCTGGTTGAACAGCCGGCCGGTTTTTCTGGATGCTTTAATACGGTGACCTCTCGTCGTCTGAGGTACGATTCGGTCATGCGACATAGCCCCGGCTGCAACTCGTTGACGAACAGAATTGCGAAGTCGCTTGATCCAGCAAGTGTACCTTGCAGTTTAGCCAGCTTACGCTGTAAAAATGACTGGGGGAACTTTGGAGCTTAAGGCGTGGAGCGATAAATGGTTGAGCAGCATTTACGCAGCGTAAAAATTTGGGGCAGAGGGTGTTAACAACAACGAGATGGTCAGGGGAGAGGAAGAAGGCGACCCATTTGAGGGGACGGATTATTGCTGGTGCGAGGGGTTGGTTGAATGAAAGGTAGGAAATTCGGACAGGAAGAGGGGACTGATATGAGTTAGAACAGCAGAAGCTATTGAATTTGCACAACACCACAGTGTGATCACTACCCGGCAAGCTGTCAGTAACCTGAATAGTGATACCAGGAAAACCGATGGAGAATACTAAGTCAAAGACTCTGCCCCCCATGTAGAGCTGGAGACATGTTGGGTCCGCCCACCAAGTCGGACTCAGGAAAGGATGCTGGAGAGAGCGATAGGGCTGTTATAGGAGGACTAGCAGATTAGAGGAAGGGTAACGGCACCCGTAATGGTTTCTGCGCTGGCGGAATAGTCAACTGCAGTAATAAATATATCCACACTAGAGTTTGTTTTAGTGGACTTCAGACCAAGAGGGAGGTAGACGCAGCCAATGAGGAGGTTCTGGCCGGAGGCGTGAACAGACAGCCGCAGTGAATCTTAAATGAGCAGACGGGGGTGATCAGTAGGGTTGGCGTGGATAACGAATATGAGAAAGACTAGGCGGTCACCACAAAGCCTAGTCCGGCGAGTGCTTGAGAAGTATTCATACCTAGATATAGGAGTGAGGCCGAGTGAGATACCTCCGGAGAGCCATGATTCAGTCGCTGGTATTATGTCATGGTTTGAGGCTAGTGCCCGGGATGGCAGATGCGATATTTTCCTAAGTATTGATCCGGCTTTTGTAACAGCTGGTAGAAAAGAATTCGGTGTCGGGGTGCGCAGCTTGCTGATGCTAGGTGCATGGATCTTGGTACGGCTATGGCAATGGGAACTGGGTCCCAATGGGGATGAAGCTTCATCAGAATTGGGAGGGCAGGCGAAGTTGGAAGGAGGACAAGAATTAGGCAAAGCATCAGTACGAGGTTTCGGTGATTGTTGTGGGTGTTCGATAATACGGGCACGCGAGGGACCAGATGTAGGTAAACCCTTTAAAATGTGAGGGATAGTTAGAAAGTGTAGACCACTTGAGTTTCTATTTTCGAAGGAAGGCTATTGATGTCGTGATAAACCAGTCATGAGCACCTGGCCAGGGCAAATATGGAGACCTGTGTCGATGCAATAGTGATGGTACGGCATGTGGAGCACATAGGTGGTAAGTGCACTTTACCGAAATTTTCAACGGCGTAATCTTGTGACAACAACCAAGAACAAGTTAGTATGAGAGTGATCTAGTGCGGAGGAGGGGAGTGGGGCCCTCAATTCAGAACAAAAGCAAAATGGACCAGTCGACGGAGCCGTAGTGAGTCTCATATATATAATTTCACAGATTCAGAAATATATCTGACGAGTAATACATCCGCAGATGGACAGAGTCTACTAGAGTGCTGAAGAGTAAGCTCACGGTGGGGAAAACCCGGCGACAATGATCGCACTATAAAGGGCGGATTGTGGCATACTACCTTAGTAACGGTGAAGGGGTCGATGGATCGATCTGCGATGCGTAGCTAAAGAGTTTAAAGAGTCAACGGCAAAAAAAGTGGTGCCGGGGTAAACCGAGGGATGAGACTTCTTCTAGTGGCAAATTTATGGGGGGAAAGTGCAATGACATCAGAAAGATGGGATCCAGTACCACAGAGTCTGTAGAGGGAAGGTGGCTGCAGCGGCAGATACAGAATAAAAAAATTAGTCGATGAAGAAGGGATTAAAGTTTGGGTTCTTTGCACACAGAATTGAACGAGCAGACGAACGACATAATCGGAGATAGAGGGCGACTATAAAAGTGACGATGAGGGAGGTTGCCGGGGGAAAACCTGTGAGCGATCAGAAAATCATTCAAATCAAGGTTGGCGGATGAAGATATTGCATCACAAAAACCGCAGTTCGGGGAAAGACAATCTAGGATGCACATCTACAGCAGTTGCAGTGTTACTGACGGGCGAAGGTGGTAGTTCAGAATGTGAGGTTAGGCGTAAACCCGCCGTTGATTATTCAGAAAGACACTACGCAATAGCAACAGGCCGTTAAAAATGCAGGATTATATACCTAAAGGTTGCATTTATGGGAAAGGTATGATGCACTACAGGACCAGAATAAAGCGATGGATGAGCACTTTAGAAGAACAGTGGACCGATGCTGGTAGCTGATAGTCAACAGTTAAGTCATTGACTGTTGAAGGATCACGGTAAGATATCTCAGCGGAGGACGCAAAACAAGTCGGTACGATTAGAAAGTGGACGCCAACAACAACTGTACAAGTGAGTGAATATATAAAAAGTTGTAACGTGCGATCACTACAGAGCAAACGGGAATGCTGTTCGCCATGCAAGAGCCTTATATGGCTTAAGCCATGAGAGGAATGCAAAAAGGAGATTAAAACGGGTGCGGCTAGTGTTCTGCAGTGAGAGCTTTTTAGTCAAACACCTGCTTGGCGGGAAGTGGTGAGCACATGGAGAGCGGCTACATCATAGGCGTAAATGTTAACCTATTGGAAATCCGGATACGCAGACGGCGGCATTTGCGAGCAGTGATTAGCGAAGACAAGGGAAAAAGCAAAGAAGCGAAGGCGACCGCCCATTTTCTTGCGGAGGGGCCGTTGATGGTCCTAAAGGGGAGCTACGGGACCGGTTAGAGTCATGGGCGGCTCAAAACCAGCGTCTGCAGCGAGCAGCCGGAGGCATGGCGAATGGTTGGCCAGATCGCGTGTTGGACCCGGAGAGGGACAAAATAAAGTAAAGAAAACGGACTTCAGGTAAGATAAGGTGAACTTCGGTTATTGAAGAGAGATACGTAACAAGCTGGGGCCACCTATAAAGATGAAAGCCACAACCCATGTGCATAACAGGGAATGTACGGGTGTAGCAAGCGTTTAGGCGTATACCTCGAACAGGTTTATGCGCCGGACAGGAATACACGCAGAAAGAGCGATGAACTGACCAGATTTTACCAGGTTCTTCGACAATACCAGAGGCTACAAACACAGACCTGTCAACGAGGTGATAATGGAGAGATGCGGGTACGCGAGCGAACTTCTTTGCTCAAACGAAATAAGTCAACCGTCAGTTGTTTACAGCTGATGAACAGGAGAAAGAATGAAGGTGGTATTTCCTGCGGGGTGTATTGATGTTTCTGTTGACTGAATTGGGAGTCTCTTTTGGAAGAATTATCAACACTGGCTTATTCATCGGATGGCGTGATTGCACTAGGCTTGTTGACTGCGTCTTTGTTTTACCACAACACTACCCTTCACCGATTGGCCAGAAAGTGACCTTTGTTTAGCACATTGCAATTGGAGCAATCTGATTGGCAAAAGAGGCCTTATAAACCACTGAACAATGCATGGTAGTGGAGATTTCCTTGTTGCATGCTGTGACAATATACTGACTGCGTTTCCCGAAGGGCCAACTTTTGACATTAGGGGATGGTGAGGAATTCTCACGGCATAAGTTTGAGTACAGACAGAAAGGTGGTACGGCGTAAAGCGGAAGGACGTTTATTCTAAATTTTGCTATAAAACGTTCGAAAGAACTGAGACCTCAGGGTTGACTTACACAATAGGACTGCAGCAGAAAAGGCAAGATTTCAGAGAGAGTGAGAGCTCGGCGGGTTAAAGGAAAACGGGTAATTCGGGCATAAACGGCTGTGGATCATTCTGAATATGACGGTCAAATTCGGCCGAGGGCGGCGGATCCATATTGGATAGGGATTGAGCAGCTCACATCTCTCACGATAGTTCATGACGAAAGCTGCCGAAATCATTTTTTAGTGTAAGTGTCCATAACTTTCTCCGGGGTATTTGTGACGGATTTAGAAAGATGGGAGTAAGTAATAGAAATATGCCAAGTAGTCGTCGGATATGCAAACAGATGCACATTCGACTGTGCTGCAGTTTGAGGCATTGGAGGATGATGCTTGTGGGTCTTTTGGATTGAGTCACCTGTTCGAAGAAGTCAAAAGATCAAAGGTAATTGAATCCAAGGTCAGGCGCGATGGGTTGATAGGTATGGGTTGTCCATCAAGGGCAATGGAACCTGAGGGTAACCGGCACTCTTAGGGAGGTACAGATTTTTTCGGGTGCATATGATTCCATCTGCCACAGAAGGCACAATTCATCGAGGGAGTTGAGATCCTGTTGGGTTTCGCTAGGCGCAGATGACGGACTACCTGTGGGCAAAGGGTACACGTCTTCCATATCATATACGAATACAAGCAGGACAACATTGCGGATCTTATGAAAGATATCACTGATATAAGCTGGGAATCATGATGGTCCAAGAACACTACATAGAATCTCGCCTCATTTTATAGTTCTGGAAGAAGATGAGTAATCATCAACTAGTACCACCTGGGGGGAAGATAAGGCTGCCACTATAGTAGCGGGCCAGCTAGGCCCAGAGGTTCGAGTTTGGTCGACTGATGCTGGTAGCCTACTCTGTAGGAGGCCTTTGAAAGATTTAGGAACTGAAGGATAGCGCATATTCCGTCGTCATTACCTGAGGTTAGGACGGCAAAAGAAAGCCGATTTGGCAGGAAATGCGTGACCATGATTCGGTGAATCCATGCTGGATAGTGTCTAGTGGTCTCTTGAAAAGAAGGTGGTCAGCTGGTTGAGACCCGACTATTTGCTCCTTAGTTTTGCACACCACGGGAACGCGGTTAACAGGAGGATAATTATCAAGGCTATGCAGTAAACCCTTTGAAATAAGTTGATGCGAGGGCATGATTCTTCACTGATGCGCGACTAAACCTTTATTCGTGGAAGGTGTAAATAGGCTGAGTAAAGAAAAAGCCATGCCACGGTGATCGAAACGGAAAGGAGCCGGGGGTATCCCGTCTGGCTTGGGTTTTAGAGAGACCTTTCCTTTGAGGAATAACTTTTTTATTTCAGACGACGTAAAATTAACAGGGGCAAGGGCAGCGCTAGAACCTATAGGGATAGCAGCAGGGTGAATATTGGTTCAACATATGACCGAGGGAAAGTGGAAACTGAACGCTCCCGGGATTAGCCTAGGTGAGTGGATAGTGGGAAAGCCACGTGCTAGAAACCTGGGGACGTTTATGTTGGAGCTTTAAAAATTTATACCCGGCCAGTAAAAACAGCACATTACCTAGTCGAAGTGCACCACAGTAAGTGCATCCTGCTTTCTGGGATGCGTCTGAGCTCGAGGTGTGTCCTCTCCATGCCTAACGAAGTGAAGAATGCCTTTGTTTTGTGCTATTTGAGTTTTATGTTTACCGGCTTGAGCTCGGTTTATTAAAGGCATATTCCTCTTCTGGGATCAAGACATAAGCACAAAAAGTGATCATGGAGAGCAGCGCAGCGCAACGTTGCACTGTAGGATAAAGTTTACACAAATTTCAAAGGTTCAATCTGTACTTTTTAGTAACAGTACGATAGGGGTAGACAGTGTTTAGGTTAAATAAGGGGAGGACGATTGACGTGGGAAGTGCAAAGCGGTTCCGATTTCGGAAGCAAGTTACTGCGGAGAGTTTGTCAAACGAAAGTCTGCTGAATAAAGCCTTGATAAGGTGTGAGGATAACATAGTATGTACAAAAATGGTTTACGCTACGGTTGGCCGACAGATGATGAGAAAATCAGGAATTATCGAATAAGTAACATGGACCCGCCGGCTTGGCATCCAAATGACTCATATCGGAAGACCGGAGGAAGGTTTCTATCAACGGATATCCGGACTTGGTAAAAGGAGAAACCAACATCAAATTATCAACCAACGATGTCAGCAGAGTATTGAGGACTCCGTTTACACTGACTTCACTTGAACAAGTTCCTCATCCGGTGGACAGTGGTTTAGGAAAGGTAGAGAACAAGGGAGTCTTTGAGATCATACAACATTGTTTTGACTGTCCTTTTTCAGGTGATTCTGTTGCGATATGAAGAGAAGGACGTTTTATTTGAAAGCTGACACGGAGAGGAATGCTACACAAGGGAATGTAATGTGCTGTCGAACAGCACGAATGATGATTGGAGGCTGAGCTGAAGATTTCAGGGCGGGGTCATTGGGGAAGCGGTCATATAGAAAGCGAAGGTGGATCAGATGCGTTTAAGCAAAGATGGAGCGATTATATTTGGGTTTGCAAGCCCCATGGCAATAGTTTGTGCAGAACCGGACCCGGGGCGACAATGGATGTTGTACTGGATGTGGGGATAAACGTTTTCTTATGAAAATTAGAGACTGCGAAGACAATTCTCGACCAACAGCTGGTGACTGGTATTTTATTTCATAAAATTCATGTTTGCCGCTGACGGCAGGTCACAAATTAAAGCCCCAGCAAGGTCGGGCTCCCCAGATGAGGTCCGGTTTTCATGGGGAAAATGACTTGAAAATAAGGTAATAGAGGAATAATACTGCATTGGTTGAAGAAATTGGGTAGGTTTAAAATGCAGAGGCCATGGTAGGACTGCTGCCATAAGTTGAGTTCCGAGACGCAGCAAGAACGACTGACTGGAAGGTTTACTGGAAATAAATTGTCTGGGCTATGTGTGATGTGTTTTGGTGTCGATAATCAGCATTTTTGGTCCCGTTCTCTGTGTTCTTGGTATCCTGCGCTGGGTAAGTGGGGAGGATAATAAACTGGTGCTATATAGGTAGCTGTTTATATAAATAATAAAGTAGCCTGGCGCAATCTGAGCGGAGGATGCCAGAAAGGCCGCCTCTCAGGCTCCAGATGTATTCACGTTTGGCATAGATCCTAATTACAGTGGCCATAAGGGTTGATGATGGTACTAGGAGAAGGGTTAGTCGGTAGACTAGTCACTGCCCAGGGATAAGTAAATGACCTGCATTTTGACCCTAGGTAAATTATGCGTCGAGACAAGGTCGGGGATATCCCACCCTGTAGTGGATGTTTCTATATGTTGAGTTCTTCCCCCTATGAGGATAAATGAAAGAAAACCAGCGAGAGCTTGTAGGCTCGTGTTAAAGAACCAGTTAATCCGAGAATAGCTTGGGTCAATAGCAACCAATCTGGCTTTCACGGGGTGGTCTGAGGCAGCACTCAGTGCGTCGATAATCGTATAAGTTTTGGTTGTCAACAATCCGAGAGGGCATTATTCACAGTTTTATAATATTTCACGGCTACCGATGGTTATTGTCAATCAAAGGGAGTCAATCGTTTGTTCAAAATTGGGGTACCGTAGAACAAGTGCTGAGACGGTGTGCCATGCTTAGGCTAGGCACCCGCCACGTCCTCCTAATTGGCCTGAGCTAGAGAGGCAGTTATCCACCGACGCCCCTATGATCTTTAAGGGATCGTTCATATAACCATGTCTCAGTGACCAAGGTTACTTTGGGTCGGTAGATAATGCTAAGGTCCTTAATCAGGTAGTTTTTGCCACTAAGTGGCTGTTATTAGGAACGAGTATTAGACCATTACTTGAGCGGGAGGGGTCAGCATGTAGGTCACGTGGTGCAGATGGAAGAGGCACTATATGACAAGGTGAAAAATTGAGAGTATCAGCGGTAGAGGGGTTGTCAGGAGAGACTAAATGGTGCAAAGCACTCAGAGGCATGGTAGTGGGGACGGAGTGATCAATCTGGGCTGAGCGGCTCGTTTCGTGTTTAAATATAGAAGGACTCACGAGGCTGTGGTGCCTAGCAATGCCTGCTCGCAACGTGGGTGGACTCATTAAAATGAAGGGATTCTTTACATTGATCGGAAAACTACTTTAGGAAGCTTATGGGGTGGGTTTTAAACGGGAGGGCCAAATGAGAAAAAGCCCCTGCTTGCTACAGCACTCAGCATGAACAGTGATATCCTTTGATGGGTGTCAATATTACCTTGTAAACCTCAGATAATTCAGGCTAAGCTTTTACTGGGGGAAGGTTGGGGAGGGCAGTTAGTAATGCCCGAGCCAGGGTTGCTATTGGTTGGGAGGATGGGTGAGTTATGGCCGCACTAGAGTCCCTCGTAAGGCCCTGCTGGGGCTGATGGACCACTATGCTGCGATTGACAGGATAGCTGCTCGGTGAACCGTGAAGGTTAGCAACCGGCAATCCGAAGGCTGATGAGTTAGAGAAGGAGTTTATTAATCTCAGGGCAGCGGCTGTACCTGGATGAAGATTGCTGCGTAGGGAAAAGACTGGGGGTGGGGGCGATGCTGTGTATGTCTGTGGTGGGCAGAAAGGTCGGATTTATTGAAAGACCTGCTGCCTTCAGGAAGTAGTAGGGGTGGTGGCAAACGAGTGGGGAACAGGTGGGCACTGCGTGGAGCGTGGAAATCAAATTGCAAATAACTACCTTACTGAATATTGGAAGTCCGAACGGCAAATGTCATCCAAAGGTGCGACAGTCGTAAACAGAGTTAGGCATATGGGTTGGATTGACGCAGACACATAGGAGGTGTCGGGAGGCTTGTGGTGGGCTGCATGATTGATGCCGGATTTCAGACCAACGTCTGTGAGTTCGACGTCAAGTGGTTGATATAATCCTCAAGAGAAAGCCACGATAGTATGACGTTTGAGGCGCAGCTGTTTAGGAAGACTGGAAGGGCCGGTTTACCCTGCCACTATGCGTTGGCGAGAAAGATCGTGATTGTCGGGAGTTTATTTTTGGGAAGGTACGGAAGGCTTGTTGTGTCTGGATCACCAAGGGCGTGTGTGCTCGGCAGCAGTAGTGTGTGTGTTGCATTGGGTAGTGCTTCCGAGAAATTTGAAATGAATAGGCTGGTCGATTCTGTCAGGACTTCGTGTGAGCTCCGCTTTGGGGTAGTGCTTTCTAGATGGTCTTTGGGTACCGAAACATTCATATATTTGGGTTTAGGTTCCTCGGGGGAGGTGACAGGCTTGCGGTCCAAGTCCACATCTTGGGGAATGCTTTCACTCAGCGGTTGGGGCAGCTGGGCCCTATAGCCGCCAGTGATGCTCCAAGGTAATACTTCAAATGTTATCAGGGGGCATAAAGTGAGCCGTTGCCGCTGCCGGCGCAAAGCTGTTCGGTTTTACGTGAGACTCTAGGCTTTGTGGTGTCTCTCTAGCTGAAGAGGAGGTTCCCCGGCCGAAACTCCTATATTCTTAAGTGGGATGGGGGCAGTTAAACGGCTTTGCATGCCCTTGAACTGGTTTGCCGAAGGACCATTTGGAACTAGTGTCAGGATAGTACAACTGCGGTGCGGAGAGTCCCCGTTGAGTCTCGTTATTTTACTTGGGACATGGGCCATTTAACAGGCACTATTAAGGGTCCTCTTCACCAAATTTTTATCAGAGACGTTGGATGTTATAGCAGTACGGCAGTTGCGGATTTTCTTCTTTAACTCCGACACAACAGAATTGACGTGCCCCCCAGGAACCTTCAGGCCACTGAGGTTCAGATAGTTTGTCGAGCCTGGCATTGCGCGAGAGAAAAACTAGCTTCAAGATAGATTCCCGAATAATGGAAGCTTATCCCGTAGCATTTATTAGCATTTGCTGAGGAAGATCAACCCTTCCTCTAGCTTTGTCAACGGAATCGTGGGGCGATAAGTTGCAACCACTCACTCCCAACAAGTTTTAAAAGTCCGACATTTAGTGGGCGAGAAGTGTTCCTTAGGACTGGTTTAGTAATAATAGCAAATAACAATAACAAAAGGGAATAAAGTGGGAAGGAAGTATGACAAGTGCATGCACACCAAGGAAAACGTAGGTAGTTTTAATGAACCCAATGGCGGATCCAAGTCTACGCCCGAGGAGTTTGAAAGTCGGTGTCAAATTGGGAGTGTGACTGGTCTGGGTGGGGAAATCTAAAGGCTGACTGATATACAAGAGAAGAGCTAGAAATCAGTTCAAAAAACTGCAGTAGCCAGGGGAGATGGACAGTAAGATGCACTGCAATGGACCACATATCGATGAAGCATTAGCACCCTGCAAAAGATAGCAGGCGGACAGGGCGTCAAACTCATCGTAGAACAGGGAGCGAGCAATGCAAGACGTAGAGGGTGGATCGGATGACAAAAAATGCCTCAGGAGGATTGGATGCTGTAGGTATGAGACATAGATGTGGAAGGACTGGGTGCATATCGTGACGGTTAGCTTGATGATAGCAAGAGAAATGACTGGTGAGGAGCTGAAGGATGCAGAGGGACTAGACATGACAGTCTGTTGACAGTGTGCTCCGAATAGTGTTTTGCATGTAAAAAGCAGGCCTAATATCCAACCTATTGATAGCTATTTCGACAACTATTAGTAACACCATACTTGGGAGTAAATACCTTTAGCTGCAATGAAGGGGTGGTACTCACTGCAAATTTTTGGATTTTAGAGTCGAATAAGCTCCTCATCTAGACGGATGACTTCAAGTTCCGTTATCCCAAGTGGTGGTGCGGGAACCACCACGTACGTTTGCCGGGTGGTGGAAGACCTTTCAGAGGACGAGGATTACCCTAAGATGGAGTGTAACACATAGTTGGCGGCCTGTGACCAGGGTCAGGTAACCGATTTTATAAAATATGGATGTGGAACAGGACTGGTGTTGTAAAGCCAATCAAACATGCTTAAGAAATTTTTACGCAGTTCCCTTTTCTCACTTTTTTGGTTTTGATCCGCGTGTTATTTGTCCTTTCATCAGCATAGACCTGTGCGTCTTGCTCTTCTTCTCTCACACTGAACCAGGTTTACTGGCCCCCGTTATTATGTCGTTTCTCTACGGATAAACTTTTACATTGGCTGCTGCTCCACTCCGGTTCATCTGTAGGAATACGAGCTTTGAGGTTTTCATGCGTCATACGTACCTCGCCTTGTGTGTCACACCAAGCTGCTTTCGTTGTCGGCCTTCTTACAAGCACTGTGCGAGTAAAGTTGTGCTTTCATCCCATGATAAAGATCTCGCCATAACTGCATGCTCGCCTAGGTAAAGTGTGCAAGAAAACCTCCTGGTCATTTTCTAATCAAAATTCACAGTCATATGCCCGTCCATCCGTCGTGTGTGTGCACTACTCTCTTCCTCGCTTGGTTCGATGTTCCCTACACTTAGAGTTGAATCTTACCCTGCAATTATGACCCGGTCTTGCATCGCTCAGCATAGGTTTCTCGCCAGACCATTTGGAAGATATGATATCTATTTATGGACCCTTGTGAATGAGCATTAGAGTAAACTGCATGTGGTTTATGTAGTACAAATTACCGAAGAACACGTTTTGCATAGGAACCGCGGAGTAAGTTGAGCCTACAACACAAATGATGAGCCTTTCAAGATATCCAGTTCACCTGAGTCTTCTTGTTTTCCGCCGTTCAAGGTCCCATTTAAGTAAGCTTTTCAATATTTTATTTTTCCTTTTGTTGACTTTTCGGTTGGTCTTCCGAAGCAATTTTCCACTGTTCATTTTTTGTGTTCAATTCGTCCTGATTATTATTTTTTGCATTGTATTACCACGTTGGTCGCTGATTTGTTTCTCCGTCTCCATTCGGCAGATTGATCAATTAGTTGATCCTGTTGGGCGGAAGCTTTGCCTAGACCCCACAGTTGGGGCCGCCATGCCGCGGAGACCGGCGGTCAAGCCTGCTGATCCAGGATTCTGTTTCACGCAGGTCGAATCGGAATTCGAAAACTGCCGTTTAACCAGCAAAGCCAAACTTTTTAGGCTGTCAGCAGGTCGCCACTCGCCGGAGGTCACAATGCAGATAAGGGACTTAATAGTCTCCTCCTGAAGCTACTGGGCCTCGAAAGTTGCTACGATTGCTTGCACGACCGCAATTCAGGACCAGCGCAAGCAATAACTTCAAAGCGCCGAGCTCGGAAGTGGGATGCATTTTTAACTGCTGCGCTAGATGTAGCGTTGAGCGGACCGACCGTAGGTGAGGACCTGCTCCCGGGGGAACTTTGGCCGCAGCTTTCACCGCACAGCTTTCCAGTTTTACTAAAGGCCTCGTGTCAGTGCTCGCTGGGAGAAACTGCAGACATAGCTGATGACGTTTTGCCACGAAGCAACCCAGCTTTCACTGGAGCAACCAGGTATTCCGTCACAAAGGTGAATGTCTCGCCGACGTCTAACGATCCCATTTAAGTTTTGTCTAGAATCGATGCGAGACTGCGGTGCATAGCATTGAGTAGCTTTCTCGCTGTTATCGGTATAGTTTTTATTAAGCTATCTAGGATAATCCCTAAAACTATAGCTCTAAGGTCTGTTGTCCGACCCAGAAAAAATCAAGCGATTTTTTCTGAACATAAGTCCCTGGGACCACCCGGTGGTAAAAGATACACACAAAAGTGATCATTGAACTGCTCTTAGGGTCGGAGCTAAGCGAAACATCAGTCTCAGTGAAACCACACGAGCAGACTCTAAGACACCACTCAGGGAATCACCTTAGTAAAGAGACTAAAGCCGTCTTGACTTGCGTAATACATCCGGAATTTTTCAAACAGCACCATCCGCAGTAACTGCTTGCAGCTTTTAGCTGAACAACTGATACATAATTAGTTCCGCTGATATTGACCCGCCGTGGCTAATACTTTCTTCCCCACCTAAGGCTCACATATATTAGCCATACTCTACACTTAATCCCTTGCTTCCGTATAGCTCTCTTACCCCCGCATATTGCCACATCTCATCCGATTGGCCATCCACATCCTTACCACCATAGATATGCCTACATCTCCTCCCAACCGACCCAAAATCACTGCCAGCAACCGCCGTCGCAAGACTGCTAAACTGGAAAACTCACTGAATAACTGCTCAGTCTCTCTGGTAGATATACTTGGACATGCTAATAGACAAACTACGGAAATGAGCAAAAATCTGAGCAGTCTTTCCTCTCGCATTGACTCCGCTGATCAAATTATCGGTCAACTGATGCCTATAGCATTCTTGCTTGATCCAGCCGCGCACCATACCCCAACCAATCTACTACTGGCCACGAAGTTTGTGGACACAATTGCCTCGGAAATCTTCAGACGGATTAAAAAGGCAAACAATGCGGTTGTGTTTAACATTCCAGACCGAATACCTCTCTCAGCTGCTAAAAATATGATCTTAAGCGCTTGCAACCTTGACTCACAACTGTGCCACTGTATTAGACTCCGCAAAACCTCCCTACGCACCACCTGTCCACTGCTGTTCCAGTTTACAAATGAAGTTGTCGCCAAGATTTTTATCAGCCGGCAAGCGTTAGTCGTAGCCAAAACCGGCTTCAAGTGCGCCAAGATATTTCCTGACAAGACCCCACTGCAAAGAGAGGTGCACAAGAGTCACGCCCAGAACAGTAACCCCGGTGTTAGCGCAACCAACAATCCACCCCAAAACTCCGGGGCACCTATCACTGGCCATCACCCGATGTTGCCATCTATTGCAGATTACAATGCAACCGTAGATTTAGACAGTACGCCAATTTCCTCACCCAATGAGCCACCTGGAAAACGCCCCAATATCCAGAATAGCCCAAGCAAATCTCCAGACTGGAACAAGCGCCCCAACGTCCACAAAACTGATGAAGGTTCCTCCAACTCATCCACCCGCGAGCTCATGTACTCCACAAGTCTAGATGACCCCATTCCTTCTACTAGCTCCATGTCGGGTTATTTAACCATACCTAAAAATCACTGCACCATCAACCCACCTCCGTCTACACCCATGCATCCTGTTACCTCTGGCATTTTGGATTACTCAACCAGGCCCCTAAGCCCACCATCTGCACCCACCCATTTGCAACAAGAATGTGTCTGGTTACCACCTAGGCCACCACCGCTAATTAGCCCGTTAGTGCAGATTGACCCACAGAAGTTAACACCTCGTCACCAAAAGAACAAGGCCCATCAACGTAACGCACATGCAAACCATAAGGTAATGACTCAGTCACGTGAAATTTTACCAGCCCCTTGCGCGGCTGTGAATCCTAGTTTTCCATCTCGGCTAACTGCCTTTTCATTTCCACCCTACTTGTACCCACCTTATCCCCCCCCATTCACCGCTCCATTACATTACTATCCGCCACACCAACTACTCTATACCTCTACCGCTACCCAGTCACTCCCTGGGAACCATTTCCTGGTTTCACCTAGCTCCCCTCTCCCACAAGACCCATCCTCGTCTCTTGGCCCAGTACTGCCATCCATCCGTGGCCGCTTTTTTCCTGCCGGCCCCCTCCGAGAATATTCCCCGCATTCAAACTACTCTCCCAAACAGCACCTCCCCATCCCTCTCCCCTCACACTATCCCCCTCCAGGCTTCAACTCATCCAATCCGTGGAACAACTGAGGTCCTCCCCCCATCCTTGCCCTATTCTTCACTGGAATTACCACCCTCATCACCACTACCGAACCCCCCACCATATCCACCACTACTGAGGCCTGTATCATCTCTCTCAGTCATACTTGTAAATGCCCGTTCATTACTGCACAAAACTAAAGCCATCCGCAGCATCGCTGAGCCCTCTGACTTTGATATTATCATTGTAACTGAAACATGGCTAACAGATTCCGTCCCGTCAGATCGAGTCTGTCTAGTTGGCTACCAGATGTTCCGAAGGAATAGGCCTTGTCGTGGGGGAGGCTGTCTAATTTATGTCAAAAACACTCTGCTGGCCATTCCACTGTCACACACAACTCTGGACGCCATTCAGGATTCACTGTGGTTAACAATTCCCTTACTTAATTCCTATCTTCATATTGGTTGCATCTATAGGCCACCTGATTCCAACGCTATGGATCTTACCAAGATTATTGACGCTTTCAACTATCTTTCATTGCTGCCCTGTTCCTCCAAACTCATAGCGGGGGACTTCAATGCACCGAGAATTTGTTGGAATACTCTATCCGCCCCAAACAACTTACTAGATTTTATGTCATGCATCCGCGTTGGGCGCTGGATCCAACACGTAACAGTCCCAACCAGAGGTAACAACATCCTTGATTTGTTGTTTACTATTGGTTTATCAGATGTTCCAGCCAGTACGCTCGACCTCTTTCCAGGAAGCGACCACAGAATGGTGTCCTGCACCTTCGTGGTTCCGCAATCTTTTGACAAATCCCACCCACCCAATCATTACTCTTCAGCAGTCAACTGGGTCAGTCTTATCTGCACGCTTCGATCGCTAGACTGGGACGACTTTTTCCTGCAAAGCGACCCTCAGCTGGCTGCTAATTTACTATATTCTAACCTATCAGACTTGCTGTCCAAAATCACTACTACTCGTATCACATCAAACCGAGTCCGTAGTTCAATCCTGAGCCGAATGCAAAACAAGTATCTGAAGCTCCAGAAGGTGTATCAAACCAATAATGACTTATCGTCATTCTTGCAGCTCCAACGTCTCTCGGTAGCAATCAGAATGAAGACTGATGATATGCTCAAAAAACAAGAAGTATCTGCCTTGCAATGCCATGATACTTCCTCCAAGTTGGCATACCTAATGAAGAATAGAAATCAGAGCAAACCAGTAAGTATCCCCTCTCTAATCTTAGAAAATAACGACCACATTACCTCACCTGTAGCGATAGCCGAGGCGCTTAACTCCTACTTTGCTGCATCCATGACTACGAACCCCCTTACTTTATCCCCATGCATAGACCCTGTCACCGAGCACTCACTGTCTGATTTAGAATTTACTTTAAAAGAGGTGACCAACCAGATTACCCGTGTCCGGAAGTCCTCACACCTTGGCCATGATGGTGTTCCGCCGACACTTCTACGTCTTGGAGGAACTGATGTCGCAGCCTTACTATTGAAGGTCTACAATCTATCCATCAAGTTTGGCATATTTCCCTCACAGTGGAAGACTGCGGTCATCATCCCAATCCATAAGAAGGGACCAATACATGACCCCTCAAATTACCGCCCTATCAACCACACTCCAATTGCTTCTAGGTTGATGGAACGCCTCATCAAACAGCGGATGTCCGACTTCCTGTTGTCCCATAACATCATCCATAGTGGGCAGCATGGCTTCCTAAAATCACGTTCATGCACCACCTGTCAGTACGACTTTTTTAACCTCATAACGGCGGCCGCCGACAACGCTAAATCTATCATCATCATATACCTTGATATGACAAAGGCTTTCGACCGCTTCCCTCACGCTTTATTATTAACCAAACTCAAAGCTCATGGCTTTTCCGGTTCGCTTTTATCTTGGTTAACATCTTATTTATCGGACCGTTCACAAGTGGTTTCCATTGATGGTTGTTTCTCACAACCTGCTCCAGTCACCAGTGGAGTTATACAAGGCAGTGTACTCGGTCCTTTACTATTTCTCATCTACATAAACGACATATTTCCTATCTTGCACCATGGTACCCCATTCCTTTTCGCTGATGACGTTAAGATTGTCTATGAGTTTCCTCGTCAAAACCTCAACATCATGCTGGATGATATCTCTAGTGACCTAAAGCGACTCGGGGATTGGTGCAAGTTATGGAATATGGACTTTTCGACCTCGAAGAGCTGCTTCACAACATTCAGATGTCAAGTGACCCCCGGAACCCTGCTTATCCACGACCTACCGATTTCGTACAGCCCTTTAGTTCGAGACCTTGGTCTCCATTATTCTTGTAGCTTTAGGTTTTCTGAGTATGTTCCACTCCAGATTGCAAAGACCAGAAGAACCACTGGTCTCATCTCCAGAACTTTTCGGCTAAATGATTGCAAACTGCTCATTTACAAGTCTCACGCCAGGCCTCTCCTTGAATACTGTCCCATTATCTTCACCAACATGACGAAATCCGACCGCATTTCTCTGGAGTCCGTGCAACGCCAATTCACCAAACAATTAGTAGGCTTTTCCTCCAGTCTGTGTTACAAGGATCGATGCATCCTACTCAATCTTGACCCTCTATGGTTGCGTCGCATGAAGCTCAATTTGTGCTTCCTGTTTAAGCTGTACCACCGTACGGCCTTTTCGTGTACCGAACCCATTCGTCTCACTCCCTCCACGAATTATGCTCTACGCCATCGGTCATTGCAGCTCTCTATTCCTAGATCAAAACTAGCGTTGAGATCTAACTTTTTCCTTATAAAATACTCAAAGTTATGGAATAAACTCCCGCTAAACATCCGCGAGAGTCTCTCAATTTCCCAGTTCAGAGGCTCGCTGGATCAGTTTTTGACTGTTCCCAATGTGATCCTTCTTACCGGCCTGACCGTCACCGAAGAGGTGGCCTACGAAAACGGGTTTGATTACTAGGATTACTGCACTAGAACTTTCATTCCTCACCCGATGACAAACGCCAGGGCAACTATTCTCTTTTACGTTATATTGCTTACAATCTATACTACTGTAGCCACTGTTTGCTGACTTTTATAACTATACCTAGTTTAATGCTTGCCGGTTCTCCTAATTTTAGACAGCGTTCCTGTTCCATTGCCAACCAGTCTAAGTTTCTTAGTCTTAGATGTCTCCACAGCAAATAAGTACGTGGCTTCGGACCCTAGGACACTGAGTTCCGCCGTCTACCACTTTACTCGATCCTTTCACTCCTCTCCCGTTCATCTTGGCTACCACCACTCACCTGGGTTTTATGCCCGGCCTCAATTCGCCTTTCTTAATCACCTCATTCCAGAATCTATTATTCCAGAAGCCCACCTGCTAGTACTTACTTGGTGGCTTTTCCTCTCGTCTCACCTCTGTATCTACCATCCACCAACCACTATCATATTCTCTCTTATGCACCACACCATTTCCCATTAGCAGAGCTAAACTCATCCACATCAGCTAGCTCGGAATGGTCTCTGATGGTCTTAGGCATGGCCTGGCGCTGTACGAGACTGACACACGTATGCTAGCTTGTGCTTTACAACGTTCGCTGTCCTACTCCGTGTGTTGCATAATCCCATCCTGCATTTTCCCAGCCCATGCTAGCGAAACCCCTGATGTCAACAGCACCCATACCATTGCGTCGTTGGAACGTGGGGAAAACAGACCACCCCCAGCAGTTGCGAAAAAAGACAAATACGCATAAAATTACGATCGGGCGGAGGGGCTATGGAAAGTTCCTATATGGGCTCAACCACTCCTCTGTTAGGAAACAAAAAAAAAAAATAATAATAATAAAACTGAAAAAAGGGAACAGTGGAAACAAAAAAGACCTCGTGGGATCGATTCGATCTCCAAATACCACTGACATCGGGCTGTGAAGGAATTGGGCAACCTTCATCTATGGGAAAGTATCCCATCAGCTCAGACCTGATCCTGCGAAAGGGGAAACCCCACATCGCCCTTGTTCGCTCGACAAGCTTTGGTCTTCACGCTCGAGACTGACTGGGGTGACAGCGCACTGGACTCTCCACATACGCTTTCCCACCCCCCGCTCTAAGTTTCAACCACCCCATACCCACCATAAGCGCACCTAGCATGCACGTCGACGTCAAATACAATCGCTACCACAGCCCTGACCTTCAACCCATTGACCTGGACAGAGTATCAACGTAACTGACGAATAACGGCAACCTCGATGAAGCCCGAAAAAAAAGAGATAAGAACATAGTGGAAACCGGTCACCTTTTCCTTCTATACCCTTCTATCTTCCGTCATCTTTTTTAGAAAGCGGTCTTCTCGATGTCCTAGCATCCAAGCCACGCTTAGGTTTACAACCCTACCTAACAGTAACCACTGCCTCCTGCCAACTACAATCACTACCGCAGCCTGCTCACAATTAAGTTAAATCTCTGAAATGCAGACGCAGCATACCACCGGGTTTACGCTATTTTTGCTAGCCTGTAGTAGTACTTATCAACCCCTTGCAACCCTACGTTACTTAAGCTCTCTATTTAAAACCCAGATCAAAGTACGAAATGTAACACTGACAGTCCACATAAACCCAGCCAGTTCTTTATTAATTGTCGCTATTTATTATCATAACCAACAGCTGGAACCACGTCCAGACTGCTATCACCATTTATTTCAGGTTTGTCGTCGCCCACTCTCTCGGGCACCACTTTCGGTGACCAATGTCCACACTTTGACCTGTACCGACAGAGACCTTAATGGCATCTTTTATACCAAACGGGATTGCAATCGGGCCACACGACCTAAAACACCCCCAAATGCTTCCAAGCAGATTGATAGACGTCTCCTAACGCAACACCTCTACTACTGATGTCACTGTTGGAGGCTTCAGAAATAACAGTTCGCAAGCAACCTTCTATTGATTGATTGGCACGTCCCTTACCCCGCCTGATGAACCATACCCACGGGATGCTGCACATCACCTTGGTCTCATGTGAAACAATCCAATAACAGAGCCAGAATACGCAACACAGGAATTTTTTCTCATTAAAATTCGATACGTTATCCGAACGCGAGTCCACTTGTCCCTCACATCCTTGGTTCCCAACAATGATGCCGAAGATCACTGAGAATCAATAAGTCAATATATTTGTCAGCATAACAGAACAATAAGGCGCGAGCCTACAAGGAGATTTTTCGCTCCGTTTTCGCTTCCAAGATTTCATTTTTCTTTCGATCGGTATCCAGCTTGAAATTGACTCTTCACCAGTTAAAGGCCTTCAAGTTGCGCTGCCTTTTTTTTCTGAATGATAAGGGTTATTGATCCCGAACCTAAACTCACCGTATATATGGATTGCTGTTTCCTCCACATTCATCAACGTTGCCTGTCCATTTCCACAAAGTTTCCTCATGTCCCCTCGTTTCTTGAACTCCCTCTATTAGAATCGGGAATATCCATCATTCCGGGCCAACTTCATCTCCATGGAGAGCCGCTCTCTTCATATTCACCAAAGTTCACGGTTGTACTCCCATTCATTTCTTTAACCTCTCCATGTCCATAACTTACTCCGTGCATAGAACCAGCAATAGGCCTCAGTTACCCACATCTTGCATTATTATGACGTATAACGCATTCCTAGCGCTATATTTTCACGATATATTTTGTATTTTCACGGACCACCACCAATCAGTCGAATCCGAAACCAAACCGTATTTGCCGCGCAAACCTTTAAAATTTCAGTCGACTCAAACTATCTCTAGCTATATTGTTTTGCTTCTGACGACTCCACTCGCTTTCTTGAAATTCGTGTATAGTTCATTGTTTTGAGTAACGTTGTACACCATGATCATGCGCTTGCGCATGCGTCTCGACCATGGTCGAGAAATATACCATTATTATTATTATAGTGTACTCTCTTCCTCGCTTGGTTCGATGTTCCCTACACTTAGAGTTGAATCTTACCCTGCAATTATGACCCGGTCTTGCATCGCTCAGCATAGGTTTCTCGCCAGACCATTTGGAAGATATGATATCTATTTATGGACCCTTGTGAATGAGCATTAGAGTAAACTGCATGTGGTTTATGTAGTACAAATTACCGAAGAACACGTTTTGCATAGGAACCGCGGAGTAAGTTGAGCCTACAACACAAATGATGAGCCTTTCAAGATATCCAGTTCACCTGAGTCTTCTTGTTTTCCGCCGTTCAAGGTCCCATTTAAGTAAGCTTTTCAATATTTTATTTTTCCTTTTGTTGACTTTTCGGTTGGTCTTCCGAAGCAATTTTCCACTGTTCATTTTTTGTGTTCAATTCGTCCTGATTATTATTTTTTGCATTGTATTACCACGTTGGTCGCTGATTTGTTTCTCCGTCTCCATTCGGCAGATTGATCAATTAGTTGATCCTGTTGGGCGGAAGCTTTGCCTAGACCCCACAGTTGGGGCCGCCATGCCGCGGAGACCGGCGGTCAAGCCTGCTGATCCAGGATTCTGTTTCACGCAGGTCGAATCGGAATTCGAAAACTGCCGTTTAACCAGCAAAGCCAAACTTTTTAGGCTGTCAGCAGGTCGCCACTCGCCGGAGGTCACAATGCAGATAAGGGACTTAATAGTCTCCTCCTGAAGCTACTGGGCCTCGAAAGTTGCTACGATTGCTTGCACGACCGCAATTCAGGACCAGCGCAAGCAATAACTTCAAAGCGCCGAGCTCGGAAGTGGGATGCATTTTTAACTGCTGCGCTAGATGTAGCGTTGAGCGGACCGACCGTAGGTGAGGACCTGCTCCCGGGGGAACTTTGGCCGCAGCTTTCACCGCACAGCTTTCCAGTTTTACTAAAGGCCTCGTGTCAGTGCTCGCTGGGAGAAACTGCAGACATAGCTGATGACGTTTTGCCACGAAGCAACCCAGCTTTCACTGGAGCAACCAGGTATTCCGTCACAAAGGTGAATGTCTCGCCGACGTCTAACGATCCCATTTAAGTTTTGTCTAGAATCGATGCGAGACTGCGGTGCATAGCATTGAGTATAAGGGGGTCATAGGTGCGGCGCCGCGTATGCCCACTTGGATGGCACAGTCTTTCACTACGACCACATTCCGGCCCTTCAAATGAAGGGTTTTGTGCGCATCACAGCCCCTTCGGTGAAAGAGCCGAAAGATGCAAACCAGGAAGTAGGTTTCCCGGCGTTCAACAGGAAAACTGAACCCCCGGAGTGTGCTGGAGAACCTCGAGGCAGGGTGTCAGGCCAACGGTTGCCTTCTAAACGTAAAGGATATAATTTTAGGCAGGCTTTTCTTTGTAGACATCGGTGCCGAAGTGATTGTTATCCCCCATTTTAGGGGCGACAGTAGCACAGTGCAGGCTCCAGCTCTCCGCGCAGCCAATGGCAAGCTTAACCCAAAAATTGGCCAGCAGTCGCCAACCTTAAACTTTGGTCTAAAGTGGATGTCCCATACCTCATTATAGGCACTGATTTTCTTCAAACTTTTGACTTATTTGTGCATGCCTAGCACCACGATGTTGTGGATTGCCAGGTCTCTTTTTGGGTCTCTGGTTATAGTTCCCGGGCAAATCACATCACGCCTGTGTGCCTTAGCCCTCAGGTACTCCAACCATGTGGCAAACTCGCAGCCGCCTGCCCGGTCTTGTTTTGGGAGGCTGGACCCCTCCTAGAAGACGAAAACCAGATCCCCCTTATGCAGGAGTTTACTTCTTCGTCGTGTTGCTCCGTCCTAATAGTAATAATACCGTTATTATTGAAAGCATATCTCTCCGACACGGCTCAGACTCATGCATGACAGCATGATCAGCCGTATCGATTAAGTTCGTGAGTACAACCTGATCCGAGTGGCAGAGGCTGATATCTCTAAAACTGCTATCTTTATGCCTTTTGTGATGTTCAAGTTTCCACGCATGTATTTTGGATTCGACAACGTAGCTCTGACCCTTCATCTGTTCATACAACGAGGCACACCGTCGTTCAGAAAATGTCTATAGATATCTGGGTGACATTTTGGTGGCCATTTCGTCAGAGCGGGATCACGCTCTACACTTACGAGCACTTTTCGAAGGCCGTAGCCAGCGTGGCTTCTAGATCAGTGTAGTGAAGTGCAAATTAGGCCACTTTGATATAGACCCCATAGGACCTTCTCCTCCAGACTCAGGTATCCGCTGTTCGCCAGGCAAGGCTTCGGCTGTTCGTGAACATCTCAAACCCTAACCTTTCGGCCGGTAACGACAGTTTGCCGGCCTGATGAAAATCTACCGCAGGTTCTTTCCCCGCCCTACGGAGATAATGCAGCGCTTCACCGACCTGTTGAGCAAAGACAAGAGGAAATTCGTGTTTTCCGACACTGCACATGTCACATTTGTCCTGTTCAAGGAGGCTATCACTAACGTATCGCTCCCTAACAACCCCGACCTTTTGGCTCCTATTTCAGCTTTGGTTGATGCCCCGGACAAAGAGGTTGGGGCAGCAAAGCAGCAGTTCGTAGACAACTCTCGTAGCCTGTAGCACTCTTCTCTTAGAGATTACAACCTGCCGAATCTTGGCACGGAGCATTTGGTAGTGAGTTACAGGGCAACTACTAGTACACCCGTCATTGTCGACAAGCTCTGAAAGGCTGCTCGTTCACGGTGTTTAAAGGTCACTAGCCTTCGGTTTACGCACAAACGTCAGCCTCCAGTCCATGCTTATCGTGCCGTATCTACCGCTTGGACTTTGTCTCACGGTTTACTGCGGGCATACAACAGCTCTTCGGATCGCTCAATCCCGTGGTCGACGCCTCATCGTCGATACATTAATTGAGTCAGTCACAAACTCCTGGCATTGACTTAGGCGCAATGGCCCATGCCCAAACTTCGGGCCGTTACATCAAACAAAGGTGCAGTGGTTGTTTGAGCCTGATGACAGTACCTATCCCAATTAGCCAGGACAACATTGTTTGCCATGCCACAAGGCAGTCAAAGGCAGCCCTTCGGGCAAGCAGTAACCCACTTTGAAGTGAAAAACCACCATTATCGCTCATAAGCTTGCGTAGTACCCTTACGCACAAATTGCACACAACGTCCTTCGCGCTGGTATATAAAGATATCTTCGTCTGCCTGCAGAGTTAGTAGCCCCCCCCAGCAACACTTATTTTCAATCAGAGCGACTGTGCACAGCGCCTTGTGCTGCACATGCGCGTGCTCAAGGTTAGTCCACCTCGCAAACAATAGTCTACAAATTATGCCCCAGCTGCGCTAGGAACAGCTACCTGCGTATTCCTTCGCGTGAATGGTGTTCGATCACCACTGCAACAGCTATGCACTGGCCTGCTCCGAGTGATAAAATGTTTTCCATAAGCATCACCGTAGGAAGGACGCCGTAGCTATTGATCGCCTCGGGCATGCCGTCGTAGAGTGCGGACTGTCCGGCCAACTCACACCTGCTTTAGCTGCTTAGTCACCTGCATCGAGCGAGTTATTACTCGCACCGCCCGCAGTTGCCTTCAGTGTGAACTCCGAAATTAGTCCATCAGAATCTTCAACAGTACCTGCAGCCCGAAGTAGTTGTAGTGGTCCCCAATTGCGAAGTCCCATCTGTTTTGCTTGCGTCGTGACAATTTTTGCAACGGACTGCTTGCGCTTAGTTGGGAAGTTCGCCATGGACTTATCAGTCGGCAGGCCCGAGAAATTAGAGTCTGTGGTTATAGTTTCACTACCTTCAGACCTGCTAGCGACTACAACAACACTGAACGTCGCAGTGTGTTGTTAGTACGATTCAGGTCCGCAGGCGCTCTGGGGTGCAGCTTACTTCCAGATTCTCTTGCCCTTTCTCATACGGATTCACTCAGTCACATTGGCTTCGCCCGTAGATTCGCCAACTCTTTTGTACGTTCAAGGAGCCAACCACTCATTGGGCAAGCAGGAGGTTGGTAAGCTCGGCACTGGAGGCGACAAGCAGGCTCACATTTAGACAGACGTGATGCGGATTCTTCAGGCTCGCGAGCGCATAAGGCCCGTGGTAGCTGAAATACTTTTGTGCAGACGTAAACTGAACCGGAGATTGCAAGCGCTGTCAGACCCCCATCAGCAGTCGTTTGATGCTATCAACATTATAACGAGCAAGATACGGGGAGTCCTTAGGCCACCAAAACTTCTGGCCCAAGGCAGCAACCGAGCTCAGTTCTGCTGGACTTCCGAGCGGAGACCCCTAAGGTGACAACCATCTAAGTCCGCTCTATGCTTGACTGAGCACTGGGTTCCTAGCGCGGTAGCCGCTTGACCTTTGCACTTGAGCAGGCTCTCACACACGCTCCCAAGTGCGCACTAACCACCATGTTTCGCAGTCCGCTTCTGGCACGCACGAGCCGTGGAGAGTACCGTCCTGGTTAACGAATTTGTTCAAAGTCGAAAGTAGCCTGCAGGCAGTCCGCGTAGTACAAAAGGCCGAAGAACACGTTTACAATAGAACCGCAGAGCAAGCCCTCAGGAACTCACTGTATTGCCTTATATACTTGATCCAACCGGGAATTATTGGGTTTTTTGAACAGAGTGTCGGGGGTAGATTGTGGGCAGGCTTCAACCAGGTTTCTAGTTATCGATACTTCGCAATAATATATCACGAACTCACAGTGGAGGAGAGCAGATAAAACATCGGACAATTCGAGGCTTTATTGATTATAACAATTACCGCCAGGAATGCCAAAACCGAGTTTTATTGGCAGAAGAGGCAAAGAATGAGACAACCCTATATGCTGAACTATTTTTGTGCTTGCATTGCCGCGGCAACCATGTAATTCGCTGTATCCACACAAATCACAACTGTTTTCCCCTAGAACCGGCTCCCAATACCGATGCTATACCCTACCCTCCTCAAGATAAACAGAACTTATCACTCTACTCATGTGCCAAAATCTGTGCAGCTTTTGTTCCTACCTACCAATCAACTTCCTTCAGCACACAATGATTGCTTGCATACAGACTAAGCAACATTGGCATATACTTCATTACCTAACCTCCCTCAGCCGGACGTCTCACTACTGCGCGGTGCCATTCATAAACATGTCCATTCTTCATGTTAAATTTTACTCCAAACATTTCTTCATCGGTAAGTATATTATTGCTGTACATTTTGTCGCCACCGTCAATAAAGTTGCGCCGAAATATCTTTTCATAAACCTCTAGCCGTTAGTGACATGAATAGTGATTATCTGCTCCCTCCATCAGCTAAATTGATCGACCACGCCGTGTTGTTCCTTTGCTTTGTCTTAATTTTGCAGGACACCGTGTTTTCTTCATAGGTGAAAATCGCAGGCATATATATCTGGCTGTTCTACCGCTGTTATTATCACAAGACAAACCTGTTAAGATGGTCATTAGCAGTGTCATATTTGCCATCCAAGTGCTGTAACATTGCCTTTGCGTGTTTCTAGCCCAGGCAACTGCGGCACAACGCATCCCGGATCGATTTGCCACCCAGTCACCACCTTTATGTTCATTTATCGTTATCTGCTCATCATATAGTAAAACATTCGCCGAATGCTCACAAGCCCCCTTTTGTTCTCCGTCTTGGAGCAACCGCTGGCAAATCCTGTCCCTCCAAATGTGCCACCCGTTTGGTTTCTCTGATACGTAACTGATTCCGTAGGCGATCGGCCTCCACTATCTACCATTTTCTTTGCAGGCCCATTTATTTTGCTTCATAACTTTTGTTGCATTCCTGCGTTCTGACGTGAGTCACGCAGCTTTATTCATCCGTCATTGTCGGACAGCTTTTGCTTATAGCTTACTCTCTGACCCTGCAGGTGGAAACCAGTTGAGCCGCCATCCAGTTTTGTCTAACTCCATCGTCCCCATAAGTGGGAGTAACCTTCAGAGCCATGCAAGTGCCAGGCACCCTTCCACTGCCTCACACGCACTTCCAGTGTCTTTCCCTCACTCCGATCGAATGGGTCGTACTAATCCTTCATCTCCGTTGCTACAATATATCCGCTCCGGCCCCCCCAGACACCAACCATCCACACTTCAGCCTCAGCATACCCCCGCTGTTTCTCTCTGCCCCCTCTACCAACTCCTATCCAATCCAGAATAACCACTTAATTACCTTAGCAGATACTTCAGGTTCTCACCGGTACTCCGCTTCCTCGCCCCACCTATCCACCCTCTCTATTCACCTGCTTCCATGCCCTCATGAGCCTCCAGGCCTTTCCAAAGTTCGCCACTCCCTTCCTGCCCCCTACCCCACACTAACTCCCAGTTACTCACCCAAATACCTCCACCTTCACGCCGACCTACCGGCTTTATACCGCTCCTGACTGACAGGTAGGTTACCTGCAGATGAGATCTCACATTTTTCCTGATCGGCGCCCTCCACACCCGTGGCCACATCGCTAATCGCTCTATGGACCATATCGATAATCTTCCCAGACCTATGTCACTGATCGCTCATCCCTCAATGTCATGTCCTTTGGTACCTTAAGTCCTACACTCCCTCTTGTCCACCACGCTTTGACAGATATTCTAAACCCCTCACTTTTCCATATCGTGCCCCCCCTGTACCACAAGACACCCCTTCCGGCCCACATCAGTATTCTGGTGCACACCCATTTTATTGACCACTCACAGTAGTGGCGCCTCATGCTACCGCTTTGTCTACTTTCTGCCCTCAATCCAGCATTGTCCGCCCTCCCATTTCTATTACCGCTGTACCTTCACTGAGACCCAACTCCTGTTGCCACAACGATCCCAACAGTCTTGCACCTGGCATCAATGCTTTGCACACCCCGACACTGAACACATTTCCATTAGTTCTTATTTCCGCTCAATAAATAATCAGGAAAATATCGCATCTGCCATATTTGGCATTTACCGCAGAAGCTGACATTACGCTCGTAACTGAATCCCGGCTGTCAGATGACTCTTCGCTTGACCTTGCTCGCGCAGCTGGGTATCAATGCTTCTCGAAAACCCACCAGTCCAGGTGTGGGGGGGGCTATTCAGCCTTCGTCAAATTCACTATCCATGCTAGTGTTATTGACCACTCCTCTCTTCTCCTCACTGAAGATTGGTCTTGGCTGTCTATTCACGCCTCCGGCCGGAACCTTCTTCTTGACTAAGTCTAGGTCCCTCCGGGTCTAAAGCCTGCAAGAGTGAACTCTGCCCTGAATGTCTTTATTGCTACGTTGGACTATCCTGCCATCGCAAAACTTATTGCGGGTGACTTTACCCTTCCTTCAATCTGCTGGTCTTCCCACACCAGCCCTCCCGCCCTCTCCATCTTGCTTCCGTACGTCCTTGCTGGTGAATGGACCCAACATGCCTCCTACCCTACAAGGGGAACAACATCTTGGACCTGGTATTCTCCATTGATATTCCCGATATCACCATCCAGACTACTGGTCTCTTCCGAGTGGAGACCACCGTATTGTCAGGTGCAAGTTCAGTTGCTTCAGATGTTCCTTTTCCGATGCACTCCCCTCCCCCTGTTCCGACTTCCTGCCGCTCATGTAACTGGCCGCTAGTACCAATGATAATTCGTTCCCTTAACTAGGACAAATTTTTTCTCTCTTCTGATCCCCTCACTGTAGTGAACTCTCTCTACTCCAACCCGCCTAGCAAAAAGTCCAACCAATCCAGGCTTACCTCGCCTAAATTCCTCATCTGCGGGTCATCCACCGCTAATGCCCCAGCACCTATTTCTGAGGTTTCCAGTGAGCTTCTCTCTTACTCCCTTATAAACTTCCCTGGCATCCGCCCTCCGACAATCCCTCCCCGCACCTCTTTCTCTGTTTAATCAATTTTCTTCATCCATCCAGAGGTTGAAAAATCAGTTTTCCCTAATAAACCTTCCTCGAAACTGGGCCCAGATGACTTCCAACCGGCCCTCCTCCCTTTTCGGTTGCCCTGACCTCCCTTTATTGTTGCTCAGTGTAAACACCGCGTCCATGCTTCGCAGTTTTTTCCCCCCTCCATGGAAAACGTCTGTTATAACTACGTGCTTTAAAAGGGGTGCACCACATGACCCGGGTAACTATCGGCCCATTAACCACATCCCAGTAGTCTGCAAAGTCATGGGGAGAAATGCCCAAAACACATTTTTCAGTACCTTTTACCGGACAATCTGCTGAACCCTGGTCAGCTTGTTTTCCTGACCTCCCGCTCCTGCTCTTTCCGCCAGCTGGACTTTCTCAATGTTTCACCGTCTGCTGCTGACGTCGACAACCCTGTAATCGTCCTGTAAATCGACATGTGTAAAACGTTTGACCGTGTTCCCCATATGCATCTAGTAGCGAAAATTCTCACTACATTTTTGGACTATATCAGTGTAACTGTGTTACACTGCATAGCTTTCTCGCTGTTATCGGTATACTTTTTACTAAGCTATCTAGGATAATCCCTAAAACTATAGCTCTAAGGTCTGTTGTCCGGCCCAGAAAAAATCAAGCAGTTTTTTTCTAAACAATATTCCTTGGGACCACCCGGTGATATAATATACTTACAAAAGTGATGTTTGAACTGCTCTTAGGGTGGGAGCTAAGCGATATGTCAGACTCAGTCAAACAACACTAGCAGACTCCAGGATACCACTCAGGGAATCACCTTAGTAAAGGGACTAAAGCAGTCTTGGCTTGTGCAATATATCGAGAAACTTTCAAACAGCGCCATCCGCAGAAACTGCTTGCAGTTTCTAGCTGAACAACTGAGACATAATTAGTTCCGCCGATATTGACCCCCCCTTGGCGAGCGCTCTCCCCTAAGGCTTACATATATTAGCCATACTCTGCACTTAATCCCCCGCTTCCGCTTAGCTCTCTTACACCCGCATATTGCCACATCTTGTCCAACTGGCCATCCACACCCTCACCATCACAGATGTGCCGACATCTCCTCCCAGCCGACCCAAAATCACTGTCAGCACTCGTCGTCGCAAGGCCGCTAAATTCCAAAACTCACCGGATAACTGCTCGGTCTCTCTAGTAGATACACTTGGAAATACCAATAGACAATCTACGGAAATGAGCGAAAATTTGAGCAGTCTTTCCTCTCGAATTGACTCCGCTGATCGGATTATCGGTCATCTGATGCCTATAGCGTTCTAACTTGATCCAGCCGTACACCATACCCCAACCAATCTACTACTGGCCACGAAGTTAGCAGACACAATCGCCTCGGAAATCTTCAGACGGATAAAAAAAGCAAACAGTGCGATTGTGTTTAACATTCCAGACCGAATACCTCTTTCAGCAGCTAAAAATATGATCTTAAGTGCTTGCAACCTTGGCTCACAACCGTGCCACTGTGTCAGACCCCGCAAAACTTCCCTGCGCACCATCTGTCCACTGCTGTTCCAGTTTACAAATGAAGTTGTTGCCAAGGACTTTATCAGCCGGAAATCGCTAGTCGTAGCCAAAACCGGCTTCAAGTGCGCCAAGATATTTCCTGACAAGACCCCACTGCAAAGAGAAGTGCACAAGAGTCACGCCCAGAACAGTAACCCCGGTGTTAGTGCAACCAACAGTCCACCCCGAAACTCCGGTGCACCTATTACTGGCCATCACCCGATGTTGCCATCTATTGCAGACCACAATGCAATCGTATATTTAGACAGTACGCCAAGTTCCTCACCCAATGAGCCATCTGGCAAATGCCCCAAAATTCAGAATAGCCTAAGCAAATCTCTGGGCCGGAACAAGCGCCCCAGGATCCACAAAACTGATGGAGGTTCCTCCGACTCATCCACCCGCGAGCCCATCTTCTCCATAAGTCTAGACGACCCCATTCCTTCTACTAGCTCCATATCGGGTTATTCAACCGTACCTAAAAATCACTGCACCATCAACCCACCTCCGTCTACACCCATGCATCCTGTTACCTCTGGCATTTTTGATAACCCAACGAGGCCCCTAAGCTCACGCGCTGCACTCACCACTTCGCCACCAGAGTGTATCTGATTACCACCTAGGCCACTACCGCTGATTGGCCCTTCAGTGCAGACTGATCCTCCGAAGTTAACACTTCGTCGCCCGAAGAACAAGACCCATCAACATATTGCACATGCAAACCATAAGGAAATGGCTCAGTCGAGCGAAACTTTACCAGCCTCTTGTGTGGCTGTGAATCCTACTTTTCCATCCCGGCTAACTGCCCTATCATTTCCACCCTACGTTTGCCCACCTTACCCCCGCCCCCCTCAAGCACCGCACCATTACATCACTGTCCGCCACACCAACTACTCTATATCTCTACTGCTACCCAATCACTCCCTGGGAACCATCTCCGTGCCTCACCTAGCTTCCCACTCCCACAAGACCCATCCACGTCTCTTGGCCTAGTACTGCCATCCATCCGTGGCCGCTTTTTTCCTGCCCCCCCCCCCGAGAATATTCCTCGCATTCAAACTACTCTCCCAAACAACACCTCCTCATTCCTCTTACCTTACATTATCCCCCACCAGGTTTCAACTCATCGAATCCGTGGAACAGCTGGGGTCCTCCCCTCATCCTTGCCTTATTCTTCACTGGAATTACCACCTTCATCACCACTGCCGAACCCTTCACCATATCCACCATTACCGAAGCCCGCATCATCTCTTTCAGTCATACTCGTAAATGCCCGTTCATCACCGAAAAAAACTAAAGTCATCCGCAGCATCGCTTAGCCCCCCGACTTTGATATTATCATTGTAACTGAAACTTGGCCAACGGATTCCGTCCCGTCAGATCGAGTCTTTCTAGTTGGCTACCAGATGTTCCGAAGGAATAGGCCTCGTCGTGGGGGAGGCTGTCCAATTTATGTCAAAAACACTCTGCAGGCCATTCCACTCTCACAAACAACTCTCGAAGCCGTTCAGGATTTTCTGCGGTTACCGATTCCCTTACCTAACTCCCATTTTCATGTTGCTTGCATCTATCGGCCACCTGATTCCAACGCTATGGACCTTACCAAGATTATTGACGCATTCGACTACCTTTCATTGCTGCCCTGTTCCTCCAAACTCATCGCGGGGGACTTCAATGCACCCAGCATCTGTTGGAATACTCTATCTGCCCCAAACAACTTATTAGATTTCATGTGGTGCATCCGCAAAGGGCGCTGGATCCAACACGTAACAGTCCCAACTAGAGGTAGCAACATCCTTGATCTGTTGTTCACGATTGGTTTACCTGATGTTTCGGCCAGTACTCTCGACCTCTTTCCAGGAAGTGACCACAGAATGGTGTCCCGCGTCTTCGCGGTTCCGCAAGCTTTCGATAAATCCCACCCACCCAATCGTTTCTCTTCAGCAGTCAACTGAGACAATCTTATCTGCACGCTTCGTTCGTTAGACTGAGACGACTTCTTCCTGCAGAGCGACCCTCAGCTGGCTGCTGATTTACTACGTTCTAACCTATCATACTTGATATGACATGATGGTATATTTCTCGATCGTGGTCGAGACGCACGCGCGAGCGCATGATCATGGTGTACAACGTTACTCAGAACAATGAACTATACAGTTATTTTAAGAAGGCGAGTCGAAAACGTGAAAAGCAAAACAATATAGCTACAGATAGTTTGAATCGACCGAGTTGATAATGGTGTGCGCGGCAAATACGGTTTAGTTTCGAATTCGAGTCGGTTGGTGGTGGCCCGTGGGAATACAAAATATGTCGTGGAAATATATCGCTAAGGATGCATTATAAACCAGAGTAGTGCAAGCTGTGGATAACGGAGGCCTATTGGGGCTCTTTGCACGGAATAAGTTATGAACATGGAGAGATGAAAGAAATGGGAGTATACTCGTGAACTTTGTTGAGTATGAAGAGAACGGCTCTGTATGAAGACAATGGTGGATAATCCCGGTTGTAAGAAACGGAGTGCGTCATGAAACGGGGAGACATGAGCAAACTTTGAAGGAGTGGCCTAGGAAACGATGATTGTGGAGGAAACAGCAGTCCATATAAAAGGTGAGTTTAGAATCAGGACCAATAACCCGTATCATTCAGAAAGAAGGGAGCGCAACCTGAAGGCCTTGAATTGGTGAGGAGTCAATTTTAAGCGGGATGCCAATCGAAAGTAAAATGGAATTTTGCAAGTGAAAACTGAGTGAAAAACCTCCGCGCAGGCTCGCGCCTTATTGTTCTGTTACGCTGGCAAAAAATATATTGTCTTGTGGATTCTCAGTGATATCGGAGTCATAATTGGGAACCACGGATGGGGGATAAGTGGACTCGCGTTCGGATGGCGTATCGAATTTTAATGAATAAAGGATTCCAGTGTTGCTTATTCCGGCTTTGTTATTGGATTGTTTCACGTGATACCAAGGTGACGTGTAGCATCCCGTGGGTATGGTTCATCAGGCGGAGTATGGGACGTGTCAATCAATCAGTAGGAGTTGGCCTGTGAACAGTTATTTGTGAAGACTCCAGCAGTGACATCAGTAGTGCAGGTGTTGCGCCAGAAGACGCCTATCAATCTACTGGTAAGCAGTTGGGAGTGGTCAGGTCGTGTGGCTCGATTGCAATCCCGTTCGGTATAAAAGGTGCCATTTAGGCTTCTGTCGGTACAGGTCAAAGTGTGGGCATTGGTCACCGAAAGCGGAGCCCGGAAGTGGGCGACGTCAAATCTGAAATAAATGATGTTAGCAGTCCGGACGTGGTTCCAGCCGTTAGTTATTATTATAAATAGCGACAGTTAGTAATGAGCTGGTTGGCTTTATGTGAGCCCTGAGTGGCACATTTTATACTCCGATCTGGGTTTTAGTTCGAGAGCTAAAGTAACGTCGGGTTGCAGGGGGTTGATAAGTACTACTGCAGGCTAGCAAGATAGGTTGAAGCGGGTGGGCTACTGCGTCTGCATTTCAAAGGGTAAATGGCTTGCACGCAATTAGAGGTTGCGAAGAGCATTAAGTAAGTCTTCGGGAAGAACCACTAGGGCATCGGTGGTAATGTGTTAGGGAAAGTTGTTATCATGCAGAGAAACGTGGACGTGAGTTCATCTGTGCTCCTACTCGGTAGTGCCAACCTACTGAGATTAAACTTGAAAGTGAGAAGGAAAATCTCATGACGTGGTGGATGCATGAATGCCATATTTGTTATAAGGTTGAGGAGGGATAGACAGAGGGGGAATGGAAAATATAGACGGTTCTCCGTGTTCATTTTTTGTAGACTTGAGTGAGGCAGGTGTTGGTCATCTGTTGCCTCTGTAGTGTTACCAATATGCTACCGTATGTTATCCATGTCAGTGGGCTTAGAGTCCAGGCTGCAGTAGTGATTGTAGTTGGCAGGGGACTGTGGTTACTGTTAGGTATGGTTGTAAACCTAAGCGTGGCTTGGACGCTAGGACATCGGGAAGGCCGCTTTCTAAGAGAGATGACGGAAGGTGGAGGGGTATAGTTGGAATAGGTGACCGGCTTTCACTGTGCTCTTATCTTTCTCTTTCTTATTTATTTATTATTATTATTGTTTTCCTTTTCCGGGCTTCACCGCGGTTGTAGTTATTCGTCAGGTATGTCGGTACGCTGTCCAGGTCAGTGGGTTCAGAGCCAAGGCTATGGTAGCGATTGTATTTGACGTCGACATGCAAGCTAGGTGTGCTTATGGGGGGTATGGGGTGGCTGAAACTTAGAGCGGGGGGTGGGTAGGCGTAAGTGGAAAGTCCAGTGTGTTTTCACCCCAGTCAGTCTCCTGCGTGAAAACCAAAAGCTTGTCGAGCGGACAAGGGCGATGTGGGGTTTCCCCTTTCGCAGGATCAGGTCTGAGCTGATGGGAGACATACCCACAGATGAAGGTTGCCCAATTCCTTCACAGCCCGATGTCAGTGGTATTTGGTGATGGAATCTGACCTACGAGGTCTTTTTTTTCCACTGTTCTTTTTTTTGTTTCCTAACAGAGGGGTGGTTGAGCCCATGTAGGAACTTTCCATAGCCCCTCCGCCCGATCGTGATTTTATGCGTATTTGTCTTTTTTTTCGCAACTGCTGGGGGTGGTCTGTTTTCCCCACGTTCAAACGACGCTATGGTATGGGTGCCGTTGACTTCAGGGATTTCGTTAGCATGGGCTTGAAAAATACAGAGTGGGACTATGCAAACACACGGAGTAGGACAACGAGCGTTGTAAAGCACAAACTAGCATACGTGTGTCAGTCTCATACAGCGCCAGACCATGCCTAAGACCATCAGGGACCATACCGGGCTAGCTGATGTGGATGAGTTTAGCTCTGCTGACGATAATAGTGTGGAGCATAGGAGGGAATATGATAGAAGTTGGTGGGTGGTAGATGCAGAGGTGAGACGAGAGGAAAGGCCACTAAGTAGGTACTAGCAAGTGGGCTTCTGGGATAAGAGGTTCTGGAATGAGACGATTAAGAAAGGGGAAATAAGGCCGGACATAAAACCCAGGCGAGTGGTGGTAGCCAAAATGAACGGGAAAGGAGTGAAAAATCAGGTAAGGTGGTAAGCAGCGGAACTCAGTGTCCTAGGGTCCAAAGCCACATACCTATTTGCTGCAGGGACATCTAAGCCTAAGAAACTTAGACTGATTGGCAATACAACACGAACATAGTCGATAATTAGGAGAACCGACAAGCATTAAACTAGGTATAGTTATAAAAGTCAGCAAACTGTGGCTACAGTAATATGGATTGTGTGCAATATAGAGTAAAAGAGAATGGTTGCTCTGGCATTTGTCATCGGGCGAGAGATTAAAGTTCTAGTGCAGTAATCTTAGTAATCAAACCCGTTTTCGTAGGCCACCTCTTCGGTGACGGTCTGGCCGGTAAGAAGGATCACACTGGGAACAGTCAAGGAGTGATCCAGCGAGCCTCTGGACTGAGAAATTGAGAGATTGTCGCGGAAGTTTAGCGGGAGTTTATTCCAGAACTTTGAGTATATATATATATATATATATATATATATATATATATATATATATATATATATATATCTGTACGTGGATGCGACTATCGGACGGGTCATGAGTAAGCGGTCGAACGCAAAAGACGGTGTCACATTGTGATCTAATAATCAAGGCAATCTTCATATGCTTGGTCTATATTAATGTTAGCACGGGTCGTGCTAATTACAGAAGATGCGTCTAGGATTTTGCATATTGCTCCTTTAAATTGTGTCAGCGTGCGACACGATCGCAGTGAGTCAGGAAGCTTAGTCCAGAGGCTGGAGTAGATAACCAAGAAATATCTAGATCTGATTGACAGTCTAGATTGGGGGATTGTAATGGTGAATTGCCTGTGACGGAGGGAGTAGGGTGTCTCACTAGAGAAACCGAGTGGGTAATCAGATGAGTGGACTTTTGAATGCAGGAGGTTGAAGAGAAATGAGAGATTGAGCTTGATACGACGTAACCATAGTGGTTCAAGCCGGAGTAGTTCGCACCTGGCTCTGTATTTGAGGTTGGGAGAGGTGGCCAGTAATTTTTTGGTGAAGGAGCGTTGCACTTTCTCTATGTTGACCCGGTCGGTCTTTCGCATCAGGGTAAAGACTAGGGGGCAGTATTCCAGTAGCGACCTGGCGTGAGTCTTGAATATCAGGAGCTTACTCTCCTGAGTACGGTATGTCCTGAGGATAAGTGCAATCATCCTTCTTGCCTTGCCAACTTGGGTCAGTGCTTGTTCATGGAAGTTGAAGGAACGTGAATAATGCAGGCCCAGATCTCTTACCACATGAGTAGTGGGTATCGGCAGACCATTTATTTTAAGGAAGCCAGGTGGAACGTGGCATTTGTAAGAAAGAAGGGAGCTCTTAGTTGCGGAAAACTTCATCAGCCATCGAGCACACCATTCGTCAAGGTACTTCAAGTCTGACAGAATACCACTGGCAGCTGAGTGCATGGCGTTTGCCTCAAAAGTATAGACTAGTTTTGTGTCGCCAGCAAAAAGGAATGTCGTGCCATGACGCACTACTTGGAAGACGTCATTTATATACATAAGAAATAAGAGAGGACCTAAAACGCTACCCTGTACGACCCCGCTAGTAATTCGTTTGGGCCGAGAAGATGTTCCATTGACGATGACGGTTTGAGAACGTTCTGAGAGGTAAGATGATAGCCAGGACAGAAGGGGGTCAGCGACTCCGTAGGATTTAATTTTTGGCAGTAAGCGGGCGTGAGATACACGGTCGAACGCTTTAGTCATGTCGATAAATATGACGACAACTGACTTGCTGCTATCAGCTTTAGAAGTGATTAAATTGAGGAAGTCCATCTGACACGTGAGGCACGAACGGGACTTTAGAAACCCATGCTGAGCTGGGTTGATGAGATTTCGAGAAGTCAGGAAATTTGCAAGCTGGTCCTTTACTATCCTCTCCATGAGCCTGGAAACAATCGAAGTGTGGTTTATTGGGCGATAGTTCCCCGGATCATGCAAAGGCCCATTTTTGTGTTTTTGAATTATACAGGACGCTTTCCATTGAGCTGGGTAGACTCCGGACGACATAGATAGTGTAAAGAGGTTCAGCAATAGGAGCACTAGGTCGGGTCCTCCAGATCGAAGTAGGACAGGTGGAAGGTCGTCAGGCCCTGGGTGATGGGAGGGTTTCGTGTTGGCCAGGAATTGCCTGATGTTGGCCGTGGTAAATATTATGGTTGATATCTCGTCCTGTGTGAGCATCGAATCGCAGAATGGTGGAGGGTTTGTGTCCGTTATAAGAGCTGAGGCGAAATAGCAGTTGAAAGCTTCAGCCATATCTTCTGGCGAGACAAGGTGGGTGCCATTTTGGATAAGGAATGGGATATTGTTTCTATTGCTGCGCGAGTTGCGAGATTTTATCAGTCTTGAGAGAAGCTTCACACTGTGAGGCTGCTGTCGGGCAGTCCATTCTTGCTTTTTGAGTTTATTCTCGGTTGCTGCATAGTGATCATGGCAGAGTCGGCTTATTCTCTGTATCAAAGAGAAGTCTCGATTCCTGAGGAAAGAGTTCTGGAGCTTACAAATTTTTTGTCGAAGTCTGTCAATTTCGGTAGCCTTGTCTCCAATATGTCTAACGGTTGAGGTAAGGCAATTTATGGAGGAAAGCAACTTGACATAGAACACATCGGCTGCTTTTTGCGGATCAGATGTGAGGAAGAAGTCGGACCAGTCAACGCCCCGGATTGAGGTAGCCAACTGGGCCCAGTTAGTCAGTCTGTAGGTGTTTTGGTTTTTGATTTCGATAACTTCAGGTAGGCATGATTCATGTGTAACATTGAAGTGACATATGACCATTTTGTGGTCACAACCGGGGAGGTTTTGTGTGACGGAGACGTTCACATCACGGAGGCCATGAGTGAACACCAGATCGAGGATATTGTTATGCCTTGTTGGTGTGGAGACATGCTGTGTCCATCCTACAGCGTAGGTGTCCAGAAGGAAATTGGATAAATGGGAGGGGGCAGTCATCGCATTCAAACAAATACCCGGAGTGTTAAAGTCTCCTGCTATGATCTTCGGACCTAAGGATAGAGTAGAAATGTACTCGAAAGCCCTAATGATATGCTGGAAATCAGAGTAGCTAGAGGTAGGTGCGCGGTAGACGCACCCAATATGCAACACGTTTCCAGGAATAAGGACGGAGAGCCAAAGAGAGTCGGGAATACAATCAAGCACTGGGTGGTGGAGGCGGGTGGTAGTAAATCTATGTTTAATGTATGCAAGACAACCACCGCCTTGGCGGTTCACTCTGCTTACTCGAAAGGAGTTATAGCCTACCAACGAGACAACGTCAATTGGGGTGTGGTCGGCTAACCATGTTTCTGTAACCAGAACGATGTCAAAGCTAGAAGCAAGTACATGTTTCCTCAGGTGGTTAATTTTGTTCAACAGCGAACGGGAGTTCAACAGTAGGAGGGAAACTCTGCCTGTAACTTTGAGATTACAAGGCGCTAAAGCTCCGCGTGAGGGTAGCGGAAGATTATTGGGGCCGAGTATGCTTCCGGCAGCCGGTTTGTCAGCCAGGAGGGTGTCGCCAGGGGGAGTAGTAACTGGGCTTGGGGGATTGACAGGTGGGTTACATGGTAGTTGTTTGTAGGGTACGGTGTGGTCGCCTATATAGGGCAAGGATGGGGAGAGGACCTCAGTTGTTCCACGGGTTTGATGAGTTGAAGCCTGGAGGGGGACAGTGTAAGGAAAGAGGAATGGGGAGGTGCTGTTTGGGAGAGTAGTTTGAATGCGGGGAATATTCTCGGAGGGGGCCGGCAGGAAAAAAGCGGCCACGGACGGATGGCAGTACTAGGCCAAGAGACGTAGATGGGTCTTGTGGGAGTGTGTAGCTAGGTGAGGCACGGAGATGGTTCCCAGGGAGTGACTGGGTAGCGGTAGAGTTATAGAATAGTTGGTGTGGCGGATAGTAATGTAATGGAGCAGTGGTTGGGGGGGATAAGGTAGGTAAAGGTAGGGTGGGAATGATAAGGCAGTTAGCCGGGATGGAAAAGTAGGATCCACAGGCGTATAAGAAGTTGGTAAAGTTTCACTCGACTGAGCCATTTCCTTATAGTTTGCATGTGCATTATGTTGATGGGCCTTGTTCTTTTGGCGACGAAGTGTTAACTTCTGAGGGTCGATCTGCACTGACGGGCTAATCAGCGGTGGTTGCCGAGGAGGTAACCAGGTACATTCTGGTGGCGAATGAGTGAGAGTAGCGGGTGGGCTTAGGGGCCTGGTTGAGTTATCGAGAATGCTAGAGGTAACAGGTTGCATGGGTGTGGACGGAGGTGGGTTGATGGTGCAGTGGTTTTTAGGTGTGGTTGAATAACCCGAATTGGTGCTAGTGGAAGGGATGGGGTCATTTAGGCTTGTGGAGAACATGAGCTCGCGGGTGGATGAGTTGGGGGAACCCTCATCAGTTTTGTGGGTGCTAGGGCGCTTGTTCCAGTCTATAGATTTGCTTGGGCTGTTCTGAATGTTGGGGCGTTTGCCAGGTGGCTCTTTGGGTGAGGAACTTGGCGTACTGTCTAAATATACGATTGCATTGTGGTCTGCAATAGATGGCAACATCGGGTGATGGCCAGTAATAGGTGCACCGGAGTTTCGGGGTGGACTGTTGGTTGCACTAACACCGGGGTTACTGTTCTGGGCGTGACTCTTGTGCACTTCTCTTTGCAGTGGGGTCTTGTCAGGAAATATCTTGGCGCACTTGAAGCCGGTTTTGGCTACGACTAGCGATTTCCGGCTGATAAAGTCCTTGGCAACAACTTCATTTGCAAACTGGAACAGCAGTAGGCAGGTGGTGCGCAGGGAAGTTTTGCGGAGTCTAACACGGTGGCACGGTTGTGAGTCAAGGTTGCAAGCTCTTAAGATCATATCTTTAGCGGATGAGAGAGGTATTCGGTCTGGGATAATAAACACAATCGCATTGTTTGCCTTTTTTATCCGTCTGAAGATTTCCGAGGCAATTGTGTCCACAAACTTCGTGGCCAGTAGTAGATTGGTTGGGGTATGGTGTGCGGCTGGATCAAGCAAGAATGCTATAGGCATCAGTTGACCGATAATCCGATCAGCGGAGTCAATTCGAGAGGAAAGACTACTCAGATTTTTGCTCATTTCCATAGTTTGTCTATTAGCATGTCCAAGTATATCTACTAGAGAGACTGAGCAATTATCCAGTGAGTTTTGCAGTTTAGCGGCCTTGCGACGGCGGTTGCTGACAGTGATTTTGGGTCGGCTGGGAGATGTAGGCATATTTATGGTGGTGAGGATGTGGATGGCCAATCGGATAAGATCTGGCAGTGTGCGAGGGTAAGAAAGTTATACGGAAGCAGGGGATTGTGTAGAGTATGGCCAATATATGTAGGCCTTAGGGGGGAAGAAATTGTTAGCCACGGGAGGTCAATATCGGCGGAACTAATTATGTATCAGTTGTTCAGCTAAAAATTGCAGGCAGTTTCTGCGGATGGTGTTGTTTGAAAGTTTCTGGATGTATTACGCAAGTCTCTTTACGAGGGTGGTTCCCTGAGTGGTATCTTGGAATCTGCTAGTGTGGTTTTACTGAGACTGATATTTCGCTTAGCTCCTACACTGAGAGAAGTTCAAAGATTACTTTTGTGTGAATCTTTAACCACCGAGTGGTCCCAGAGAATAGTGTTCAGAAAAAATTGCCTGATTTTTTCTGGGTCGGACAACAGACCTGTCCGAAATCACTACAACTAGTATCATATCAAACGGAGTCCGTAGTTCAGTCCTGAGCCGAATGCAAAACACCAATAGTGAATTGTCGTCATTCTTGCAGCTCCAACGTCTCTCGGTAGCAATCAGAATTAAGACTGACTATATGCTCAAAAAACAAAAAGTATCTGCCTTGCAATGCCATGATACTTCCTCAAAGTTGGCACGCCTAATGAAGAACAGAAATCATAGCAAACCAGCAGGTATCCCCTCTCTTATTTTAGAAAATAACGATTACATTACCTCACCTGTAGCAATAGCCGAGGCGCTTAATTCCTATTTTGTTGCATCCGTGAGTACGGACCCTTTTACTTTACCCTCATGCATAGACCCTGTCACCGAGCACTTACTGTCTGATTAAGAATTTACTCTAAAAGAGGTGACCAACCAGCTTACCCGAGTCCGGAAGTCCTCACACCTTGGCCATGATGGAGTTCCACCGACACTTCTACTTCTTAAAGGAACTGAATTTGCAGCCCTACTATTGAAGGTCTACAATCTATCCATCAAGTTCGGCATATTTCCTCCACAGTGGAAGACTGTGGTCATCATCCCAATCCACAAGAAAGGACCCATACATGACCCCTAAAATTACCGCCATATCAACCACACTCCAATTGCTTCTAGGTTGACGGAACGCCTCATCAAACAGCGGATGTCCGACTTCCTATCGTCCCATAACATCATCCATTGTGGGCAGCATGGCTTTTTAAGGTCATGTTCATGCACCACTTGCCAGTACGACTTTTTTAACCTCACAACGGCGGCCACTGACAACAGTAAATCCATCGTCATTATATACCTTGATATGACAAAGGCGTTCGACCGCTTCCCTCACGCTTTATTATTAACCAAACTCAAAGCTCACGGCTTTTCCGTTTAGCTTTCAACGTGGCTAACATCATGCCTATCGAATCGCTCACAAGTGGTTCCCATTGATGGGTGTTTCACACAGCCTGCTCCAGTCACTAGTGGAGTTATACAAGGCAGTGTACTCGGTCCTTTACTTTTTCTCATCTACATAAATGATACATTCCCCATCTTGCACCATGGCACCCCATTTTTCTTCGCTGATGACGTTAAGATTGTCTATGAGTTTCCTCGTCAGAACCTCAACATTATGCTAGATGAAATTTCTAGTGACCTAAAGCGACTCGGGGATTGGTGCAATTCATGGAGTATGGACTTCTCGGCCTCGACAAGCTGCTACACAACATTCAGATGTCAAGTGGCTCCCGGTTTGGTCGAACGCACGACTTGTGGACTCAATTCCCGTCCAGCGAATAAAGACGCAGAACGACAGCGATTGATGGTTTTTGTACTTGTATTGATTGCCCTGTATGAAGTACAGGAGAAGGGAGGCTGATCTAGCTAATCACCAGAGCTGATGAGCTGGAGCGCGCCTTGCCGTTTTGACGTAGTGTGACGAAGGTTCTTCTTCTTTTTCACGTGTTCTTATTTTCACACCGGTGGACTTAAACAAAGCGCGCCTAAGCTCTAAGCTCGCAATTGTATTTTATTGAATTTGGTGTCTGCGAAGCCGCTACATCAGTCCCCCTCCAGAAGGACGACCGAGTAGGAGAACTTCGACCTAAGAGAGCGTCGTGAGTTGAGCCAAAAACCAGCTGAATAGTTCCAGCTGGAAAAGGTTTGTGCTCAGCACCTCTAAGGTGATCTAAGGACCTCTGGGCCATATATAGCCGCAGAGAAGGTTACTCACGCGTGAACTGGTGGGGTATCCTCTCCCCGTGCTCTCTATCTAGAAACCTTAAGTGGGGACAGGGACGCGCCAAACCATGTACAAGGCACGTAGGCAACAACAACAACAACAAAAAATGGTAATGTTCATATAGTGACACATGTCCATTGTTAGTGGTGTGCCAGATCCTTCCTAGGTAAACAACGACTGACCCTAGAAGAGATAAGAAAAACTGGATACAGTATGCAATCAAAAGGGGAAATCTATGTAAGAACAATAAAGTCAACGAATCGTGCAGGGAAACGAACATGCCTACCAGACCTGGTGGAACGTGATGGGGGGTCGACCTGTGACTCACGCGTGCTGGAGCTAGATGTTGTTGGGGTCGGGCAAACGTCTGTGTTTTTACCATCGACGGGCAATGGCGTAGGCTGGGTTTCCGAGTCGACGAACGCTGGCTTAAGGCGGTCGATGCTGACGGTTTCTTGCCGACCATTGAGATCGATGATGAACGTTTTTTCTAAACGCCGAATGACTTTGTGCGGGCCAGAATAAGCTGGAGTCAACGGGCGGCGGCTCGGCGTACGCAGAAAAACGTGCGTGCACGTATGTAGGTGACTGTGAATAAACGACGGCCGATCTGTCGAACGGACAGGAATACCAATCTTCTGACGCATGTAGATCATGAGACGTTGAGTGTAGTCTCCAAGGTTGGGGAAAGGTGCGCTCACTTTGGGTGCGACAAATTCACCAGGGAGACGAGCGGTGGTGCCGAATGTCATGGACGCAGGTGTGCAGGGAGTGTCGCTGCGCAACGTATTGCGAATGCCCAATAAAACCAGTGGTAAGACGTCCGTCCACTGAGGATTGTTGTGAGCACTGAGCGAAGTATTGAGGTGCCAGTGAAAACGTTCGACCAAGCCATTTGCCTGGAAATGATAAGCTGTGGTGCGAATACGCTTAGTGCCAGTCAGTTGGAGGAGATTGTCGAAAGTGGCAGATTCAAACTGAGCTCCTCGATCGGTGGTTACTGTGGTAGGACAACCAAAGCGGGAAATCCAGTGTTCCATGAACGCACGGGCGACAGTTTCACTGGATACATCCGGAATGGGTATGGCCGCGGGCCAACGAGTGAAACGATCAGTACAAGTGAGCAGATAGATCATACCTCGGGATGGTGGCAAAGGTCCCACAATGTCGACGTGCACGTGAGCGAAACGGGCGTCTGGAGTCTCAAAATTTCCGACTGGACTGGTGGTATGTCGCTGTATTTTGGCTCGCTGACAAGCAATGCAGTTACGTGCCCATTGACAAACGTCGCGATCCATGTTTGGCCAAACAAATCGGGCACGGACTAGTTTGCATGTGGCCTTGATACCCGGATGGGATAGACCGTGCAACACATCGAAAATTGGACGGCGATGTGAAAGTGGTACGATTGGCCTTGGGTGATCCAAGGTGGTGTCGCAGAGGATAGTGCCAGCAGATGACGGAAGAGGCAAAGCCCGCACTCGGAGACTTGTATCGCGAATGGTTTGTTGAAACTCAGGATCCTGCTGGCTTTGTGCCAGGTCCTCGAGATTGATACCGAGAGCAGCGGGCGACCCGAGACTGTGGATCCTGGAAAGAGTATCTGCAGCCACATTAGCTGACCCGGAGATATGACGAATGTCGGTAGAAAATTGCGATATGAAATCCAGCTGGCGAATTTCTCGTGGAGAATGACGATCAGACGCGTTGCGGAAAGCATACAGTAGTGGCTTGTGATCTGTGAAAATGATGAATTCCCGTCCTTCCAGAGCGTGGCGAAAGTGACGTATGGCGGTGTAGACGGCAAGTAACTCACGACCAAACGCACTGTATTTGGATTCTGCGGAAGACAGGCGGCGTGAGTGAAAAGCCAGAGGCTCCCAGGCGCCGTCCACGGCCTGCTGGAGAACGCAGCCAAGTGCGACATCGGAAGCATCAACAGCGATACTGACGGGAGCATGGGGATCCGGATGACGGAGAAGAACCGCAGACGACAAGGCCTGTTTGAGCTGAGAAAAGGCCTCCTGGGCTTGATCGGTCCAGATGAGGGTTCGTTGTTTGCCCCGCAAAAGATCAGTGAGCGGTTGCATCAGGGTGGCGCAGTGTGGGATGAACCGGCGGTAATAATTGACAAAGCCGTTAAAACGTTTAAGCTGTTTGAAGGACTGTGGAAGTGGAAATTCAGCAATATCACTGACCTTGGTTTCAGCCGGACGAATGCCGTTGGCGTCGATGATGTGACCGAGGAAGAGCAATGACGGCTTCCCTAATTCAGTCTTGGCGGCATTGATGGTAACACCGTGCTCTGGTAACCGCTGAAAGAGCTGTCGAAGATGAAGCTGATGTTCGTCAACGCTGGGGCTAGCGACAAGAATATCATCGATGTAAGCGTAAACGAAGGGCAGTCCGCGGGTAACACCGTCAATAAACCGCTGGAACGTTTGGGACGCGTTGCGCAAGCCAAATGGCATACGGAGAAACTCAAATAGACCAAACGGAGTGGTAACGGCGGTTTTTGCAACGTCCTCGTCGGCGACCGGAATTTGATGATAGGCCCGGACCAGGTCGATTTTGCTGAAGATGGTGGATCCAGCCAGAGCAGACGTGATATCATGAATGTGAGGCACAGGATATCGATCTGGCGTTGTGACCTGATTGAGGCGACGATAGTCACCACACGGACGCCAGTCGCCCGAAGTTCTCTTCGGCACCATGTGCAATGGAGAGGCCCACGGGCTGTTCGAAGGACGGATGATGCCTAGGTCCAGCATTTTCTGGAATTCAAGACGAGCGACGGCCAGTTTGTCTGGGGCTAGGCGACGCGGACGGGCAAAAACAGGAGGTCCAGCGGTACTGATGTGATGTACAACAGCCGAGCGCACCATGGGTAAGTGGTTTGCCGGTCCGGTTAGAGACGGAAACTCAGCTAAAATTTTGGCGAAGGTATCGTTGGCGATAGGAGCTACGGACGGTCGAACAACGTTGACCAAGCAGACAGATCCAACAACAGCACGATGAGTCACAGGGTCGGTTAACTTACGAGAAGCGGGATGTAACGAAAGGTTGAAATGATGCAGAAAATCAACTCCTAAGATGGGCTGGGAGACGTCAGCAATGACAAAAGTCCACTGAAAAAAACGACGCAACCCCAGATCTAACTTGAGACGCCTAGTACCAAAAGTGGATATACGAGACCCATTGGCGGCCTGAAGCTCTAAAGTTTGCCGGTGCTGACGATCAGAAGGGTTAGGGGGAACGACACTGATCTGTGCGCCAGTGTCAATCAAAAACTGACGGTGGGAGATGAGGTCCTTGATAAATAGAAGACGGGAGGGTGTAGGGAGGCCAACGAGCGCTGCCGTACCTACACGTTGGCCGACGAGTTTCCCTGGTTGTCGTGGAACGTGCACGGGGGTGTACACTTCCTGGCGCTGGCACGATACTGGCGGTGATACCAACACCATGTCCAAGTGTGTGCATCGGGAGAGGATGGCCTAGGAGGACTGCGAGCGGCAATAGGCCGACGGGTGCGAGTTGGGGAGCGGCTACGACGTGCCGAACTTGAAGACTGAATAGCGGTCACGTCCGCCCGAAGGGCACTGAGTTGTGCAGCTAAATCTGTGAGAGTCGCCTCCGTAGTGGTTGTGGACGAACGAACACACTGACTAATTTGGGCGGAGGCGGTTTCCATAAAGCGGTCCGCCGCCAAAGCCAGTCTGTCTAGTGAGACTTCATCTACGAGAAGGGCCAGGGTGCATTGCGCTTGTTGGGGTAGCTGCTGCATCCACAATTCTCGCAACATCATGCCACCAACTTGGATGCCCTTGGCCAGCTGTCGCATACGACGCAGAAGCTGTGAAGGCTTCTGGTCACCGAGGGAAATGCCACTAAGCAGCTGACGAAGACGGTTTGAGTCGGAGACCCCGGTGCGATCTAAGATAGCCTGGCGAAGCATATCATAAGGCTTGTCCGTGGGTGGGTTGGAGATGATATCCTCGACAGCTTCAAGAATATTTAAAGGATTTCGGCAGTGAGATGCGCATACTTCTGTTGCTGGGAGGTGATTCTGGAGGCAGCAAACTGTGCTTCCAGATGAGTCAGCCAAAGAGAGGGATTACCCGGAATGAAAGGTAACGCTTTCACTGGGCGCGCAATAGAGAGCGTTTCAGGCACCGCAGGGTCAGACATAGTTAACTTAGCGTCATCCATATCAAATAGACAGCAAAATAAATATACGATGGCTGATCGAAATTAACACCAAAAAAGGCTCAATACGTATGTGCACAACGAAAACAAAAGGAACGCTGCAGGGCACGGACGATATAATAAATAAATAAAAATTAATAATAACTTGGAACGGGCTCACCAATTTGGTCGAACGCACGACTTGTGGACTCAATTCCCGTCCAGCGAATAAAGACGCAGAACGACAGCGATTGATGGTTTTTGTACTTGTATTGATTGCCCTGTATGAAGTACAGGAGAAGGGAGGCTGATCTAGCTAATCACCAGAGCTGATGAGCTGGAGCGCGCCTTGCCGTTTTGACGTAGTGTGACGAAGGTTCTTCTTCTTTTTCACGTGTTCTTATTTTCACACCGGTGGACTTAAACAAAGCGCGCCTAAGCTCTAAGCTCGCAATTGTATTTTATTGAATTTGGTGTCTGCGAAGTCGCTACACCGGAACCCTGCTTATCCACGACCTACCAATCTAGTACAACCCTTTAGTTCGAGACCTTGGTCTTCATTATTCTTGTAGCCTTAGGTTTTCTGAGTATGTTCCACTCCAGACTGCAAAGACGAGAAGAACCACTGGTCTCATCTCCGGAATTTTTCTGCTAAATGATTGCAAACTACTCACTTACAAGTCTCACGCCAGGCCTCTCCTTGAATACTGTCCTATTATCTTTACTAACATGAAGAAATCCGACTGCATTTCTCTGGTGTCCGTGCAACGTCAGTTCACCAAACTATTAGTGGGATTTTCCTCCTGTTGGTGTTACAAGGATAGATGCATCCTACTCAGTCTTGACCCTCTATGGCTGCGTCGCATGAAGCTCAATTTATGCCTCCTGTTTAAGCTATACCACGGTACGGCCTTTCGTGTACTGAACCCATGCGTCTCACTCTCTCCGCGAATTATGCCCTACGCCATCGGTCATTGCAGCTCTCTAGTCCTAGATCAAAATTAGAGAGAAGATCTAACTTGTTCCTTGTAAAATATTCAAAGTTATGGAATAAACTCCCGCTAAACTTCCGCGAGAGTCTCTCAATTTCCCAGTTCAGGGACTCGCTGGATCACTTCCTGACTGTTTCCAATGTGATCCTACTTACCGGCCAGACCGTCACCGAAGAAGTGGCCTACGAAAACGGGTTTGATTACTAGGATTATTGCGCGAGAACTTTCATTTCTCGCCCGATGGCAAACGCCAGGGCAACTATTTCTTTTTACGTTATATTGCATGCAATCTATACTACGGTGGATACAGTTTGCTGACTTTTATAACTATACCTAGTTTAATGCTTGCCGGTTCTCCCAATTTTAGACAATGTTCGTGTTCTATTGCCAACCAAAGTTCCTTAGCCTTAGATGTCCCTGCAGCAAATAGGTATGTGGCTTTGGATCCTAGGACACTGTGTTCCGCCGTCTACAACCTTACTTGATCTTTCACTCCTTTTGTTTATTTTGGCTGCCACCACTCGCCCGTATTTATGTCCGGCCCCATTTCGCCTTCCTTAATCATCTCATTCCAGAGTCTCTCATCCCATGAACCCACCGGCTAGTACCTACTTGGTGGCCTGTCCTCTCGTCTAATCTTTGTATCCACCATCCACCAACTACTATCATATTCCCTCTTATACACCACACTATTTCCCACCAGTTGAGCTAAACTCATCTACACCAGCTAGGCATAGTCTGGCGTTGTATGAGACTGATACACGTACGCTAGCCTGTGCTTTACAACTTTCGTTGTCGTACCCCGTGTGTTTGCAAAGTCCCATTCTGCCTTTCCCTAGCTCATGCTGGCGAAACCCTTGATGTCAACGGCACCTACACTATAGCGTCGTCCCAACGTGGAGAAAACAGACCACCCCCAGCAGTTGCGAAAAAAGACAATTACGCATAAAATGACGATCGGGCGAAGGGGCCATGGAAAGTTCTTATATGGGCTCAACCACCCCTATGTTAGGAAAAAAAGAAAACTGCAAATAAAAGAACAGTGGAAACAAAAATGTCCTCGTGGGATCGATTCCATCTCCGAATACCGCTGATGTCGGGCTGTGAAGGAACTGGGCAACCTTCATCTATGGGTATGTCTCCCATCAGCTCAGACCTGATCCTGCGAAAGGGGAAACCCCACATCACTCTTGGTCGCTCAACAAGCTTTCGGTTTCCATGCACGAGACTGACTGGGGGGACAGCGCACTGGACTCTCCACATACGTTTACCCACCCCCCGCTCTAAGTTTCAACCGCCCCATGCCCCCATAAGCGCGCCTAGCATGCATGTCGACGTCAAATACAATCGCTACCATAGCCTTGGCTCTGAACCCATTGACCTGGACAGCGTATAGACGTACCTGACGAATAACGGAAACCTCGGCGAAGCTCGGAAAAGGAGAAAAGAGAAGAGATTGTGGTGGAAACCGGTCACCTTTTCCATCCATACCCCTCCACCTTCCGTCATATCTCTTAGAAAGCGGCCTTCTCGATGTCCTAGCGCCCAAGCCACGCTTAGGTTTACAACCCTACCTAGCAGTAACCACAGCCTCCTGCCAACTACAATCACTACCGCAGCCTGGACTTAAAGTCCACTAACATGGATAACATAGGGAGGCAACAGATGACCAACACCTGCCTCACTTAAGCCTACAAAAAATGAACACGGAGAACCGTTCATATTTTCTATTCCCTACTAACTATCTCTCCTCAATCTTATAACAAATATGATATTCATGCAACCACCATGTCATGAGATTTCCCTGCTCACATTCAAATTAAATCTCAGAAGGCCGGCGCTTCCGAGTAGGAGGACAGACGAGAGTACGTCAACTTTTCTGTGCATGATAACAATTTTCTCTAACGCATCATCACCGATGCCTCAGTGGTTCTTTCTGCATCCTTACTTTATTACTCTTCAGAACTTCTAATTGAGTGCAAACTATTTATCCTTTGACATGCAGAGGCATCAGCCCACCCGGTTTACATTATCTTGCAAGCCTGTAGTAGTACTTATCAACCCCCTGCAACCCCACGTTACTTAAGCTCTCGAATTAAAACCCAGACCAGAATATGAAATGTGCCACTGACAGTCCAAATAAACCCAACCAGTTCATTACTAACTGTCGCCATCTATTATCATCACTCAGCTGGAACCACGGCCAGACTGCTAACATCATTTATTTCAGGTTTGTCATCGCCCACCCTCTCGGGCTCCACATTCGGTGACCAAGGTCCACACTTTGACCCGTACCGACATTAATCTAAATGGAATCTTTTATACCAAACGGGATTGCAATCGAGCCACACGACCTAAAACACTCCTAACTGCTTACCAGTGGATTGATAGGCGTCTTCTGATGCAACACCTCCACTACTGATGTCACTGCTGGATTCTTCGCAAATAACAACTCACAAACTACCCTCTACTGGTTGATTGACACATCCCTTAGCCCCCGCCCCCCCTGATGCTGCACATCACCTTGGTTTCATGTGAAACAATCCAATGACAGAGCCAAAATAAGCAACACAGGACATTTTTGCTCAATAAATTTCGACACGCCATCCGAACGCAAGTCCATTTATCCCCCTCGTCCGCGGTTCCCAATAATGACGCCGAATATCACCGAGAGTCAATAAGTCAATATATTTTTTGGAGTAACAGAACAATAAAGCGCGAGCCTACGCGGATGTTTTTCACTCAGTTCTCTCTTGCAAAATTTCATTTTTCTTTCGATCGGCATCCGGCTTGAAATAGATTCTTCACTAATTCACCTTTAAGTAGCTCTCTCCTTTCTTCTGAATGATACGGGTTATTGATCCTGAACCTGAACTCACCTTTTATATGGATTGCTGTTTCCTCCACATTCATCAACGTTTCCTAGTCCACTTCCACACAGTTTGTTCATGTCTCCCCGTTTCATGAAGCACTCCGTTTATTGAGACCGGGAATATCCGTTATTCCGGGCCAACATGGTCTTCACAGAGTGCCGTCCTCCTCATATTCACCAAAGTCCATGAGTGTACTCCCATTCGTTTCTTTCATCTCTCCATGTTCATAACTTATTCCGTTCATAGAACCCCAACAGGCCTCAGTTATCCACAGCTTGCATCATTTTGGTTTATAACGCATCCTTAGCGCTATATTTTCACGACATATTCCGCATTCCCACGGGCCACCACCAACCAACTCGGTCGATTAAAACTAACTCTAGCTAAATTGCTTTGCTTCTGACGATTTCGACTCGCTTTCTTGAAATTCGTGTATAGTGCATTGTTTTAAGTAACGTTGTACACCATGATCATGCGCTCGCGCGTGCGTCTCGACCATGGTCGAGAAATATACCATTATTATTATTATTATTATTATTATTATTATTATTATTATTATTATTATTATTATTATTATTATTATTATTATTATTATTATTACTGGCCCTCCCCTTTCCTGGCTAGCCTCATACCTCTCCCACTGATCACAAGCTATGCCCCGTTGATAGCCACTTATCTTCCGCCAAACCAACTACTAGCGACGTCATCCAAGGCGGTGTCTTTGGCCCATTATTGTTCCCTATATACACCAATGACACTATCTCTTCTACTAGCCACCGTACCCTTAGAATACCCTCCGATTACCTCCACGGTCCGTGATTTTTATTTCATCTCTTTCCTCAATATCCGTTGCTGCTTAGACAGGGCACACCCAAACTGAGCTTTTCTGTCTCACTTCCCTTTCCAGTGATCCTCGAGAACGGTCCACCACTACGAACACTGTACAGACCATCTTACTGGCAGGTGCACCTGGATAATTTTGCCACATGGCCGTTTACCCCTCGCTGTTCCCGTTGGCTCTGCTTTCCACGGCCTCACATCCTGACCAATTGACCCTGGACCGTACACAAACTTATGTCTTGAAGTCTTGAAGTACTACACGGGTTCGAGGCTTTGAGCCCAATTGTCCCGGTTCTTGAGGAAATCTTTGATCTTCTGTCGGATTCACCGAGCTGAAACGAGAGTAAAAGGAAGCTGGAGAGAGAGGGGGCGGGGGTGGCAGCGAAAACAAGATACACATAACACCATGCAGTGTCACACTGTGGACGGTGCCTTAAGCTGAGTGGGGGTGCGGCATTCATGAACATATATGCGATAAAAGACAACTAATTTTTTGACAAATGGAATTATTTGGAGAGACCCAGGTGGAGGTCTAGTTTTTTCTTGAAAATAGTTTTGTTCTGCGAGAGAACAATATCTTCCGGAAGTGCATTCCACATAGTAATAACCCTATAGCTAAAAAAGTTAATCCTTAGTGAAGTACGTGGCCTCGGTTTGAAAACTTTTCTACTGTGATCACGGAGAGAAAAAGCTGGACAGACGGAGAAGAAGCAATCGCTTCGACCTGTTTCAAAAAGGTGGAACATCAAAAGCAGATCACCTCTTACGCGTCTTACGTCAAGGGGATAGGGGTTGGGGAGTGAGAGGCGGACGGGATAAGGGAGGTGGGATGGACCCCTTACTGCCTTGGTGGAGGCCCGCTGAACTCTTTCTAGGATCTCACGGTCTCGGACAAGACCAGAGTGCACTATCTGACTACCGTACTCCAGCAGAGGTCGGATATACGTGCCGAAAATTATGGGGAAATCATCCTTAGATATGCGCGGGAAACAGCTTCGAATCATGTTTAGGACTCGAAGGCAGACTTGCCTGCAAGTTCGTGATGATGAGAGAAGGATAAGTTACAATCTACTCAGAAACCCAGTACCTTGTGTCGGTCAACCCTTGGCAGTGTGGTTGCTCCATTATTGGAAAACGTGTGACCAGTCTCTCTGCCGAAAGACATGCTCACGCACTTGTCATCATTAACTGGGAGGTTCCAATCCTCGGCCCCGCGTTTTGTTTCATAAACTGCAATTTGCAGGTTTTCAACGCTTGAACTCCAGAGGGTTACATCATCTGCGTACATGGCAATGTCCGCAGGAAGGGCTGTCGGTAGATCGTTTATATAGATCAGGAAAAGAAGAGGACCTAAGACCGACCCTTGGGGGGACCCAGTTGTTACTGGGGAGGGTTGAGACAAAACATTCCCGACTTTAACCACAAAGGTGCGGTCGGTAAGGAAGCTACGTAGGATGGCCAACATGGAGCCTGTGATCCCGTACGTCTGCAGCTTATAAAGAAGAGGGGCATGGGGGACCTTATCGAAGGCCTTAGCAAAATCGATGAATACAGCGTGTGAGAGCTGGCCATCATCATAGGCTTTCGTTAGACTATCCATGACAGTAAGCATATTGGTGATGCATGACTTGCCAGGAAGAAACCCATGTTGGGACGGGGAGAGGATCTTACTTCTATGAAGATGGGAAAGAATCTCACTCTTAAGAATTCCCCCAAACATTTTGCTGGGGATGCTAGTGAGGCTTATGGGTCTGTAACTAGAAGCAAGGTGTCTACTACTCTTCTTATAGATGGGTGCGATCACTGTTTTTTTCCAGTTACGGGGGAAAACTCTATCGTCAACACATCGCTGAAAAAGCGAGGCATAAGGAGCAGCTAATGTATCCGCGGCTTCCTTGAGAATACGGGGGTGGATTAGGTCAGGACCCATAGAGCAATATTGGTTGAGCCGTCGGCAACCTTGAGCGACCGCACCAATGGGAATAGTGACGCGGTTAAGGGTAGTGGTCAGAGATAACGGGTGCATGGTAGGGTGGGATGATATGGGTATGGAGCTAAAAATTGTACGAAATAGGAGCTGAATGCCTCGGCTACTTGGCTAGGGGAAGTGATTGGAGATCCGGCACTACGTTTGAGAGCTAATGGCGTCGGAGCTGTACCCCTAAGACGGCGCATGTACTGAAAGAAAAATGCCTTATTGGTCCGTGCTCGATCAAGTACAGATCGTTGGACTGCATTCTGATAGGACCTTATCTTGTCTTTGCATATGTTTCGTATGATCCTGAAGTCTTTTGCATCACGAGCAAGACCTGTGGCTTTATATTGAGCAAAGAGGCGTGCGCGTTCGTCTAGATTGCGCCTAATGGGGCGGGGGAGGGGTCGCTTAGCGGTCTGTGGACGACGAATTCTGGGGATAAATAGCCTATCAGCTAAGGAGATTAACTCTCTGAGATCCTCTGCAATTTCATCCGCAGAGTTACCTGGGTTAGTTGAATTTAGCTGGGAGAGAGAAAAATGCACAGACTTGGTCAAAATTGGTCCTTTTGAAGGATCTGAAAATTTTGGTTTCTGAGGGAAGAGGAGGCCATTTCACGATATAATCGAATCTAATGAGAATGTGATCACTTTTGCCGAGGGGCGGCAGGTTGTACACCACATCTATTTGGAACCGATCATTGGTGATGACCAGGTCTAGTAGGGACGGGGCGTGGCCTGTGCGATTTCTAGTCGGATCTCTTACGTTCTACACCCATGAGTGTTTCAGTACGAGTTCAAAGAGGGGTTTACCGGAAGTGATATCCGGGGCATCAGCTCTTTGCCAGTTTGTACTGGGAGAGTTGAAGTCACCAGTGACTAACAGATGGGTGAAGTCTGTATAGCTTCTCAGGGAGCCTAATAAGTCTGAGACCTAGGCTGTCAGTTGAATTGCATGCGGGAGGACGGTAGACAACACCAAGCAATAGAGTGTCTGTCCTAGAGAGGTTAAACACGGCCCACAAACAATCAATACATGAAAAGGTTGATGTTGTCAGTAAGGTGGGCGGAGGGATCGAATTATCGTAGTATATGATGACCCCACCGGCACGACCTCTACTGGAGTCCTGCCTTACAGCGAAGTATCCCGGAATGTATATTTCGGCATCAAGTATGTCAGGGGTGAGCCAGGTTTCTGTGAGGGTTATGATCTGAGGCTCCTCATCCACTGCAAGCTGCCGAAGCTCCGGGATCTTATCCAACACACTCAGGCAATTGCTGTGAAAACACTTGAGCACATGCTCAGGAGTTGTTGAAAAATCTCCAGAGGCAGCTGGTTTTGGATTTGAGGAGGGGGAAAGAGGGGGATTTTAGGATGGAAAGGAGGTCCTGGGAGAGTTGGGGGCTGAAGATATTGGGGGCTAGAGGGTAAGCAGACTGCTGGGGGGACCGGTAGGTTTTGATGTCTAGTAACCTGGGGGTTATCAATCCAGGTGGACGGTCTACATCCTTAGGTCTCCGAAAAGGGTGGGCTGCTTTTTGTGGTTTGCCCTTCTGCGCACTGCTTGATGCCCTGTTCTGAGTTTTCCTGTTGGTGAGCTTATTTTTCATGACAGCACCAGATATATTATCTGGTGCTTTAACCTCCTCACTGCTTCTTTCAGTAGAAACAGGTTGCAGGTTCATGTCTGGGCTCAAGGATGAGTGAGTCTCGTCCGTTGAAACAGTCTTGTTGGCTATGATGGGGCTTGGGATGCTTTTCGTAGGCGGCAGATGTTTAGTGGCACTAGGCCTACTACTGGGAGTACTTTCGGCGACGGGAAATGGTGTCAGTTGGGGAGCGAGGGATGGTGGGCATGCAGCTCGGTCCTCAAGGCGAGTTACCTGGACAACTGGCAGCACTCTGAGCTTAGGATCGGCTTTTTGTGGAATTTCTGGCTTAGCCTTCTCACTGCGGAGCCTCCAATGAAGTGGCTTATCAGTGGATACGCCCTTGAGCCCTTTAATTTCCTACTTGAGCTTTGCGACCAAGGAAACTATTCGTTTGGCTGCATCTGTGGAACCCATTACAATGAGAATACCGTGAACCCGGTTGGTGCGTTTGGTTACCAACCAAGTGGACCGATCTTTAAGTGGGAAAGGGAGCTTAGGGCGATTAAACACCTGGGCGTAGGTGTCACGAGGGTGATCCGAGTTGGGGAAGCGGCCTCAAAGGATGACTCGCTTGGAGCAATTCTCGGTATCTTGTAAAATCTTTGCGGCGTCCAGAATTTGCTGCTCAGAAACTCTACACACCTGATCGGCTGCCTGGGACACCGGGGGGGATTTGACTACCAAACTCCTCAGGCTGGTCAGCTCATCCTTAAGGGTGCGGACGGTGGCCCTTTGCTCGGCTATCTCTGCAGCCTGACTTTGGACTGCACATTTTAGTGCATCAGTTGCCAGCGCATTATGAAGGACCGTTTCGTCCGGATTGAGGAGTGAGGCATTGGCCACGGAGGGGGAATCGCACTGCCTCATGGGGAAAGTAGCGTCATCGGAGCAAGCGATTATATCAGTGGTGAGGGGCATTGACATTATTCAGGATCCAGTCAGCACAGATAAAGATATACTTAAATGGAGGGGGACGAGCTGTGTGTTCTAAAAATTTCAAAACAGCTACACTCACCGAGGGAGACGACCGCACCGCTGGTGTACCGTGGTCTCTTCGCTCGCTGTGCAATCATGAATGACCAAAGGTGCCAATCCCAACAGTGCGGGGGGCGTTCGGATCCCCAGCTTTGGCCGGCGCGCATCGGGGGCTAAAGCAGTTTGCAATGATGTGCGAGCACGATTAAGCTGGTGGATTACACCCGTGTTCACTTCACGTGGAGTTTTTCAGGTTGAATGCTCAGCGCACGACCAGTCCCAACAACTCGCACCAGTTGCGTATCGCACTCTCAATATCCTCGGACTACCGCATCCGATCTTGCCGGTTGAAAATTGCAAGCTCGACGTCCTTGTTTCGCCACGGTACGCTCACCTATAGTTCATATCATCTGTCACCACTTCCCACTTTTGTCGTTTTACCTCGGTATGCACACCCACCCATTCTCTCTTTACTCCTATCGCCTCTCATCATATCACCGCTCATTTTATGATGTCACTGTCGTCCTACCCACTCCTTTCTACTGAAGCTCGCCAACACTTCTTTTTCTCACCTGCCGTCATTGCCGGCCTGTAGTCCTTATTCACTTGGTATCACTTTGTGCTCATTATGCCCATCGATAGCATTCATATACTTCACTGCCTGTAGATTATGAATCCGTCCTTGTTCTTCCTCCCCATGTCCCATGCCCCATGCCATGACACACCAGTCACACCCTCACCCATGACCAATCCTCATATTAGAACTCGCCGCTCCAAACTTTGCATCTTTTACAATCGCATTTATTATCGAATCATCACCACCCCTATTTTCCTTTCTTGGCTCAGCCATTCCTCTGTGGTTCCTTCCACTAGGCAGTGCCCTGATTAGAAACCTCCAGCTCAGTCCACCTGTTCCAATGGCATCTTGCAAGCAGCTCTCTAGTACCATTGCCCCAATTCCGTCGAGCATTCGTTTCTTGGGCCTTATGTTCTATTACTGGTTTACCTATTCTGTTGCTTCCAGCTTCTTTCTTCTCTGCATCTTTCGTGTTTCACCTGCAACAGAATTATCTGGTTGTTCAGGTCTCACGTGTGTCTCTCTGGTTATTGCCCTTGTCTCCTGTCCCGTATATTGCTCGCCAGAGACATTTTCTGCGTGCTTTTCGGCTTGGCCTGCTTTTCCGTGTTCCACCAACTGTAAAGACAACGTCAAGTCACGATGTTTGCTTGCAGTTCCAAGTCGTTTGACCAGCCACTACCCGATTCTCCTGGTCCGTCACCACCTGTCGCACCTGCATTGATCAAATAATTAGAACGATTCTTACCTGTCCTCTTCGATCCTATCCTCCATCTTCCCTCGTTTATTATCTGCTCTTCACCGCCGGCATTAATTCTGTGCTTCTTCAGTCTGCTTTCTCTGTTGATCCACGATGTCAACCCGTAATGAAAAAATCCGTCTGAGTTTTCCGAAGTCAATACCATACACTTCAAACTAACTCTACCTACGTCTTCCAATCATGGATGCCTATTTCTCCTAGAGCTCCACTGCTCTTTGCTTCCGCTCCTCACATATCTACCTATACACATATACATGTATGTGTACATACATGTGCACTGCATCCTGCACTTTTTTCGCCGGCAACTTCTCATGCTATCATCCCTCTCACTCCACCACAGTTTCTCACGGTAGTTTTCAGTCCCTTTCATGTATGTCCGTCGGTTTTCAGATATCCCCACGTAGACCAGTTAGACTCTCCATCTCGCTTTGGGCCTCAAATCCCCCGGGCATCCACTTGAATCCGCCCTCGGGTTCTTTTAAACTCTCCATTTTTCGTCGGTGTGCATACGTTCACCATACATTTATCTTCCCCCCTGAGCCTACCCACCCCACTCCAGTCATGCTTATTTCTACTTTTTCACGAATTTTGTCTGCCCTTTCCATCGCCTGTAAAAACTTGATCATGCCTCAAGCATGCATCGGGTATCTCCGAAATAGATCACCAATAATATAATTATCATTATCGCCCGGGGTTAGCTCATCTGTCACCCGATTTACTGCCTACAGTATAAACACTTTTGTAATTCCCGTAGTTACACACCCCATACGGATTTACTTTCCACGTTCACATTGACATTTCTAGACCAGGGAAATGCAAAATGCGCTTCACTGTACTCTTGCCCACTTCTCTTCGGACTTCTGTTCCACCATCACTCTAAAATTCTTCCTCCCCTCCAGATATGTCGTATCTTTATGCCGCTGATTTTGCCAGTATCGGACCATCAATTTTTACCGCTTTTTCCACCGGCTGAAGTTTTACTTATCATCTCGTGCCTCATTCCCGTTCTCATACCAAGAATCACCGGTCAGGCAGCTACTTCTCTGCCTTCTTCGTGTGATCCGCCGGTCAAAGTGGTTACTAGAACACTTGTGTACCCCCGACAGTATGTCACTTCTCACATCATTCATCTCCACCATAGCCATATAACTAAACCCAGGCAGACTAATCGCCATATATTTATGTCCGTGCCGATGCTCAGTGATATACACAATATGCAAAAGCAATTCTTCAATATATAATGAATCGTAGTTTGTTTCGGATAATCCCGAAGCATGCCACAATGCAAGATCAAACGGCACAGTTGAAAGCTGAATCAGAGTATCAGAATGATTGTACAATTATGTGCACGCAATCGAATGTAAGACGAAACGGTTAACTTAATTTTGTGGTAGAAATTGGGAAGTTTAAACTCAAGGTCAGGTTGTTGAGCCGGTCGACACCAAGTGGAATGGACTGGAAATAGTAAAGGTGGACTTAAGTGCTACGGGAGGACGAATGTCCTGCCAGAGGACCAGACTAGATTGACGGATACATGGTTACCGTGAAAAAGAAGAGTTCTCGGAGGAGACGTAATCAATCAATAGCGCTTTGCAATGCATGATGGGGATTAGGATGTAAAATTAGACTTGGGAAAGAGGTGGTATTGCACATATAGAACACGAAAGATCAGTCGATGATTACGGTTGTAACGCTTAGTGGTCACACATCGGTTGAGCCAGTTATATAACAAACGGACATTACCCCTGGACTGTGGCTGCCAAGGTGATGGTGGAATAAGTAGTCGGACAGCAACACGTAGACTATGAGGATGTTTTGCTCTCAGAGGAACGGATATAATGCATCAACATGAAAATGGAAGCTGGCAATAAATCGATGCGTGGTGCATGACTACAACAGTAGGAAAGACCTAGCAGGAAAAATGATAAATGGACGGGTAGGAGACTATCAATTTATGTTTTTTCGCACAAAGCGGACCACTTGATGGCGACAAAACAGATTTCTGCGGTACAAGTGCTTATCCGATGTGCATACATGGGATATGATACCTACTAAGATGAGGATGTTGCAATGCAACAGCCCTAAGCGGGCGTACAACGGAACTGATAGAGAAAGCAGACAATCACAAAATCATCGAGTGTTAGGAATCTCTGGAGATATAATTTGCGGTGGCATTTACTGATTAAACATTGTGGTACGGAGGCAAATGGCAACAATAAATGCGTCTTTTTTGAATATATCAGTAGAAGTAGCAAAGCGGGGTGATTTTTATCTTGGGAAATGGCTAGGCTCCCGGAGGGAACTGGTGGATAGCTTAGCATGAAACCGCGGAGAGGTGGACCGTGAGCAACGAGCCAAGAATGTTGATGGGTTCTTAAGTATGCGAATATTATGCACCAAAGAAATTAAAATTTGCCGAGCGTAAAAAGCGGTAAGCGATGATGGCGAATTTGGAAGCACGCAGGATGGCAAGTCGATGTTATCTGGAGGAGACAGCAACATACTTGCGGCACTTCGAGTATATGAATGGCATTTTCGTTTGTTTGTTTTTAGTCCGCAAACGGTGCTAGTGGGTGGTGTTGGCAGTGCTCTGGACACCCAACCCATAAACCACTTTTGGAGGCGGGGCTGCGATCCACCAGCCTAGATGCTCCCGCACATCGTTGCGGATGTCCTACACGCCGGACGTGCACCGGCCAAAGCAGGGGTCTGACCACGCCTCACTCCGTCGGGGTTTGTACGGGAGATGTTGGCCGGGATAACATAGCCGCAGAGATTGAGTGGTCTTAGAGATAGCGACTAGGTTGCGAGGGATCCCGGAGAACAGAGTCAGTGGGTGAGCGACGGAATGATAGGCGGGTATCGGATTTTAGGCTGGAAGTGTAGGCCAGAGAGTTTGCCGTTATTATCACCGGGTCATTCTAAAACATCTAAAGAGAGATATTTACCGAGTGGTGTCTGGAAACATCAAAATAGACAAGCACAGTATAGAATGCTCTTAGCTGAGGATCAGCGGCCAACGGTGAAAAGAAAAATCTAGTAATTTAGACACGGACTACTTTAGAAAGAATGAGGGCTACGGGCCATTGGGAGTGAATGGGAGCCGGTTTTCTTCTGTCCGTTTCCTTAATCACCACTATGGCCCCTCGTCTTCCTCCCTCTATCAGATTTGTGAGTATTTATGGCACCTCTTTTATATATACTCCATTTTTTCGACGGATGTCACTGGGCCCCACCCAGATGACCCTAAGCTTTTGGTACGCCGGGCTTCGTTTTCATCTAGGTTCATTTAAAATTCCCCTCACAGTCCTCCGTGTGCATATATTTTAGCCTGCTAAAAACTGATTCTGACATTATTCTTATCATCTGTTCGTGCACTGTGGCACGCCTTGGAATCACTCGAAGTATACGGTTAATAGTATTATCAACATTATCAATAATATACGCTGCCCACTTATCCCATCGGTGGCATTCCCATTCTCATTAGTTGTGGAAAACATTGTTTTGGCAATCGTGGTGGCTTAGTGCGGAATACCACCACAGAGATCACGGGGCCAAAGCATAGTGGAAAGTGCCAACGAATGCTTATGATGAGGACAGAGCGCGATAGGCTTAAGTTAACCTCAACCACTCTTGATCAGTCACATTTGACAACCTCCCGCCAGCCGCAGCCAATGGATTATGGCACAAAACTGAACGGCGACAGTACCTCTCGAGATTGTTCAGCTTACCTCCAATACGGAGCTCTTGGTTGCGTCTGTTACTCTAGCATGCCTCCAACGCTGTGAGCTCCTACAAATTGGGCCTCTCTTGATTCACCTCGTAAGGCTCAGTTTAACCTTTCGCTTTGATCTGGTCCACAAGAGACTCTTTACTTCCTATTCTATCTCGTTCTCCACCCCCCGCTGTTATCCTCTTGGTCGCCGTGCCTTTTCTCCAAGCCGTTAAATCAACTCCCCGTCTGAGGCTTTGATTCCTCCAGTCAGCCAACCACATTCCGGAATAGGCCTTCTCTCAGTATACACACTGCCCCTTTACTGTATCCCTTTCGGCTTTCCCTTTTCATCTACTCGACTATCCACGGTTCTGTATGGCTAGCCAGTGAGTAAGCCTCTGAAGATCTGGCCTTTGAAACGGGCCACACGCTGTAGGCCTTACACCTGCGCGCCACGAACCAGTACCTATAGCCCAGTCCATTCACCTTCTCCTCAGTACCACGAACCATGATCATTGTCTTCCCTGATGGCAGGGTGATTCATCTCCTGCGTTCCATGCGATAACTCCGCCCCTAACCTCTACTCGTCGGTGTATCAATCCTGACTCCATTTGTTTCTTTCCATCTTGCTCTGTTAAGTTGACCCCATGAGAGTTCCCCACTGAATATGCCCGTGCTAGGGCAAAAGGTTCAAGCCATTCACACCTCTTGTTATTTCCCAAAAGGACCTAGGTCCCGCTGCGTTGACGAGCCTTTGTTTTACCTATTCTTACTTTTTCCCTCCGTCAACTGTTAACACTCAGTTGGGGCAAACTCATACTATATTTTTCAATCTCATTCCCCTTTTCAGTATTCCTCTTTGGAGGTCAGTAGCTTTCGGGCACTGCACTGATCACCCTAGTTGCAAATGCATCTGGTCAGTAGTGCTATACGATCGTCTACCAATCGTTGACCCCTCAACTCTGCTGACAAAAGACTTTCACTACCCGGCCAATTGACTCTGGATTGCGTGCCGTTATCATGGTCAATAAGCCCAACTCTAAAACCACCAGTGATCATTCGTCCCAATCCAAACGTTGCTGGGTGCGGTCAGATCCACCGCCTTGGCTGGCGCAGATCGAGTTTGCAGGCCATTCGCAACAAAGTGTGGGTGCAACTAGGTTGGCTGCTCGCATCCCCCGTCAACAAAAACGGTTTTCAGGTTGGGTGTTCAGCGCAGGGCCAGTCACACCCACTGGCATCGTCTGCGGATCACAAAACATTTTTGGGTCCGTATTGCTGCTGCTCCCATGCCATTCACTCTGAGTTCTCCCACGACTGTGTTTCTTCCGTCGGGCTCGCTTGCAATAGTGACACTATAACTTACGTTTTCATGTCCGGCAAAGCTTGTTATTCCATTTGTGTAAAACGTTAGCGTGTTGCTTCCATCTGCACCCACCAATCACTTCTCTCATTTGCACACTATGATGGCCTGTGTAAATAACCATCGACCTAGGCAAGTGCCCCAGCGCTTTCTCTCCTTGCGTTTTCACGCCTCATTACTCGCCTGTCCCTTCCGTAAACTTGTTCATTTTCCATGTCAGAACTCGCCGCTACTACTCGTTCACTGACATACTTATTGTCACTGTTCGCTGCCTCACCACAATTCCCGATCGATATTCCTCGTTGGAATATATTCCGCAGTCCTCCATCAGTCAGCAATGAGATTGGTGATTATTTGCTGTTTGCCTACATAGTGTCCTTTCGTCGCTTTGTCCTGGTTTTGCAAGGCACCATGACTGTCCCACATTTGCACATCGCGGATATACCTGTCATGCAGCTCCGCCGTTGTTAATATCTCAAGGTGCCCGTGAAAATAGTCTTCGAAAGTCATTTGCTTACCGTCCATCCACTATTGCATCACCCATGCATGCTATCCGCCTACGCAATCGCTTTTCGATTCGTCTCAGACAGATTTGTCACCCTGCTATCACCTTCGTGTGGATGTTGATACATCATTTTCCACCTATTGTACAGTAAAAATATGACTGAAGTCTTACCTGTCCTCAGTCGGCCCTTCCTTAATCAATTTGACAGTCCCTCCTTCCTTCAAAACCTGCCAATTGTTTGACTCACTTATTATGGTGGTAACTTCGTAAGTAATCAGCATCCATATTCTGTCACTATCTTCGACGCTTAGATTATTTTATGCTGTAGCTTTTGTTATACGCCAGCCTTCTCATTTATATGTCATGCAGCCTCATTCACCTGCCGTTATTGTATAGTACACTGAATGCAGTGTTCCCTAGCTGCTGAACATTTACTTGTACCCCACCCTATAATCTCCTTCGTGGACTGTCCACCTTTTTAATAGCTGCTGCTATGCGCCCCCATAAGGCTAATGGTTTTGGTAATGGTTTATTTCTCGCAAATAGACAAGAAGCACGCAGTAATCATGACCTGAACCTTTAGTTCGTGCAAATATACGGAATTTGACGAAATTTTGTCGGTGGTGTACAAAGCAGATTAGGGCGAAATGTCATGTAAGATTTGTCACTGGTTGAGATGAATTCCGCAGGATGTACCCTGCAAAATTTAGGACCAAGATCATTGTAGGAAAACTCACTGGGTGGGGGGGGGGGTCAGCTGGGTAGAGTGTCAAACTGTGCGGAAATTTGATGTGGGAAATGTTAGAAGTGACCAAATGATGAGATGCGCCCAAAAACATCATGATCGCAAATGATTTCATGATAACTGCGGTCAAAAGCCATTGAATCCGTATGGATGCCTGATAATATGGACTACTTTAGGCGCCACAAAGGAATCACCCACCTCCCTCCTAAACGACGGCTCTTGGTCGAGTGAACGAATCCCCAGTGGCATTTACTGCAAGGTGAAGAGATTTCTACCATGAAGAAATTAGGGTGCGAACTAGTCTTAGAAATTGGGACAGCTACAGAAGATCTGCTTTGTTTTATTAAGTACCGAAAGTCGGTGAGTGATTTAAATTGTAGTGATGAACCATAGATCTGACTTTCAGTGAGCCTATGGAAGAAAAACATTAAATTTTTGGTCTTCGTAGCCAGGGAGGATCTGGGTGTAAAAGATTGCAGCATTGCTTGTGGTTCAGAAAGATAGAGTAACCTACTGATTGCTCTGTGGATGTTCTTTGTATATTCTCAATGGATATATGCAGTAACACTGTCGCTTTTTGAAATAAAGTATTGACCCATATTCCAAAAGAAGTTTGACATGGGCCTATAGACATTGAGTTTAATTTCTAGCAATGGAAATGTTCTGAAGCAATCCAGCCAGTCTTCGAGCCCTCGAAACTTGAATGGCTGTGTTCCGAGAAGTTATACGAGCACGAGCATTGAAGACCCAAATCTCTAATTGATGAACTTTTGCAAATATTTGACCATCTATGTTAAGCAACCCTGGTGTTACAGTACATTTAAAAGTGAGGGTACTACTTTTTTCAACGGAAAACGTCGACTTGTCGCCCAGATGACTGACAAACCCAAAGCCTTCCCATTTGCCAACTGAAATCGGTGCATTTCGATAGACCTCAGATACGGCAACAGGGCAATAACACAGTCCACGGAAAAACCAAAAATTTCCGTTGAGTATCCACACTTGAACGTCAAACTGGACACAGCCCCACTTACACCAGCACCACCCTCACAAAAACCAGCCGTTGTAACTAACCCTTCTTGCAGGCCAGTTCGACATCCAGTCCGATTTGAAGATTTTTGTTATTCAAAGTTCTTTTTCGCTAAATTGTCTTCTCTCCTAATTTTAACGTCGAGTGCTTATTTTTGCAACAAAGCCTGCGACTCAACAGCCGTGTGAGTATCTGCGCATTTCCGAATATTTCCACGATGTTCGACATCCCCTCGTGCAACACTCCTTTACCTGCCGACCTTTTAATGCAAACAACAATGTGCACCCTTTCGAACGCCACAACCGTGCAATACAAAAGTTTGCAAATAAACCTGGTGAGAAAGAATGAAACTAACACTTTTACGTTTGAACTGGTTTCGCGCCACGAATTGTAGCTGGAGTAGTGCGTGGCCTTGATAGTAAATGGTTGGTGGAATATTGGGAAAGGCCGGAGTAATTAGCTGAAAGTAGTTAAATAGCACTGCTGTCGAAAACAATTTTGACTATAGTTCAGAAATATCCATTACCTCCGAGAAATCCCGGGAATTTTCTAGCTTTTTGTTTTTCCTCGGATTGTAGACGGTGGTTATAGCCTTAACTCTAAATGGACCTCTCACCTTGGCAAGAAATCGCTCTCTGAGTTGAACTGTCTTGGAAATACACCAAAGCGGTCATACGGCGAGAAACAAACCATTACGGATACTTTCGCGGTGTCTCCTGGCATTCATTTCAACCCTATCCTGATTGATTCGACAAACAGCCGTCACGATAAACTAAACAGAACACATTGGCCGAAGCTGGTTTCCATCCAAATTGCAAGAACGAGGGAGAATTAGGAGTTTGTGTGATATCTTTTGTTTCATTTTTGTTTCTATTTCACAAACTAACCAGTCTTCTAACTCATTACAATAGGAAGGGGCCAGTACTCGGTGCCAGTTTCCGAGTGCCGCACCTACCGGCTGAATTGCAAAACAAAACGATTGGCAGGTGGCCTTGCCGCAGACTACGGTAATGCTTGAAGCACTAGAAGCAAATGTCCTGAACTGGCAGCAGTGAATTTCATGTGAGACGGCATCGCTGTCACTGAAGCATGGCCAAAGGGAGGTCACAAAGTCGATGTACTTTTTCCTCCGGTCAGTTCATAAATCGGGCCGGCGGAGCAAACTTCGAGGATGTTATTGGTGCGATGTCCACAGTCTCGGAAGAAACCAAACGGATAACTAGGAAGATCATATCAACACCAAAAATACAGTCCCTTCATTATGATTTTAAACTCTCCCAATCAGAAATCCGTGCGGTGAGCATCTTCCAAAGCCCTTCTACCGCCCCTTAAAGGACAAGGTACTGCTAACCTGCCCTTGTGGTTCCGTAGCCGAAGCGGACTAGGTCATGATCCCTATGGACTTCGATTTTCTTGTCTTAGATCGAGATGATCTTGCATTGCAGCACGCTTTGGGGTTATCCGAAATAAACTATTATTATTGTTATGATCTGTGGGCTCCCGGAGGCGAATCCTCTGCACAGCCACTCGCTTCAGTATAAGAAGGAAGTTTTGTCCAATAACTACTTCAACCAAATTGGGAGAGGAAGGAGGGGCCCGAGGACTGCTGGACGTGGTGGTGGAGAAGCATGCCAGTGAAGCCAAAGGGCTGCAGGTCTCAGTGATTCTGGGTGGAATGGGCCATTGTGTGATTCATTGCAAAAGCCCGGCTGTTAAGGATGTAGCACTTCACAAAAAGCGAAAGTTATTTAAGAACCTTGATGTGCCGAGTCCTATTTTCGCATCATAAAGGCTTACGCGGGACGCCCAGCATGAAATTATGAAGGCAGAATGGAGAGCGCCCAGGGACAACCTGTGGCCGCTCACTAGGGAATTTGCCCCTGTGGGTCGAATAAATGGGAAGAGGAAGGTTTTGTGGTGGACCCACAGAGCCACTAGGTTTCGGGGCTGGAAGCACAGGGCATGGAGTAACTACCAGCGGAATGGAGGCTACAGGCGGAACTTCCTGTTCGAAAAACCGCGAGAACCGGCTATTAGAGACCAAAAGCAGTGCGGACTATCGCACGAAGCCACTCTGGCTAGAATAATAAAACGACGCCAAAAAGCCTACTTAACCTTCATCTAGTCAAAAGCAGCCCTGCTTGTAGCTGTGAGGAGCTTCCAAGGATAGTGTCAGCAGTCATGACTTAGATAAAAGGATCAGAGTGAAAATGCTGAGGGGCAGTCCGAGATGGTGCATGAAACCGAACATGTACTGAGTCCGGTTTTTCAGCCCCACATCCAGCTGCTGGCGATGATGCTAGTTTTAGCCTCTTGTGACGATGTCGAAAACGTTCTAAGAGGACGGAACTCGCACAAAGCAGCAGGGCAGGATGGCATCCATGCAGCGGTTCTATGCCCGTTAACCCACATCTCATCGGCACCCCCGGTCCACCTGTGCACCAGGTCACTGTCCGAAGCACAACTACCAGGAGACTGGCTGACAGCCGAAGTCGATGCTTTGCACACTGGTGGCAAAGGGTGAAAAACTGCCGGCGGGTCAGCTAACTGCTAGTGCCCCTGAAAATACTGGAATGGCAGATGAAGGACTGAGTGACCGCTAAGACCGATAAAGGGCCAATTCTGACAGACAAAACGGATTTGTCGAAAACAGGTCCCGTTTATCCAGCTTGCTTTCACTCCTCGACGAAGTAAAATCCAGAACCGATAGTGGAGAACGGGTCGAGGTCTGCCATTTAGACTTTCAAAAGTCCTTTAGCTCCATGAACCACTGACTGCTGCTACGCAAAATGGAGGCTGTGGTAGAGTACCGCAGCACTAGCAGTGGACTTGAGTACACATCAGTCATATGATGCATTGCGTAAAGGTAGAGGGGAACAGAAGATTCACTTGGGTCAGGACCATGGGGTGGGTTCCACAAGGATCAGCGCTGGGTCCGCTTCTCAGGTAATTAACGTGAAAAGCCTAGTGGACTTTACTCGACCTTTTTGCAGGCGACCTGAAACTGACAAGCGGAACAGATATCTCATAACTTCAGAAGGGCCTAAGTGAAGTCCAGTCTTAGACCACCTAGAGGTGGTTGCCATTCGATGAGGACACCTGACTCGGGAAGCCGGGGGGATTAAAAATACACGGAGCCGAGGGACTCACAAATGTTAACACCGGCCACAGATATCGCTGGCCTTGGAGTTCATGTATCTACCTGCGCCCAATCATCTTACCTGTGCTTGGCCTCGGCAGCCAAGTTAAAACGAGCGCTCTAACAACTACCGCCTCCATGTTCATCTGCAGGGGTTGTTGTACCACCACGACCCTACAAAAAGTAGTCACGCCAAATTTCAGATATTGTATCCAAGCATGATCTTCTGCTCTTGTGCGGAAAGCTGCAGTATTAGAAAAAGTTCGGCGCCATTTCACAAAGGTTGTAGATGGACTGAAGAACGAGCTATATACGGAGAGACTCACGGAGATGCACCCGTTCTCATTTGGGCGTAGAAGGGTTCGAGATCAACTCGTAGAAGTTTTCAAAGGGATCAGGGACCATCCATCACATCAAGGCCAATAGTAGCTGCAGCTATGCAATCCCGACTTAGAGGCCATGAGTACGGACTGGTGGGACGGAGAGCACTGTGGACAGTTAGAGCACAATCTCTTGCCCGCTGAGACTCCAAAGCTTGGAAAGGTCTACCAGCTTAGGCGGTTGCTGTGCACTCCGCAGTTCAGCTTAAGGCCCGTCTGGATTGCTGCTGATCGGTCATATTCCCTGAGGACTGCTGATCTAAAATACTTGAGGAAGAATTGGTTGGAGCACCTATTCCAACTTTCCGTCTACCTTCAACCCTGCACCTTCAGTTCAGTTCAGTTCAGTTTGCACAGGACAGGTAATGGCCACGGCCAATCGAGCGTCCAGAATTCCTTCGATGGTATGCACACCAGTTATGCGCCCACCACTGCCGAGTGTATTTCGTCGAATCCCCGCTAAAACTGAGAGGGAAACGGAAAACCTCATCGCACATCAACTGCGAGAGACATTATGCATAGTGAGCGTTCACTGAGACAGTATGCAATGGGGGAAAAAGTCTGCTAAAACATACTCCAGAAGGACCACAGTGCTACCCGTCATCCATCTAGTTGATATAATCAAGGCTCACTACGAGGAAATATCTCGTACCACTTGCGATCTAGGGCACCGTTGAAGGAATGGACTGTCTGCAGATCTACCATTCCACCAGGCAGACCGTTCCATTTGTTCACAACCCTGTTGCTGAAGAAGTGCGATCTAGCCATCAACCTAGATCGGGCTTTTATCAACTTCTTTTCATGTCCCTTTGTTCTGGAGTCTACGGCCACTTGGAATAGACTATCTGGTCTGAGGCCAGAAAAGCCCTTCATTACCTTGAACGTTTCTATGAGATCCCCTCGACACCTCCTCCTTTCCAACGAGAAAAGATTCAGGTAACAGAGTCTCTGCTCGTAAGTCTTACCCCTTTGCCCTTCAACCATTCGCGTGGCGAGACGTTGGACTTTCTCTAGGCAGGCGGCATCCTTTTTGCAGAAGGGTGACCAAGCCTGCGCGCTACCTTCTAAGTGAGGTCGTACTATAGCCATGTAAATAGGTACGAATACCTCCGGCTTCCGACAAGACAAAGCTGATCGCAGCCTAGAGAGCTCATCACGAGCCTTATGCACAGCAGCGTTGCACTGCTCCGACCATTTGAAGTCACTGTTCATGATGACCCCAAGGTCTTTAACCCTACTGACTGCCTCTATGGTAAACAGCCTTTGATCATGAGCGACAGTTGGGCTCTCTGGTGCCTTTGACAACAAATGGCCTTTTTGGGTGCTCAGGGGTAAGTCCAACTTGTATGCCCAGTTCAGGACGGTACCTGTTTCCCTGCTCAAGTCCGCTCTACCCTCAGATCCAACAATCTTCACATCATACGCAAAAATAAAGCTGGGCGATTGAAGAGTGGATGCCAAGTCACTAATAAATAACAAGAATAGGACCGGGCCTAGGACGGATCCCTGAGGTACACCACTGGTGACGTTCACCAAACTGGAGCACCTGTCCCCCACTTTGACGTTAAACGTCCTGCGGGAGAGGAAGTCCTCCAGCCACCTAAATACTGGCCCACCTATGCCGAACGTCTTCATCTTGCCCAGCAAAAGACGATGATTAACGGAGTCGAAGGCCTCGCTAAAGTCGAGGTAGCATACCTCAACTTGCTTACCTTCGTCCAGTCGTCGAGTTACTTCATCTAAGAAGCACAGAAGATTGGTCAGGCAAGATCTATTTTTCAGGAATCCATGCTGCGCCGGAGTGCTGCAGTAAGTGCTGGCATGATGTGGGCACGGATGATCTTCTCGAGGACTTTACATAGAATTCCAGCTAGGCTTACCGGCCTGTAGTTCTACATATCTGACTTAGGCCCACTCTTGTGTATTGCCACGACTGCCGCGACTTTCCAGTCCTGAGGCAGCTTACCCTGGCCCAACGTGGATCTGTACAGCTTGCATACCGATGGAGCTATGATATCCGCCAACGGCTTGATGATAGCTGGATGAATGCTATCTGGGCCCGCTGACTTATGGCTGTTTAACTCCTGTAGGTACTTACGCACGCACTCCTCTGAGAGATCTAGCTCGTTTAACTGAGGAGGATGCACCAGAGACAGATCTACTAGTACCCCACTATCTATCCTATGTACACTACCAAATATTCCCCCAGGGCGTCTGCTCTGCCCTGGTCATCAGTGACAATACCGTGGTCTCTAGTGGATAGAGGACCTACGGCATTTCTTGTTGAGCCTTTAGACTGTACATAGCTGTAGAACTTCTTCGGCTGTTGTCTTACAGACTGGGCCAATTTCAGCTCCAATTCCCGCCTAGAAGTTCTCAAAAGGCTTACAGTCTCGTTTCTCAGCTTCGTATAGCGGTTCCAGGCTAGCTGACTGCCGGAAGCTTTGTACTGGTTCCAAGAGCGGTTTCTACGTCTGATGGCCTTGGCTATTGCAGCCCTCCACCACATGGGTTTGCCCTCCTCACTCCTTCGTTTTAAAGGTGCGAACTCTTCTTGTAGGGCAGTCAGACATCCCTTTATGGTCTGCCAGCGCTCCTCGACAGTAGCCTCCTCTGTCGTGTCCTAGGTCAAATCCACCGCCCTATTACGAAGCCTATCTATGTCCACCCTACCGAAATTCTTAACCAGCCTCGAGGGTACCTTCGGTTGCCGCATGCATAGGACTATTTTGGCACACACGTGGTCACTCTTTCCCAGCGGTGCACAATAATGCAGTCCAGCCACATCGTTGGGAAAGTTCGTTATAGCTAGATCCAGCAACGATGGAGCGCATCCAGTCTTATATCTGGTATTCTCCCTAATATGCTGGTGCAACGCATGATCATGCAGCCATTCTAAGTAGGTTTGCTCCTCCGATCCCGGCACGCGGACCTCAGCCACCCAGTCGATGTGCGGGAGATTGAAGTCACCCACTATGAGGGCCATTTGTGCGTCCTTAACTAGTTCAGTCAAAGTCCGCAGCAAACAAACGTCCTCTTCTCGGTTAGTGCTTGGTGCCCTGTAGACACAGACGACGTCAACCCTTCTGCCTGGAAAGATGACCTTAACGGCGCATAGCTGGATATTGCGAGTGCACATCTTGGTCTGAGACTCAAGGTGGTTTGCACCTGACCTAACGAGGATGGCTACTCCACCACCAAGGCGATCCTGTTCCCGATCCTGCCTGTAGACTGCAAAACCGTTACTTATTAGACCTGGCACATGGTCTTCTTCAGAAAGCCAAATTTCCTTGACGGCAACTATTGACGCTTACTGCCCGTCAGCGGTTTTGGCGAGTTCCGTCCATTTGTTCCTAATACTACACGCGTTAGTATATAACACCACCGCGTTTGCTCCGTCGCCTGGGTGTCTCTTGTTATTCACTCCTGACTGTTCCTCAGGCGCAGGGCCTGAGATTATGACACGTTTTTTGCTTCGGGTGTCCCTACTGGGATGCATGAAGCCGGCTGATGGTCCAGAATTTCTGACGACTCCCAATCTATCTCTATAGGAGTGGCCACAACATCCAGACTGGCAGGGGTTGCACTGTCATCTATCTTCGGACAGTACTGCCAATTCTGGTCTTCCAGCGCATCTTCAGTTACAACTATTTGCGACCACGCACTTGGCTTCTTCACTATTGTCGGGGTCGGGGCCTGAGATCCGAATACGGCACTCCGCTGAACTTTTAGGTTTCTCATCAGCGCCCCGGCTGGTCGAGCAAGGTTACCTGCCGGGGCTGGACCACCAGGCCTTGCTCTATGCTCGTCCGGCACAATCTGATATCCGCCCTTGGTAATCTGAGCCACTATTGCTGCCCTCGCCAGCAGTTTATCCCGAGTAGCCCCATCAGCGAATTCCACTAGGATTGGTCTCGCACGAAGTTCGCCTTTGTTCCCCAGTGGTGACTTCCGTGTCCCCACTCTGCGCACCCTTCTTAGAGTAGGAGGGTACGGAACACCTGCGATTCGCAGTATGTCGCAGACCCTCCTCCTGTCTATGTCCCTCCTGGCTTTCGATTCCCTTATAAAGGGTTCATCCTGGCTTAGGATCAGGAGCCTGTGGCTTGAGACCCTGCCCATCGACAAGATCTGCCTCAGCATATCCTTTAAAGGCCAGACTGGCCGCCTCCTTGCACGGGGCACAGACCCATTCAGCCCATGGGTTCTGTTTATAAAGGACATAGATGTCCTTTGCTATCCCTGAACACCTTGGGTGAGCCCATCTCTTGCATATCTCGCACTCTATACCATTAACCACACGTTTTCCGCACTTGGGTGCGAGACACGGGTCGGAAACGCGTGTCATATCGAAAACCCCAAAAACGAGGTCCAAAACAACTCAAATGCTCTTTACCCAAACAAAAAGTACGCACTCTGACACTAGCAGGTTAATCCTGCTAACACAAAAAAGAAAAACAAAAAGAAAGACTAGAAGCGAGGAAAGATCGCTTCAAAAAACACCGAACACTACTCGGCAATACTATAAGGAGAATACAAATATTATCCGGAGAAAGCGCGCCTTAAATGCAGTTATGATACGCTCAGTATTGTGGAGTAAACTAGGTTAATTCACAAAACTATTCAAAAACTCAATTCAAAGAAGAGAGCACTATGAATTCAAACCGCGCGGCATACCTATCACTCTATTCCCCCAAGAAACCCTCCTTACTCCTTCCTCATACCTTGCCCTACGCCAAATGTTACTAGAATGACCCTATTGGGTAGGAGAGCACCTGGATAGGGACCTAGTTCGTAACCCGGGGGGTTGCTGCGGTACTGACAACTAGCTGAGTTTCAACCCTATTCCTCCAGAGGTCCGAGAGTGAAACGGAACAAAAACATAACAAAAGGGGGAACACGGAAGACGGGGCCCAGTGAGAATTAATTGAAACCTGCTGGTGCGAGAGTCTGAACTGATATACTGTCTCGAGCCTGAGGTCTTGTAACATGATCTGACCAGAACAACCTACCATTCTGCCTTCGCTTCTGAACACGCTCCTCCGCCTGGCCTACTTTGCAAGTGTCATCCAAGATAGTGTTGTAATCAACTTGGGAGACCATATGCGCTGATCAGTACACTGCAGGCCTGAGACAGTAGTGACAGTAAATTTCAAGACATTGTCCACGTTGAGATTATGCACTTTTGATGTTTCGAACTGGCCGGGGGGGGGGGGGAGGCACACGGACGAATGTCAGTAGGAAGTTTATTCCAAGGTGTGAAAAATTTCAGCAGGAAGAAATTGTGCCTTGCAGTTAGTCTGGAATTTGGAATAACGAGAAGCAAATTTCGATGACAGAGCGAGTAAGGAGTGGTCCATTAGAAACGTGGTGTATCAGTGGAAGAAAACTCCAGGCGATGAATAAGCTTATGGATACACAAAGGTTAAGTCTCACGCGGCGTGGCCAAAGAGATATGCGGCGGCTAGATAGAGATGCTAGACAAAAAGAAAGTATGGTAACAAAATGCCAAGGCACAGCAATGCGTGCAACAGAAATAGAAAAAGGGTTACTCACAGTATGTTTACAATGTTCAGAGATCTGACAACAAACTGGCCACAAAATCGCTCCTCGAGCTAAGTCTCAAGTATCTTTTGGTCAGGAGGTGCTACGCCTTGTGAACGGATCTTAATAATTCCACAGTTGGCTGCCAAGTCACGGTAGGTGCACTAAAATAGCTTTTGGGGTGGTGTGAGTTCGGTCTTTATTGCCACGGGTCACACAAAGCTTACAAGCAACGCAAAGAGAACAATCCGCGGTAAACACTTTGGGGTCGGTTGAAAATGTGCATTCAATAATGTGACAGAACAATCAGACGTGTGAAGTACAGCGGAAATGAAATGGTAGAACATGTGAGATGTACAACATACCACAGGCTTTACGTCGAGGAAAACACACCGGTCTTTACAGCTGTGTTGTAGAATAACCGAGCAATTATTTGTTAAATGAACTTTTGTTTATTCTCTAGAGTCATTCTTCCAACTCGACCAGTACCCATGTAAGTAATGGGGCTATAATCTAAGCAGGGTCCGACATATAATCGAAAGGGTGGGAGTTTTGTATCTTGCAACGCAAGTGATCTACGTAGGAATCCTATGGATTTATTTGCTTTGGCGGCTTGAAAAAGGTGTTCCGAGAAGTTTGGGGTGCATGGGTGGTGCTACCCAAGATCTTGCACTGATGGATAGGGGCTAGTAAATGAGCTATTTGTGAGAGAAGTATTCGGAGGCATCTGAAAAAGTAGAGACATAAAGGTATACTTCCCAGCAGAAAGTTTCATTTTTTAAGAATAACACCATACTCTATGGTGTTTCGGATGGTACTATGGATTGGGAAGTGCACCTTTAAGGTCCTAGGGTGAGAATAGTTATCAAGTTTTTATGTCGTCGGCAAATAAGAACAGGACACTGTAGTGCATTGCGGGGAAGACATCAATATTGATCATTAGGAATAAAAGTGGTTCTAGCAAGTTGCTTTGAAGGAAGCCATTAGGGAAAGAAGAGAGTTAGTATATTGTGAAAACTTACTAATAGCTTGACCGGGCAACGGTCACGCGGCCACCAAGCTTGGCAGCGGGAGTTTGATTAAGCAATAATGTGTGGAACGAATTAAGGAAATCGATTACCACTACACTTGCACATCTTTTAGATAAAAAGTAGATCACAGGACAGGTACTTTCTATGTATTCCTTCTGGTCATCTGTTCTTCTTGCAAAGGTTTTTGTTCTAGTTAGTAATATCTACTGACCGCAAGGTGAATAAGACGCACCATTGAAGGTAGGATTTTTATTTATTTTTACCTTAATTCATGATCAGCACCACAGAATTTGCCCAGCAATCTGTTTCTGACCTATGTTCTGCATCCCTTCGGGCGGCGCGTTCTTCTGAGGCTCCAAAGTGCTATCCAGAACGAGTAAAGTTTGAGCATCGAATCTTTTAGCAAACTTCATCCCGATCAGGAATTTTGCTTTCTGGTTGTTTTAAAGTTCATGGATGGTTAGTATAATCTAACTGAACAATTCCCTGTCTTTCTGATGGCCTACTTGACTTACGATGGTCCACCGGTTTATTCAACTAAGTCGTTTTCCTTTCCATTGGGTGATGCAATTTCAAGTCAGCTGAACAGCTCGATAAACCGTAGTGTTTTACGGTGTCTTACCACGAGCATTCTAAGAGCCACGTTACCTGACTGCTTGGAATCATCCGCGGACATCCAGAGTGTAATTTGTCATAGAAACAACAAAATAAATGTATCGTACATAAAGCTGCTGTGTTTCACAAAACTTTTGGTCGGCTGTCAATGCCAATTATTCCTTCACACTTGGGTAACTTATCAGCCACTCTTCGATTGCAGTCTCATTTTTCCACTCCCTTCCCCGCAGATACCGTTAGAAAACGGTTAACGTAGCCCACCTACATATTGACGCATTGTTCGCCGACATATTCCGATAGTATCCCAGTCGGCACAGGGGTACGCATTTTAGTCCCAAAATGGTCCCGCGATGGACCATATTTTAGTAGTTAGTTTGAGGAGAATTTCTGCCATACCATTGAATTTGGACGGGTCTAAAACATGGAAATACGATTTTACTTTAATGAAAAAAGCAATGATTTTTCAGCCCGGTCAGCAAAAAAAGGGAGCATTTAGTCACCAAAAGTCCCTCAAGGGACTATTTTGGGACTATTTTTGAAATGTGGTATAAGTTGAAAAACTTCGCCCGTTGCTCCAAATGCGGTTCATAATATGAAAGTACACGTTGACTTCTCTGTAAAACGCTACGTTTTATAGGGATGTTTGAGCTCCAGAAAGTACTCGGGTCATGCCAAGTAACTCTTGAAGGTGTTCACGGATCATGTTATTTTCCCAAATGGAAATTAATGAAAGTTCATTAACTAGTACCTCAAGATGAAGTAATGTCGAGCTTACCGAAGTTCCAAAGTTAATCACGTAGGCCACTGCATCCTTGGTATGTTCAAAAATAGTCCCAAAAATGTCCTTGGGGTGTCCCAAACGGGACTACATTGAAACGAATATGGGACTAAATTCGGACTAATTTGGGACTATTTTGCTGACTGGAATGATGGTAACCAAAAGAGGAAAAATGATTGTTGTTTCGGGAAAAATTACGTTGTTCTTCCCGAATGAGTTTTGAATAATAAATCTGAGTTCTTGGATTGACTCAGCTGAATCGAGGAATCCATAGCAGACTCCAATGAACCCCACACGGACCCTGGGAAAACAGCGTGGAAGCCAGTTTGCGTTGATGTTTTGGGAAGCCAGAAAACTGAGCAGTATTGGTTTCAAGTATTCCCTGTTGTTTTACTTGACTCGGTTGTGCCAATATGCAGTGTGCAGTACAAAATATGGCAATGCCGTCTTATTCCTACCTCAAAGTTCACGAAGTACTTCCTTAATTGCATTCATTTCCGTTAAAAGCTACAACTACTTTTGTTGGTAATTGCACTTCCATTAGTCCTTGTTGATGTGAATTGAGCATGCGCTGGCGCGGATGGTGTTTCAACGAGAAAGCAAAAACCCTAGTAGTTTAACACGCATGAATGTTTGGTACCGTAACGTCGAGTAACGTAAAAACACAATAAGCACAACCACTGCTTAATTCATAACATCCAATGGGCCCTCATTCTAAATTGGCCTAATATTACTAAGGTAGTTCAGCGATATCCTTATTGTAAAGTGAGGATATCGTACCATGTACCTGTTGGCTCGTAGTTTTAAAGCCCGGCCTTCGGGTTGCGCACATAAAAGAAGACTCATGTGCTTAAAGTTTAAATGAACGTAGAGGGAAGGCAGCGATGGAAACGGTAATCAGAATGACGCTTCCTAAAAAATGCTTGGAGTTGTTCATGTGTGGCCATGATAGTATGGACTATCCACACAGAGTATTCGAAGGTTGTTTTTACGCAGAAGCATTCCTATTAAAAACCCTAGAACCGGTTTCAAACAGCTCAAAGTACGCATATTCTTTTCTCACCGAAGGCCAAAGCAGCAAAACCGCCCACGGTTACGCACTCAGCTGTAAACCTCATGACACAAGCCACTGAAAGAGAACGACAAATACCTATAAGCACGCGATTAATTAAGACTAGTGATCGGATGAAAACTCACCGTGCCAACTGAAATAAAAATATCAAACAAAATACCCGCGAACCAAGTCCTTACCGTCAGAGGGTTGCCATGGAGACTACTCTTATGCCAGAGAGAAGATGCTTCACAAGTAGCACGATACCCAACGCGGTTGGGCTAACTTTAGCTAAAATGACTCCTGACATGTACCTTGAAAGCTTGCACAGAAGTTCACGAAACTTCAATAAGAATATAATAATAAGCGTACTGAAGTATTTATTACCACATATCTTCGTTAAAAAACTGCACATTTTGTTTTAATGGATGCCCCCGTGGCCAGACTGTGGCTTGCGGGTTTTCTTCATTCTCCGCTCTTAAGATGAGCAGTTTGGTTTTTCTGCGGAGAAAAGTTATTCACGACTCATAGAGGTAACTTAAAGCTCATTTGTACAGTTTATTTTCACTCTGGTATATTGGTATACCTCCGTATATAAAATTCCACCAATATATATCCGTGCGTATAAATCCTTGGATATAGAAGAAGTCGATTTGTAGTGTTGTTTTCCTTGGAGTTCATGAAGTATTGAGTACTAATCGCTATGTAACGTTGGTCATTCATATCCAGATTATGAGACTGAGAATACATTGTTATGCGTGAAGAGACGAGGTGGGAGAGTTCTTGGAGGCGCAAGAAGGTCCTCAGTGCAAAGTGCTTCATTTTTGGAGAGGCGACATTATGAGAGCACCTGAATGACAATCAATAGATATGCTAATTAAAAACGAATGTTGCCAAGTATTTCGTCAATCTTGATTCACGTTAGCTAGCTACTCACCGTGTCCAAGCTGTTGAACTAGAGCCACAAGAGTTAAGCCAACAGCAGATATGGGGTCTATAGATCTTTCAAGGGCAGTCTACTCACCGCCAGCTCATAGAAGTCCATCATCCACGAGGGTTAGCATAGTCGTATTATTTTGATTTTCTTCAGCTGGTTGAGAAATACAGCTTGACAGAACCGTGTGTGCAGCTGGTTTGGGGTGCGCAACGAAATGCCGTTCAAAACAAAGGCTCATTATTACCGTTAAAGGTAGGTCAATGAGGTTCGTTGTCTTCGACTGAACTTAAGGCGCTGTTCGTTCCATCCTAAGGTTCGCAGAAGAACCGGTGTTTGTCGTTGAAATACATGGAGTGTCCGTTTATCAACACTGCAAATCGAATTGATGCAAGACGAGAACTCAGGTACGTAAATTATCATTTTCTTCAAGAGAAACCTCAAGCTACTTTTTCTGCTGAGATATTTTTCGATTCATTTGGTGTAGGGAACACCTCTTCAGCCATTCTGAAGCTTAGTAACAGTTTATCGTAAATCACAATTCTAGAGGTTCCTAAGACTCAGTTCAGAGTTTACTTGGTATTTTTCTATTTCATTGGGTACGTTTGTGTTGATAAGTAAATCAACAGATGGAGAGCCGTTTTTTTGAAAACGGTCTTCAATCCAACTGTTTTTGAAACCTGCATACGAAAACGTTTTGTTGTCCAACGTTTCTTTAGGTGTCACGGTCTCACCTTATTGCATAATATTTCAGACCCAGTGATAACGTAACACAAGAGTTACGAACATCTTTCGAACATTATAAATGAAGCAGTCCTTGAATTGCAAGTTTTTACAAGCTTTCAGTAAGCCATTCTTGTAACAAACTTAGTGATTTCTACAAACTGTTTTTCTAGTCAGTGAATAATTAGTGGTTTTGCTCGAAAGGATGGATATTGGCAAATAAACTAAAAAGCGAGCAGTTAGGATGGACAAGGAAAAAAGAGGTACCCACTTCCAGCAATTTTTTCGAAAAATGGGCGCAGCCCAACGAGCTCCCAATTGGGCGCCGGTAGCACTACCCAACGTTTTTATTGATATGGCCCAACGTTAGCTCAAAGTGCCCTAAAGCACGCTTAATCGGGAGCTCGTTGGGAGTACTGCTTGGGAATACTTACTGATATTTACCATCTTAGCTTACACGTCCCAGCAGCTGTGCGGTGCTTCAAACCAGAACTGCTTGGCTTATCCCCTGACTTTCGTTGCGCGCTCAGATATAGGTCGCCACGTCCATCTCTATCGGTGTAGGTACTGACACAGATTTGTGCACCTTCAGAGGTGCGGATCACCGAATTTTTCTTGTGTTTCTTTGCAGATCGTGCATGTGCAACCCCCATGAAAGAACATTAAATCCAGTTTCCTACACGGGATCATAGTTAAATTAGCTGCGTTGTGGGAGTACATATACAAAACAGAAAAAAATATTGGAAGGGACTGGTAAATGAGATAGAATTAGAGGATATATCCAGAGGGAACTATTTAATAGCATATGAACCGCAAAGATCAATATCCCTGAAAATAATGTCGGAGAAGGAAGGCGAGTTGAATCAGAAAATAAGTTCGCAGCTGATGAATAAAGAGCAGTATTGCTTTCAGTTGGTCGGACGATGGGGGCTGGCAACCAGAGATCGCAACAGGTTGTAAATATGACACCAAGCACAGACAGACATTTGTGAAAAAGTGGAAAGCGAACAAAGGCGAGATAGCTTTGATTATTTTCCACGGGGTTATTCCAAAGAGCAGCAGGTTATTAGTAACCAATAGTCCTTGAATTTGACAGGAGCAGGGGGTACTTGATATTGTATTCCAGAAAAACAAAATCGGTGCAATTCACGCACAGATTACCTTTGCTCCGGGCCAGAAGCATGTTATCAAGAACTGTAGGGAAAAGCTTCTCTGGAAAGCCTCGGGTAAAGCGCCCTGGATTTGTTATTGGTTTCTTAAACTTTTGAGAACAGGAAAGTCGTCAATGCAATGCAACACTGGTATTTAAGACATTACTTCAACTGTTGGTACGATGTATATATTACAAAACTTGATGGATTACTTTTACTCGACAGGAATTTAAAAAGTCAGTGAGCCCAACTACAGGAGAAGTCCTCCCTTTGATTGACTGTGCAACGCTTTCCTCTCGCTGTTGTGGCAGCTCTTCGGGGACAGCGAATTCATTTAAAATGAAATCACGAGCCTGGAGCTTGGATGTAACATTTCCGTAAATAGGCGTCTGTAGTAAGGTCTGCCATTGGAATGATAGACGCTCCTCAGGCGCTCATCCAGTTCCAGCATCAGGTCTTCTACCAGGTATGGGGAGTTTTAGACATTGACCCGTGTCATTCCATATAGTCACATGAAGCGACTTACAGCCAGGTGCAGCTGTACCAAAAACAGTTGATCGCACTCAGGACAGACGGGTCCTTTTCAAAAATCCTGTATGACATTTGAGTGCCTCTCGTTAGTCATCCAACCAGATAAGTAACTGGTCAATCAAACGCTGACCAATCACTGGTAGGTTGGGATGCTAGGTTAGCTTCAATTCCTTCAACGGGCTGATCATCTGGAGCCTGCTTGTTTCAGTCAAACTGGTGCCTTCCTGCAATTGCTCATCGTCATTTCTTTCCAAAGGCTCCGGAAGCTTGGCCCACTTCGGCTCATCCGGCTTCGCATCTATTCTCTAGATACTCACGAACCTCCAGCCCTCTGATTGAGGTAAGAAAATTTATAACCAATTCTCCGTGGGCACATCTTGGCTTGCCAGTATATTATGTTTATTGATCACATATTCCGTTATATCCGTCGTATATTCCACCGATGATTACTTGGTTTCCTTCTCCGCCGCTTCCACCACCATATCTCTATGTATATTCAATATTTTATTCCGTATTTATCCTCTCACTTTACACTCGCAATTCCATCACGTCAACTTTATCATCGCATTCTTGACATTCGTCCATACTTATGTTCCCTTCGCTTATTCTGAGCCTCGTACAAGTCGCACCTTTCATCTTCCTGCTGCACGTAGTTCACTCATATTTATCTTCTAACCTTTCAATCGTATTTGGCCCTCAGTGCTTACCGGGTTTACCTTTTTGCAGCACATTTTAGTTGTTCACTGCGCCGTTTTCTAAATTTATGCCTTGTTCTTTACGATTGCAGTCAACGAGTTTTATTTAGTGCACATTTCTCCGTCATTTTAGCTCGTTTTACCAGTAATGGATACCGCTGCCAGATGACCAACATTATTCTATGTCCGTCAGTGAAATTTTAGCGCTTTGAATGAATATTAGCAACTATCCCGAGTCTGATCGAATGGCGGAACACAACAGCTTAAAATACGAATCACAATTAATTATTTACATAGTCCAGGGCAGCAGACATGTAGTGACGCAAAAGTGTGATAATAAATAGTTGAATTATGAGCACTCATCACATCCACCATAGCTCGAATGAAGCTGGGGTTTTTCTAGTCTCTTGGTGGTTGAGTGGCCAGGCCTTCAGATTGTTCCAACACGGGTTCATCGGTTTCCTCCGAATCAGAATCGACAGCTGAGGTGTTTCAAACGCTGTCTGTATCAGTAGGAATTTCAGGAACTTGGTAACAAGTTTAATCAACATTTCTCCCTTGCACCGACCCGTCATTCATATTCAGAATCTGTCCCGTACGATTACCAAGTTGTGCCAACAATATCCAAGAAGCAGGTCGTAAATCATTTTCATTACTGGTAGGATACATCAGCGGATCCAATGCATCTTACATTTGAACGGAGTACTCGACCATTGAATAATGGTTGCTGGACCATAAAGTGTGATGTCATGAGCAGTATTCCTGTTCTGAAGCAGGGAACTGTCCACACCTTGCTCTAGCTCTTGGATGTCTGACAGATTCATCGCCTCTACAGCACTCTTCAACGTGCGTACGAAGTTTTTGGCCACTCCATTTGACTGTGGATGTCTGATTGCAGTAAGAAGATGGTGACATCCTATTCCCCTAAGCCAGGTGGCAATCTTTTTAGCAGTGAAGTGGAATATATTATCAGTAATCAAAGCTTGGGGTACTCCTTCACGGCTGCATCGGTAGTTGTGAGGTATAATTTCGGTCACCGAGTATAGGAATTATTAATCACTTGAGCCCAGTACGTTTTCAAGAACGGACCACAGTGACCGGCATGAATTCTTTCCCAAGATTCGCAAGATACATGTCACGGAATTTATTTAAAAGAGTTTTGTGTACACAACGGTTACACCGGTAAAAAAAGACAATATCGCAATCAATCCCGGGCGACAAGCAAGTTAGGCGAGCCATAGCTTTCACTTTCTCAGAGCTCTAATGACCAGAATGCAAATCAGATGGTATTAATCGCCGGAGTGGTGGAGAAATCACAGAATGGTCGTTTGAACATAGAATTTCATCGGGTGTCACAGTTCACACTTCTCTCTTTGAAGAAAACACGAAGTGCGCTTTTGATATTACCATTCATTCCTCAACAAATAACAGATAGAATAAATCCAAAGTATCTACGTGAATCGCGAGTTAGATCTTATTGGCTCACGGGAAGTGGTTGTAGCAGTAAAGGATCACAATCACATGCAGCACCTGACTGAGTGCATCTAGACAAAAATCCACGTGCTGAATTTTGTTTGCCGCTGTGATGGCGAATGTCATAATCATATTGTAGCGGGGAATGCTGGAGCAAAAGAACGACCTGAATATCAAGTCGAACAGACCAACCAACTGAGAACCACAGACAAAACAGCAGAAGCCGAATATCTCAGAGGCTTTCCTAAGCAGACAGAAGAAGGCATACGGACTAGCAGACGGGAAACAGCGGGATCTCCGTCAACCAGCAAGAATTCCCAGATGAGGGGCTGCCGATCAAGCCATCAACTGGGACAATCGGATCAGTCGAATAGAACTGATGCCTAAGAGAAACAAGCTGTCGGCCACGGGCAACTGGCCAAAAAGCAGCCAAAGCACTGAAACAGTCAGAAGAGCAATGATGGTGCATCACGGTCTGGAAAAGGGACTATATAAACGATTGTATGTGTTTCATGGCTTCGACTTCTTTGGCCTTCGGAATACAGGTGTCCTATTCCTTTTTGCCGCCCTTGTTACAATATGGAGAAAGTGCTACACACCATCAAGGGAATATGGCAGAAGTGGACTTTTGTAATGATTTGGATAATTCATGAATGAAACGGAGTGCCTCATGATCGGAAATAATGGTGGACTAGGACCTGAATAGATAATTATGAAATCTCGAGGTGATCCAAATGTGAAAAGTCTTTAGCCCCGGCGGGATTCGAACCCACGCATTGTCACCACCCTCGCTTTAGCACCGCGAGTGCTCTACCAGCATTACCAAAATCTGCCAAACATCAAAACCAAAAAATTGTGAAGTCGTTTAACAGGCTATTAGCTTTGCGTTACGTCTTATAATAGCCTTCTTTGGCAGGAGTAGGTCGACGTGAAACAAACAACGGGGAATCTCTGTTCTGACACAGATCTGTACAGTCCTGAGGATGACTGAGTTTGACTGTGTAAATTTGTGACCAAAAACTACCATTGACAGACACAATAAATTAGCATCTAGCTTTAAACGGTTTGTATGTTGTTCGGTGCTACAGCGATGTTCGTTGTTTGTCTGCTCTCTGTAAGGATAATTGGCTTCGGCCAATTGAAAAACACACTCTTGATTGCTCTGCTTGTGGACGGTTGAACCATTAGCTCCGTTAGCTAGTATCATATCCGGTTTCGCTGAGTTGCGTAAAAGCGATGGATATTATTTGAATAAAACCATCCTTCTATCAATCCACTGACTTTTGCCTTCTTCTGGCACGTTTGGAACTTTTGGCTATTAGCCCGTTATTTAGGCAATTTTCAAGATCCTGTTAATACACGGTACCAGGATTATTGTTCAACTACTCTGATGAAGTCCCTTATTCAAAGTGGTTGGACTATCGCCACTTTTCCTTGGTGTACGTCCATCGAATTTCAGCGAAGTGACAATGGGCGTTTCCCACTTGGATTACGAAGTGGATCCAAAAATCACTTTGGAAACCAAAGTATCAAGAACTTTCTTCACAGGTTCCCGAACTCAGCACGCTGATAAACTACGCTTCACAAAGGCAGGATCTTCATCTGCATCCAACTTTACAGGGATTATCTCCATGCCACCGGGGTCCTTGGAGCACGGTAAAAGTAATTCGGACAACGAAACATGTGTCGGTGAGCGATGTGATATAGAAATGCCAAAGTCTTTGATGGCCCTCAGACCATTTACAGGCGGACCAGTCTCGGTGATGAGGAAGGCACAGCTAAAGGAATGTCCCGTTGTGTCTGAGAGAGACCTGTTACATGAATCCAAACTAAGCAGCACGTCCTGTAAAGCCCCCAACAACAACGTCAGTCTGGTGTAGTTCAGTTTCAGCAGCAGCAAAATGTGAACAAGAAAAAGAAGTGAAAGACCCCACGCTACCAGTTTCCAACATGAAATCATGACGAAGAATACCACCGACCAGAAAAGAAAGCAAAATGTTTCTGTGACGAGGCACCCATCGCGAGGAAAAACTGGGGGAATCATTTGAGGTCGAGTTTGTCCGGTGAGTGAGAATAGTACGGTCAGGAATGCTTACAGACTCAGTGAATGTGGCCTTTTTTACCACATTTAAAATACTCAGCTCCTTGAAAATGACAGGTGGAGCGAGGATGTACTTCTCTGTGCGAATTAAACGGACCCGGTGTGGTCCTCGCTTCAAGTGCATCGTTGCAAATATTCGGGACTGGGATTGACAGGTACCCATCTGTTTGAATTGGTGGAGAGTCAATAAATGACCTTTAAATCATCCGAAACTGCGACTACACCACGTGACGATAGGTACTAACTCCTTAAGCTTATCCACATCTTGATACTGCTCACAGACTTCAAAATCATGCCGAAGTGTATGACCAGGAAGTAGAAGCAGTTCTTGTTGAAACTGTTCATTAATAATGCCAGCGATTAGACGGTCACGAAGTAGCCTTTCTAGTTGATCTCCAAAATATTGCTCGCTGCATGTGTCTGGAGCCGAAAAATCATCTCACGAATATCCTGCGAGCCTTTCCGTTGAGGTCGATGGAACTTCGCGCGTTAAGTGATCTCGAAATGACGGAATAAAAGGTTCTTGATTTTTTCTCATTCAAAGAAACAGGCTTCTGCAGGAATGACAAGTTCTTGACAACAGGATACGCTAACTTTACAGCAATATTCAAGAAGACTTTGGTTTTGCGTTCATCCGAGCAACAAAGCACAACTGATTCCTTCGAAATAATCCCTAATCTCACTCACAGTGGCATTTGGAATCTAGAACTTCCCTACTAAAGGACTACACGAATTTGAATAACCGTCGCCGTGACAAACGTGAAATTCTAGCGCAATGTGTGAATAGAAGCAATAAGCCCAAGTCAGGAAGAATAGCAGAACACAACAGCCTAAAATATGAATCACAGTTAACTGTTTACACAATCCAAGATGGCTTATACGTAACGGCAAAACTGCGTGATGATGGAAAGTCCTAACATCTTGAGTAATGCAGAAATCCGCACTCCGTGAATATTGCTGTACTCACCAATCCTGTATCCTTGCATGTTCCGCGAAGAATTTGGAAAATAAACCAATAATAGTATATCATCATTATTATTACCGTTATTTTCATTGTCTGCTGTCAACTTAACAAGATAACTAACATAACTATAAAATCCACCAAGGCTTATCGTTTTCCCCATTTCACTCATTAGAGGGGAGTCGTATCCGCAGAGATCGCTCGAGTATCTAAATTGGCTCTCCCGAATTTATAGTCATCTTCCTTGAAATAACTATCCTTGATCGTCATTGATGTTCTCACATGGAAATGGCACATCCCTAAGATGATGCTTCGCGTGCCACGTGATTACCAACTGCCTGCAGCTGATACTAATCGAACATGTACAAAAAAGCAAACGAGCTGGGCGGAAAGCTGCGTTTACCCGCTACCGTCCGGCTAAGATGACTTTGCCCTCCGTGGGTTCTGTAAGCTTTTAGTCTCTCCCTTTTAATTTGTTGGATTCAATACATACTGTGAATCCACGAATTTGTGTTCATACATGTGATGTTCGTATTCAATAATGCTGGAAGAAAGTGAATGTTGACAGTACTCTGGTACACATAGACGGATTACAATGCTCTCGTCAAGATAGGATGTTAAGGAAGGATAAATATGTGGGCAGAATAGAAATCTACATGAACTCATCCTGCAGCAACATGTCTACTGTTATATTTAAATATTCTTCAAGCGGTATAGACTGTTACGTTATTTATTACTTTCCAAGATTTGCTAGTTCTCGGAATACAATTATAATCAACATGCACGTGGCTCCGTTTTTCCCACAGTCATACACTGGTTCATTCTATGATGCATTTATACCATTACTATTTTCTTTTGAACTGAAATTTACGTTATTTTCAGTGTCTTTTATCATGCCAGTAGATACCCGCCGCTTTCTTTCGGTCCAGCGGATACCAGACACTCTCCAACGAGAGCACATTCGGTGTTGGACAACACTTACCATCCAGTGGAAACCTCACATTTTGAAAAGAGGTTTCTCCCGATCTTAAGCTGCTACGCAGGAGAGCGTAATAAGCTTACAAGATACAAAACAGACCTGAGGCTAGTCGGCTTTCGCTATTGGTAAGGTAGGAGATGATGCGCCTTGATGCCAGCTTCTTCCGACAGTTCGTTAACTCCCGGAATACCAAACACAGGTGGTATGGGATAAAGCTTCTCTGCAGTCAGAAGGTGAAAACTCTCCAAAGTGAATTTAAATGGAAATCGTCTCAAAGTTCAATTTCTCAGATAATCAGACGACAGGATTCCCATTTCCCGTGGTCTGTCAAGCCGGAATTCTAAGAGGTATCAACCGCAGAGGTTTTAAAGTTACTCAAATCAACAAAGGTAACCAGGTCAGCTGGTGCATGTCTTCCAACGGAGCCACTCCGGTGTGTAGCTGAGTCTCTATGCAGCCTGATGACTTCGATATTTACCAGATCAATGGGATCCCATTCCGTTCTCAATTGCTGAATTCCCGTTACAATTATTCCTACTCCAAAACAGTCCCACAACCGGGCAGAACCAATGAATTATTGACCAATAGTTCTATCTTTGTGAGGCATGAAATTTGCAGAGCGCGTTTGTACGCGGCGTCTTCAAACTATGATGGGAAGCCTAGCCGACGAGTTACGAATTGCATACAGATCCAAGCTTTCTACACTTGATGCAGTAGCCTTTACTGGGCACTTTATCACTAAATCCTTCAATGATTCCAAAATATCAGTTAGATGTGATCTTCTTGACTATCGGTTAGCCCTCGACAACGTTTCAATTGGGCTTCTCAAAAACTAGAATATTGTGGCTTCCCCGCATATTTACCAAAATGGTTGAAAGAATATATCTCTGAAAGAACACAGTGCATCACAGTAGACAGAAAGGTATCTGAACATCTCTTAATCAGTGCCGGTGCACTTCACGTGGCTGTTCTTTCTCCCTATTTATTTTCGAAGTGCGTCTGTGATAAGCCTGTCTCCCACCCAGCTCGCATCTTCGACCATGCAAATGACGGTGTTTTTGTCAGACTCGCCTCAGATAGATGAGACTTCGACGAATTCTCTGTAAGTGTTTCACATACTCAGAACTTTTCTAGTCAATCTAGTTTTTTTCAGTCCAACAGTAATAAACGCCAAGAAAGCATGTTTTCCACCGGCCGTTCCGGGTTCAGTGAAGACACTTCCCACGCAGCACGCCCAAGTTTTCCCCTTGAGGCAAACCTGAGACTAGCTCCAAACTCAACATTGAAATACTTAGGGCAGCGCTACCTGCCTTCTCATGGAATATTGCTGCGATGCTCATTTCTATTACAACGGTTTGCGTACGCATCCAACATATAAAAATTTCTATCGAACTTCAAACTAAAAATTAAAGGCAATTTTTTGAAACGAAAATTTTATTTATATGAACTACATGTGTATTTCGTAAAATTTTCCAATGATCCTTCAAAATACATTGTCGTCGAATCTTCAGTACGATTGTCTGTGACGGTGGTACCTGCAAAAATGATAATAAAATGTAAACTGTTGTTGAAGAACGAGCAGATAATCACCTAAACATTACGTAATAAGTCATAACGGCTGCCGGCGATGTGGTTTTTTAAATCTGCTTGCATGCTGAAGGAAAGTAGTGTGTCTAATTCGAAGTTCGGTAATAAACTACCTGTCAGTGTATACTGAGGAACATTCTAGCATCCAACTGCTACCTTTTTAGAGTTACGTGTGTAAAGCGGATGGCGAAAATGGCTTAAGGCATGAAGGCAAAAACTGAATGTGGTTGATTAACCGTAAAATATACCTCACAGAACACATGTTGTCCTTAAACATAAATGTGAATTCTCAAGCTGCAAGATCGTTACCTAAACATCACCTGAACGTTACCTGAGTGTCCCGTAACAGTCGCTTGAGTGTCCCCTTTTAGACAAAAAAGAGGCAAGCAGGTGACGATCAGTCGGCGGTCACTGAAACTGATTAAAACGGACCCCTTTACTCCCAGTTGGTTTTGAATACTGGCTTTGAATTAGTACACCTGAAAACATGTATATTTTCCAACAAATATACTATTATTTCAAGTTATAATGGAAAATCGCCAACTGTGCGACAAAGCCCTAAACATGATTCCGCACACATCACTTGGCGGAATGAACTCCAAAGTTCATGTTAAAGCCCGAAGTCTTATAACAGTTGTTATAGTAAGAAAAATAAATTAATACAAAAGTGTTTTATGAAACGAAGTTATATTTTACCAAAGCAATACACGCAAGGACACGGCAGTTTTCAACGAACGATTAATATTTGCTCAGGTGTACTTGCAAAACATTTCGCAGATTCTTGAAAGAAGGAAATGATGAAAATTTTTATCGAACCAGGGTAGTACAAAACGTGGTTATAATTTTGAACTTTACTAATGGACTTATCAGATGGTTAAGCAAAGGATAAGGAATTAACACTGACAGAATCACAGCTGGTCTCGACACTTTCGGTTTGTACCGCGACTTCTTGAAAAGGTGAATCGGTGCTCGTAACCTCCTTCGGTCTACCCCGCTGTATTCAACGTTGCAATTTTTCGTTGATGAAGGGGTTGTAGCTCCAGGAAAATTGACCTTAGTTACAGGACTTTCGGATACAGAATAACAGAAAGCCCTCACTTACCGACAATTAATCTGCACACCTTTATATTTGCAAATGAGTGTTGCTCATGAACAACCCGCAAATTTAATTTCTACAGAAAAAAATCCAAAATCAATGTTAGCACAATTTGACTCACACATTCATCGATACTTCTAGTTGCCTTGGCAACCAGGTATGGTAACTGCGATTCTCAGAATTGTGAAAACAGAATTTACCATTTCTTCGTAAAAAGTTTGACCCTCCAGTTTTTCGTTTGATCCGTTGAACTCTCATGCTTTCCGCAGACGTCATTGGTATCACGGAATACTTTACAACTTGAGAAATGGAAAAGTTAATAAAATTGATACATATGTACATTGTGACAAGTGGACACCATTCATGATTTTTTACGGCTTCCAAGTGTTCACTTACTTGTCGCGCACCAAAGTCATCCAAAATGGGTCTACGTCCATTTCATTTTTGCAGGTAACGTCATCACAGACAGTCGGACTCAAAGTAGTACGACAGTGTACAGGGGCAGAGTGCGGGCGGTGCTGGATAAAACGCGAAGGGGCCCGGAGGAGACGAATTGGGCAGCCGCGATGCACGGGCTGATTGCGAGGCTTGATACCACGGACGACCTTCGGGAAGCGATGCGGCGATTCAAATCCGCCGAGCATGGGGTTGGTGCGGACCCTCTGGTGCATGCCGTCGCGCTCCGTTCACTCCTGGACCGTGTTTTGACCGCGCCGTATAAGGCGTCAGGTGCAGACCTAATAACGGACCGATTAGTGGATGGTCTTCTGGTGCCACTGCATGGTAAGGTAAGCGTTGCCCGTGTCGGCCGTTCCCATGGATGTATTCCAACTCGCAGACGTGGCTCAAGAATTGGCCATTATTGACACGCCTATGGTGAATAGGGCTCATGTCGAGGATTCTCGGATGAACCGCGAACTTAGGGAGAAAACATATGGACCGGACGTCTTGGACATGGAAGGCGGAGCAGCGAAGGCCGAGCAGCGGGAAGAAACCTGTTGTCCCTGCTGTCATATATGGAACCTGTTTTGTGCAAACATCCTGAAATGCAGCAGCGTACCGAAGAAATTATCCCGGAAGGATCACTGCTGGAGAGTCCAACCGTTACTAATGAGGCGGACGATGCCGGAGAACTCAAACAACTCACTGAAAATGTGTAAAACCATCACCAAGATTTCCTTGAACGTCAACAAGACGATGGAGTAAACGAAGGGACCACATGATGCCGTCACCATTCAGGCTATAGATGACAGGTCAAGTCTGGCTCAAGCTGACACTAGGGAGTTTTTCTAAGTGGAAGGAGAAGAAATTGACCTCCTACCTAAGCAACTCTGTTGAGACGAATTCCAACCATATGCACTCCAGATGGAGGCTGCTGGAAGAAATATCCAAAGTTATGATGAAATGACACAAAGCATGGTTACCAGTAAATTTGAGGCGACCAGGCACTCTTTTATGGAAGCATGTGACAAAAGTCGAGCCATCCTGTACGCCTTGTGCTCAGTAATCGATCTCCGCTATATCCTTCTTGAAACAAGGCTCGTGTTGGTGCCCACTACGAATCGGAAGGAGCACGTCACCGGAGGAACTGTGGGGCTGATGGCGGCACCACCACGAACTGATATTGGAGGGTTGGCATCCGGAGTCGAAGAGGACTCGAAGAGAGTGTGCAGAATACGGCCATTTTTTGTCAAGGGAAGGAGTGCGGTTTATACTACTTACTGCAAAGTTAGGTAGTCGGTTGCCCAGAAGGTAATTATGAACAGTAGTGAATTAATATGAACGAACTAGCCTATGTCAAAGGGATCCAGCGCAACGAGGCAAACATCTCCACGTGAACCACAAAACCTCATCATCCTACGAGATAACTACTGAATTCAAGTGGATCGAAAGCAAATAAGCATTGTTGTTTCAGTTGATCAGCTTTGACGACCTCTGGAAGAGTAACCCTCAGTATCTCCCAGGCACATCTGGACTATAACAATAGCATCACTGGTAGGAGTCCAGCGCATTTGTTCAAATCTCACTGTTTGAGAACCAGTTTCGAATGTATCTTTTTTGCTGACGTAAGCTTTTTTCAGGGAAATGATTTGGGGCCATCCAGGGACATAATTCTGGCAAAGAAAAGTACTCAAATGGTGACCGTACTTGACTGTCATGATCCGTCTATTCACCTGGGCCATATCGATGAGGTATGGCTCATCACTCAAGATCAGTCTGAGAACAACTGCACTGTTGCTTCTCTCACTAATGCTCTTATTCCAGATACTGACATGCATTTTGGATCCAGCGAACTAACTGAAGAATCTACTATCAGAAGATCAGGATGAATACAAGCAATACCTGCGAGAGACTACAAGCATCCGGAGCTAAATCCAAAGTGTGATGCATCGGGAATTCAAGACCGACTATAGATGTGACCTCTTCTGTTTCTGTTGTGTTAATTTTGTACGATATTGTACATACCTGTGAGCAATATATGAAATAATTCGGTAACTTGTGTGCCATATCAGAGTTCTGATTCTGTGGTATCCTGTGCGGAATAATACTACAAAAATCCATTTAATGTCACATAAAACAGCGGCAATTTAATGGTCTGCAGTCTGTTAATTCAGCTTTTGTAAATTTATGTGTACTACCTATCACCCTGTCATATTCCCAGGAATACTAAGAAAGGATTTCACCATTTTTCTCAGTGGATTTCGCATCATCTATCTTGTCTCTGGTATAGCCTTAAAAGACTTATTCTTGGAGGTGTACACTAGACACACAGCCGCACCTATTGCGTTTGCACAGAAAATGTTTTCTGATACTCGGCACCTATTTGTTTTTGATATTAGTCTTTGCTTCTCTGCAGATTGTTTTTGTACAGTAGTCCCACTGTCCGCTTCTAGCACGTGCTCTAACAAAACGGATTTCATTCTGTCTAAAATTAAATCCTATTTTTCCTTGAAACCTGTTTCCTCGGCATTTTTGTCAGTGCTGCGTTGTACAAGTTGGCGTATACAATACAATAAAAAAAAATCACCCTTCATTCTCAGTTATTCTTCCTTAGACTGAAGGCTCCCATGTTCACAATTAATCAATTTACAGCTTCGGAGACCAATGATTCATTCATCCCCCGGTTATAAATTCTGCACAAAAACGAATCAGTTAGTAAGTTGCTTTTTCGACTTTTGGCCTCGCAACATCTGGTTAGTGAATGCCGCCATCGGCTTTGCCTTTTCATGACTTCCCTCCGGTTCAGTCTTCCGTGTGGCTAAACTATTTGCTGGTGCTCTTTGTACTATATTCAGCTTCTGTTGCTCAATTGAGACTCCCTCTGCGTCCGGCGGCTGGGTGGTCTCCCACTACTAAAGTTCCTCAGAAGGCAAAAGTAATCCATCCACAAGTTTTGAATGGATGTGGAAGTCAAGCACTACTCCCACGTAATCAAGGCAGACATAAAATAAATGAATGTTATTTGCCGCACAATTCCCGAGAGCTAATAATCCCAAGTTTCCGTGTCACGGTTAGGAGCTATTTTCTGGTCAGAAAACCTTACGCTGCAAAGAGGACTTTGATGTAAATCACTTTTGTACATTCTTTCAGTGACTGTATTTCCTCGTATTCTCCGTGTTTTAGTACAGGCTTTGCGCATTTCTCTGTTTCCGATATACTTGAAATTCCTCTCAAGTCTAAAGCTTCACCTTTTGCAGGTCCCGATGACCCCATATCGTTCAAGTCTCAGGCAAAACGATGCGGTTTTTTGCGCACTCCATGCTAGTTTTGTTGAATGAACCCCTATCAAATTGTTAAGTCCCTGATTTATGACTGCCTGTCGAAACTATCCCAATTCCCAAGGCTCCAATATAAAAGCCTCAGAAAAGCTTTTTCGTCCTATAGCTCTCGTATCGGCAGGACTACAAATTGCCAAGTAGGCTATAATTGGTTATCTTCGAACACACCTGTATGTACCTCTGGACCCTTGTCAGCTTGCTTACCAACTCAAATGATCCCCTCTCAATGCAGTTGCTTCCTTAGTCCACTTCATTACCAAATGACAAGGCAGATCCGCACAATTTGTCCGCTGTGTTTTCTGATTATTCATTAGACTTTGATTCAGTAGATCGCTGTCTTCTTCAGAAGAATAAATCTTTCACTTGTTTCTCATTATTTTCAAAAACGAGTCCAGGAAGCCTATGTAAAACACATACGCTTCAAACCCATTGTCGACAATTGTGGAGTACTCCAGGGTGCCGGATGGACTTCCTTTTTATTTTCAGTGTACCAGTTTCTTCCTTTTCTATGGTATTTAAATAAACTAACGATTTTGTTTTCTGTCAGAATATTTTCAACCCCTTCGACCCCAGAATCCTCTGTGAAAATCCATCACACGCAGAACATTTTTCCGCCTGATCTGGTGTAACACTGAACCCTTGCTTGCTGCCTGAAGTTGTTTACAGCAAAAGCCGTTCTCCTATCCCACTGAGTATTATTGTAAAAAATTTCAAATGGCAATTCAGAAAGCTCTGTTAAGTATCTTGGTTTTGGCCTAGAAGTCAACGTTAGATGGACATCTTACATGCAGGACGGTGTCAGCCAACTAACACACCTTTATTTTCGAATGAGAAAACTCAGGCAGTTTCGAACGCTGCTTTTAATTCTTTCGAATTTTACTCTTCAGAGTTTTAATCCGATCGTATTGTACTGCTCATCCGTCATTTTATCCGACCTTTTGCAACTAGAATTCAGACCTCTTCGCAACAAGTTTGCAATGATTAACCGCGTTTCATTCCTCCTCTTTGGCTTCCTTTTGGCTTATTCTGTCAACCAGCATACTGAACCTTGTGTAGCTCTAGCCCAAATAATATTACGGGATCCAGCGCATCTGTGGCAACCTGGAGATGACTGAGTTTGATTGTGTAAATTCGTGACTAAATATTATTACAGAAAAACTTAATTAATTAATAATTAGCTCTCGGCACTTTGTGAGTTGTTCGGTGCCACAGCTCTGTTCATTTTTTGTCTGCTTGCAGTAAGAACAATGGATATCAGCCAATTGAAAAACTTACTTTTGGTTGCTCTACTTGTGGACGGTAAAACCATTAGCTCTGTTAGCTAGTATCATATCCGGTTACGCTCTGTTGCGTAAAAGTGATGGATATTATTTGAATAAAAAACATCTCCCTATCAATCCACTGACTTTTGCCCTCTTTTAGCACCTTTGGAACTTTTGTCTTGTTGCCTGTCCCTTCGCCTATTCTTGGGAATTAGCTGGTACCTGATAGTCCGTAGTACTAAACATCCATTATACCGTGGCTTATTTCTTTACGTTCCTTACTCAGCCACCAGATCTGTTTTTCGGCATCTTTTCCTCAGAATGGAGCCGCTTAAAAATCTCCTGCTCCCAGTCTGTTGCCGGGACCGGCCCAAAACGGATAACACTGAGATGGAATCATCATAATTTGGTTGGTGCTATCTTTTACTTTTTCACTTTTGTATACCGTAAGCACCTATCGTTGTATATTTTGTTCAATTTACCCCAGTTTTTTCAAGCCTCTGTTGGTTCAAATGGTAATGCGAATGCGAATTCCAGGTGTGAAAAATTTCTACACTGACCTCATCATATTGGCGAGAGAGCGAAAAAATTATCCAAGTCGGTGTAAAATCAGATTCAAGCCCATCCAACGCAAAAACCACAGAAGTAGCTACACTTGTTGCAGTTTTGTGGTTTACTGTGGGGTCAAAGTGTGACAGAAGGACACAAAAAAGCCATGGCCTATAAAATACTAGTACCGTTATAGAGCTTTCAATAAGATACTTAGAGTGAAAAGGTAATCACTTCGATCAGTTTAAGTTGCTGGAACGAAAAACCCAGAAGTTCTTTTGTAGGAACAGGTTTGTTGGACGGAAATAAAACGTCTGTGACTAGGTAGTCCGTGAGCCTAGTTAGCCCAAATAGAGAAAATCAGTGGGGGAAGGCGGAATCATGTGGTTGTATTTACTGTTTGATGGAGTAAGTAACAAGTCATCATTTAGTGCGTTGCCCGAATTGTATCCACTATCGGAAAATTGCGTTTATGTTTATGCTACTGGCAATAACGACAGTAGCTAAACACTGACTTCAATTGTTAGTCGCAAAAATGCGCTGGAAGAATATCGGTGACACCGGGATTTGCGAATTACAACGATTTTCACAGTGATAGCGTTCGGCTACCGACGTAAACTGTCGGCAAATCAATGGAATGTCAAGCTATGTGAGCCATGTTTGAAGCATACTGCACGAATAGCCTGAGTCATATTATAATTTATGCAGCGCTTGCTAAGTGACACGTCATTCATTAGCGTTTTATTTATCGATAGCATCCTGACCTTCACAAAAAAGACAAAAATCCGTTTTTAGCCTGTCTTAAGACCCCAATTATTGTGTTTCTTGTATTCAACTACCCCGAAAATGTCCCTTGAGTACCACCTACTAAATCAGTTCAAAATCACCAAGGAAAACTTTTCAGTCCAACGTGACGGGTCCGTTTTCTTAGATAATCGTACTTCCCGGTGGTTCTTCTGTTAATATACGATGAAATATAGATCTTTCATGAAATGGAAAGTTGCGCTATCACATCTAGGACATTTCGCTACCCCAATTGCCTTGTGAATAGTACCTAATTCAGTATTCTCCTAGTAAGTCCCGAAAAATAATATACGGTCGAAAGACGCGGTGAATTCCTAAAATTTTGCAAAATCTTTCTTCCTCCTTGAACCAACGGTCATACGTGAAGAACTGAACCAAACTGACAATAAGGGAAAATATAAGATTACCAAGCTAATTTCCATCCTCCGGCTTCTCCGGTTATTTGTTCAACAAAATCAGAAATAAGAACAGCATCAGTATATGATTTCGATTCAATCAATGGAAATCAGTTAACCATCCAGGTTGAATCTAAAGCATTGGTACGACCTTGCTTTGAGCAGTGACATGTGAACACAAAATCCGACCTCTGATATAGAATGATCCGTGAGGGAACCATGCTTATTTAGGGTTTCTGAAAAAATTTCCTCAACTAAAAGTGCCAAACGAAACTCGATACGTAGCTACTATTGGCTGACATCATGCATATCAGATTTTCGGTAGAACTTATGATAAACATACCTCGCATTACAATAAGTAACAGCTTATCATCCAGTGCTCTTTCCTTTCTCCTTCTCTGCAGGCTGAACTCACTCATAAAATTGGTGTGAATCATTCTGAGTAGTAGCTGACATCCAGTAGTTTCACAAAATTTAGTCCGTCGACAGTGGACATTACGTAAAGCTGTAGGATAGCAAAGTTGGAACCCTATGGACCTGAAACTTTTACGGCTCACTTAAGATCAGTGGATGTTCCGTATTACTCCAGTGCCGGAATCCCGGTAGTGACGTTACACTTACTATAAAGCAGCAGTATATCCTCTAAAATGAGGCTAGTACTCTGAGTTCTATTTGTGTACCGTTCGTGATATTGAACTCAAAGTTATTGACATAGTTATAAAAATGTAACGGGTTATCTGGGCTATAAATAAACATCATGCACATAAATAAACCTTACCAGCTGGGTTCAAAAAACAACTGTCTCAATGACGTCGGATGTCAACGCAGTCTGCAGAATCGTCACTTGCATGAGGATTCGAGTGACGGAGAATGGGAAAGTGTTCTTCCCAACATTACTCGCATAGTTAATTCATAAAATTGAGACGGGATATTTACTATTTGTGACGATTTGAAAACTACGTACCTGGTCGCTTGATGTCGAACAACACATCACAAATGCAAGGCTTATTCTGAAGAAGTGGTCAGAAGTACCATACAATGTAATCCGATAGACATTTCAAAAGACTTCTGTAGACTGATAAAAAGAAAGCGTAAACTTATCAGAAATTCAGGTTCCAAAAGTTAGCGTGAAGCATAAATGAGTGCTTGACAGTGGAGAACAGAAATTCGGCACCAGAAAAAACACGGCGCATTAAAATAAACCCCAATTAACCATCTTTCCTAATAAAGCCATCACTGGAATCATTCGTTGTTAGGAAAAATTTTAGGGAGAAACGGAGGATTACTTTGGCCATCTGGAGAAGAAAATGACACGTATCTTTGAATTAAGGAGAAGTAGTGTTTCCAGTGGCGAGTCTACCAGTGAGGTGGTAGTTTTTTGCTGGTAGGGCTGTTTGTGCTTTTTACCTTTTCACATTTACATTCGTTTCTTAAATTAAAGGAAGTTCAGTAGATCATAAAGATTTGGAGTATTCAGTTGCCGATTAACTGACTGCCGTGGTTCAGTTTCCCGCTTGCCAGGGGCTACCTAACTTGCGAGTGAAAACAATCATCAGCGTGAAGAAGTATGGGGGAAATTACAAAGAATTGTATCAAGTCTATGACTAAGGGATGTGAATACAAGAGCATCCATGTTCCCCCTTAAGTAGTCGTACCTTGCTTTTTAAAATCAGTGATTGGATATATCTGTGACGAGGATCAACTTTGTTCTTTTTGTTTATCACCTTATTCTTTAATCGAACACGCGCTGCCAAGCGAGGTTGCCCGTTGACCGTAGCACATGTATGCTACACGCAAGCTGCCGTCATATGTCCTTTATTTCTCTAATGACAGTGTTCTCCATCTCTTAGTTCTTAGGAGGCCGTGCTCCGGTTATGGTGTCCGCTTTATGCGAAGTATCACAGTGACGGACAGGTGGTCCATGCGTAGTAGGAATGACTAACGAACGAGTGCAATAAGGAAACAAAAAGGTAAGGTTGAACCAACCTTACAAATCTCGTGAACCCCAACACTGAAGCCCGACATGTCCTTAGTGGGCATGCGCAATGCTTCAAATTTTAATAACTTTCTTTCATGTTACGGAAAGAACACTTAGTGGCGCGTGCACTGTAAAGATAAATGTAGCAGCTGATGAACGACATATTAGGCATTTTATTCTCCTAACTTTTTTCTTGACATTTCGGTTTACTTCCTTTTTGTTCTGTAATAATGGTACAATATTACAGAAAGAGATCGTGGCCACTTAGATGCTGTCAGCCGGGAATTGAGCGGCTGAGATAGTCAAAATCACGAAAGTGACTATGGGGTATATCCGTACACTGTATTTAGTCTCATGACGGCCAGAGGGTGGTAAAACAAACCTCATATTATTGTGAATTTCCAGCTTTTTTGCCCTAATTTCATTCAGAAGGCTTTATCAAGCTATCAAGAGTGGATGGATGATAACTAGGCTAGTTTGTTTCGATGGAGTGCACTCTTACGTGTTCAGCCATCAAAGCTCAGTTTACTTTTGAACATCCTCCGTGTGACCTTCTCAATGAAGAAACCTCTGATCGCTTTAGTTAGGCAGTATATCTAATAACTTGGGAGAGTTTTAGGCTTATTGGCAAATTAAACTTGAATTTATTTAAAAAAAGCTGTCATGAACTTAAACGAAAAGCAATGAATTCTAATGCTCGGCGTATTCATCAGGATTTCTGATGGGCAACATCAGTCAGTATGTTTTTAAATTCGAACTATCGTTAGAGGTACGGGTTTACCAACAGTACTGTAGATAACTAGCTAAAAATCATTGCCGAACAGATTACTGTTCACACCCTTCAGTTTTACGATATTTGTAATGCAGGTTAGTATTCATACCCGTACGTTGGACAATAACACCGTAAAATCTGCCGGAAACAAGGTTGCGTACGCATTGGAGTGGCAGGGAAGCGGAACCGATTGATCGGGTGCGAGGCAAGTGGTTCGCAGTTTGTTATCAGTTCTGACCATCCACCATACTTGAATCCTAACTGAAATGACTGTCTGGTTTTTCGGTACCTATTCACAAACTAGAAGCTATACCTAAGCCATCGACATAGGCTTGGGTGGAGTATTTGTCAAAACATCTCAGACAATGATCTTCGAAATACGGAGATGAAGACCAAAACCACTAAACTACCTCGTTGTGGAGATGAGAAACAGTGTAGTCGTAATCACCCAAAGCATTTAAAGATATTCGAGGATACCGCAGCCCTCAGCTAGACGTGAGCTAATAGTACAATCAGTACCAATGAACTTTACCTTTATTCCAGTCTTTCCCGTGAGAACTATCACTTTACCATAGCGAGCCGTATGGGTACTTCTCAATAGCGATTTTTCTCCAGAATGTCATTACGTTTCCCTTTAGTCACGGAGTTCACTGAGTCTTAGTCACAATGAACGGTGGTTCTCGTACAGCTTCCAAGTAAAGGTTTCCTGGTCAACATTCTGGTTTTGTGTTTACTAATTTGCAAATGAAAGTAGCACCAAAGTGACTGGAGCTACCACGACGTCTCAACAGCATATTTAGCGCCGCGGGGAAAAAATGCAGCAATGAACCCAGTACATTTATCCGATGCTTTCCTGATGAACTCAGTAGCATAACTCGCTGCAGAGAAGAGTTATATTTGTAGAATATCCTTCACGGAATACGTGGACCTGTCAGCTAAGTTTCATCCTATAATGTGCAGCTGACGGGATAAAAAGTTATTAACTCTTCAGAATTACTTAGGACAAGAAGAAGCTAGAATCATCGATGCCCTAGAAATGGCCAGACTTCCTGTTCGACAAAGTATTCTCAGAAACACGTCCCGGCTTCTTTACGCAAAGGAGCAGTTCGGACTATCAATAGTGCAATCCTACAACATCTAGTGGATAGCGGACATCAAAGCGACACAGTGGCAACTTTCAAACCAGTCCTGATAACTCCTAGAGTTCACGTGAAAGGATTACGCAGGGGGTTGCTGACGGCGTCAGAAGCCACAGCAGTCCAACTACTGAAGCCGGACTTGTGTAAGCAACGTAAACTCGTGCAACAGTTGTTGCTGCAGTGGCCGTAACAAGTGATTTTCTTATGGTTATCAAGTACAAGTTCTCTCCAACCCCAAACCTCTTTTTTCACAACTTCGTTTTTCACACCTGTCTTTTCACTCCATTTGGTTACACATTTCACACTTATCGTCATTCACACAACGAACAAGATTCATCAAGTTGAAGCATATTGTCGAGTGACCGGATTTGTTGCACATTTACTCACTCTCTGCTATCTTTAGCTGCACATATACTCTCCTTTACCCAGTAATATATACGCCAATGCCTGAAGTGATACATCGAAAAGAAATTTCTTCTTGTTACAAGTTTTTTTCAAAAATAATCCTTATCCTATCCCACTGTTCTATAACTCAACTGTTTGAATTTGGAATAGAGTTCTGAGTAATTACGCAGTCACTTTCTGTATTCACCCCATTGAGGTCAGTCTGACTGGAACTTGAGCCAGCAGATTACATCCAGGTCATTCGATAGAACACCAAACTACTGATGCTAGTATCAAGTGGATTGGGAACTTTCCATCGTGTTCTCATAAAAAAGTAAATGATTCTCGTCCTGCTTTTTCCCGATTCGTCTTGTCGTCATGGCATTCAACTCACAACTCTGACTAACTTCTTCAGAGCGGTTGAGTAAGGCGGAGCATTTTGGGCCTCATTTTAAAGAATGAAACACCGGATAGTGAAAATGCGTACTAGATTGAAAAACATTTGCCCCCGAACTGTTAAACCTGATCAACGAGATTCACACATGTGATAAATAATACAAACCATATCATACTAATTACATGAGAAGGGTTTATAACATAGGCTGTGGTGATATTGTAACCGGGAATGCTGGGGCAAGGGAAAAACGTGAACACCAAGGCGCACAGAAGAACCAAACGAGGACCACAGACAAAAGAACAAAAGCCGAATAAATCGGAGGCTTTCAGAAGCAGACAAAAGAAGGCATACTAACTACTAGAGGGGAAGCGGCGGGATCTCCGGCAACCAGCAGGAAAGCCCAGCTGAAGGGCTGCCGACAGAGCCGTCAACTGAGATAATCGGACAAATCGAAGAAAAATAACGCCCAAGAGAAGCAAGCTATCTGCCACGGGCAACTGGCCAGAAAACAGCCGAAGCACTCAAGCAGCGGTAATAGCCATGTTGGTGCAGCGCGGTCTGGAAAAGGGACTATATAAACGATTGCATGTGTTTCATGACTTGAATTGTTTGGCTGTTGAAATACAAGTATCCTACCGTGTGTTGTTGTCCTTGTTACAATACGATATTTTCATTAGTTTCTTAGTGAACCTAAGCTTTACCAACCTGAATCAATTCTGTCACCAAGGAAATCAGAAGCCAAAAGATGAGGGAGAAATCCATTTCTTGTACGCCCTTCGCCATCGTGACAAACATCGAGAAGAGAAATAATAAGCAAATTATTAATAGTCTACACGAGACTCGTCCTGTATGTCCAACTGAACATACCCTTCATTATGTAACCTTCAAGAACCTTAGCCGAGTGCCCACAAACGCACACACACACACACAAGCACAGAAAAAGACAACTAATATGTCGGTTCTAAGTCTCAAATAACCTACTTTATTCATCTTATTCAGTTTGTTGTTTGTTTGAAGTGATTTGTTCGTGACCTATGAGAATATAAGAAGCAAATTCTTCTCGCACTGTTATTTTTTTGCTACTTATTCGAACATTCCAGGATATCCAAATATATCGTTATTTTAACCTACTCATGACAACAGCGCCCCAGCTATCTGTCAGCAGTTCGTCTGAGAATTATTGTGTCAAATTTTCATTCATTGCCTTTCAGAATCAGCTGGTTTCTTTTATCTTGCGGATCATCACAACATAGGTCACTCTGATACTACTTTCATTGTTATACTGGTGACCAACAATTGATTACCAGCTATAATGTAAATTCGAAAGTTCTTTAGTAGAACTAAATCTACTGAGCGAATTGAAACTTGTTTGACTGTGTATTCGGTGGGTCAGATTAACTGTAAGCTCACATGAAGCAGGTCGGTGAGTGAAAGCAGATGCACGCGATAGTATTAAATGTGCGATAAGGCAGGTTACAAAACCATATTGTAGTTCTAGATCAAATAGATATACGTGTTCATCATCGTCAAATGACCCCAATGAGATGGATAGTTATGCTTTTAGGAGATTGCCAATTTATGCGAATACTTGGGTGTAATTATGAATAAGAGTAAATAATCAGCCGTAGTAAATAAAGTGAAAGCAAAACCGATACATTTCAAAGCACATATTCCAATCCGAATACGTTCAACTTTTTGAGAAAAAATACGTATGTGGTCATTTGAACTAGGAATTGACTGAATCGGTGTCTTGGAAATTGGTGGTCGATGATTCGAGACGAGAAATCGGGATTCGGCGGGTTGGATACCGGATATAATCGACAAGTTGTCGCACTCGGGTGGGGTAGCGATACAGCACAAAGGCCACAATTGCAGAGAGACAGATGAAAGCTATCACCACAGGTAAGATCAGACCAACTGATGCGGAAGAAGCCTCTTTGGTTTGTGGTCCGGCTGCTAACAAATGGTCAACATAATTCCTAGTCATAAGTTCTCCTCCGATTAAAGGTAGAGAGAGCGAATCGAGGTTTACCCCGGTCGTTTTTTCCCAAGTGGAAGGCGTCAACCGACTTTTTGGATGCAAAATGCTGACGTGATACAGTGAACGATATTTGGTAGGCCACGAACAAATCAATACGAAGCAGCTCATTGAACTTACGCACTGATAGTTTTTGGTATTCACTCCGGTTTCGTAGCATTGAGTATCCGGCTTGTCGAGTTTATTTGATGGACCGTTACGTTGACTGGAACATGAGCCCCCCTTGAACAGACACAGTTTAGTCGAGTTGTTTAGTGTGTCCAGTTCATTTTCATCCAAAATAATGTGTTTGATTTGCCAGTTGTTCCATGATCCCACGGTAAGTTTTGTTAGGAGTAGCACAAAATAAAAATAAAGATGTATCATAATCACCCCGAACAGGTTGTGTGAATACCACTGGCGTGCTCCGTCAGTTATTCTCTATCTACTTCATTGATAACGTAATGGAGCTGTCTATCAATGTTCTGTGATTGGTCGTGCGATAGACAACCAATCGGTTGTACTAATCTTGGTCATATGTGTAGATAGCTTATGAGTTGACCAGAGAATTAGAAAAGAAATAAGTGAGGAATCTAAAATACGCCAACGTTATCTTGGATTTTGTGTATGCACTATGACTGAGTTTTTTTTATATATGTCCTAAACTTGAAGATATGAGAAAAACAATAAGAACAGAATTTCAAGGTCATGTCCGAAGGGGATATATCTGCGCAAGTACGCTATGTGATAATTACAAGCAACTTTAAATGTTAGCTGTCCTTGTCAATGATCATAATTTTTCAGTTGAGCCTTCAAAACAAATCACGAACACCGGTTAGTGTTGTGGTAGATCTTTTCTTGTCTCCCATCAAAGTGGTTCAGAAATCGAAACTGTCCGATGGCTTCATTTCAAATTCTGGGTGACGACCATCTGTTTGGAAGGAACAGATCACCCTAGGAAGAAATCTGAAAAACCCTATACCTTCTAATTCACTTTACTAAGGTGATTGTTTTTTGTGGAAAAATGCTCAGCTTGAAAATACAGATAGTAAAATGTAGAACTCAAAACTGAAAATATTTTGAAACGTTTTTATTGCTTAAAAAATTGGAGAGATGAAAGTATGACACTCATTTGATGAGCTTCTTCAACTATTTGATTGATCTGCCCCGATCAGAACACTAATGAACTGCATGACCCTTCCGGATCACTACAGTATCAAGATGAAATGCTCAACATGACACTGAGACTTGGAGTGCAGAGTGCGCATAGAATTCTGAAAGCTCTGACTTGATCTGGAGCTCCGGCAACAGCGATGTTCTGTGTCTACGATCACAAGCGACTGGCAGTATGAACATTAGAACCTCGTACTTCAGACTTTTATGTGTATGACCTATATGAATTAAACGCGACTGATTACGATGGACCGTGAGATGAAACGGGTAAGAATAATCCTTTGATTAGAAAATATTGTTTTACCGATTAGAGATCCATATTTTCCGGACATTCAAGCTGACTAAGAACTTGCCTAAATCCTAATTACTAATGATTCATGAGTGTGACCCACGTTTCAAATGTTCTCTTTTTCCTAAAAGTCCTTGATAATCGCTGAGTGTGGAAAAATGAGGCTTTGAAACAGCACATTTGTTCACTGCCAGAAAAATAACTGATGGAAGGAAGAGAGCTATGGGGTTGCCCGTTCAGAATTTTCAGGCTACTTCTAATGCTTCAGATTTTAGAAAATTCAATGGAAATTTATCTCGAACAGAATATTTTTCCACCCCATCTGGTTCAAAATTGAAACCCTTCAAGTGCCCTGAATGTATTTCCGGTACTAACCGCTCTTCTTTACCGACGGATTCCCTTCCCGTCCATTTCAAATCCTTATCTACAATAGGCCCTTGGAAGTTAAAAATCGATGGTGCACACCTCACACTAAACAACGCAATGAAAATGAGGGACGTTCATATTTTGAAGCGCATAGCCTCACACAAATTGGAATGCAATCAGTCTATATATTTTTTTTCCAGTGTGTTTTTTAAGCCTGGTTTTATTATTCACCTGCAATTGGTATTGACCTTCTGAAGAAAGACAGGAGCACTGCCCGTGGCTCGTTAATTATTAGTCGTGTTTCATCTGTATAATTATTACTCTTTTGAATTAACTCTCTGAACAGCACATTGAGTCTTGTTTGGTTGCAGCCCACAAGATATTCCAGGACCCTAATCATCCTTTGCTCGAAGACTTAAAATTTGTTGCCTCCATTCATTCAGCTGTTCTGCTTTGCTGCAAATTCCTTCCAGAATAAATCTAAACGAAGACTAACACACTCCACATCTTGCCTAGATTCTGGTCAAATGAAGAGGATAAAAGCCGAGTTATTTACAAAACCCTATTCTTAGCTTAGACAAATTTCACTCCCTCTAGTTCTTACTTATTGAGACAATTCATTAAAAGGCAACAACAGTTTTTATTTACTCAAATTGCTCTGTAACTTGTGAAAACTTGCTTGATTATCTAGCCTTATTTTTCTTGTTTTCTGAGTGAAACGTCAGCACTCTGTATGCATGATCCCCCCATGTGAATACAAATGTTAGTGCAAGCGAATGATTCATTTTTCTCACCTCGAAACCTCGGTTATTTGAATAGAGAAGGCACTTATTTTTGCAAAGTTAACAATAACTCAAATAATATTTTTTGAAGTACTAATGAGAGCAATTAAAACCACAAAGCGTCTATCACGAAGAATGGACAAGCACAAGTCCAGCCAGTCAAGAAAGGAAGAATAGAAGAATCATGTTTAATGCGATCAAATCAACAACAAAGCCATCACCCTAGTCTGAGCAGTAGATGTGCATGCTCCGTGAGTCGGAAATTACCAACTTTTGGAAACTACGGAGAAAGTAGCTATAAGGGTGGCAAACACATTGATTTGTTCACACAAGAGACCTTCCGTATGACTCCAACCACCTTGGTTGCGTTCCGGAAATGATAGCCGAAACTAATAAGAACCGGATCGTGGATTTAAGGTGGTAAACGAACACACGTAAGAGCACTTTATTTGTTGATTCCATTCAAAAGAAGAAAATCTCACACTCAGTACTGTGTCTGTAAACTGCGAAGTCCATCTTTCAAACAAGGAGACTCAGGAAGTTCCCTAAGCCAGAAACAATTGTCTCCAAATTCGTTATTTACTACGTTCTTCCGATCTTATTACGCGGTTCACCAGCAATTTTCCCAGGCCTTTAAAAAAAAGACTTCAAAGACTTTCGCTCTAGATTAGTAGTTATTAGTTGCCCTTCCCCCTCTTCTTTGACTTTCTTTTGAATGAACTTGTCGAACAATATCTTGAGTAACCCTAAACCACAAGATTTTCTTGGGTCCAATGCATCTATTACTCTCTGACTTACCTCTTTGTCATTCTTACGCATTCCCCAGATCTGAATTTATATACCCTTTTTCCAGAACTAACGAAACAAAACATTTCCTGTGCCCCATCCGACACGGGTATTGATCCACAAGGACAGGAGTAGAACCTAGTTACTTTCTGAATTTGGTTGGTGTTCCGTTTTCCTTTTTCACTCTTATGTAACTTTAGCGCCCAATGTGGTATATTTTGTTTGATTTACCCTAGTTTCGTAGGAGTATTATGACTGGAATGCAAGCAAGTTGCTCGCAAAAATCAGTCATACTAATGCAAAATACAATCCCAATCGGCAGAGTGGATCTCAAATTATTCCAACATGGTCCCCGATTGTTCCTGACAGGGTCCGAAAAGGGTTCTCAATTGGTCCCGTGTAAAACGCGACAGGAACCCTTTTGGGACCATTTGGGAACAAACGGCAGGACAGAGTAGCCCTCCTATCAGCCAGGATTTTTTTCTATCTTCGAAGCAGCTAGCGGAGTTTTCGTGAACCCCCAAATGTAAAAACACATCTTAATACTGAAGAGAGCAGGTCTTACAATCAACTGCACCAAACGGGTTTACGCTTGGCAACTTAGCGGAACACGGACACGGAATCCTCCCCACATTAAGGGTGGCATGAGATGGAGCTACTTAGAAAATTAAGTGAAAGGGTGCAAAAAGACTTTTTCAATCCGATTTTGAGTCACGTGGCGACCGGAAAAATTCCGTTACCTGAAACGATGAGAAAAAACATTTTACTTTGCCATTGTGTTCCAATTAAAGTAGGAAAAATAGTCATGTAAAACTTCATTTACTTTCAATAGAAAAGAACTGCTAGATTGTAGTCACTGTAACAGAGGAGGTGAATTACGATAAAGCAAGTTTCACCTTCAATTATGGTCATCAATAGACTGTTTGTACCTCGAAGTTGCAATAATTCGTAGGAATATGCTGATCAGTTTACTAAGGATATTTATTTTTCAAACTAACAAACCCAAAGCACCTCGGTGGATGTCCGAACTGTATTTTCTGTTTAACTTTCTAAAAAGCTACTGAACCGATCTGGTTTGCTTGTTTACAAGCAATTGTGAAACAGCCGAACTTCTATCCCACGTCGTTGTTCCTGGGTATTTGTGCCGAAAAAAAGTGTCTGAAGGCCACTATTTAACAATAAACCGTCTTGCCTCTAACTAGAAGTTTACACTTCCCCTTGCCAGAGCGAACTTACCGTGCTCTTCGTTCACGTTTATTTGTCCTGGGAATTCTGTAATCACCAGCTGTCCAAATACCTCTCTGGTGCAATTATCGCCGGTCATTTGTCAGAATTTCCACTGAAAATGTTCGTTATTAACGATGCGAGATTTGCCAGCAACTCATAACTACTACCGTCTTCCGGTTGCTCATTGGAACTCCAGAACAGCTTCAACGTTCTACAGGAAGTTCACAGATAGTCAGGTTGTTCGAAATTGTTGTCAGCCTATTTTGCTTTGTTGGGTTGACATCAGTTCACAGTTTGTTCGGTGAATCTTGGATATTACTGCCCTCTGCTTTCACCGAAATAGATGGAGCTTGAATTTGTAGAAAGCTGATTGCTTAACAAAAAAAACAAAAAAAATTCGCTGCATAACTACGGTTCCCTAGTTCTTTAGTAGTCTGCTATTTTTGGTTGCTTGCACTCGGGGGCTACTTGCAAGAGTTCGAAGGTAACAATAAGTGGATGAATATTGAATTTTTATCGTGCAGTGTCTTTACCGAGACCATTAGGTGAAGCTCCCGTGCTTTTGACAAGGTATTCGGGACAGCGTAGGCAGGATGATGAATTTGCTTAAATAATAAAGGCAGCTCCTGGCATTTGCCATGGATAAAAGCATTTGTTTTCAATAAAGTAGCCTCTATATATCCAATATAATAAGGTCGATCGGAGGCACTCAGCAAGTTTCACGGTTATTACCACTCATCAGTTATGCGTATCTGGGAATTCTCTGTCCATTTATTCCGAGAAACTTTCTCCACCCATTTGTACGCATTGGATGCATGAATAGAATACGAATCGCGACCAAGGTGTCATCATTCTTAAGGTAATCTGCAACGAACCCATTATTCTCATAATTATCAGTGCATCACAGTTGTGATTCCTTAGTGGCCTGTTCTAACAGGAGTATCCACTCACACTCCTGATGCACAGATTAGATTGTTACGAACAAATGCGTCTGCATTTCTGTTGGTAGCTCGACAGTTTGAAATGAAACTAAGGGCTTCAAGTATCAAGAATATATTCTAAATAAGTGGTAATAAAAATAATTGGCCTCCAGACCGATTGTGAAATCGATGTTTTTATGCGGGAAATTCCTCGCAGTAATTTCCGTACATGAACTTCCAGTAACGAAATTCAAACAGCAACGGTATTCAGGGTTCTTTCTGACCAAAAGTCATTCTGTTTTCAATGAATACAGATCGAGATTGTGATTTTTCACAAATTCGTCATTGCTACTTACCGAATTGTATTCAAAGATTCAGAAAATGATAACTACAGATGCTTTATGTGATATCTGTGGGTCTTGGTGGCGAGGCGTACAAGCAGAATCCAGAAACCCTTTGGTGCCGAAATGAAGTGTGTTTGGCCTATGTTTAGGTATCGTCATCACATACCGATTAAAATTCATTTAAATGCATACATTCCGAAAAACTTATTAGTTGATTTTCCGCAGAAGCGGCTAGGAGTGCATTCCTTCATCATATCTAAAAGGTTGTCCTTGAATGACTTCTGGCGTGGAAGTACCCGATTTTTGCTGGATGTTTCATCTTGAAGTAACTGAGTCCCCGGTAATTCCAGCTGATCTCCACATTTAACACAAGGTGACCCACGAGCTCGTTTCCAGTAATTCACAATCATGCCAATATCCTTTACCTTATGAGAATAATACTAAATGAGCAAAACAGAAGTGGAGATAGGGAGGTAGACCGAAAGTTACACGACAGAAGGGGGGGGGGTGAGGGTGAACGGAAGGGGGGTGGCGAGAAGACCCGTACTGGTATCTCCAGTTCTGTTTTGCTTACTTAACACTGTTCACATAAAATGCGATGTATTAGTGTGATTATGAATCACTGAGAACGAGCTTATTTGCCACCATGTGTAGGTCTTCCTGTGTTGTCTGAAATTATTTGGGCAGTTGTGCAATAATCCCATTAGAGTATCAAAACGAAAAAGTAATATAAAAAACAAGAAGATAAAACGTGAAAAATTCTGATAAAGAAGTATATGCACTTAACAGTAAAAACTTGGGTAAATGTTACTATTTACTAATTTTCATAACGTATTGCATCGACGGAAAGCATTTATGAAATACGGATAGTAATATTACAAATTACTAATGACATACGTCACAATCACGCACCCGTGGCAAGTGATCACTTCGGTAGACGTGGGAAAATGAGCAGCCTTCACGGAGCCCATTGAAATATAAATCTGGACCTAAATTCTGACAGGAACATTTGGGTGATGTTTACTGAACACATTTTTTATCAACCAATATATTCACTACTCCAACGATCAATGGGGAGTTTCCCGAACCTCATTTGTCAATATATGGGGGTTCCGTGAATATAACCCAGGAACGAGACAGTCAGGTAAATCCTTATGAATGATCAATTTCCCTAAGAACATGAAGGTAGATTTCCATCTTTTAGATCATTATAAGTCTGATGGCATAAGACATTCGACCCTCAAACATATACTAAGGACTAGTCTCCAGGAAGACCGTTCTGGAAACATTGAGTGCCCTTTTTTGCTGATTGGGAGAGCGGCTCCCTGTCCTTGAGTTGCACCGCGTCGAAACCCTCCTTCCAAATTATATATATATATATATATATATATATATATATATATATATATATATATATATATAAAGCGACTGGGTTAACGAAAAGGAGCTTGTTTGCCATTTTACTATGCACTTAGCCAAGTAGTTGTTAGTAGTACTACAGCTTTACCTGACCGTACCAAATTTAAGTTTGCTGAATATGAAAAGGTTCACCATTTCTTCACAAAAATTCCATTGCACTAAAACTCAGGCCTTTTTTCAAAATGTTCTGGCACGTCTAGTTCATAATAGAATAAAGTATAAGTGAATGACATATTATTGTTCAAGATTGAAAAACAGGGACAACTGGCTGATGGACGTCTTCTTGAGTGTTCCTTGGAGAAGTAAAAAGATTGTTCTTGTTGCGGACATTCTACTTCCCGTTAAAATCATCTCATCAAGATTTAGTTGCTTGTAATAGAATAGATACATACTTCCGGCGATTCATTGTTTCCAGGGTGCTCTTACCAGGAAGGCAGCATCGTTCAGAAAACAGTCGGTAAAGTGAAATCTTCGTAACCACTTGCTGACCATTAACATGAATGTAGCTTAATCCACGAATGACATGTTCTTATTGGTCAGCGCATTTCACTAGTGCGATGGAGTAAGCATACTACTTACTGAATAAGCAAACAGCTGGTTGCCCAAAAACCAGTCATAATCAAACAGGGAGCGATAACGAACGTGATTTAGTCACTCGTACTGGAAGCAGTAAGATGGAATAAGATGTACAAACTCTATGATGACATTCTCAGTCGGATTACGAATGCTTCATTACGAACCGGATAATGAAAATGTAAACAGTTCTCTTATGCTTGGTTGATTTCGTTGGTGCTAAAATAAAGGGTCATTTACTAGCAAAGCATCAGCCAAGCTCGTTTTGTGGACTAAAACACTAGCAGAAAAATGATCTGCAGAAAAATTTCCTCCTGGAAAACTGTTTTTCTCCACGGTAGCACAAAGGTTTTAAAAAGTACTTTTCTCCATCTTTTTGCAGTAGAAAAGCCCGTAAGTGAATGGAAAAGACCAGAGGACTTACAGATGTATCAATCTGCTCCAGAGGATGTTACTTAGTTAACCTTTCAGTCTCTTGCTGAATCACCGGTACATCATCATTTCTGTTTCAGATTTGAATAGAGCAGTCTTCGTCGATAGCTCAGTTATCACCAAACTGTTACAGTACAATACGTCGAAATGTGTGTGTGTGTTTAATGTTAAACCCAAGGTAATAAACTTATTAAAACTTTCTATTTCTTCTTAGAGTCTTCTAAGAAGAAAATGTCATCATACTCAAATTAGTTCCGCTGTTGAAATATTTCCTTTCCGAGAAGTACTGGAAGGTCACTTTGATTTATCCGCGACAGCTACTTTTTGTTGTTCAAATAATGGGCTTTTTTGTTTATTTCCTAGCCTATGTATGTGTGTAATCCCATAGGGAATGCAAGTGACTTCATTTTCTCACTGTGAACGGAAGAAAAATGGGTACCCGTGCATGGCTACTGAGTAAATGTTTGTGTAAAAATATGATTTATTGTGGATTATTACCAAATAACTCATCACTGAAAGTCACGCAGTCACTGCACACGTTTTTCATCTTCGTTAGAAATCACTAGCAGTGCACGCCCACCAAAAGCCCACTGCTACTCGAACTCGCGGTGAACGATTGTGAGTTGAGCACCTATGCAACAAGCTATCCGAGTTTAGTTTTCTAAGTTTTGTTCAATATCAACGCTGCGGACCATACTTAGGGAAGGATGAAAGGTATGTCCAGTGAGAGCTCCCTCGGGTTTCATAGTTGAGTTAGGCGGTAATAATGCATGTTAAATTGTATCATGTATAAACACAATCTCCTGCTAATATATAATAACAAACGTTTTGTATTAAGATTCACTCTCTGGTCTCGAAACTGGGTGAGCAACATTTTTCAAGTCCTTCACAAGATAAAAATAGGATACGCCCACCGGAGTATGTTCAAAGTGGATAAGATCTTGTCGCTTGATCTAAACCAATAAGGTAAAAGAAAACCTATTTTGTGGTCTTTACAAATATCAAGTACACAGGAAAAGTGTAAAGCGGTAAGCGGTCTCATGGGGTTGTAATGTTCTACCTTAAACACAGTTCACTTCATTCAGTCGGTAAATTGGCACTTCTTTGTACTGGTTTTGGTTGTTGCTGCTCCGCGTCGTCGAATCAAGGGCAGAATGAATGGAATCATCCAGTAAAATAAAGGCGGAAACAAGGTAAAAAGCGAAAGTCACTGAGGAGAATGGAAGAACTCAAACGGAAACACGCTGCTGACCACGATACCTGGTGGTATACATTGGTATCTCCAACTACCTAGCACGTAGGTTTTATGGACTCCAACCCGAAAGTTTAACACATTCTGTTTAGCTAAACCCGGTAATCGAGTTCTTCATACCTTCGGCCGTCCTATGAACTAATCATCTCGACCTATATTTTAATGACTATCTAACTCGGAAAACAGATAGCGCGGATGAAGTCTATCGGTGGACATGCGTAACAAAACCCAGCCACCTTAACCTGTCAAAGTTCAGCATTCGTTCTAGTGACTGGCCACTGGTTCTCAATACCTAATGTCTAATCTCAACATTGCTGATACTGCTTTCCCACGCTATCCGAGCAATACTGGGTGAACATAGATACTGAAACACCAAACCTCTTATCCTACATTCTTCCCTCAATGACCATATTCCTGGACCGCATAAGAGAACGGATCAAACCATTACAGTGAAATATCGACTAACGATAGACAACGGGATGCTCCGTCGGTGCCTCAGGTGGCTGAGATTGTCAAGAGCTGATTGCTCCTTCTGTATACGCGACGACCCCTCATCCGTTGTCTTACCACCTCATGAGAAGTAACCGCAGGGGAACTTATTTACTTCAGCTACAGCTTTTCTCATGAAGATGGGCTTTGGTGTTTAGCCAGTCCAGTCCTGAAGTAGCCCTTTACAACTCGAAGGTGCAAAAATCTGTACGCTGTTGTTTAGGTTATCTAGGATCTTCGATCAGAAGAACAATATCCCCCGCTTATTCTAAGTGAGACAATTTACAGCCTGGGAAAAGATCGCTTTACAGTCATTGACCCGTCGTAGTGGATGGCATACGGCAAATGGTCCACTAAAATCAGTTAGTTCATTGAAAGCAGCTAGTTCTTTGTTTAACTGCTTCAAATTCCTGTTTATTTCAGGATCGTTCGGACATTTGGTTTCGGTCATTCAGCTACGTTTAATTCTGTTCCACTCTTACGATCGGCATGGGAATGTGTACAGCCGAGTACGGTATTCAAAGTTCTGATTTGTTGTTGTTCCCTGTTTAGATACCACAATAGTTACTACAAACTTTCCGTTGCTTGGCGGATCTGACTCATCGAATTTCGTTATTTCCGCGTTCGGAAATACCGAAAGTCCGTGGCTCACTGAGCTTAAAGGCTGACATTTCGGGCGATCGTACTGATCGATCCCGCTTTTTTTACATGAGAAAGGGGCTATGTCGGGGACCATTTAAATTGCAAAATTGAAGATAAAATCCTACAGATGGTCACCCTGGTAAACCCTGCTTCTCGTGGGGAACTTTGGTGAAAGATTGCCGGTTGTGTTGCAGTGATTTAGAGCTTTCGATTTCCAAATATGATATCAGAGTTTCTTATCCTCTCACCCCAGGTCACTTTCGTGGTAGACAGCAATCCTACATCTTCCGGCTCGTTACTATTCCTGATCATTTTTGGACCTTATGCTGCTCTCTGTCAACTCAGGTTTCAGTGTCAGATTGCCGCTCATCCCTAACAGTGCACGGGAATACCTTATCGATGGGGTTTACTCCTCCCAACGCACTCATGCGCAAGTGAGTAAAGGAACGGGAATACCTCTGTTTCAGCTGTTGACATACAAAGATCAGAAAGAATAAATATTTCCCTCTATTACCCTTCTATGAGAGGCAGTAAATGAAAACGTGCGCTTGACTGAGTCGGGCACCACCTTCGTATCAAGAAAGACAGAGACTGACGGCCTATGAAAGGTACGCTTATGCTCTAAACTTGAACGAAAGGTGAGGATGTGGTGGGTACAACCCCAGCCGGGTCTGAATCCGGTTTGATTTTCATGCGTACACATTTCGCGGACGCGCAGCTTATATGGCTGCTCGACAGTAGGTAAAGAAGAATCACAGCCAGAGATTTTGATGCAATACTTACGAAACTAATTCCTTTGTGGTTTTCAGAAGAGAACCCGTCACCTTCCGCTTAGATCAGTGCAATCAATGACTTACACCATTCTCTGGGAAAAAGCCCATTTTCCAAAATTGACCGGGGGAGTTTTGTTGACTCGGACACCAAAGTTTCGTTCCCATCCTTGAAAAGAGATAGAAATATCCCATTCAGTCCAGAAGCTTTGCAACTATGCAAATAACCTGAATCCTTAATAATCTTGATCTGTATCTTTCATTTGACAGGTGTGTTCAGTAGCTCTCTCGTGGAAGTAGGCCGACTAAGTTGTCCCGTACGATGCATTCCCTAAAGGTTCATACCACGTCCGTGAGAGTGAATCGGTGTGTCGTTGGATTTCCTGATAGAATCATTAACACCAGGCCTTCGTAGATTGGTGCCTCTAATCAAACGGTAAAGGTTGCCAGTATCACCAACAGAAGCAGCCTTCTCCATTTCCATACATTTCGCAATTCTGCACTACTCTCGATTATTTCTCAGGCTCCCAGTCGATTGGCATCTCCGAGATTTGAGTACCTCATTGAACGAGTTATCCGGAAGAAGCGATCTGCTAGCATTTAACAGAGCTACTGATGTCGAAGATATTCGGCGGTTGTGCGACGTACTTGAATCAAAGTCTTGTGCTACTGGAAGCTGCTCTCAAAGCTCTATTTATCTGTAACCAGTGTTCATTCGGGCCTTCGAAATCCGGCTGCATCGATGCTCATGTAGACAGCTGCCCTGAAAATTAGATCTTCGGTTATTGTCTAGAATGGATGGAATGGATGGCTTTAGCGCTGGTGTGATCACAGATGAGAATTAGGAAGAAGAAGGGATGTATATAGGTTTGATCTAACTTCCAAGGCGTGCACTAGATGGAACAAAATCTCCTACGGATCATTATCAAATGCAATAATATCATTTCTATTCCTGCCTTGTGAAGAAGCACAAAGATGGTACGAAAACCTGTGCCACATCTGGTGGCAGAATTTCATTCCAGTCAGAAACAGTGGGTGGCCAGAAAGCAGCTAGATGAGTCAGCCGCAGTCTTCAGTGAGATCGACTAGGACAGCAAAAAGACCTTGCATTCGGAATTGCCCAAACAACAAAATTGGTCGGCGAAATTCCCAGCTATCATCACCAAGTCCGTAGAAAGCATGTTTTGAAACAATTGAGGTAGAGTTCTTTCTTGGTCTCAGAGGAACTGCATTTAATAAACTCATGGACAGGCATGAATAATAACCGTATAGGTTTTATTTTGTTGCAGTTGACATGTACGGAACTGTTCAACAGAACTGCACATAAATGGCTACTGACCGGAGTCCAGTCTAGCACCGCACGCTAAGCTGTCGTGCTCAAGCCCACCCCGACACCAGTCTGACCACGAGCACTAAAATTCGGATCATCTGCAAAGAGTAAATTGGCAGGCTGATGCTGTATCTGGGATGCGAACTGTGATCACAGAAGTGGGATCTTGTATAAGTGTTTCGGAGACACAGTATACATTAGTTTCGAAAGATTCAAGTGTTTAAGCGAGTGCAACCTGTTGCCCTATCTTACATAGCGTGTGAAGGCTGAAGAAAGCCAGACGAAGCGAAAGTATAGGGTTCAGGAGAGCATCTGTGATATACCCGACTTCTCAACTGTTGCTTTCTTCACAGCCGTAATGACCTGTGGCCTTTTTTGGCTCGACCTTGAAATAAAGGGCAGGAAGTTAATGAGAAGTGCGCTGGAGGTTTCTGGGCGAATCATGTTCCGCGGCTTCCTACAGTGCAGTGGGAAATTTTCTTCAAAAACCCTGATCAGAGATTTTGGCTCAAAAGTCTTCCCCAACAACAGCGTGATGCGTAAACCCATCACGAGGATGTGACCGGAGCGCCCTTGAAGAAACTTCTGCCGAGTGAGACCTGATTGCAGTTCCTGCCTCTTGATTGCACTGGTGCTCAGCTATCGACCCGTTCTCCGGATTTAGCCCCCAGCCCCCTAAACCGGATGGAGCAAGCGGATTGCACCAGTTTTGGGTCGGAGCTGAGCTGCCTGAACGGGTGATAGCTGCTCAGTAAATTGTGTTGACTTCCCTTGTTGTTAAGAAAAAACTCGGGTACTCCACTCCTACGTTCATCAAGTATAGGTATTTTGAACGGTGAACTTCTTCTTGCCGAGTTCATTCGCTGGAGTGTCCACTCCAGAAGCATACTGGCTATAAACAGGTGCTTCCCAAAACTGGCTCAGAGATACTGGACTAAGTCCAAACTGTACCCACTGACGTACCAGGTTCGACTGTGTCTCCGGCTTAAGGTAATCACCTTGTTTAGCTGTTTGGGTCACAGCGGAAGGGTAGATAAGTCATGATTATATTACAGTTAGCGTATTCAAATATACTTCAAGACATTCAGAGAAAAAATCCGTCTATTGATCTGAATTACCGCGGAGAAATCAGTAGATTGACAGATCGAAGAAAAATTCTGGGAAGTGCAGTCCTTTGACAATTCATAAATGTCTTGAGCCTTCTGATACCTATATTGTGGTTAGGTGAAGCGTGGTTTTTTATTTTTACCCACTTTCCGTGTTGCTTGCTGAATTTTTGAAACGAAACATTTTCAGACCTTTGAAGATTTTCCCGGGCTTTCTTTTGGCCGAGACACATACGAAAATGATGTAAACTTCATTTTCATGATGTGAAAACAGTTGGATTTTCATACAAAAGTACAAACTATTTCAGAGCACTGTTACACAATTAACCACAAATCTTTTTTAGTTAAGAGGTGCTGACACCCTTCACATTTCCTGGGTCGCTGATCAACACAAAAATCGATTGGGACCATAATCCCACTTGAAAAGTGTCGTCTTGTTTTGTTTCAACAACCACCAGCTCAGTTGGTTAGGCTCAACGCCTTAGGGTCACGCGACTAGCAACCATCCACGTGACAGTGAAAAGGCATGCGAAGGGACTCAACTGGTCCGGTTTCACTGATGGACTATATCCTGACCAAAGATGGCTTCGTTCTTATGCGCATTTGACCTTTACCACTCGGTTCCAATGACCCAATCAAATAATACACTACTTATCAAATAAACTGTCACGGCTCGATCAGTGGCATCTAAAATGATTCGCAACCCTTTCTTCGCCCAAAGGTGAGCGTGGAGTGTGTGTGTGTGTTTGTGTGTGATCTTTAAGGTATTGTTTCCTTCAGTTCCGTTTTCAACTTAGACAAATACCGACGGATGACCGATCAATTACGCTCTAGTCCGCATAGCAAGCACATAAGTGAACGACAAAATCAATGCACTCTAAGACGTGTATAGAAATACTGGATGAAATGAGGCGATTGTTCCAGTCAGAGTGACATTCCATGATCTTAAGCCCAGATAAACTCGGAATCTAGACTTGTTTTCCAATTTGGAGCCCAACGAAGGGAGTGAGAAGGGGGGGGGGTGGGGCGGGGGCAGATGAAATTGATAAGGTTTTTATTCCAAGGAAAGTTCACAAATACTTTACCATCTTGCATACATTCCACCTGTCTGACACTCTAACCAACACAGTTCCGCAGTGTGCTTTGTGGTAACTAATTTCGATCTGGACGATGGATATAGGAAATTTCCGTCATATTGCACAGAAACCACTGACAAACTATTTATCTTCTTAACACAAACGGTACAACAAAGGTTACTAGGTTCCTTTTTTTCCTTCAAAAGTGAGGAGCTGTCTAAGTATTTTTGCTATTCGTGAAGTTCCACCGTAATATATATATATATATATATATATATATATATATATATATATATACTTGGGCAGTGAGAGAGGGATAGTGTATGTGTGCATGCTTGTTTGTGTGTGTGTGTGCGTGTGAGTGAGTGAGTGAGTGAGAGAGGAGACGGAGAAGTTCAATTTCACTCAGTACAAGCAGTGAAGAGACGAAAGCTTTCTGATCACTCTGAGGGTCCTGTACATACTACAGCTTCATGTGGTACTGCCATTGAACTTTCTGTTTTTAAGAGGCACTCATGCAGGAAGAATGGACCAACATTCAGCTTGAATCATCCTTGAATGTCCGTTTCCTTCACTGACTCGGTTCATCTTAGTAGTACCTATCCTGACAAGAAATCCGGTGTCAGTTAAAGCAAATAAATTTTTAGCAGATCATACATTTGACCTGCGCCGGTCATTCAAAATGGAATCCGAAGCTGACAACTGATATTAAAGCCAAGCTGATCAGATCAAGAAACTGCCCCCGTCCAGTCTGTGTGCAGAAAATGACTATCACAAAATGTCTGCCCCACCTGACTTTAGTCACAATCCGGAGTTCAAACGCTGTCGTCATGGAAGGTCATTCCTCAACTAGCATCCTAAATTGGCTGATTCCCCCTTTTGTAGATAATGAACTGTTTTTTTTTACGTAATAAAAAGAGGAATTAAGTAAAAGAATAAAAAACTATTGAAAGAAGAAACAATTCCCACCGGTAATCTCGGACGCCGTATCGTATATAAAGTGAGATACATTGGGTGTAGTCGGTAATTCACCGTTACCTGGTTTGACGTCAAAGCTGAACTACCTTAACTTATGGTTCCTGTTCATGATTTTTGGCTATCTCTAGAAGTGAAAGTGGCCTCCGTGGCGGTGGGACATTACCACTTCATTTCACTGGTGTGAATTCATAAACTATAAAACATTTGTGAACAACTAAAGGAAATGAAATACTTGCGTTCTGGAACCCCTGTCCCACTTCACTTTCTATATCGAATAAAATCTGTGGATTCGCTAGCTGTGGCCAATGGATATTTAACCCGAAGAGACAGACAAACATCAGCACGACCGTATGATGGTTTCCGGTCGGCTTTTCTTTATCCGTTTACAACTAAAAACCTGCATTGTAAAATTCTGTTCATTCGGGAAGCATACATGCGAATGAGGTTCTTAATGTGGGATGGTTGTTTTTACCACTCCATTATCAACGATTCTGAATTACGATTACGGAATTCACTTGGTGGATTTGAAAAATGCTTAATGTCAACGGTGTCCGTGAATACTAGACAGGCACAGGGATATCATTTTTAACTAGACTACGCCGGCGGGTTTTGGACATTTTACCAGTAGATCGTTCAAGGTAATCTCCACAATTTTGCCAGTTCAGTTCTTTTACCCATTGAACTTGCACTTCTGTGCCCCGGCTTGGGTTATTGCCTCGCAGCATTGTCTACTCGAGGGAATTAATAATAAAGCACAGAGTGCGAGCGAGTGGAGAATCAAGTTTCAGTGGGAACTGTGAAGGCGAAGAAAGTACTCGAAAGTAATTACGCCGCTGAAGGCGGTAGCTAAACACATCACCTAAAGTATTTATTCATTCGGTGGACGAATCTCATGAACTCAAACAAGTAAGTCTCCCACTCTTTAATACCATCTCACCGTGTCATGGACTGACTGAATCAGACGATCATCAAAACTCTACCTTTTTCATAGAACTAAGTACACTTAGGAAGTCTATCTGTGGCATGTGTAACTCGTCTCTCATCATCAGCGATTGACATATGATTCACAGCACCCTGCTTCCAACCTCAGCATTGCTATGGCCGTATCCCCATCGTATTTGAAAATTAGTGCAAGAACCCGGACCCTCAGACAACGACGATGTTCATGAATCTTATGCCGGTAAAGGCACTGTTTTGAGCTATGCGAAAAGACGATTTTAACTATCATCGTATAAATTCTACCACCGTCAGATATTGGGATGTAAGGCCTGCAGCACATGTTGCTCAAACCATTTAGAGTCAAACAAACCTTTGGTATACGCTATGAGACTTCATCCGATATTCGAGCATCTGGCTAGATTTAACTACTCGGCGAACAACTTACCTATTTCAGCTAAAGTTTAGTCTGCTCTGGTATGGGACCAACCGTATCCTGCAGAAGCATTTTCTACTTTGAGGAATGAAACATCGAAAGTGGGGTAATGTGCAGTTTAGACTATTTGGAAAAGATAAAAATTGACTTGGTATTTTCGTTTTGAAACGATCGAATAGTTTACTATCTGAACACAGATCGACAGTAATATTCTCACTCGAGGATAAGGTAATTTTCAGGGCCATTCCAGTTACAAAGTTGAAAGGAAAGGTGACAGAGAGCAACCTTGTCGCGCGTCACTTCTGGTGGTGAACTTAGATGAACGGTTGCCATAAACACGAGCTTGGCTCCGGATGATCACAAGCAACGAATTAAATTGGAGCGCATTGCTCTTGTGCATTCCTCAACGAATGACAGCGTCATAGAACTGTGCTGTCAACTGAATCGAATGCAGTTTCCGGAGACAGAGACTATCGGGCTGTAGAAGGTGCTTTCCTTATGTTGGAACAAAGCTAAGAATGCATAATACACAGGTAGCACATGATTAAAGCTTCGACGTTGAACTAGGATTCGCTAGAGAAGTGGAACACGAAACGACGGGGCCAAAATCGAACAGTACTCATATTGTGGTGAGGCATGCCTTTTGCTCAGTGAACTAGTTAGTAGTTGATAGCTTAAAAACTAAATACGGTCAATCATGGGGCAATCACGGATGTAATTACGTTACTCAGACTGAAAGCAATAAGATGATGAAAGGTATAGAGACCACGTGATGGCATCTCCGACCGGGTTACGACAGCCTGCATATGGACTTAATACTGAGAATGCAAACAAAAAATTTTGTAACTCTTTGGTAATTTTGTCGACGTCCAAAAGGGATGTTTGCTTTAGGCATTCTGTATGCCGGACTTGTCTTGTGGACTACAACAATTTGACTGTATATTTGCGTGTAGCATGTAATACTGTTAGACTGGCGATTCCAAGATTTATTTGCCTATATTTGTGCCTTGAAATTTGGATCAGGGTGAAGATGTGATCGACGAAATAATACAATTACTGCATAACATCTCCTACTGTGAACCTACAATTTGTTTGTGTCCGTTAGAATTTAGAGAAAAACGAAAAAAGTAGCATGCCCGAAAATGACAATCTTAGCAGCTTTTCGCTTGATGTTGTTTGTCAGCGGTGAGCTGTGACCGTAAATGTGCCATGGGTGCAGCTTTCTTACCATCCGTTTCGCGGTCACATCTGATCCTGCCACAACAGCCCGCATCAGGTGCCTCACTACTGAGGATCATTGATGTAAGCCGTTTGTAACTAGTCTTTGGAATTCAATGGCTGTGAAATCTACCTCTCCGAAATAACGTTCGCTGTGGAGGAAAACTGATACAGATCGGCGAATTTTGAAAATTTTCGTCGAACTTACGGACCCAGAGTAGTATGAGTAGGCCACGTGCTACTACAGAAAAAAACGTTCATGCGTTGCTATATGTGACACTGTTTTCTGGTCACGTTGAGAGGAATAATTCTACAAGAAGCATGAAACCGGTGGCCGGTTTCATAAACTCACGTGATTCTTTGATCTTTCTACTACGATAAATAAAAACTACGTTGTCGTGAAAACCCTCACGGTTCACACAACTACGTCCCATCTTTTGAACTTTGACGGTCATCTTAGAAAACTTCATTCTTCGGTAAGCAATGGAATTTAATTTCTTGATTTCAGGCTGGTACTTCTGAGATTGTTTTTTGGGACTTCACGTGATTCCTTTAATTCCTACGAGAAAAGAGAGAATAGCTTTTGAACACGGTGTATTTGTCCTCTCGCTAACATGATTGCTGCTGATATCTACAGCTTTAATAACAAGATTGGTGAATGATATCTGTAATTAAAGTACGGTTCCCAAAGGAGAACTGTTTGGTTTTCTGCCTGGGGATTTGAAATTCAAAGTACTTTTCTCAGAGGGGACAGCTGTGACTACCGATCACAACAATAAGCCTCATCAACTGAATGCCTGAATGAAGTGAATGCTTTGACTACACAGTCCGGAACATTGTAAGTGAAGGAGTTTATTAGACTTTAGAACTACACAGTTTTAGTATATACACACTTTCTTTCATCATTTTTCGGAAAGGACTAGTCCACTTTTTGTGTCGAATATTTATGAAATAATTACAAAAGCTGCCGTCTTATCAATGCTTATGTAAAGGTATACTATAGACAACCATAACGAATCTTGGTTGATGTTAGCTTGGAAACCCAGTTGATGCACATACCGTACTTCGGACAATGGAGCCTTCCGTCTTTTTTCGCTTTTACATATTGGACTAGTGTAACTCCTCTTGGAAGGGCAATTTCGGCATATTAGATGTTTGGCGATCCCGTCAACGGGCTTTGATTTCCTTCCAATTTCAAGTTAGGAACAAAAAATGTTTTGTATCACGAATTGTGAATAGGAATTCATTTATCACAGCTTCCTAAATTCCCTGTTTAAATTAGGAAAGAAGCTGTGGATCAGATATATATATATATATATATATATATATATATATATATATATATATATATATATATATATATATATATATATATATATATATATATATATATATATATATATATATATATATATATATATATAACACGAGTAAAAGAGACCCATTATCGGGAGCTCATCCTCATTTCTATTCCCTTAGTGCTTCCATTGCATTACAAACGAAGCTAGAGTCTGCCCTTCTGCTTCCCTGACCAACAGATGATGACGTCACGCACGACAGCACTGTTGGTCCGGGTCACAAATTTTGCTTATGGTGAACCTCACCACACCCCCCACATCTCTCTCCTAACAATCTATCGATTGACCGACTAACTGACAGGATGAAAAACCAAACCGTTCACTTAATGTCTGTCTTCTTATCCTTCCCTTTTCCCGTGACATAAGTTTTATAGTAACGGATCTGGGAGGAATCCTCGACTACACTTGTTCGTCTACACTAAGTGATCTAGTACACAGCAGATCGTTTGAGCTCTCATGGCGTGACGGAAGTTGTAATGATTTGGATGGCCCACTTGATCGAGCAGTTGTTCACAAAGGGAGTTGTAATTATGTTTGGTGTAAAACCTCGGGAATAGATCAACTTTTTCAATTCAGAGTGAGTTAAGGTAGTGATTTCATTTTGTGTTTTACAATTTTCATGGGCTTACTATAAAAACACCATCTTGGAAGCATTCAGTATTCCGGAGGGGACAATATTTTAGGTGCGAGCGGCAAATTAGACCAAAACCACTCATAAAACACTTCCGGGAAAATCCTTTATTAGAAGCCGGTGCAGAAGGCTTTGGCATCTGTGTTTCCACTGTGTTTTCACATTCCCTTGTCTGCATCACTTTCAAATAAGTTGCACTGCCCTACTACAGGTTCACAAGTATCAACGGGTTTGATTGACTACCGGGGATATCCGAGTTATCAAGGTGACTACGACTTTTTCAAACCGACCGAAAACAAACGTCAAACTGGGAAACATTCTTGTCCCGGAATGTTCATAGGACAAAGATAATAAGAGCAGTCCAATTCATTACACTTTTGACTTACAAACCAAGACTCATTATGAGTAGTTTGTCACAAGTAACGCGAGAGAATTTTGTACCAGGGAAAATAATAATTGTCGAGAATAGAGCAAGAGCCTCGTGACCGTCTCGCTTCTGAGTAATCCTAGAATACCCCGACCCGTTCACTTCCGGTTTACGTTGTCTGTATACGCTAACAATTTTCTTGCTAACTGAAAAGGATGGAACTCAGTCAGTTGGAATGAGATACCACTGCGTAGTACAACTCGTGGTAGACGCACATCTGAATGTGTTTTCTGAACTCTTACCCGAGATTTGTGTTGATTCGAATAAAATGACTACCTCAGAAATCGCAAAGGGAAGGCTTGCATTCCATATATTTCATTTCAGTTTTCTTCAGGTACCTCTATTTGTGAGATGAATTGTTTGCTTGTAGTCTGTGGGTCTTTGTGATGGTCACTGTATTGAGTAAACGTCATGCCTATAATTGTATTCTTTACACGATCAGGGCACTCAGACTGATGGTCAGTCAGTCAAAACTCCCTTTTTTTGCTTGTCCGTGGATCTATCCACACGTGTGTGTGTGTGTGTGTGTGTGTGTATCCTTCTGTCTATTTATCAGTCTATCAGTAAGTCGGCGTGCTTGCCTACCGTTCCACTTTTTTTGTCTCCCTTGTTTGTTTGTCTATCTGCCTGTCTTTTCATATTTATAAAGAAGCAGTTTGACCTGGTTTTGTTAAGACCCAGTTCTTAGTCAGACGTTTTTCTCTTTTCACGAACTTGGTTCGCTAGAAGCTTTGACTTCCTTTGAAGTAAAATGAATTCTTTAGTTACTTTTTGGGTTATAAGCCTCCAGAATGTTTGAAAACTGCTTGCAGAAATTTACCTCCAGAACCTCCGAGATCATAATACAGGAATTGTAAGCCCTCAACATTCCACACGAGGATCTTCCTGAGTTAGTTCTTAGAAAACATTCGTATTCCAAAGTCCAAGGCCACGAGCCGGAAACGAACCAGCCACATTCCGCTTACCAGACAGATACATTACCAGCTGAGATATTTTGGTACCGCCATTTGAATATGAAAAACGTGTTTTGTTCGTCCCATTTGGAAGTAACCGATAGGGCTAGTCCAATGATCAGCCCTAGGACGGAATAGAGGTTTGCTTGTCATCTTTATTCTCACCCAACTAACTGTACTTCAATGTCTCAGCTGACAGAGTATTTCCCCGGTAGGCGGAGTGTCACCGGTTTGATTCTGGCTCTTCGGATTTGGGCTTTTGGATGCGAAAATTGCCAGTAAATTTGCCTTCACCCAAGATCTGGACTCCTTGTACCAGCGATGCAGTTCTTAAGTTAGTTCTTGAAAATATGAAATATGTAAGGAGAAGTCATTCCACTGGAAATTGATGCCCGTCACTTTTGCATATTTATTCTTTCCGGCATACTTAAAGCATATCGCTATGCTGCTGGTTTCTCGTTTACGTGGAAAACTTCCGTCACCACTTTCGCCCTGTCCAAGGAGATATTTCCGACACCAATTTATTTCAGTAGAACAAAACAGTGACCAGGCACATTTATTCATGCAAGGCACCAGTCACATGAACTTATGACGTGATTAGGCGAAAGAGGCGGAAATATGTCCAAAGCGACGAATTCAACGAATTACCACATGTCTTCCACCCCGCGACAATCCATACAAAACTGAAAGTTTTCTCAATCCACGTATAACTTGAAATTTGTTCTTGCGACCAATGAACTCATCCGTTTTTTTTTTATCACCCACGTCTTGGAAACAGCAACATTTCCAGCGGAAAAAGAAAGTGACAATCAGAACTATCCCACCAGTCAGAATACTCACAATCACCACCGTGTTCAGGTTGTGCGCGAAATGAAAAGATTTCTTCACGTTAATTCTCAATCCACATGTTATCGACACAAGTTGATCCACTTCCTCGGATGACAATCTGGCCACCAGTTTTTGATTCCCATCCGTGGTCAGATTCAGATCTTTTGCTTCCTCACTGGACACTGTTAAACGATAGTTTCGCACCTTTGACTGTACGCACAACGTACTATGTACCATTTTATCCTCCAAACACAAAAATCCATGATCATCTGGAATGCAATAGCTACTGTACGTAGACGCTCTTGTTTGACACGGTCGCGAACGGCTGTAGACAGCTGAGGCCAGCACACACTGCGACTGGGCTTTCAAGTCTTGACAACTCTCAGGAATAATATTCGTAAGCTTGAACACAGACCAAGGTGATGTACAAGACGGTGGAGTCACAGGTTCAGCATTCGTGTTCCGTTTTCCAACATAAGCAAGTAGAATGAACAACAACTTGTAGAACATTATTTCACAATGAGAACTAGTGGGAAACACTCAGACAGTATTATGGAAATGAACGACAGCCTTGGAATGATTGATACGGACTACATATGACACGTGACTGTGAACTAAATCTGTGTAGACTCTCTCTCTCTCTTTGTCTCCATCTCCACCGTCTGCCACACAGGCACATATCAACAAACACAGACACTCACACACACACTGAACCAAAGTATTAGTTCAGAACAAAGAGAGGCACGCACGTGTATATTTGCAGGTATGTTACACGTCTAATCAGCACGTGGGAATTCTTTTCTCAGTCTCTCAATGGACGTCTTTGATAATAAATCTAGTCCCCTGAACTTTGTGTGTATACGTAAGCAAATTCTGTGCAGTTTTTTTCTTCGCGTAGATTTTCCTCCCTGGACTATATGTTCATCGTCATGGAGCACGGAACGTTTCCATTTTGTGTCCACCGGTTCAGGTTGGATAGTGCGATTCTGATGATCTGAAATGGTCTGCTTTGAGAGTGAATTCTTGAGAACAATATGGGACCACAGAGAATTGTGAAATCAATCAAATCACGCAGTGATCAATTTTTTACTGAATCAAACTTTTTGTCACAACAAAATTCATCTTTTTCCAAAGCACTCTGTTTCTAGAAAAAATCTCTCGTGTTTAGCATAGTCGAAAACTATTGCAGTTTATCTGGAACCTTGTGGTGTTTTCCTAAATCCGGTAGCCGGTTGGAAGTTTAATCATTTTTGTCTGAATCTTTCTCAGCAAAAGTGTACAGAATTTATGCATTACGTAGAATGATTGATTGCTCAGATGATAAAAGTGAACAATGGTAAACGAACGGGAATTACTAGCTTTATAACTAAGTGAATAGTTCTTAAAGAATAGCAGAGCAGATCGAGCTAAAAGCAGTTCCAGTAATGTCCTCTAACGTGAAAGTGAAGTATACCACGATAAATATGCTGTCCTCTTATCATCCATTTGTTGTATCGTGCAAACCAGAAAGCAACCTCATTTTGCGGATTTCGTATCACCGAATCTCTCCGAAAGGTACACACAGATCACATCTGTGGTTCAGCTTTATTAACGGAGTCCCTGGGCCAGCAAATGGTCCGTTATTTACTGAGGTACACTACTGTGGGAAGCGGTTCAGCGACCTGCGTAAGAACTAGTCTTAATTTGCTAGTTAGGCATTTTTAACTGCACATCTGTGGGCCATCGCAACCCAAGAGGCTCATCAGCCTTGAAATCTTTGAGCCTATGGTAGTCTTCAGGATACTCTAGCTTTCTCCGGCCTACGACCATATATGAGAGGAGGTCCATCTATCAGAGAACCCGTTTAGTTGCTTGGAAGTGTTGATCAGGTCCTCAATAGAGGCAGTGGACTGAAAAGGAACAGATCCCGAGTTCTCGGTTAAACTCCAAATATTAAACAATTCAAGTCATGAGTACTTCTGGGGAATTTCAGAAGCTTCTGGTCTCCTGCTTGTGTCCTGATGCAGTCTTACATGCAGTACTTCTAAAGGGGTATACTAGAATTCTGCTTACATGTACGACCACTGCAGCTTCAAATAGTCGATGATACTCGGCGTAAACTAATGATGTATATATATATATATATATATATATATATATATATATATATATATATATATATATATATATATATATATATATATATATATATATATATATATATAGCATATGAAATGAAACAATGAACTAGCATTGCAAACAATGAGGTAGTTTGAATGGCTGAAGATCTGCCCGGGTAATGAGAAAGTCAATACCCAATTTTAATCAGCGGTTAATTAGCGTGTCCCAGCTTCATCCCCTTCGTTGAACGTTTGTGAATCTTTTTGCCTTACAATATTGTGAAAATTCACAACAGCTCAACTCCGTTAACAGAAATAAGTTGCCGTAATACCACCGAAGCAAATGAGGCTCGCATTCCTTTGGTCAGTCAAAGTAGATCATATTGCTAACTGTTCCCAACAACTGAAGGTGAGCACCAAAATCCATTGAACCATGCGGTGATATGTTCTGCTAATATACACGTCAGCTCACTTGCAGATGAATTGGTTAAAAATTGGTAGTTTGGGATCAACGTGATTTTCTGAGTGATTTTAGTAACTCAACCCTTTAACCCACTTTAGCTCACACAAATGGGCAGCCTTCGACACCAATGTTTTAGGTCTCATTCTAGACTGCAAGCACCTTTTTTGAAACGAATGATTACCGAGGGGAGCAAAAATATAAAGATGTCCATCAGTCGTAAACTCTGCCCGGCGTAGGATGCCATGGAACAAGGTTTTCCCGTTATCTATCAGTCAGTCTTTCATGAACACATATTTAATTTTTCGAGCTCTCACCAAAGAGTTACAAACAGTCGACCCATGGAAGACAAAGGAATGACGCAGGAAGACTTTACGTAGCTACTTTTGCATGGTGCATTGAAGTAGACACTGCATTCCAATGTTCCATTTTGACGCTTAAAATTTTTATTATTTAAAAAGGTTAATTATTTCCACGCATTCCTTCTTTGTAAAAGAGGTAAGTGGGAGTGAACAGAGCCCAGGGAAGTGCCAAGGAGGAGTGAGGTTTCCCCCGTTAAAGTGGGCTACGTTTTCACAAACATCGTTTCTGCAAAGGAAATCTGCATACATCGCCACAGAGTTGCTCACAGATAATTCTCAAGAGAAAATCTTACAAGGCTGAGCTCACGAAGCTCCATTTGGACAAATCTTCAAGTTCAGTTAGTTATTTTGTGAGATAGTAGTACCCTTGGCAAATTAACTGGAAATGGATAATGGGCGTTTCGTGCAAAAATGTAATTACGTGCATAGTTTACCTCTTTGTGAAAGGGTACTCCTTTAAGGAGTGACTCAACGTTAACTGAATGTTTCTTATGAAAACTCAATCGGGTATTGTTTTCAATCCCAGTGCGGCCCACTAGAGGACTAAGATTTAAAAGTCACTCGGACAATTATATTGCTGTTAGGGCCTCACAAGTGGTTTGCCATTTTGTTTGCCTTTGCCCTGACATTTTCATGGGCAGAACAAAAAGATACTTGACTCAAAGAGTGACTGAACAAATACCGAAAAGGTTTTTCCACTCAGTGACTCAGTCGGACCACTTGAAAACAATTCCGGCAAGAAATCCAGCATCCACTTTCAGGAAGTCACCAAGCTGGCTCCGTCCAGTTCTTTAGAGTAGGATTATCAACCGGAACGTGAAACTTCTAGCGTTTAGTAAGGCTACGTTGATCCAGGCAGAAAACCCCAATATGCTAGCCGAGAAAAAGTCTTAGTAAAAGGTCCGGCTTCCCTGGAATCAAACACAATTCCATAGGACATACTGATTTGACTGTGGCTTTTTACACTGTTCTTCCAATGTGCCATGTTTAGAAACCGATGTTTTACGTATATGATCAACAAGAGTAAACGAAAGGCTTGCATCTCTCACTCCAAGTCTTCATTCCGTTCTCATCGAGGCCAATGCATTCGTGAATCACTATCATTACGATTTGCTCACTTATTTACTTATAGGTAATTCTTCCGGAGATACGAACGACATTTTTGAAGCCATATGTGGTACACTTTGGCATCATTGATCGAGGTGAATTCCCTGTTTTTTGTCCTCACAGTAGCTCCTTGGCTACTATGAATTCTTCCAGTAGGCAAAATGTAAATTCGAAGTTTCACAGAATATTTTGCAGATTAGTGGAAAATGTGTTCCTAATTGAAAGTCTCCGAACTTTAAGTGGCAAGCTAGTATGCTGAAAGGTTCTACTTTTTGGTTCATCTGGCGGCAATTCCTGCTTTCGCCACAACTATGTTATAGCTGATCTACTGGTGATGGGACCACATTCAAGGGAACACTGTCAAGGGTCCAGAGGTCAGCAAGGGATCGCTCAGTTAAGCAGATGAGTGAGATCCCAAACACGGATTAACAAAGACCAAATTGGATGGTTGTCTTCAGGAGGGTGAATGACTTGTGTGACAGAATGGATCACTTAAAAGCTTTCGGTGATATACGTAGGAAAAATGTGAAAATTGAAGCACCCTGTTCCAAAGATAATGCGGAAAGAAAGGCCGGTGTGAAAATACTGTAAGATTTATTTTGAAAAAGACTTCATTGTACTTTGATTTGGTGCATATTGTAGAAAAATAGTGTTCCAAGAGATTCATGTAAATCAACGGCATCCGAAAGTTCTTTCCCCGTCTGACCGCTGGTGGATGGGGCGCAATGAGTCTTTCCTGAAATTGACTCAGCAACATCAGAATTAGTTAGGTCATCGTTAGGTTCGGGAACAAGCATGGTAAAAGTAATTGTGAAAAACTCGAGAGTAGTAAAGGAGCCCCATTCCACTGCATGTCAACACGTTACTCACAGCGTAAGAAATGTTTATATAGATTCAAGTAAAACAGTAATGTCAATGTAATGACCAGGCTGTAAGCCGCTGTACTGGTGTTCGACTAATATAAGAGTAGGACCCTATTGGAGCTGTTTCTTGGCTTCGGGTTATAGAGTTTTTCTTGTTGTTTTTCCATATTTGGCACGCACAACCTCTTTTGGAACGGCACTGCCTCCCTCATAGTACGTATTTAGGGAATGGCGGGGGGTGAAGGGAGAGGTTTCGGGCATAGACTTGGCGAGGGTCATGCAGATAAGTGCGAACTGAATCGAGACTTGGCGTTGGTGTGACCCAGTAGAGGTCCGGTGGAATGCCCTGCCAAGGCTGTTGTTCCAACGAAGTGAGTGCTACTGGTGAGTGGTCTATAGGCACGGAACATTGTGGACAGTGTTTTTTTGCTGGGGGAGCAGTGTTCGACTAATGCGAGTAACGGATCCTGCCGACTCGTTTACTGAGCTTCCGCCAACGTAGACTTTTTCGTTGGTTTTGCAGACTGGACACGTGCAGCCTCGCTCGGAAGAGAGCTGCACTTCACATATTACACCAGCAACGCATTGTCGTATTATTTGAACCTATATAAACACTATTGTTCTGCAGCTTGTATGGATGCAGTGACATTATACCGAATATATGTCGTGGCTACAATGCAAGTCTGGCTTTCTTTTCAAAATTATCTCGGGAAAAACGAGTTTCAAATGAAAGTATTGTTATCTCAATAGATTCGATGTACGCAACAATTATTGAGTCAAGAATCCGACAATGTCGTTGCCCCGTATGACCATGAATGGCAAATTTCGAATGTCCCAGTTCATTGCGTTGATAATGAATAACTTCAGCAGAAGGCAAAACTGGTCAAACTTGTCCTCAAGACTCTAGTCGTGAAAAGCATCGCAATCAAATCAGTAGTATTACGGTACTACATGAAGAAATTGTCAGCAGTACTGCTAAGTTCATCGAAGGTATTGGCGTATGAAGGGGCATTTGCACTGTTCAAGGTTCGAACGAAATGCTCACCTGCTCGGTTTGATTGTGGATGTTGAAGTCAAATTGCCGCATGCCAGCAACCCAGAGATTTCAATCAATCGGTCATCTTCTTTGCTGCTAAGTAACGACTGCACACGGGACTTTCTGCAGATACTGCTGGTCCACATACGTAGATTACGACCATGAGTTTGTTATGATGTGATTTGTGGTCCAGCCCCATGGTCATCGACGCAAACAGCAAACCCAGTTAGCCTAAAATTTTAATTAAAGTTGTATCTACAAATTAATGTACAACGCTCCTCGGAAGTACTCGACGGGTTTTGCGGTTATTGCCGGTACTCTTCTGTCTATCCACTTGTTCTAATGCTTGTACACTGCGTAAGTGTTTCTTTACAACAATCTGACACCGACGGACGGTGAATCTCGGTCAGTGAAACGATATGCGATAGAAATGAAGAATCCATTCATGGCAAAGTGCAAAAGCTTGACCGTAGGACGGAGTGCTTCAAGGAACAGTTTAGCTGGTCCCGCGCTAGTGTAGTTTCTCCGACGTCAACAACTGCGATTCCTTGGGTGGTATCACTCGAGCCCCCGTCAAAAGTGAAAGTAGAGTTAGACATCCGACTACTAGGGCATGGGGAAGCGGCCAGTCTCGACGAATTTCTCCCAGTTCTTTTCAGAATGGGGGTGATGCATTGATAAAATCACTTACCACCTTGCTCCGTGAAATTTTGATTTACTCATTGTACCCTTTTTCAAGAAGGAGACAAGCAACGATTATACTGATCTTTAGTTGAATTCCCATGAACAACAATGATCAGAGGTTAGGAAACAAGTGTAGTTCACTAACTACCACGGCTGACAGACATATATTACGTCAACAGTCGTCATTAAGATGACCTAGCCCGGCAACTGAACTACTTCCCGCATTGATTTGCCTGAGTAATTGATACTCGGTCAGCTTAGGTCTCAGATTCATCCAATAATATCTGTTTATCCATCCGAATTTTGAATGAATTGTTTTTAAATTTCGATTGGATTTTTTAATCACTTCCTGTTTTTTGTATACTCGACTTCGGAGGAATGGGATCCTTGCGTGCAACCGGTACAATATAAAAAATAATGAAGACAAACAATTAATCAACCTAGGATAAACAAGAGTATCAATGCCAATTTCTTCACAAACCAAAAAAAGAGACGGAATGCCGAACTATCAGCTAGTTGCCTGAAACCGGTCAACACCAATTTTCAACGCCATTACCACGGATCATCACTTGGTTATCTCCCCTTCAATTCTTTCTGTTCACAACCACAAACAACGGTGGCTCTCAGACACAAAAGGCAGCAAGCCGATCAGCTTAACCTGTCCAATCCAGCGGGCCTATCAGCACTTTAGGAGTTAGCTTACTCTTCGCAACATTCTTCACAGAATTTGTCACTCAAATTCAAAATATTTGCTTCATCTTATGGTAAAACACAATGAGAACCATCGAATCTCACAAGTTCAAAAAAACTGACTAACACCTCTGATCTGACCCAGTAACCAATAACAGCCAAGTTTTTTACCTGTTTATCCACGCAGTGTCCTAAAGATATTACTACATATTTCCGAAGTGTTCCTTTAACGGACTTCGGCAGTTGCATAATTTAGTTATTGCCTGTGATGCAACCCAGTTCTCTGTGCAAGTGTTACTTCTCAAAAGTTGATTTATTCGCCTACTCCTCACCCTTTTGTCGTGCAAACACTGAATGAGAAACTTCTAACTCTTCTGAATAGCTTTTTACTTTCTTCCTTACCATATGAATGGGATTTCAATGGTTTGGGGACTAAATCACCGAGTGTATGTTCCTCCACATTCCGCGTCCTGATATCTTCATATCTACGCTCAAAGATTTATTGTCCGAAGAAAGAGTGGACTCATATCAGGCTAATCAGCTACGTCGTCAAGATGCACTGACGCAGTCATCTCTACCGGTGGTGAAAAGTTCGCGACCTGAATGCCGAACTCAGCAGTCAGAAGCCGTCGAAAATTATTAACCTGAGCTACAACCAATAACAGTTTTTCAAAAGTGCTGTGGACAATACACTCGTTTTGAAGTATTGTATCACACAACTGCACCTTCGGATGGCATCTAACGCTGTGGACAAACCATCGTCATGTTCCAAACGTTGTCATGAGAAACCTCAAAAGTCCTCCTAACAACATCATCCACAACACCGTCACCGTACAGCTTTAAACTGTGGCCTTTCTCACCAGGTTACACGTTGAAGTAGAAAGTATAAATATACAAGATGGATAGGGACTGGACCTACAGAGGTGGGAAACGGAACAAACGCCCTACCAGCCAACACACGGAATACACAGTCTAACTGTAAAAACACATATTGATCAGTCATTTTGATTCGACAGAAAGTGACAACACGATCGCCACTGTTCACGGTTTGCTGCCGTATCCTTCAGAATCACCAGCCAACTGGTTGATGGATATTATGGACCCCAACCACAGAGGCGTAAGGCACCTACTTTTCCTAAGTTCGCTGTACATTCACTCATTCCTCGTTGCCACGTCATCTGCTGACCTCCACGTGGTCTCTTCCACTCCCTAGGAGGAACGGAGAATAGGACGCGGTACGGTAGACGTGTATTTGCCACACGTAACACGTGCGCCAACCATCGAAGTCTACTAAGTTGGATACACTGTGACAAAACTTTCTCTGAGTTAGTAACCAATACTCAATTTCTGACCTCAGCAATGCCTGCTCGGCTATTCCTACCAATCTTAGCGACACTACGAAAACATCGGCGGTCGAAAACCTCAAAACGACGAATATCTTCAGCACGCAGACCCTAAGTCTTGCAACCATACAACAAAACTGAACGCACAGTGGCACAGTATACACGACCTTTCAACTTCAGTGAAATATCAGGTCGGCGCCACAAGTGCTTCAGTCCAGCGTACGCCGCTCGAGTCTTGGATATACGTGTGCTCACCTCTGCTACTGTGTTTCCATTCACCATCACGCTGCTGCCGAGGTAGGTGAAGTGGTCGAAAATTGCCAGCACCTCTCCATCGAGCATCAAGCTTGAAATCGTTGACGTCTGGTCTTGCAACATCGCTTTTCATTTTTAAGGTGCAAAACCCATGCCGAATGAACCTACAGCTCTTGCGAGTCTATCTAGTGCACGTTGAGCATGTTCCGTGGATTCGAACAAGCAGACAACGTCGTCTGCGTAATCTAGGTCACACAGCTTCCCACTATTTCCTAGTTCGATGTCCATATCCTGTAGATTTTGCAATGCATTCTCCATTATTTCGTCCATGACGAAGTTGAACAGGAGTGGAGATACAGCACATCCTTGTTGAACATCACTGGTCGTTTCGAACCGACCGGATAGTTCACCGTAAACTCTTACGCGGCCAGAAGTATGAGAATACAATGATCTCAGAAGGTTCACGAACACCTAGAGCATAGCCATTCGCTAAAGAGCACCGAAAAGCGCTGCTCGATCAACTGAATTGAAGGTGCCTTAAAAATCTCAGAAAACCATCAATGTCGATCGACGGTGCGGGTGACGCATCTCAAGTAGTTGACAAAGAGTAAAAATCTGATCGATGCATTCTCGACTTGGGTGGAATCCGGGGGTTATTCACGGGCTTTCTTCTCATGAGCCGGTGTGAGACGACGCAGCCAAATCGAGGCTAATACATTGGTGACTATCGGGATTAGGCTGGTCCCACGATGGTTTCTACAGTCCTTGCGTATTCCTCTCTTGAAGATGGGAACAATCATTGACTCGCTCCATATTAACGGAATACTCTCCTCGTTCCAAATGTCACGGAGCAGGGTGGTAAGTGACTTAACCAAAGCATCACCCCCATTTTGAAAAGAACTGGGAGAAATTCGTCGAGACTGGCCGCTTCCCCATGCCCTAGTAGTCGGATGTCTAACTCTACTTTCACTTTTGACGGGGGCTCGAGTGATACCACCCAAGGAATCGCAGTTGTTGACGTCGGAGAAACTACACTAGCGCGGGACCAGCTAAACTGTTCCTTGAAGCACTCCGTCCTACGGTCAAGCTTTTGCACTTTGCCATGAATGGATTCTTCATTTCTATCGCATATCGTTTCACTGACCGGGATTCGCCGTCCATCGGTGTCGCAAATACGTTTGAACAGTATTTTACCGTTACCTGAAGCAGCTTCTATTCCCATTTCTTCGACAACTTCGACCGATCAACTTTCGGGATCCTACTCAAGGTTTTTCCTAGCTTGCTTTTGTAGATATCTTCGTATCTTACTCATCTCTTTACGATTCGAGAGCTGACACATTTGCTGCTTTATACTCAACGATTCTCGCGAAATCCAGTGTTTGTGATGGACATCGGATCTAGAACAACAGGTGAAACCTTCTGCCACGTGCATCGCCTGTTTGATATGGACCCGTTAGTCATCTACAGTACTGTTCTTCGTAGTTCCTAGCTCATGTGCTAAGTTTTGTTCTTAACTGGTGCGAGCTTCTGGGTCACACAAAGGTTGCACGGCTAACCGGGTTTACGGTTTGCACCGATGACCATGGAGATGGAACAGTGATCGCATTAAAACGAATGCATGGTTCGACTCTTCGTGGGTGGACCAGTAAGATCTACAGTTCTGAACAGAACTGCGCCACCGTTAGTTTACGGCAATATGATCAATTTGACTCAAAGTATCTGTAGAGTTAGAGCGCCATGTCGCTGTGCGACGCGAGCTGTGTTGGAAATTGGTGCTAGACAAGAACAATCGATTGTCTGCACAAAACTGGAGAAGTCTATCCCCGTTATCTTGACGCTCAGCGGTTAAAGCACGGCGCCCACCTAAACAGGCTTCTGACGCACTGAGTTTGCCAACTTGTGCATTGAAGTCACCAGCTAGCACTACAATGTCAGAACCTTTACTGCTGCGAACGAGAGTGGCGAGGGCATCATAGAACTCATCTTTCTGCAAGTCTGAGCTGCAGTCCGTTGGGGCGTACGCCGAGACCACAAACAAATTGCGCTTAACACAACTATCCTTTCGAACTCCAACTGACCCCTGGAGTCTAACAGCACGTAGACTGTTAACAGGGATCCAGTCTAAGAGGACAGCCTCAGCCTTGTCAGTCAAGACAATTCATACACCACGTTGACCAGCAGCTCTAGCTATTCCGTCCCCTGAGGTGTGCAGAAAATACCCTGATGAGATACCAGGAGCAGTCAGTTCAATCACACTGCTCGAATCCCGGATACGCATTTCACTTACGCAGTGGACATCAATCTTCAGAGAGTCTATTATGAGTACTAGGCACGCCGACTGACCGGTCCGCATGAGTGTACGCAAGTTGAGGGATCCGAGGTTTAGAGGCTGACGAGGCTTGAGAAAATGTGAGTTACAAGACAGAGGGTTATTCGGATTATTTGACAATGAACCGCTGAGAGTATAGGGCGTGTTGTTAGTCGTAGTATTATACGTGGATAGACGAGGTAAAGAGGTGTTTGGGGATAGAAGATAAAGGTTGCCTTATCTACACTTGGCGGCAGCAGTGACCACCGACAGAACGGGGGCTATTGGCTTCAAGCACATTAGGAAGGCAACTACCATCGGCAAGCTCGCAGGTTCGTAGGAAGCTCCAATTACCACCAAACGGTGCACTCCGAGCTAGATGTAACTTCTCCCAGAGCGGGTTCTTGTCGTTAATCCATTAAGGAGTGCTCTTTGCATCAAAGGATTGTACACATGGCACATCATTTAAATATCTGCGGCTCTATGATTCAGCTACCAAATGAACTTCAAAACCTTTCGCTTCCCGCGACCTTTGGTCATGACAATTCTATCGTACGCTTGATATAAAACCTGGGAGCAGTAAGGACAATTTTCCTTAAGCATTTGTTGTCAACTGATTTCTATTGCATGCTTGTTCATGAGTGAAGTGGAAGTGGTATACCTCAAAGCGACAAAGACCCACTGCACTATTATAGATAGCCAGCAATCCGACACTGAGACTTGGAGTGGTGAACCACGTAGGGTCCCAGTAAGTCAGGAGAGGTAACTAGCCGAAAAACAGTGGAATACTGTCTACCACCAAATAACCGTTGATGACGAAAGTTCGAACTTCTGATCTCCGATGTGGTAATCAAACGCTCTAAATCAATCGACCACCTCCTCATTAGTGGTGTGTGATAATCCCTTAAACTCGTTGCGACAAGATGGATGCGTTGTACACCTTTCTTCACTATTCACAATAAACTATAATAGATAACTTATTATAGGCTGTCATCAATGATCGCGAAATAGTTGACGCACTTCTTGCTCGTTCACAAACGGTGCCATTATAAATGTGCTCCAAACAACCAATATTTTGTGCACGAATATAATGATGATGACCATAACAAAATGCAAAAAAGAAAGTTGACTGAAGCATAATTTCTACTAGAAAGAAATTTCATCAATGAGAATACAAATCGTAAACTGAAACCAAAAAGGAACTGAAATCTACCATTGTTTCGCTTACTGCACAAACCTGGAGTTGCACCACGACCATAAGTGTGCATGAAAAATTCACCTCAACTATCCGTGAGTAATTAAGTACTTTTTGAATAACAACAGTCCTGCCTTCAGCAAATGACACTTTATTGTTCAAAAACATCAGGAGGGATTAAGTGACTCCAGTAAATTTGGAAGTGACTAGTTCTCTCGATTACATGGAATGTTGCAACTTTCCTCTAGGACTACCTGAGCCTTCAAATTAAGCATAGGATGATTTGATCTCTCATGGAATACGAAAAACAGTGAGTTGTACTGCCTGGGACTGCCCGACTGTGGCTCCCGTGAAAAGGGATGAAGAGACCGGAAAATTTGCGGTGACTGCTGTATCACCCTGGACGAACTTCACAAATAGTCCACATTTTAACTATCGAGTCAGGGGACATCATTGTCTAGTTTCGTGGTTCTACATTCTTCTCGAAACCTGGGTTGAAAGTTGCTTTTTTACAAGTCCCACTTGATGAATAATCCCGAGAACTAACAGCCATCAGAACTTCTTTTGGGTTGTTCCAGTACAACTTTATACCTCTTGATACCGGCTTTTCACCCATCATTTTTCAAAGCACAATGAATTCTCAGATTTTAGATTCAAAACTTATGTTGGCATATCAAATGAAATAATTGTTCATGCCCTCACTCAAGAATTACATGACAAAAGTTTACTGTTCTTGCTTGACAGAACAAATAAGCATAACGTTGCTATTAGTCCAAATTAGTGTGTATTTTATTCTTTTGTATCAAGTCAAGTCAATAAACACTTTTACGCACCCGATAAGAGGCGCATTTTAAGCACGCGCACGATTTACAGTGAAGTCTGAGAGGAACGATTATAACAGCTTACTGGAAGGTGCAGCCGAAAGGGTGGAAGCAAAGTGAACCAGTGTATGCATTCAGATTATTGACGAAGATGAATAACAGGATTGTTGATCCAAATGCATTAAATCACCAGCTTCAGTACGCATGGAAGTCATCCCCCGGCGCATGTTTCATTAGCTGAGCTACAAGGACAAGTCCAGGACTGGGACATTTTGCATGTGGGTCCTCCCAAAGTGCATTATCACTTGCATCACAACCTCACTTGGCCGATTTATTTTCGAGGCACGGTGCATGGCCTCGTAACTCAGCTAGTGGACCGAACATGGAGCTAAAGCGCGAGTGACACTCACGAAGGGTATTCTAGGTTCGCTGAGGTCGAAGACTTTTTACACTTGTAGCCTTTCAGCTTTGTGAAATGTGACAAATCGATTTTCACATAATTCATTGCATACGTACCTCCGACATACTTCGAATTTATCTCGGATGTGACTGAAATGCAACCAGTTGAAGAAATTTCAATAAACTTGATAGCTTACCCACCGTTCATTCAAGTTACTTTTTCCGCCCAAAACAGGAAATTCCATTATTTTCGAAAATTTCCTCACTTTTTGAATTAAAAAAGGTGAAGCTTTTCAAATCAGGTTCAGGTCAGTTGCAAACACATAAGTTCGTTCCTGTCAAAAAACTGAATACCCAGTCTTTAGGAGACAATCTCTGATTGAGAAAATCATAAAATGATGAAGAACAGTGACATGACTGAAATAATGCTTTGCAAATGCGTACGGAATAGAATGGTTACAAATCTGCATTATTAAACTTTATCATTCTCTGAAGCAACACGAAGCTGTTGCACAATTTCACTGAGAAGATTAAAATCTTCCCGACGAATCGAGCGTAGCATCTCACCGAGTTCTCGTAGTCGTTCAATCTCTCCGTACGAGTCGGTTAGAGCAGATTGGAGAATTCCTATTTGTTTAGAAACGGTATTGGCCGAGGCCGCACTCAGTGCACATTTAGAGAGTGTATCGATCAGGAATTGTCGACTCAGTAATCGCTCAATCTCAATCTTGTTTGGCTTCTTTGAAACCCGGTCACATTTTTCTTCTAATTCACTTTCCGTTGCTTTTGTTCTTTTGGATTCATCGTGATTCAAGGAACGCGCGTTGGAAATTTTTGAGGATGATTTCTCTGAGTTTCTGAGAGATAATTCCTGAAATGTTAAGAAAATGAAGTACGTATTGTGTATCATTTGTAGTGCGAAATCGTGCACGAGAATATACAGAAAGATAAGCAGTACATAAGGATTCAAGATCCGATAAAAAGTTCGAAAAATAATAAGATAGTTCTTTCCCACTACTAAAATGTAGACATTTACAACACAAGTGCAGTAATTACAATACCATTCATTTTTTTGAATTTCATGCATATCCTCATGGGTAGGGGCAACACTTACAAAATTTTCAAACAAGTTGAGAACAGAAAAGTGATGCATGTCGAGGTTGTCCTTCCGCCCTCTGTCTTCACTTTCCCGTTTGATACTTATGAACGTATTCCTAAGGCTCACCTTGTTGTCACGGGAGGATATTGACATCTAAAGCTTCCCAGATGGAAACATGCTGAACATCTGGAACACGATTGACAAATAACTTACGTCTGGAGATCCTGGTAAGTTGTGATTTTTTTCTAAGCTGCATGGAAAACTGCGTAGCAGTGTTTGAAATGTATTTTGTGGTTTCAAATTATGAATCTGTATGGCAAAACCGGGTAAGTGTAAAACCAAAACTGATGGGAAAGTAGAGTACCTCAGATAGATAAGTTCCGTTTGGGGTGATTGGAGTTCCTGAGATGAGTAGTACCTCCGAGTAGGTAGATTTCCGTACCCCACGGAGCATCGTCCATCTCCATGGTATCCATCATTTACGCAACTCTTACCTGTGCGTACACTAATCTGAGTAGGGAACCTACGGTCACACCGCGGCAAACCGCTTGACAGGGGGGCCAAATCAAGTCGAGGGTAACCAAGGCCGAAAACTCTGGGCGAGACGGCGCCCAGCGTACAAAGACAGACATTCCCGTAGAGGCGGACGAAATGCACTAGGGTCCAACGGATATCAAGGAAAATGGTCTAATCACACTGTTGCGTGGAACACTGGGCCATGGTCAGTTCTACAGAACGACGAACGAGATCCTCGAAACGCACCAGCAACCATGCTCTTGGACCATTTGAATGAGTAGGACGTTCTGGATTGTTGTACTCCCATCCAAAAGGTGTACCAGCCGCTTGATGAGCCAACGGCTCCAACATAAAAACATCCTATCGCCCGACATACGACACTTGGTTGTGAACGGGCTAGAGATGCCACCTCGAACAAAATGCGGGGAACGCTGGGGACGCACCTCCATACACTGCTTCCAGGTTTCTTCATGGATTTCGTCTCTACCATTCGCTCTGATATTGCAACTGAGTCCCCGGCAAGCAACGAGCCCTGTGTCTTCTCAGTAACCGGACTGACCCAAACACGAGCCGGGAACTTAAATCTGAACACAAGGTCACGAGTCCATATAGCCTGTTGGAAAGTGAAAACTCTCTTAGATACAGCTAGCCAGTGCAAAACTTTGTGTACACTTTACGACTACGGAATTGACGTAGCTTGCCTATTCGAAGTACGCCTACACAGCTGAAATATTCAAGTCTCTCACACGGACGCACCCTACGGTATGTAAAATAGTGGGCCAGTAGGCAATTTCGGGCTTCATTAAGCTGCGATCGCAACAACCAGTCGATCTCACGACGCCTTAAACTCTAGGGAACCTGTTTCATCAAGAATCATAGTGGTGCGATTCAGGAGTACTCAGTTTAACGTGACTGTGATTGCATTTTGTGCCACAACTTTACCTGCTGAGCCTACTAGTAAAGATGACTTTTGCAACGAAGTTCGGAATTCACTCAGTAGTGTTCCCTGGCGTGACTGCCTGCCCATTACAAGGGATTGCAACGCCCGCACCGGATCAGCAGATGAGTGTACCTATCATATACTGGGGGAATTCGTCCTCCGCAAGCGGTACGAAAATGGCGACCACTTGGTCACGTCTGCAGATCTCAATCAACTGATCGTCACAAATACCCACTTCCAGCACCCAAAAAGTATCTGATGACTTGGTACACCAACGACGGCAGGACAGCGCACTAAATCGACTACATCTTGATGCGCTTTCGTTAAGCATCGTCGGTCGAGAACTGTCGGGCATACTGGGGCGGCTTAACGGGAAACGTCAAAATTACAGACCACATATTGATACGTGCTCACCTAAAGCTTCGCTTTTCAGTAAGAGAAGAAAACTCGTCCCCACTGAAGAGATATTTCTGGGCTCACAGTTCCGGAAAACGCTCAAGTCATGCCAAATGTGAGATTTTTCAGACGTGTTCTGCTCCAGGGAGTCGGTCACGTAGATGAGCAATAGACGGGGCTGAACGTATCCATCGCCAGCGCCGCTTCTCTTGAACAGCTAAACAAAACAAAAATGCCACAGGAAAGATTGGACCTCAGCAGAAACCCTTAAGCACTGCGTTAAGGCTATTGACACGAGCGAGACTCCGCCATTCACCTGATTAACCCAACCACCACCGCGACGCCACACGCCCAGGGAAGAACGACCGTAAACGATATTGGCCTAAAATTACATGCTGGATGGGAACGGCAACCCATGTTGGAAAATTTGAGAAGCTTTTCCGACTCAACGCTCGTCTTTTAAGATGACTCAAACTCTTCCTCCCATACTACGCGACTGTAGCAGCCGTCTCATATGGGACCGTGACCGGAAGCTTCAAATGTGGGTCGAACGTTTCAGTCAGCTTTTCAATCGCCTTCCTATCCAATCCACGTGTATAACTTCACCAGGAGACACACAGCAATAATAAAACTATCTCGTTCCTATCAATAAATCGAAAATCTTCACTGTCCATACAGCGAAAAACAAGAATTCATCTAGGGGAAATGACATCCCACCCGAGATTTTCAGATCCTACATGCCAACTCTGTAGGATCTTACGAGTGCGCTATTGGGTCGCATCGAAGACATCGCGGTTTTTACCAAAGATTGAGCAACCTCTATCCTACTCTCTATGCAAAAAAGGGTGATAAAACCGTCTGCGCGAGCTACAGGGACATTAGCCTCATCGATATGGCGGCTAACCCTTTTGGGACTATTGTGCTGAATCACTTTGTTGATGATAGAGACGCGCAAACACGTTCCAACCAGTGTGGTTTTCGTCCAGGAAGAGACTGTGTTGACCGAATATTCGCGCCACGGCGAGCTCTAGAATATCACTACCAACTTCAACAACCCACCACAACGTACTTCATTGGGTTTCGAGTAGCACCTGACTCCACTGACTGACAGTCACCCTAGAGCGTACTACGAAGAAACGGGATACCTGAAAAGTACATTTAATTGGTAGAATCGTACTATTCCGTAACGCAGGTGCGTCCGCGCCTACGGCGAAGAGTCTCCGCAGTTCGCACTAGATTCCGGCATCCGTCAAGAGTGCTCTCAATCACCAATCCCAATTAACTACACCATAGACTGGATAATGAGTTCCACTTTGAGTAACTTTCGAGGAATGCAACTTGACCATGATTCATGGATTACGGACCTCGAATCCGCCGACGACAACAAGGTTCTAGGAGAGGACCCCCTAGCTCTGCAGCCGGTTCTCGACCGGATTGTACATGAAGCCAAGGCTGGTAGTCTGAAGATAAAACAAGTTGAAAACGAAGTTCTTCAAGACTTCGCAGGACCAAAAATACCCTATAAACATCAATGGTGAAACTGTTGAACAGGTGCACCAATTCAAGTACCTAGGTTCTACTATCCATCCAAACGGCCAGGCCAGAGGCGAGGTAAAACTTTGTGCAGACTGTGCAAGGACAGCATTACTACAAATTCGCAGATCACTGTAGTCTAGCAGTGACATAAACCTCCACAAGAAGCTGCGCATATACCGAGTTGTTGCCCGACCAGTCCTTATTTACATGAGTGAAACCAAGCCGTCGAGAGATGGTACGAAAAGGCTGGAAGGCTAAATGCTCAAAATCAAATAGTATAGCGGTGTCTCAAACCCCGCCGTGCGTCAGCGTTGTGTGAATACAGAAAGACTTTCTTCGGTCCTCCAGTAATGTCGCCTACTTCGGTTCGGTCATGTCCTTCGCCGACCCGAAACGGAACTTACGAAGAGGAGTCTGCTGCCATCACTCCGCTCAGACTAGAAATGTCACCTTGGTGGCCAACTGAAAACATGGGTTAGCACCATTAGGCCAGAAATGGATGAGCTAGGTCTTCAGTGGGTCTTTGGAGTACGCGACTGGTGCAACAACTAGATTTTATGGTGAGTCGATCTTGCCACAGGCCTGAACGCGTGGATGGCTACCATCAGAGACACTCAAGAAGCTGGATTTTCTTCTCGTAGGTGAAATTCTCATTAAAGTAACAGTGCAAGTTCCGTTATCTGGGCAGCTGCATTTCATTCGCAAGTCAGATACTGAACGAAGTGTTTGCCATCTGAGAAACAGTAAGCACTTCTGGCTTTTTACAGCACACGTTATTGATGAAGCTCAAATGACATGTCAATATATATACGATGCAGTAGGGGAAAAACCAAACAGTAGAGTAGGCCGTATTGAAAGTTCTTACAGTGCGTAAGGTGGAGGGGAGTGCTGTTTACTTGGTTGATATCGTGGTAAACAAAGAGTTTGTGCCAAGCTTTCTTGTGCACAGAGCCCTCACTGATGCTTTGTGATAAGTATAACTTCCCTAACTGCAGATAACTTCGGCAGTGAATTGAGCAATATTATTCTGAGAGTTCGGGTCAAGTAAGCTATGCGATTTTATACAATCAAGTGTTGTGTAATTGAACATGCAGGTGATTTTACTTCATTATGTGTGGCCAAAACCGACTGACATCGATTTTGATAGCCATTTGGGTATGTGTTCTGACTCTGGTTCAAGTCATAGTGTTCCGTTGTGCTAGAACCTGACGACAGCAGAGAATAAGGAATACTGAGGTAGGGCATACATTGTTGTTAAAACGTAATCAAATTCGTTGAAACCTCTCAAATTGAGGAAATCGATGTAACTACGCACGACTGAACCGCAAACAGGCTAGTTATCAGTACTGTGCTAATAGGTGATATACTACCTAGCAAGCACTAATTGATTTGCGATTTGGCTCAGATGTCCCTTGAAAGGCGTTACAAATTAGGCTGACATGACCAACTTAATCACCATAGTCGAGTTCACATGGGAGAACCACTTTGGCGTTTTGTGGAAAGCCTTACGGACAGTAGTTGCAAACAAGATTTTACTTCAATATCACTTCTGTGGGGTCAACAACCCACAAAGGTACCACCTGGAAATCGAGCAAAACAGTTGATGAAGTAAACGATGCGACTTTCTTAAGGATCCGCGAAAAACAGGGTGGATATTTTGCAGTGGAAAGTGTGATCTGCGAGAAGGCCATGAACTTCACCGCTAATTTGGTCAAACCGAACTTCAAATCTTCAAAGTGTTGGTTCATCTGCTGGAACGAGGGATACGGGTTTCGTTTCTGCAATGTAAGTCGAGCTTTTTGGTTTATTATTGTTTATCAGATTTATGGTGAACGAAGAACGGTAAGCCATGACAATGTCGGTAGAGCTTTAGGTGAACCGCGTAAAGTGAGACAAAACTATCCGGGTTCGGATATTTTCAATACTGATAAAACTATGGTGCACTACTGTGGTCAGTTTTTGTAGCAAGTAACTATTCATCTTCAGTTAAATTATTTCGGAAATAAAGGCACGGATAATTGTCCCTGCTTTTGTTGCTTTCATTGCGGACCAATCGAATTCTCGGAATCCTCCTTTAAACCATTTGGGTGAGATGACTTTAAAAATGTTGGGGGAAAGCATTTAAGTTCTGAAGAAAAGTTGCTCACGTCTTACCTAAGAAAAAAAAAGATAAGATGCAACAATTCTTAAACACCGTTTTGGTTGCGTTTGATTGAAAGTTTGCTCTAACACTTTGAATAACTGACGCTCGTTCGGCTACGCGCGTTTTACTGAACTAATAGGGCGCGAGGTTTTTGTTTGTTTCAAATTCTGTCTAGTTTTCACTTTCCACTCCCGTATTGCTTAAATCCACTCGCATTTCTGTCCTAGTTTGCTCCAGGTGTTTTGGTCGTATCAGTACCGAATCGGTACCGCGATATAATCGGTGCACTTCTGCAATCTGGTTACACACTCGAGTTTTCTCTGTTGAATCGACTGAGGGAAATTTGTTGACGGTTGACTTCAGGGCCAAACAGAAGACCCATTCGGAGGTCACAAGCCGTTCCCGTCTATTTTTGCAATGTAAAATCGGTTCATTTTAGTTCACTTAATTCAAACAATAACCCCGCAAAATAGTGTTTTGGTTGGAATTACTGCTTCTCAATGGCACTCAGGGTAAAGTGAAGTTGCTAGCATCAATAAAAGCACATAAATAGCCAACAAATGTACCGACCGGTGAATAAGGTAAACGACATAGCGGAAAAAACTAAAATACGCCACCGATCACGACACCTGACCACGTCGTCAAAAGTTTCCAATCATGCGGTAAGCGGATCTCACGAACCCCCGACTGGAAAACCCAATTCATCTCATCCGACCAAGTCGACTGGTCATGGTTTTCACACCTCTTCCTCATCATGACCACCTTGATTAACTCTCTCACCTCCACCTGGGTTGGATAACAATGCACTCGGAGATAGTATCCATTCACGCACATGTAACGCATTCCCTAAGCGTGGGGGTGTGGACCGGCACATTGCAAATGGACAGCTTGATTCAGCAATCAGGCAGCACACCATCACCCATCAAGAATCAAGGGTTAGGCAGGACACAGCGAAACAGACAGCACATGGTTGGCCATCCCGAATCGCAAACAATAATGGAGCAGTCAAGCGATAAGTGGACCGGTCAATGGCAAAAAAATTTCTGAACCTAGCAAAGCCAAATCAAACAGTTTTAGTTTCAGTTTATACAACGAATAGCCTCGTACTCCTCTGCTCTAGTTTCGGTTGCTACCTTCCAGGATTCTCGAGTCAAGGGCAAAATGAGTAGAAGCACTGAGTGAAAAAGATTGAAAAATCAGGGTAATGAGTGGAAATCATGAAAAAGAAAGAAGAGTCCGGAAGCATCTACACCACTGGCTGCGACACCTAGCTATATCACCTAATGTTTCCAACAATTTGGTAGGTGGATCATGTGGACCACAACCAGAAAGTCTCACATGTTTTACTTGACTAGATCCACTGGTCAAGATTTTCAAACCTTTTTACCATGTCATGGACTGACCACCCTTACTCATCTTCCAACCGGCACCCGTCTCAACAAACATAGCAGACTGAGGAATCCTATCAGGAGACATGCTCAACACATGTCCCAGCCACCTTATTCGACTTAGATTCAGTACTTGATGCGCAGACTGACCTCTGGTTTCTCAAAACCTTACGCCTTACCTCCCCATTACTGATATGGTGTTCCCACCATAATCGGGCAGTGCTATGGAGGTGTCGATGCTCGAACGCTGAGAGTCTTCGCTTATCTGCTCTTAACAACCATGTTTCTGAGCAAAATCAAAAAATCTGGGCGCAATCAGACAAATCAGTCGGGTAGGCCGTTCAGGTCTATCAGTAGACCGATGAGCTTTAGTGCAAGATTTTGGTTAATGACTACATAAATCTTATGTGAACGATTTATATCGTGCTAATAAATCGAGATGTTTCAAAGCTAGTAGAGTCTTCTCACTAAAGTAAGTGGGTGGCTACAGAACAATAAGCACCAAAGCATATTTTACAAATGCTATGAATAAATCGACACCTAAATACCGTTAGTCATCGTATGCTTCCGACTCGTAACGGGCCCCGTTTTGGGCCGTAGATGAGGACTGATTTATTTGCATATATCGTGTGAGCAGAAGACTTACATATTTCAAATCTGCATTTTCCTGAACAAGCGAGTCCACTCGTCCGTTTACTGTCTCGACCAGTTTGCGCAGTCCGTCACGTTCAATTTCCAAGAGTGTGATTTGTTTTTCAAGCTTTTCTCGTTCCTCAACAATAAGTGTTTTTTCCGTGTTGGCCCCTAGTCCGCCGTTCATTATTTCGGATTGCGAGTTTGACACTTGTGCACAATTTGATGCATTCGGTAGATTTCTGACCGCATTTTCCAGGTCTCTAATTTCGTCATCTTTTTGGAAGAGAATTTTCTGCGTACAAAATAGACAAATCGATCTATATATGAACATCAACTTACACATCCTGTTTACTATATCAGTATTCTGTGTGAAAAAATACGACTAAACTATTGGAAAATATTTTTCCGGTACTGCCCTAACTTGTATCTGGCAGCATATGTTGCTATAATGAACTGCATGCACTATGCTGTTCGTGACACATGCTGTATCTACACGGTCTGTACAAAATAATCCCTTCTGCCTTGACATTTGTCGGTTACCTACCGTTTTTACAAAAATATTAAAACTGTGATCTTATTCACAGCTGTATAAGAAAAATGAGCGCTCAGTGGTTTGATCAGTTTATTTGGTATGAAGCTCAATTATTTTCTGAACATACAATATGCAGTTTGAACACTTAGCTCCACCAATAATTCCGAAGGAAGCCCAATACAATGTTCAGTCAATAAATTAGGCTACACTCGCTGATCCTTACATTTCTGTTACGGCTTCTAATAGCCACAGTAGTGGCTAATTGTTGGGTTTTACGTATACCAGCCGAATGTTCAATATCCAATTTGCTGTGTGGATGGTAATACTCGTAATGATTCACATCTGAGAGCTTTTGCAATAATACCCCATATGCTATCAGGGTGTTTTATATGCACCATAAAGACCGCATTTTTTATTTTGTCACTACCGCGACAGATTCAACAGACCGAATTGATATTGATGACGTTAACTTGTTGCCGCAGGAAATAATGAAGTCGGAAAGTAATCTGGGCCACTGGATTCATAATCATGTGGACTTACAAGGAATCGACTGCATACTAGTACCTATCCTTCAATAATCGTGGTCTCACGGCAGCTTTTACTGGCGAAAATCAAGCAAGTATGCAAAAAATATGGTCTATCCAATCAGGCTGGACGTTCATAACCTGGGTTGGCCTTTGATGACTTGCCTACTAACAAGCATAAACGTAGTCCGATGTGCAATGCAGTTTACCAGGGCTCAGACAAGTATCAGAAAACTTTTCACGCCTAAAAAATACCCTGTGCAGCTGTTCAATCTGGCATGTTATGATTCATCAATATATATATATATATATATATATATATATATATATATATATATATATGCATGAAGACTGGAGCGTCCTAAAACCACATGAAACATCTCCAAACCGACTCTAGAATCGGGCAGCAAAACCCCGCCAATCATACAGAGTCTCAACCTTGAACTCCGGGTATGAGTCCCAAGGCAGTTGCACAATGAGTCCTTGAATTTCCGGTAAGCTGGAAAAACCTAGATTCGGTCCATAGTGTATGACAAAACTAGGCAGCGTCGACGTTTTCGGGTTTCTATCTTGGCGCGAACTAATCTGAGGACGACTCCGTTGCAGCCGATTGACAACCTGTAGAAGCAGAAGTATGTGGGCATTTGACACGGTACTCACGTGCACCTACGGCTTCCTTTCGGATACAGGCAAATCTTTCGTACCTTAATCAGTCGGGTCGATGAACAAAACAACATCCATCTGATAAAATTCAGCTACTATAAGGAACACTGTTCGTGACTGTTCCGTCAACTATGCTGTACGGCTGTGATTTTGTCACAAATAAAATAATCTCTGCCAAAGTGTTAGACTCAAATATAGCAATTTCATTATCCAAACAACTTGGTGTGACACTGTGATGCATTCAAAAAGGAGATAAATTCTTCAGTGATTTCGAAATATATTAAAAAAGGATAAATACGTACTTCAAGCTTTTCTAGTTCATTTTTCTTTTGCGCCAATGTACTCATCAGTTTTTCAGTCTCATTTCTTAAATGTTGCTCCGATTTTATTGCTTCTTCTTGTTTCTGTCTGAGATTGTCCTGAAGTTTTTGATTTGTTTCCATCATCGCACTGACTAGTTCATCATCATGCTTTCCTTTTTCGAAAAGTTTTATCATTTTTTTCTTCATTTCCTGTGTTTCAACGGACAAACTATTTTCGCGAGCCTTCGCTTTCGCAAACTTGTTTTTATACGATTGAAGGTCACTGTTAAGTTTCGTAATCTCCTGTTCCAACAGTGTTATCTTGTTTTTGTCCGTCACACTTTGTCTTTGAGTGAGGGGCAATTCTAAGTTTGATTCGCCGAAAATAGACTCAATTCCAAGAGTTGTTGCTCCAGATTTCTGATCGGTGTCCACAGTGTCCAGGTCATCAATCCGCTCTGCACTAACGTGGAGTCGTAGAGGTGACATGGAATTTAATCTTGATTCCAAACTTTTCACTTTCGATCTTAATAAACTAATTTGCTGTTGGCGTCCTCGCCAACCACCCATTGATCTACCTCTCCTTTCCGAACCACTACCCCGTTCCAAAATTAGCGTCTTCAACCACAAATTGATATTTTCAATTTTTTCACCAGTTTCCAACTCCAGAACTCGTTTTGCTTCTCTCAGATCATGTTTCAAAGTATGATTCTCATTTCGCAATATTTTTATGATCTCTTCTGATTTTGCAAGTTTTGCAAGAGTCCCCTTGGTCGATGTATTTTGTTCAATTTGTCTTGCAGTATCCACAGCTCGATTCGTGGATAACCTTAACGGTTGTGACAATTCCCTGTTGGCCTCCATTCGGCTCTCTCTAACCATTGCATCAAGGATTTTGATACGCCCTTCCAAATGGCGATTCTTGGTACGTTCGGTAAGCAAACAGGCCATAAGTTCTCGCAAACGTTTGGATAGTTCGATAACTTTCGCGGACGCAAAATCCAACGTGTCAGGTTTTGCTACAGCGTACACCTTGGAACACTGAAGTGGTATTTTTGAGGAATCAGTATTTGTTGGAGGCACATCACTAGTTCTTTGTTCCTTACAAGTCATGCTTTGAGTAGCTTCTGCCAATCCATTTGATATTGCACTGAAATTTATGGAATCTGGCAATCCAAAAGTTACTGTCTTTTTGATGTCTTTTGAAGTTTCAACCATTACTGACTCCTTTCACTTGCTGAAATGAACCGAGAGGTACAAGTCACAAACCATACGTACTCGATTTAATGTGAAATAATCACTTTTATATCCAACAGTACCGAAAAATCCCCTAATAAATTAAATCATATTCATAGTTGACCGGTAGGCGAGTAGCCAGTGAAAGCAACGCGGTATTGCTAGTGGGCTTGGCGGGTTTTTCGCCTGGCAATGAACTCTCTACATGAAGGTCACAGAATCCCATAGATGGCAACCTGAAGAACGTGAATTTGGCCCGCCACTAAATCAGGCCATTGCCTTTTGCCTCTCATCCAGCTATCCTGACTGGAGCATGCTTCACTAGGACGCGTTGGGCATTCTCGACTGCCCATCCGAAAGAACTATGGACCGCGCCTTTGGTCATCGGCTTCTAACACACAAACTGCCTGTTGCCCGACAGATAGCACTTGGTTGTGCTAGATTCGCTACCTCGAGCAAAAAGCCTAGTGACGCTGGGAACGCCACTTTGTACTGAATTCCCAAGGTTCCGCATGAACCGTTTTTGCTATACACATAGACTACAAGGAGGTGCGATTCGGGACATCCATGAAGCTGGCTCATCCTCTCATGTGAGCTAACCACCTAAAGTAAAGGTAGTAGTGAGCTTGATGGAGCAGAAGTTATCAAAATTCCGATTTTGAGTCCACAATATCCGCCTAGCTGATGACTGGAAAGATCATGTGATACAACTACTTTCCCCGGTTTGTGATATTTGCATCCAAGCTCTTTCTCGGTCTACATTATTGTCCCTTACGGCATACTTTCCTATCTGTCTGCTCGTTATACTTCGATTTATTACACTTCTGGTTCGATGCTACCACGATCTCAGTAGTAGCTCGAACTACTAACCAAAGTCAGAGAACAGTTGCATGAGGTTACTGGTTGAAATAAGTGAGCCAAACTGTCCCCACAGTTTCTTTAACCTCAGTGACTCTGACTCAAACATGAGGTTAAAGACTGAGTCTCATAGGCCAGTCGTTAGGCTATGCGGGCCGACTCTCAAGGTCAACACTTTATCACATAACGTTCGAAATTAGCTTAGCCTAAGCGCCTCCTGAGAAGTTCATCCTGAAGGTCGTTGACTGTGGGTGACGAGTTACGAACTCCGTGATCCCGGGGGATGACATTAGAATGGACTCATGGCCAACGTGTATGTGTGTGAGTTCACATGTAACTCACGACTATGCATTCACCCGGGATTTGCTTCCTAGTCGGGACTCGCTGGGGTGGGTATACACTGCGGATAACTCCTAACAAGGATAAAACAGCTGTCCACAGTGCATTAATGGTTCCCAGGGGTGAGTTAAGTGGTAATACCGCATTGTGAATCATTTCGTGAATATATCATCAATGAGTAATTAAACTTTCAATACATTTTCTAGGGAAAACTGCAGAAGAATTCCAAACATGCTTACTAAACATTTACAAACTAGCAAGTTCTCGAAGGCCCTGTTATCTCCTCTTATTAGCATAAAACAAGTTTTCACTATTTGAGAGAGAGAGAGAGAGGAAAATGATAGACTCAATTTTGTCAAAAGAGAAGTTCGATCCAGAATCCTGTTATTTAACATTCGTAATATTGACCGTCTCTGTTCAATTCAACTTGATTAAGCCGACCAAGAAACTCGCAGTTTCGTGCTCTCGTTCCAGTTGGCCAATTGGTCGTTGTCGATTGGGAGGACGATAAGGTTGAGATTGGTCAAACATGTGCATGAAGTTGAGCATCAACAGATTGGATGCATCATAACATGATTCATCATAAGGTATAAACACCCAAACCTTTATTGAAGGCCATACTTAAATATTCGTTTTACTTCGTTTTTCTTTTGTTATACAACAGAGTATAACATTTCAGGGAGGAAGCCGCGATCAGCGGAAGGCTGCCAAATGGGGAATTGACCGGCCGTGATGGGGATCGAACCCGAGTCGTTCTATCCAAAGTTTACGATGATAACCGCTTGATCACCACCGGACAATGGAAGTAATGAACTGCCTTCGTCGTATTTAGGCCCCCGCAGAGAAGTTATCCACCATAGGAGTCGATAACTGTGCTGGTAACGGGTTGTTACTGTCCAAAACCAGTAACAGAAGAGTGCCAAATCTTGTTGTTTCGATGTTAAGCAAACCGCTGAGAGCCAGCGCGGACGGCCTCGTGGTTAGGTGTTCAACTCATAATCATTCACCAAGGGGTTCAAGTCCCACTGGGGGTTCGGTGGGTGTGCAGTGCTGATGATTGCTAACAAGGATGAAACAGCTGTGTTTCAATGGTAAGCTGAGCATTTGTGCTGCATGAAGAATCATATGATATATAAATTGATTTCCTTTGAAATCATAGTTTGATCGGTTCAAATGTTGTTTCACGTAAATAGTCACACCCGTCGGTGCACGAAGTGGCTGAAAAACATTATGCTACACTTCTACACAGAAAAAATGTCCGCATGTTCAAAATTATGAGCTGCCTACCAAGCCTAATTTCGTTCAACTACCGTACCACAGTTATGTTATTGAGAAAAAAAGAGGTAACACACAAAACCGAGATGGATAATCTAGTTTTAGATCATCAGCTGTGATAACTACATCAAGTAGCTGTGTCTGTCCACAAACGTCGGTGAACATAAAATTCAAAAGATTTGACTTTTTTCTCATTATCATCAGACCTCATATTCGTACTTCCGAGAATACATTCTTTTAGCATCATTTACCATAGGAGGTAAAGGACGTTCCTTCAAAAGAGACCACTGAAAGACAAGCTGGGGGTCACATAATATTTCTTCACAATCTACACTTTCATTTATTTCTGGTACCATCAGATGAAATCTCATAAATCACTTAAGTTCTTTATTCGCATATTTGTAAAAAAAATCTCCAGAAGCTAAATGTTATGTTGGCATGCACAAGCACACCTGCATACCGACGATGTCACCTCCAGTGTTGCTGAAACGTATGCCAATTAAACCCTAAGCTCAGCGATCCCAAGCTATTCGAAGTAACCGATCTCAGCTACGATTGACACCAATTTTCAAAATCGTTGAGAAAACCACATAAGACTTGGCTCTGTTGATACTGGGACCTGGCGATGGGTCTGATTTCCGAGAAGGAGCATATCCGCTCGGTCTGTCGGTTGACTGGAGACACTAGGAGATATGGTCAAAAGTCGCGCGTAATGATTTACTTGGATCCACACAACTTATTTATTGTAATTTTCCTAGCTGTTTTCTCGATCTTTCAGCTTCTGTTTGTGTTACTGATACTGTGAGGTAGCAACCAAAACTGGAGCACCTAACTGGAAGGTTCCCGTTTGTTTATATATTACATACGAAGTGAGCTACAGTAAAACAGGCGGGTATCGTTCCCAAACATGCTTTCTGTAAGAACAGCTTGTGGGAAACTTTCACATCATAACCAGTTTATTAATTCTCGTTTTGAAAAGCGAAACACTGTCGGTGGTGGTAGATAAATGATGTTTTATAATTCAGCAGTTCGAGGAAAAAGATTGAATATTTTGAGGTTTGACATTTGGGGATAAAAGCCTGACAAAGATAACTGCCTGCCTTTGTGTGGGATCGCGTTTGAAATATGACGGGAATAGGAACAATTGAAGCAAGTGTGACGGAAAAAAACATCGAAATAACGGGGAACAATAGAGTCGGTGAAACAGCTACTCGGCAATGAGCAATGGACCATAGATTGGATGTTCGACTTAGGCCATAGATCAGACGGATGGCTCTACTTTGGACCTGGTGGATAAGCGGTAAAGAAGGAAGGTGGAGGTTCTCACCACAGGTGACTGCAGTATTTAAGTTCATGGTTGAAAGAACTAGACTGAACCGTATCTTTTTTGTGCGTCCAGTCCACAAAGGATAATCCCATTTGACCCGTTATTTGGCAAAACAAATTAAAACAAAAACCAGCTGGAAATTCGATGTTCACTTTCCTACATGTTAGTCCGTTTCAGTTTCATGAAATCAGCGGAAAAATGACAAATCATAAGATCCTGGAATTATTACACTTGGGTTCCGCATAAATTCACGTTGGAACAAGCAAGGCGGAATGTTGCACTATCGAGCACAATCTACTCATAGTCTTTTTAATTAAAAACACATATTTCTTAAAATTTTGGGATTGAAAATTATTTACTTCCCTGGTATGAGAGATTCTAGCGATACCATAAGGTCATTGAACGTTCATGAAGTTTGCATTCACTCCTCGATATGCAAGTGCAAATTTGGCATGGTTTCCGCACGATCCAAAACTACTGGCATGATCTTCAGTAAAAACGTGTACTTTTAAAAATTAGAGATGAGAATCGGTGAAAAATCGCTGCGGTCACATGAAGAACGGAAGTTCAGACGAAAGACTGTATTCTTTGGCAATTCACAACCACGTCATTATCTCAAGCTGAAATGGAAATTCTCAACAACATATGTATTCTGTGTGTTTTTCTGTCTGTATTTGCATAATGTGATGTGATTTGAAATGCTTTCAGTTATGGTGCTCTTCTCTGAGATACCGCTGGGCAGAGCATAGACCAAGTAGATAGGTTCTGTTATCTTGGTAGTTACATTTAACCTGGAGTTCAGATATAGGATTAAATGTCTGCGCATGTACATGGGGTGTGTTTGGCTTTTGCCATCTTCAGTCATCTCTGGCACTGACGTGACATCCGTATGGCATGGGTCGGAAACTTTACCACTGCTGGTGGGGATGAATGAAGATTGTTGGTATTTTAACATCGGTGTATTAAAGGCATTGCTAAGACCTGGTGGGATCACCGTGTAAGAGATGGTAAGATTCGGCACTGGGTCTTGGTTGCGCGAACCAAATCATTAGGTAAAACATTGAGAGTCACCAGGCTAAGGCGTTTTACACGTGTTTTCCATGCCTCCGGATTGGATTCTTCAACGCGTATTGTTCGCTAAGGCAGGTATTGTTTGAAAGATGATAAAAATGGACAGTCTGTGGCACGGAAAAAGTGTGTTAAAAGCCTAATGAGTGACCTTGGTCATGTAGGATGCGCTAAACTCTCTGGGTTGGGTCAAAGAGATCCCCCCCATCAAACGGTTAGACACATCAGATGTCATTTGCACTGCCGTATTCAGAGTTTCTTTTTTGGTTTGATGAAACGACTGATAGTTTTCTCTTTACCCTCTTCGTACTTTTTTGATTGTTTCTTATCAAGACTCTCGTTGGGATAAGAAGCTATCCAAAGATGAACTAAGTACCAAAACCATCGCTTATTTGAATCAATCCTATAGCCGCTGGTACAAGACCTCTTATCAATGATCATCTCCCTTACGATGATTCTATATTTCACAGCTCTACAGCGGAACCCAGTAAACTGCGATGTATTATACACAACTTTTTCGTTTTTTTCAAAACGTCGAAAAAACATCACAAATGTCTCAATTCAGTACATACGTGATAGACATCGTGAGGTTTTGCCATCGTTCGTGGCGTATGAGCTCTTTCAGTTTTGTCATGTCATCCTTCTCCTGTGTTGGTCTAAGAATCAGTTATGGAGCGGTAATTAACACAGTGGAAGTCCACAGTAAACGTCAAGTGGAACCAAAACATTCTTAGTTCTGTGGAGCACGGCACCCAACCAGCTCAATAAACTTTACTATGAATAACAGAAGAATCTGGAAGCATAGAGACAGTGCGGATCTTGTATCAGTTGTCAGTTGTTTGCAATTAATTACTGCGAGTCAGACTGATCTCCTTATATTTGTGTTAAATATACACAAATATACACGAATTACGTGAATACCATGAACAGGAATCAGCAGTATCCTCCGAAATGCAATGTTGACCCACAAAGAATAGCAGAATCTTTTGCACACATCTATACAGCACTGTTTTTATATAGCAAATCTATTTTGCTTCTCTGGAAAATGGCCAGTTTGCTTATACATATCGATATATTAGTGGTTAAAATCGAAAAGCTGGAGAATATTATAATGGCACATTGGGCGATTAAACGAAATAAGGATCCCAAGTATTACACTGCCCCAAGTGCTTGGAGGAGACCACGGTGTAGCCCCCGACTAATGTTTCTTGGAAAAATGAATAGACGTTTCATTTTAATTTCTGCAGACAACTTCGGCACAGAATCAAGGTATAACGGAGACGTACATTAATAGAACATTGCAAGATTGTACACACTGCACTTGCAGTGAACGTAAGTAAAATATTCGTTTCCTAAGGATCGCTTTGATTTTTCAAAAGAATTTTATCGACAGTTTGCATTGTTGAGCTATTTTAGATGCACGAGTAAACCGTTAAATTAAAAACTAAGTCCACAGTGGAGATCTAAGGTATGGAAGTTTTAGGTGATTTCAAATAGCGTTTTGAAGTGTTTAGGGCTAACCTCAAGTTTGCCCCAAAGTCTTGGGACCAACCTCAGGTTTACCCCAACTTTACCCCATTAGGATGCCTGAGACCGAAGCTGGCCCCAGATTTGTCTCATGCGTGTCCCAAGGGACTTTTTCAGGAATATTTCGAATAATGCGATTTGGGGTTGGTGAATTTTGTTTGTTTCTTCGAATATGGCTCACCACATAAAGTACACATTGACCTCTTTGTAAAATGCTACTTTTCTGTAAAATAAAGTTGCTTACCGCAATTTGAAAATAAAGCTTATAAGCCGCTACTTCTTCGGTCTGTTCAAAATAGTCCCAAAATGTCCCTGAACTGTTTCAAATGGGACCAAACTGAACTGATCTGAAACCCTCTTGGGACTGATTTGGGACTATTTTGTTGACTGGGGCCCCTATTGCCAAGTTACAGATTGCCCCACCTTATGTTCCGTAAAATTGGCAAAATAACGATAATTATTAAGAATTCGTAGTTTAGGAGGTCAAGTTGACCAAAGAAAAAAGTAATTAGGGAAATGTCACACTAATTATTGAGGCATATCACGTATACCGATCGTGTACTCAATTGGTGTAAACCACTCAAGTCGCACAATTTACAGCAAATTGACCTCAAAAAGACCTTTGGGGGTTGGTTTTCTTATTATAAGCTTAAAGTTCCTGATATGCCAGTGAACAGTTTGGAAGAATCTGTCGCGTTATTAATCTGCTTTTAGTTCATCCTTAAACAATCATTTTTTGAGAAATGGTTATTTAGGTCTTTCAGTGCATGTCGCTGTAAAAGTTCGTTTTTCAAGCTTGTTCACATGCAATGGATGATTTATGTTCATCTACGAGTCATAAATTCGTAACACGTTAAATATAAACATAAGGTCCGATTTTTTATTTATATAAGTGTTTATTAAGATCTCCAACATATTTAAGTCACACCATTGTGTACGTGTTTCTTGGTCCCATGAGTGTATTCCTCATTTATCAACCTTTTTTATTTAGGAGGTTTGCCATAACCTTCATGGCATTAACGTAGTCGTTTCTTCGAAGGATGAGTCAAAACTTGAGATCGTATCACTGTGGTCCTTCCGGGTTATCAAGAACAAAAATAAAACGGTGTAAAAGATCATCTGGTGATGCAGTAACGGCTGAAACATTGTTGAATAGTATGACGGAGTCTGTAGAGTTTGTCGAAAATTGACAAGATACTTTTTTATTTGGAAATTCTCTTCATGAGTATACACTTTTCAAAGTCCGTCGACCGTTAAAATTGGAGCCGTTGAGGATGCTTCTTCCCTAAGTAGTATGCATCCCAACAGGGATCCGCTGCGTAAAACATTAGGCAAGTATGGATAGGAAACGTTTTCCATCCTAGGTTTCTTCTCACAGCGACGAATTAGAAGGAGGTCAAGAAAGCAAAAGATCATTTATTTCCCTAGAGGAAGAATATTAGTTGTACCAATCGGTATCAACCTGCAAGAGTTCCGATATACCTTCATTAGCGAAGAAAAATCCTTGTATCAACGTAACGGAAAATGTTTAGTTGCCTCAGGAGGTTTATCTCTCCATAATTAGGTATAAAATCCAAATTGTCCTCAGGCGCACTGGTACTCCAGATTGAAGTGCATCTTAAAATGTCCCCGGAGAACGTAAGAACCATGATTTGAACCCTGAGACAGCTGCATCCGGACGTTTCTATTGACCCACGTACATTTTTGAGAAAACCACGTCAGACGCCTAGGAAAGCTGTAGGTAAGAGACAATATGTATATTTCGGGTTTTTCAAATGTATATAACTAGCGCTTGAGTCAACAACTACAAACAAAAACTGTGCGGTTCCAACCCTTCTTTATTCTGATGGATTGAGTTTAGTACGTAAATCTCCAGAACAGCTTTAGCTTATTCTAGAACAAACACTCGATCCAAACTTAAGATATCTTTTGATTGGCTAACACTGTAAAATATCGAAGCCACCCAACGTGTACTTTAAATTTGAAGACAAACTAAATGTTTTTTGAATGACGGTATGGTTATTTGGGGGACTGAGGAGCGATGCCACATTATCCTTCCCAGTGTCATTACTGATGCACCGGCAAGAGCCACGATTAAGCAAGCGAAATAGCGTGGTGTTTTTTACAGTTGTCACCGATGCACGCGGAAAGGATAAAGTACGGGAAGGCGATTGGCATTTGCATCTCATACATGCCCACCTGGGACGGACCCCAATTTCCGGGATAAAAGCCAGGTTGTACATCACGCTGATGTATCACCGTTCAAACACACATAGATCGTTAACAAGCCCGTCGTACTATCTGACTCCAGCAACGAAGATAATATACAACCTACCTCTCATAGAACAACATACAACTGGTCATCTTCAGTGCTACAAAACAAGTGGGTTGTCCTAGACATAGAACGTCGTCTGCTCGCTGAATCATATAACAGTATTATCAAGTGTCGTTTTCATGAGTAACTGTCTAGTATTATAGTGTCTGCTAGTCATGGACGACCGTGCGCCTCAACTCCGGTTGTGGACCCACAGCGGCAGTCCAATTTGAAGCAAGCTCATAAAATGGAATTTCTACAGAAAATAAACAGGACGGCTTCTTCATCATCGTCACATGCAGTTGCCGTTAAAAAAATGGAGGCGTAAACGATTTCTGGTAGACTCCATATTACTGTGTACATTCATACTGTAGCTCGAATGTTTTTTTGGTCAAAAATGCATGGAATCCGCAGTAAACTTGACGTGTGAAGTGATTTCTCTCCGAGATGAAATAGCGACTATGGCTTCGAATAATTTGGTTCAGTGACACACTCCTGCTCATAAAAAGCAGGATTTCGAGAAAATCAACGGGACCGCAAGATACAGCATCATATGAGCAGGTTGTATATTACTGACTTTTCAGTTACAATTCGTCCAGATAAAGTTTTCCTAAAATGTTTCCGGTGGTAACGCTGGTGAGTGTGCATGTGAAGCATTGAAACAAATGGCTACACCGGCATTTCTGTGAATACCGGATTAGAAGGGTGCGTATGGGCGACGTTCGCCCTCGGGAACAAAACTTGATCCCTAAATATTAGTAAGACTGCCTCTTTAAGTAATTCTACTTTGGACGCCGTTAGTCGACAAAATTTCACCGGTGTGATTGTGCAAACTCTGAGTGAAAACTGTGACTCTGTGCGCTGAAAAATTGCTTTTTGGAATCCATTAACCGGGATGAACTATATGGAGAGATCGGAGTGCAATGTACGCCGAACATGGGAGGTTACGATAGATACAGTATATCCTCGCTGTTTATTAACTTTCCACATCCGCATACTTATAAATTAGGTAGTGAGTCAATGGAATCATTTTTTCATTTGAATGTTTGAAGATGATTTCCACTGCTCATTTGTGTTGCGCTAAACTCCCAAGTTCGTAGACACGCCAATTTATGAGAATGTTGAGGCATTTTAGAACAACTTTTATTAAATCCGTGGTATGAGTTTCATGTTTTTATATGCTGACTGATGATCAAAACGGAATGTTTTGTTTTTTCATGAATCATCAGAGAAGACCAGCCGGATGATCTGGAATCGGTGTCACTACGAACGATTTTGCGAAAAAAAGTATTTACTACATCTTTAGGTGTGACATTCACTTACTTACAACTATAAAGGTGTTTTTGCTGTTTGCGCACATTGCGGCTTTGATGGGTTCAGAATGCAAAGGAAGGTGGGATATCTGGCTTACATTTCAACATAAAAGTCTAGTCGTGTTGTGTTGTGGGATATATCATTGGGCATGGAGGAAACAAGCTAGGTGTTTTTAGTCTGCTGCTAAATTCGCTTCAAAGCATGGGTAATTTATATCGACTACAAATAAGGGGCATGCAACAAACGATGGGAGACAGCTGGACTGTTTTGGAGAACAACATACCTAGTTTAATTAGTGGTAGAAATAAGGTGGGAAGATCAGTCTTTTTAATACTGACTACTTGTTAGCATTAGTGGTTTTGCGTAAAAAAATGCTTCCCTCGTGGCACGCAGCCTCTATGTAACATCGGTTTTCGAGCTGTTTCTGACCGGATTGTTCAGTGGCCATCTTTCACAGATCAAAAATGAATCAGTAAGGAGAAGTCAATGAACAAAGTAATGTACACTGTTGAGTGAGCATTATTTCTCAATATATAAATATGCTCAGTCGAATACACTGAAATGCCTTCAGGTACCAAGCCACAGAACGTACTATCCCACGTGCCTAAGACAGAAAAAATAAAAATAATTCCCCAGAATTCACAATTTGAGAAATATAAGTGAGCAGTGTAAGACGAAATTCAGGAAAAGTGACGAAAACCAACGAAGCATTTTGAACCTCCTACACGGCTGGCGCAAATTGTCAGAAAGCAGCTCAGAAACCACTCAGAAAATACTCCGAAAAAGCTCGAAACCCGATGGATGCAGTAGCACAAACCGTTGGGAAATCAGCCAGAGAACAATTGGTTTCGGAGCGGTTTTGGAGCAGTTTTGCTACAAAGGCATTATAAACCCCGCTTCAGATCGGGTCAGGTCAGGTTGCACAGGACCGATAGTGGCCTGGGCCAATCGAGCGTCCAGAATTCTTCTGATGGTATGCACAAAATTCACCACCCACCCCTGCAACTTCGTTAATTTCTCCCGGTTGTTACATTAATGGGTTTGTTCTTTCACCATGCAGGTGAGAGACAAACATGATGTTAGCGTTCCATCAAACTTAGTGCCCCAGATTGTTGGCACGGACACAGGACAACTGAAAAGCCTTGAGTAAGTTAAACAATTTCCCTAATCTTCAGTATTCTACTTTTGTGAATTACTAGTCCCACAAAGCACCCAGCATCCCTTCAAAATGTCCCAAATCTTTTACGCGAATCATTTATTCGGTTAGTCTATTCCACATTTCCACTACTTTATTGCTAAAGGCATTCGCTTGCACATTTATCCTAGAACGTGGATTCTACAATTTTTTATATTTCCTCTTGTTTTGTGACCAGTGGCTTGCTCAAGCATATCCATGGCACCTGTATCCGATAATCCTTCAAGGATTTTGAACGCCTCAATAGAGTCTTCTCTGAGTCTTCTTTCCAAAGTGAGAGGAGTCCCACATCCTGCAGTCGCTGTTCATGTGATCCCCCGTTGCCCCTTCAACCGTCCGAGTGGCTAGTTGCTGAAACTTTTCTACGCACGCTTCATTCTTTTTCAAAAAGGGTGACCCAGCCTGTACACAGTTCTAAATGTGGTTTCACTACTGCTTTGTACTTAGGTATGAACACTTCCGCCCTTCTGCAAGAGAGGGCTGGGTGCAGTCGGAAGGGCTCACTTTTTGCCTAGTGAGCAATCAGTTTGCACCGATCTACACAATTAAAGTCCACAGTCATTTTGACACTCAAGACCCTTGTTGACCGTGTCGCCTCAACTGTGAGTGGACCATTTTTGCCCATTACCGTCAATTCCACTAAAGCTTTTGCTCGCTTTATATTAGGGGCATGCCCCATTCGTTTGCTCAGATGACTACATGCATCAAGTCACTTGCTAATTCAACACGATCTTGTGGTTCTACGAATTTTACGCCGTCCGAAAAAATTAAACATCGTAGTGAAAATCACTTGCTAAATCATTTGTGTAGGGGAGGAAAAGCAGCGGGCCTAAAACGGACACTTAAGGTACTCCGCTGGTTACCTCTGCTGCTTTTGACCTCCATGTTCCTACTCTGATATGAAATGTCCTATTGGTCGAGAAGGCTGATACCCACTTGCGTATTTTCCCTGTTAGCCCAAACGGCTTAACTTTCTCCATCAATAGGTGATGATTGACCGAGTCAATAGATTTGCCGAAGCCTATGTAACAAGCTCCGACCATCTTGCCCTCATCAATCCGGGTAGTGACTTTGTCTAGGAATACTTTAAGGTTCGAAAGGCAAGATTTGCCGTTTAAAAATTCGTGCTATGCGTTATATAGCAACTTATAGATTATTATGCGTTTAAATATGTGTTCCCTTACCAGTCGCTCTAAACTTTCGTAGCAAATGCATGTGAGACTCACGGGAAAGAATTTTCCTTACCTGACCGTGAACCCCCTTGTAGGTAGCCACAGCTGTGGCTAACTTCCAGTTCAACGTTAACGCCCCTTGGCTAAATGCGGCACTACAGAGACGGAAGAAATGTCCGCTGATCATCGCAGCCAATAGACGCCTGATGGCCGGATGTACGATATTAGGCCTCGCATACTTGTGTATGTAAAGTCCCAGCAAACATTTCTCTGTCTACATTCCCATTATTTGCATGTTGGAAAGTACAGGAGCAACCACTTGCGTTTAGGTCGATGTTTGTTGTCCCGCGTCACATCCATGCACTCCTTCAAAGTAAAGGCCTGTAGTGACATTGTACTCATTCCTGGCAGCCATCCACTTTTTGCCACCCCATGTGTAAACTTTGTTTTGTCACTCCGAACCAAGCTGTTCCTAGTTCCACCGCCGATATGACACATTCTATTGTGAGTATTCCCTGATTGTTTTTCATTCTGTTTCTTTGCTCTGCATGTTTGCATAAACACCTCTATAGCTGGACCATAGTTTTCTGACTGGAGTAACGTGCAACGCCTATTCGCCGTTTTATTTGAATACATTGGTTAAATTGATCGAAATGCTCCCAAAATCCTCAGTGAAGATCGCCTCCTTTTATCACCTCGAAAAGAGGGAAGTAAGGACAATTAATCAGAAAATCATAAATCGGGAGACAGAAACGAGCATCTTAGATCGTAACTTGGAGAAAGTGACAGAAATTACCAAGGCATATCACGTAATCCATAAAATTGGAACATGCCACTCGGAAACCACTCAGAAACCGCTCGAAAACCGATCCGCCTAATAATAAAAGCTGCTCGAAAGTCGGCCAAAAACCGATCTGTTTTTGAGCCGATTTCGCCGGTTTTTGAAAGGTTTCCTAGTGGTTTATGCCAATGGTATGAAATACACGATATACCTCGGCAATTTCTGTCACTCTTCCCAAATTACGATCCAAGGTGCTCACTTCTATCTCCGATTGATGATTTTCGATTAACTGTCCTTTTTCCCCTCGTTCTGAGGTGATAAAAGAAGGCATTCCATACTGAGGTTTTAGAAGGCATTTCGATCAATGTAACCAATGTATTCAGATTAAACGGCAAATAAGCGGTGTACATTACTCTAGTCGTCCATTTCTGTCGTATCAATTCATTTGTGGTCCGTGTGAAACGGCTACCAAACAGACCAACCGAAAAACCGACAGAAAACCGATGCTACGAACGGGCTGCGTGCTACAACAGCAGACTCTCTCGCTACCAGCGGCTTAAGAGGGAAATCATTAAAACGTATCCAGACTACCGGACTGGACTGGCAGCCGACGCCAATGTTAGTCCAGTTTCTTGCATCTCTGAGCCGGCTGCAGCGTCTCGCCGGGCTTCGACTTCTTGGGATCCTTTCTTGTCTCGAGTTCTTCGTGAATGGGAATTCGAGTCACGTGACATTTATCAGACTGCCGTCGGAGAGAGCAGCAACAACAACACTCCGATAGAGTAAAGCCTCCGCAACCCGCACGTTCACTCGAGTAAGGTCGACTTCAATTTCGAATGATCATGCAAAGTGTAGTCACCCAAATGCCAGCTCTCCTGTAGGAAGTGAAACGTAGAGGTTCCAGTCAGCATCGAGGAGGTGTGGTTAAAAGGTCAGTGGAAGCTTATAAAATAATATTAGTAGTAATAATGTTAATGGAGAATTCTCTCTCTCTTCCTTAAGGAAGAAAAGCGAAAGCATAAACAGTTAAGTTTACGTAGTGGAATGAAACATTAAATTTCCTTTCATCGGTTTTACCACTGTATACTGGAAGAAACGGTTCCATGTGACGAAGTTTTAGACAGAAAAATCCTTCAACTCGTTGTAATGAAAATTGGCAAGGCGTCAAAAACCATGACAACAACCGAAAGTACGTTCAAGGTCATGGTTTTCAGTTCAGTTCAGTTCAGTTCAGTTTACACAGGACTTGGTGTGGCTAGAGCCAATCGTGTGTCCAGATAGTTGTGCTGTCGGCGCGTTTCCATAGCTCCCAACACTGCGTGATTTTCTTTTTCTGAAAGGCAGAAATTTTGTGCAGTATCAGCCCTGGCAGAGTAAGGTGGAAACAATAAGTAAATTGCATCTGACCCTAAAAGTTGCTTAGCATAACTCGGGGTATACCGCCACCCAACATAGGTCTAGTGCTTTCTTAAAGGCTTTCACTGTTGTGGTATTTATGACCTCTTCCGGGAGCTTATTCCAATAGGGTACCACTCTATTTGAGAAGTACTTCGCCCTAATTTGGAGCCTCGAATGCTTCCTTTGTAATCTAAGGCTATGCCCCCTTGTACCTCTCTCGAGGATCAGAGAGAAAAGGTCCTCTCGTTTTATTCCTGACAGCCCTTTCCTTACCTTGAAGGTTCCTATCAAATCCCCGCGAATGCGCCGTCTTTCCATCGAGAATAGGTCTAGGGCACGGAGATGCTCTGTGTAGTTAAACTCCCTTTGCCCAGCCACCATTCTAGTGGCTAGCCCTTGCACTTTCTCCAGACAGTCGATATCTTTCTGGTAGTACGGTGCCCAGGCCTGCACACAGTACTCCATATGCGGCCTAACTATGGCCTGATATATCGGAACGAAAATCTCCGGATCTCTACACGACAAAATGGATCTAACTCGAAAGAGTTCTCTCCTGGCCGTATGGGCTGCCGAAGTGCACTGCTTTGACGGCTTAAAGCTGTTGTCCGTTATAACTCCTAAGTCTTTGGCCTGCGAGACCACTTGCAACGAACCCACACCATTCCTACTAGCCCCTGTATTTGTGGCCAGGCATTGACACTTGGTGAGGTTTAGTGGAAGGTCCCATTTGCGTGACCAGTTTTGTACTGCTAACACGTCAAGTTCTATATCTACTCCAGCTATCTTGACGCCATCGGCAACCATAAAGGTGGGGTTTGTAAGCCCACGTGCTAGGTCCTTGATAAAGATGAGGAAGAGCAGAGGGCCGAGCACTGAGTCCTGTGGCACCCCACTTGTTACACCTTCCGGTTTTGAAACATGACTACCCATCTTAACACTAAAGGTTCGCCCTGCTAAGAAACTACTTATCCATTGTCTTGCCTTTCCAACAATTTTCATAGACTGTGGTTTGACGCCCAGAAACCTGTGGTTCACGGAATCAAACGCCTTGCTGAAGTCCAAGTAACAGACCGCAATCGGTTGCCCTTCGTCCAGACGCTTGGTTACCTCATCGAGGAACAGCAGGAGATTCGTCAGACAGGATCGCCCTGCCACAAACCCATGCTGAGCATTTGATATGAGGTTGTGTTGAACCAAATGCCTAGAGATCTGTTTCCTGACTATTCGCTCCAGGCACTTACACAGTACTGAAGTCAAGCTAACTGGCCGGTGATTTTCGGCCTTTTGCCGGGGTCCACTCTTGTAAATCCTTACCACTGTTGCTCTCCTCCAGTCTCCCGGCACAATTCCCTCTCTAAGCGACGTTTCATACAGCTTCGTCACCGGAGCCTTCAGGACCTCGGAAAGAGGCTGAACGATTGCTGGATGAATCCCGTCTGGACCTGCTGCTTTGTTTCTATTCAAAGTTTGCAACTCCGCGTACACTTATTCTTCTCCTACAGTAAGTTCGGGTATTGGAGGCGCCTGTGGACCCTCCATTCTTTCCTCCAAACTATTTTCTGGTCGATATATGCTCTTGAAGAATTCCAAGAGCGTGTCAGCCTTGTCTTCGTCGTTTAGAGCTAGTCGTCCCTGTGCTCCTTCCAAAGTTGCTACGCTCTCTCTCTCATACGTTTGTGAGATTGTACGTAGGCGTAGAATCGCTTTCGGTTTGTGCGGACCGGCGCCGCTAACCGACGCTCGAAAGCATATTTCTCCACTCTTTGGATCTCTTGAGCCCTGTTCCTAGCCATCTTATAGCTATTCCATGCCCCCTGAGTTCTGGACAGCTTGTACGCCGCTCATCGTCGCCTACGAATAACTATGGCCTTGCGGACTTTTGACTTCCACCATGGGGGTAGATTTCTACTGCTTGTCACCGTCAGGGGTGCGAACTCATCTGTAAGTTCGAGTAGCCTCATCTTGATGGTCTCCCAACGTTCATCTAAGGAGACATTTGTGTGTCTCGGTGTCCACTGAATTTCCTCCGCTACCCTCTTTAGTTCACCTATGTTGATTCTCCCATAGAGCCGACGTAACACGATTTCCTTCGGCGCCTTGCTTAGTCTTAGTGTGACCCTTAGGACTACATGATCACTTTTTCCAAGTGGCTCTTCCCACTTGATTTCCTTAACGTCCTGATGGTGCTGCGTTATGATTAAGTCAAGGAGAGACGGGTGCTGTCCAACTCTGTGTCTAGTGGCCTGTGTCACATGCTGCGTAAGTGCATGTAACTGGACCCACTGCAGAAACTTGTCGCCCGTTGATCCCTTTGGTGCGATCCCGCTTTCCCGGTTAATTTCGGGTAGGTTGATATCCCCATATAAGATGAACTCCTTTGTCTGTGCCAGCCTCGCATCCAGCATTTGCAAGAGCTCAACATCTTCCTCATCTGTGGCTAGCGGTGCCCTGTAGATACAGATAATGCATACTGTACGCCCCTCGATCCTGATAAAGCAGGATCTGGCCTGTACATTACCGGAGACTAAGTTGAACGGAGCCTCCCAATGGCCTATGTCGGTCCGTATTAGAAGTGCCACTCCGCCCCCCTGCCTTCCATCCGTTCTACCCTGTCTGCAGCCAGCGTATCCCTGGAAGCGCATGTCAGTATATGGCTTTATCCAAGTTTCTGTCAACGCAACGACATCAGACTCTGCGATCCTAGTCGTCAACTCCCCTATTTTTCCCGAGAGGCTGCAGGTGTTGTTGTACCATATTGACGGTTCCCTGGTCCTCGTTACTGAATTCATTGCTAATTCTAAAGCTAGGGTATCCTCGGGCGCAATCTCCGAGGTGATGCCCCGTTTTTTGCCTCTAAAGGTGTCGGCGGTGTAGCATCTTGCATATCGAGTGACGCTCTGAGTTTCGTGGCTTTTTCTTTTCCACCCGTCGACCCGTTGTCAGGCTCGACATGCACAAAGGACGTTACTCCCTTTTGAGTCACCGTACCAATGGCCCGGGATGGTCTTGCGACCACCTCGGCCCAACTGGTTTCCTCGGCTTTTCCCTCTGATACCTTCAACTTCGTTGGTTGCACCAGAGAGGACTTTTTGAGAGTCTCCTTTAGAATCGGGCTGGCTGGCTGCACGTTCTCAACACCAACCGGACTGAATGCCCTGTGAGTCCCCTTCTTTTTGGTCTTTCGAACTTCCTGATCTTTGGCTTTTTGTATACCGGAACCTGAAGCCACGTTTGGTACCTGGATTACTCCTTGGGCCTTAGGTGTTGACTTCCCAAAAGGAGTCATCTCCAGTTTCGCTATGTGTAGCTTCGGCCTCTTAAGATCAGGTGTGCCCGTTCTCGGCGAGACTATGGCATTAACCGGTTTGACAAAAGCTGGGCTGTCGGGTGGAATCCGAACCATTCCCTGCGTGTTGCCCTCAACTGCTCCCGCCCTGGACAGCAGCATATCCCTCCAGTAGACACTGTGGAATACAACTACCAAGGGTCGTGGCGGCGCTGGTTGTGCTCCACGCCATAGTCCTATTCGATGGCACTTGACTATTGGTGTCGTAGGAGGTAGGCCAGCCATCCTAACAACCTCAGTCACATGCCGGCGGTTTTCCTCCTTCCTGATTCTACCTTCTTTTACGATGTTCTCCCTAAGGTTATGAAGTAGCAGTCTTCTACTTCTGTCTGCCATGACCTCAGTGTCACGCTTCATGCGCTGCACCTCAGCATCTAGGCATTTGACCTGCTTCTTGAGGGATTCCACTTCCGTCAGAAGGCTTTTCCCCACGTTGGTGAATCCTGCTACCTCTTTGCCTTCTTTGCCCTTTGGCTTGGGTTGCCGTTTTTATTTTTGTGCTCTGGCACCCGGTTTTCCTTTCCCTCTAGGCTATGGATCGAACTGGCTCTCTCTAGTCTTGGTTCCAGCTTCACGTTCGTGTCCCCTTTCCCTAGTTCGCCTCGAATTATACGCGAGCACTCGCTTGCAAACGCAAAGCAGTGGGCGCATATCCACTTGAGCGATGGGTACTTGATGTGCAGTTCGAAGTTTTTCTCTCCCAGCTTGGAGCACTTTTGATGAAACCAAATGCAACACTGGTCGCATTGAATTCCCTCATCTTGCACCCGGACGTGCATTTCTTGTTCCCACAGCTTACTGCCTGACCAATGGGATCAACCTCTGTCCCATTCATTTCGTCTCGAACGCCAGTGGGACAATAACACAACATTTTGAACAGACACAAATGGTACACTAAGGCAAGTGCAGTAAACCCGCACACTAAAAAGTTCCACAAAAATGGGACACTAGAAAAAGCGCCACAAAAAGATATTAGCACTGACACCAACAAAAAACACCAAAAGGACACCGAAAGGTATATTCAGTTTTTGAAGAGAATAAACTCTTCTGAAGAGAGTGAACTCTTCAAGAAGTACGCGTACCGAAATACTAATTACGGTACGTTAGTTTGGCGAAATAACATGTGTTTATCTACCAAACAATGAAAAAATGCTAAACGCTGAGAGCAATTCGAAAATTCAAACCACGCGGCAACTCACAAAGTCATCTTCAGTTCAGTTCAGTTCAGTTTGTACAGGACTTTATGTGGCTAGAGCCAATCATGTGTCCAGATAGTTGTGCTGTCGGCGCGTTTCCATAGCTCCCAACACTGCGTGATTTTCTTCTTCCGAAAGGCAGTTCAGTTCAGGTCAGGTTGCACAGGACCGTTAGTGGCCGAGGCTAATTGAGCGTTCAGATTACGTTCAGTGGTGTGCAATGGATTCGGTGCCAGCCATTGTGAATATCGTAGGTTCTTACCAACGGCTCAGTTTGATTAACTATTCCACCCACACAGTTTTGCTATAGGGGGAAATAATCGAAGCATCTCACCGTCCAGGCTAGAGACTACCGTCATGATGACGTCCCCTCTGTGTACTTCTAATATCAGGTACTCACTAGATCCCGATAATGACCTAAAGAACAGACGGCAAGCCAAATGCTCCTACAGTTGCCAGAAGATTTTGGAAGTCAGTGGGACTGGTAAGGTACGGCTTTTGCTAAAACAATGTTGGCCACGTTTATGTAATATAGCTACACAGGAAGTTGTACCAGCTGACGGAGCTAAAGTTGATGCGTCAACAACATATTTATGAGCGGAACAAAAACCCAAGAGAACGACTGGAAGTGTCATTACCCAGTTAGAGTTGTCAGCAGCGGTTGTAACAGCCGGTCTTGGAAAATCCCCCTATTTCCCTCGTGATTCAGTGTTTTTCCCAACATCACTCTTTTGCCTACACTGTTGACTTGTCCTTACGAACTGGTTGTTTTTCTGGACCATTTGTTGTTTGTTCGCTCCCAGAGCGCTACTTTGGCACATCTTTGTTCAGGACCTGCGTGACGCACGTGCTGTTTGCTCACACGCTGCTATTCGGTTTCTCGCTGCTGAGTCCTTGTGATCGTATTATTGAGGTTTGTATATTTTTTATGTCATTTTTCATGTAATAATCTAGTATCGTAGAATATCACGAATAATCGTCTTTTGATTTCGGGATCCGTTGCGAATTCGGCTACGCACTGCTCAAACGTTCGTTACAATACTCAATAGATCAATTTGGAACGAGGAAAAATCACGCAAAATGCCAAGAAAAGGGTCAAAAGCAGTCGAATCCGGACAGGAAGTAATACGGCAAGTCTCTGGGGAGGTTTTGGGTACATATGATTCTTTAGTTAAAGCTAGATCGCCTAGTTTTGTCAGTGCCAGTTCATGTGTTAATGAGAGCAATATTGATCGTAAGGATGTCGATTTATATAAGCTAAGAATACTAAACCTAGAGCAACAGTTACTATCGGCTAGACTACAGGCGCAGGAAGCAGGGAAGAACTGTACACAGAAAGAGCGAGAGCATGAGACCAGTGACTTCGACACTTCCGATAGATTAAGATGCAATAAGGTAGGGAACCCCACGCCGGTCGCTGACTACAAACCACCATCGATCGATTTGCCAAGAGTGGAACTAACGGTTTTCGACGGGCGATCCGAACACCACTGCAAGTTTGTCAAGCTGTTTGAGACGTTCGTTGAAAATAAGGTAACCGACCCTGGGCAAAGGCTTCTCTACCTTACTCACTACTGCCGAGGCCGAGCACGAGAAGCTATCGACGGGTGCACCATGCTCGATCCAGAACAAAGCTACACAAGGGCAAGGAAGATCCTAAGGGACTTTTTTGGCCAACCTTTCAAAGTAGCCCGTAACCTAATAGAGGGCGTGATGGTAGAGGCAAAGAGAACCAAGGGCGACGTCTACACCATGGCCGACCTGGTGATTAAGGTGCAAAACTGCTCAATAGCCCTCGACCATTTAGGTTACAGGGCTGACCTAGACGCCATGCACACTTTGGAAGGCATAGTCCGTCACCTCTCTCCCGAACTACAGGGTCGGTGGGCGGAAGAAGCTGAACGGATAAGCCGAAGCGACAGAGAAGCCAACTTCGAAGACCTGACTGAATACTTAGACAGGCAAACGAAGATAGCTGACAGCAGATTCGGCCGACTCATCCGGGACAGCAACCGAGCAAACAAGCTCGGTACTAGCCAAGTCCAAACCCCTGTACGGGAAACATCCAAAGTACCAGCCTTGGACCAACACACACGTCATTTCACGAGATGCTACGGTGCAACCCAATTGCAGATCCTGTGGTACTAGCCATGGCCTACCAGAATGCCCCAAGTTCGGCAACGCCACAATAGACGAACGGTGGGGAATGGCGAGGATAGCAGGAGCATGTTTCATCTGTCTCAACACCACGCACCGGGCAGCAGCCTGTAGAACAAGGAATCGATGTGGTTACGAGGGCTGCACGGGCAGACACCATCGGCTGCTGCATCAGGCGAGAGTAACCATATCCGAGGCGAGTAACAAGCCCAGCGTGATTTGTTCAACTTCACAATCTGCCAGTAGGCGTGACCGTGGGAGTAGTGACTCCGACTGGGATAGTCAAGGCGTTGGCTTTCGTTGATAGTGGATTCGACACCACTTTAGTGAAAGAGCGGTTTGTCGACAAACACCAACTGGCTAAAGGTGCGACGTCGTTAGCAGTGAGCACGGTGGGCGGAACACAGGTAATGACTGCCGGTAGATTAAGGCTGCAACTCATCTCTCTAGACACTAACGAGGAAATTGAACCAACGGAGGCATTCACGTTAGCGGATCTCCCCATGCGAGCACCAAGGTCGGTGAACTCAATCTTGACAAGGTGGCCCCACCTGCAGGATGTAACCGTTGTAGACTGGGAAGATGATGAAGTGGATCTCCTCATCGGCTTCGACGTGCCAGAGGCGCATTGGGTGCTTGACCAGAGAGTGGGCGACCGCCAGGCACCTTATGCCGTACGCACGGCTCTGGGATGGATGTTATACGGTCCAGTAGGGGAACGCGGTTCCGTGAACTACTTATCCGCCGAAACGGACCGCATAGAGTATCTGCAACGGCTGTATGAAAAGGAGTTTCATGACATTGGAGACGAAAGACCGACGTTGTCTCGAGAGGATCACTTCGCTCTACAAACGGTACGGCAAGGCACTAGAGGCCTCAAAAACAGTTCGAGGTTCCCCTCCCATGGCGCACATCGGTCGACCCGTGGACTGACAACAGAAATGATGTTCTCCAACGATTACTACGACTAAAAGAACGCTTCATTCGAGACCAGAATCTGTGGGAACGATACGCGGATTTGATGAAGCGAAACGAGACCCTCGGTTACGTTGAAAAGGTGCCTGTTAGCACCGACAGCAAAAGGGGTATCTGGTATCTGCCTCACCACCCGGTTATCAACCCCAAGAAACCCAATAAACTGCGGGTGGTTTTCGACTGTGCGGCTTAGTTCCAGGGCAAGTCGTTAAACGATCGCCTACAACAGGGGCCTGACTGGACCACTCCACTGATCGATGTTTTGTGCCGTTTCAGAGTGGGTAAAGTGGCTTTGTCTGCCGACATTAGGGAAATGTTCCATCGGGTGAAGATTCCGGTAGAAGAACGAGATGCTTTGCGTTTCCTGTGGTGGGAAGGGAGCGACCGGGACAACGCAATGGTGAATTATAGGGTGACCGTCCACGCTTTCGGAGCCATATCGTCACCATTTTGTGCGAACTACGCCCTCCGAGAACCAGCGCACAAACATGGCGATCCAGTACATCGGACGGTGGTAGATAGCATCAGCAGCGATTTCTAAGTAGACGACTACCTTGGGTCATTCGATGATGTGGAATCAGCTCTAGAGCAGTTCAGGGGTCTGACGAGATTGCTGGAGGGGGGCTGCTTCCATCTAGCTAAATGGATGTCGAACGCTTCAGAAGTGCTGAAGGTCATCCCGTATCACGAAAAGGCCGAGAGGGTAAGATATTTGGACGGCTCTCCACTTCCTATCGAGCGCACCTTAGGGATACAATGGGACGCGGAAACGGACGATTTTGTTTTCGAATTAAACGTTCCCGAGCTGCCAACAACCCGTCGTGGCATACTATCTGCCGTCTCAAGTTTGTTCGACCCGCTCGGTTTCGTCTCACCATGGCTGCTACCCGGAAAGATCTTGCTGCAGCGGCTGTGCCGTAAGGAAGTTGATTGGGACCAGTCACTGGACCGAGGGGACCGGTTGGACTGGGAAGAATTTTTGAACACCTTGAAGAATTTAGGGGACATAAGAATCCCACGATGTTTGACTCCTGGTCATACGACACGGACTGGAGAACTACATGCCTTTTCCGATGCATCCGAAGTCGGTTATGGAACTGTGGTGTACTGACGATGGTACGCATGAGATGGACAATATACCACGAGGATCCTGTTCGCCAAAGCCCGCGTTGCTCCACTGAAGTCGTTCTCAATCCCATGCCTTGAACTCAGCGCAGCCATGTTGGCAGTCAGGGTGGTGCAAGCTGTGAAGAGATGTTTCGATCTCTACATTTGGTCGGTGAGCTTCTGGACGGATTCAACGATAGTACTTTACTACATTAACAACGTCCGGAGCCGGTTTAGTACTTTCGTTGCTAACCGGCCCACGACTATCCACGATGAATCAACCACGCACCAGTGGAATCATGTCAGGTCTGGAGATAATCCAGCCGACCTGTGCTCCCGAGGTGCGAAAAACTTCAGGCAACTGGACACGTGGACAAGAGGGCCAAACTTCCTGCACTTGCCCAAACAGGACTGTCCCGTGTTCGAAATAAAACCCCCTACGGAAGTGGAACTGGAGATCAAAAGGCGTAGTGATAGCAACCAACGTCGTCGAAGCGTCGTCCATTTTATCGCGACTGGTCAGGTTTTCTTCCTGGATGAAGACGCTTCGTTCGCTAGTTTGGTTAACCAGGTTCAAGATAAATTTACTAGTCATGAAAGGGCTACGGCCCTCAGGTCGGATACGGGTCGGCCCGATAGGTCCCGATGAGCTACAAGCGGCAGAGTACGATATTTTCAGAATGATACAACGCGAGGCTTTCGCCGGAGAACTCAAGAGGGCGGAAGAAGTGGGGCCGACCAATGAAGACATGCCATCTCCAAGAGGCAAGCTGAAGCGTTTAAACCCCAAACTCATCAACGGACTGCTGCGGGTGGATGGTAGGCTGACCAACGCCCAGCTGAACTTCGACACAAAGTATCCTATACTGCTGCCTGCGAGACAACCTGTAGTAGAGCTAATGATTCAACACGTCCACGCCATGGAGGGACATGCCGGGGAAAGTCACGTGACGAGCGTCATCCGAAAGCGTCTTTGGTTGTTGAGAGGACGAGAGACTGTAAAACGCGTAATCCGACGGTGTGTGCAATGCAGGAGACGCAATGCCATAGCAGGCAAACAACTCATGGCCCCACTACCAGAATGCAGGGTGACTACGGGCTGGTGGCCGTTCAGTGACACCGGGTTAGACTATTTCGGGCCCTTGTGGATCAAGTGCGGGAAAAGATTAGAAAAGCGATACGGATGTATCGTGACGTGCATGAAATCACGTGCGGTACACCTAGAAGTCGCACATTCGATGACGACCGATTCGTTTCTACGGGCCTTGCAAAGATTTATCAACCGACGAGGCGTACCGGCCGATATATACTCAGATAATGGATCGAACTTTGTGGGCGCTCACCGGGAATTGCAGCGTTGGCACAAGAACATAAACAGGGACGAACTGCAGAATCGAACCGTGGCCTACGGCATACGATGGCATTTCAACCCCCACAGGCCAGCAACCGAGGCGGCGTATGGGAACGCATTATCCGGTCCGCCAGACGGATATTGTTGTCAATCATCGAGCAGCAGCCGTCCGACGACGAGACGCTGAACACCGTCATGACTGAGGTGGAGCGAATCCTGAACAACCGCCCCCTGGTTCCAGTATTGAACGGCGACCCCACCCACCTGGCGCTCACCCCGAACGACTTATTGACGCTAAGGTCGAACGAGGGTTTCCAAGGGCCGGTAAACCTTCGTGGGAGCTACCTCCACGGATGGAAGCAAGCGAACTATCTGGCCAAGGTCTTCTGGAGGCGATGGCTACGGGAGTACCTACCGGCTTTGCAGACTCGACAGAAGTTGCTGGCCAAAACAAGACCATTCAAAGTTGGGGACGTGGTTATGATCGCCGACGAACGCGCACATTTCAGCGCTTGGTCTTTGGGAGTAGTTACGGAAACCATCAAAAGCACTGACGGAATGATAAGAACGGTGAAGGTGAAGACAGCTAACGGAGTGCTCATTCGTGACATACGCAGTATTAACCTACTCGAGAGCGAAGACGGAGGAGCTGATAACCCTGAGGCCTAGTAAACCTTTTCACACTAGTAATCGAGGTGGATAAAGAAACACCATATATACCACACAATCTCCGTCAAACACGTTAAGGTGCTCGCGGTCCTTTCGTTGACATTACAGAAGGTTCTTTCCGATATGTGGTGATGAGTGCGATTCCATTGTACATCCCGATACATACACGCATGCACGACGCACTCTACATCCCGTAAACCCATCATACATGTGACAGTGTTCTTTGTCTGCCTTTTGTTGACGCTACCGAATGCCCCTTGCATATGTGGAAGTAGCGGAGCTCAGGTCACACACACATGCTACATTTACTCGTTTTTCTTTCCACACAGTCTTCTGTTGACATCGCAGAAAGTCCTCCTTCGATGTGTAATCATACCTGTGATTTCATTGTAACCCCGGCACACACACACACACTCAAGCACGTACATCCATGACCGGACGGCCCCTTACGAGGACAACGTCTATGTGACCATTCACGCCCGCCATCGGTCATTTGGTCTTGTGGAAGATGTAGACTAGCCTCACGTCTATGTATCCGATGGATTAGGTGTGACCAGTAGTAGAACGTCGACGACGAACATTAGACGCGCGCACTGACAGCAGGGCCTAGGCAGGTAGGAAGAATCAGTACCTGTATACCGAACCTTTGACTCTGCTAAGGATCCAGGAGGATTTTGGTGGGCAGTGTAACAGCTGGTTTTGGAAAATCCCCCTTTTTCCCTCGCGATTCAGTGTTTTTCCCAACATCACTCATTGCCATACACTATTGACTTGTCTTTACGAACTGGTTGTTTTTCTGGACCAATTGTTGTTTGTTCGCGCCCAGAGCGCTACTTTGGCACATCTTTGTTCAGGACCTGCGTGACGCACGTGCTGTTTGCTCACACGCTGCTATTCGGTTTCTCGCTGCTGAGTCCTTGTGATCGTATTATTGAGGTTTGTATATTTTTTATGTCATTTTTCATGTAATAATCTAGTATCGTAGAATATCACGGATAATCGTCTTTTGATTTCGGGATCCGTTGCGAATTCGGCTACGTATTGCTCAAACGTTCGTTACAGCGGTGAGCAAAACGTTGGGCTGGCGACAGAAAGGCTCAACCATACCGCTGGCTGCTGTATGATATGCCATCGTACGGGAACTGTGACAGCCTAACAAACGCAACACCCCTCCAGGTAGTTGTGGCCAAAACCATGCTCCGCGATCCGTAGTTGCCCATGTAGGGCAACTACGCTCTGAAACCCAAAGTTCCATAATAGCAGCCATTACGGTTTTTGCTTCTACATTGGCAATGGGGACAGCCTCTGGCCGACGGGCGGTAATGGTGCCTTCCTTTGCATATATCTTGATTGTAGCTTACTTTCGCCCGAAACACCTCTGTTCGAGGTGAGTAAATGTCGTACTCAAAGCCTCTAGCCACTTCCCAGCCTTCATTTACATCCTTCTTCGCGAACGAAAAACAATGTTAGGTGAGGGGACGACCACACACCTTGCGAACCGGCAAAATCCTACCCTACATGGACACAGCCTTCCCCTTTTGCCTAATTTTTGCCCCTGTCGTAATTCATAATCAAGTTTCTTCATCGTTCCATGGCCTTAGGCAGCTTGGAGATTTCACATAGAGGCTAACCGTAATGATCAGTTGTCATCTGAGCAGGATGTATGAAAAATGCTTCGGGTTCTCAAAAGTATTTCCTCCCCCACACCTAATGATCTTTTTGCTTCCTCTACTGGTCCCCTCTGTAGTTCCGTTGGTAAACTTAGCACCATTGCCTCTAATTTGTCCAGCGCATTCTAGACCATACAATAGTCTAGGTGGTTCAGAGAGCAGCTGCGGTCTTGCATCTTTATCACCGGATTGACTAAAGAACTAAATGTGCCCCTGGAACCTTTTTAAGCAGATAATACATAACCCAATAGATTCTAAGCGACCCTTGATGATCGTTTATGCAGGTCTTCCAGAAATGCATGTGCTCGGACACAGTCCTTTTCGAGATCCAGCACCGAGCACCCGTGGGTCATTCCCGTGGCCTTTCAATGGTATTGATGAATCAGGTAAAAATCCTGTTCTGAATCGGGTGCTGCCTGTTCTACAGGGCTCCCGTATTGTCTTGATGAATATGCAATGCCGATCCGAACTCTCGTCAAACGGAGTCAGTTCCTCTCTGGGTAGATTAAGTGGGTGTGTTCCGCTTGCAATAATCTATTTCGACCATCCCAAAGCGTTGCCTGGCTGGTTGATCTCAAGCTCCGTTGTTGCCAGGATCCCCCTTTCGATTCCGTCTCCAAGAATACCCAGTCCTGGCTGACTCAGCTTCTTCCTTAGCTGGGCTACTTTATTGTTCTAACTCCGCTACTCTCAACCTAAAGGTAACATCACGCTCAAATTCTATATCTTCTACCGAAATACATGAATTTGCACCGAGAGGACTAGTAGGCCTAGCATTATCCAACGAACCAGTGTCTGCCAAAAATATCCCAGGGATTTGCGGAGTTACTTCCTGCCATTTCCACTTTGCAATTGTCCCAATCTCCGCTTTGCTAATCGGGTTTATATAAAACATTCCAAGTTGAGTACCATAAAACTATTCAAATTGTGAGTGATGTGTAGCTAAAATATTGAATCTCAAGGTCAGAACAAGACCGATTCTTTGGTTTTACCGTTGTGGATTGACAAATAGAAAGCATGCTAATTAAGCATAAACGTCAGTTTCAAGGCCAGACAAGCAACAAGAAGAAAAAGAGTTCAGCAAAAGTCACCGTCAAATACGACCATCACGGCAATCAGGTGTCGAAGCGGAAGAATGCCCTGGCACGCATTAGCAGGGTGTAGACAAAATTTCAAGAGTTGTGACTGATTAGAGAACAGATAACACAGTCTAAAAAGTGAAAGTTTGTGAGGGAGCTTGGGATGTACTTCCACACACGTGCCGTAAAAGGGTCCAATAGCTGAAAATACATATATCCAGTGTGGCATGCCTTGAAGTCAAGAAGCAGTGAACGGGTGCAAGGCTAAAGCCCGAATGTTCCCGGATAATATTAACAATAACTTTTATCAGTATTATAAATAACATCTACTAATGATAACAGTTTATTCCGGATAACTCCGAGGCATGCTGCAATGCAAGATCATACTGCATAGTTGAAAGCTGAATCAAAGTTTCAGGGGGAATGTACTATTATGTGCCAGCCACTGAATGTAAGAGAAAGCATTCAAACAATTTCTTGTGGTACCGCCCGGAAAATTTAAACTCAAGGCCAGGTGGTCGAGCCGGCCGAGGGTAGGGTGTAATTTTCCTGCCAAAGTGTGGAGTGGATTGGGTATAGTAAGGATTCACGCAAATCCTACGGGAGGAAGACTGTCCTTCTAGAGGACCGGACTGGATTGACGGATATATGAGTAACGTGAAGGAGAAAAACTCCCGGAGGAGTCGTAATCAAGCCATAGCCCCTTTCAGGTATAAGAGGATTAGGATGTGAAATCAGACTATGGAAAGAGGTGGCATTGCGCATACAGAACAAGAAAAATCAGTCGAGAAAAACAGTTGTGACTTTCAGTGACCGCGTATCGGTTGAACCAGTTGTATAACAAACGGACAACATATCTGGGCTGTGGCTGCCAGGGTGATGGCGAAAGAAGTGGCCGGATAGAAACATGTAGACCATGAGTGGATTGTTTGCTCTCAGAATAAAGAATATAATGCATCGACATGAAAATGGAGACTGGCGGTAAACCAGTGATTGGGGCCTAACTACAACAGTGGAAAGGACATGGCTGGCAAAACGATGCGGCAACGGTTAGGAGACTAATAATTTGTGTTCTCCATAGAAGACGGACCGCCCGATAGCGACGAAACAGATTTTTGCGGTACAGGAGCTTGTCAGGTGTGCATATGTGGGACATGTTACCTTGGCAGATGAGGATATTACAAAACAACAGCCCTAAGTGGAGGAACAGTGGAACTGGCAAAAAAGCAAACAAGCACAGAATGGTCGATTATTGCAATACCTGGAGGTATATTTCGCAGTGACATATACTGCTTGAAGATTATGGTACGGAAGTGAATGGCGGTAATAAATGCGCCAGTTTTTGACCAAGTCGGTAAAAGTAGCAAAAAGGGGTGAGCTTTGTCTTGGAGAATGGTCAGGTTTACGAACAAGACCAGTGAATAGTTTACCATTAAATCGCGGGGAAGTGGACCGTGAACAACGAGCCAAGACATTTGATGGATTTTTAAGTGTTCGATGATTATGCACCAAAAAAGTAAATTTTGCCGAGCATAAGTAAATGCAAGTCATTATGACAAATTTGGAGGTGAGCACGATGGAGAGTCCATGTTAGCTGGAGGAAAGAGCAGCATGTTTGCGGCATTTCGAATATACGAACGTTCTATTGTTTGATTTTTTCAATCCGCAGTCGGTGCTAGCGGCTGGAGTTGACCGTGCGCTGGACACCCAACCCGAAAGCTACTTCTGGAGGCAAAAGGTGCTATCCACCAACCTTGTTGCGCCCGCTCGCCGTTGCAGACGTCTTGCACGCCCGATGTGCACCGGCCAAAGCAATGAATTCGACCGCGCCCCGCACCGGCTGGATATGCACGGGTAGTGTTGGTCATATAGCTGTAGAAATGGGGTGATCTAGGAGATTGCGAGGGATCCTGGAAAACAGGGTCAATGAGTGAGCGATGTAAGGATGGGCGGGTATCAGATTTTCAGCCAGAAGTATGGGCCAGATGGTTCGCCGATATAATCTTCGGTCACTCCAAGACACTAAAAGGGTGATAATCACCGGCTGGCGTATTTAAACAAGAATAAGGAGACGCAGCCTGGGTTGTTCTCGGCTGAGGATCAAGGGTCATTGGTGAAACAGAAATCTAGTAAACTAGACACAGACTACTTTGGGAAGAATGAGGGCAATGAGTGAACGAGAATACAAAAATAATGACCAACACTAAGGATAAGGATGATGATTTGGAATTGATTGTTGGTCACCGGAATCGGATTTAGTGTTGGAACGCTAGGGCAAAATAAAGGAGGGAAATGGGTTCAGTTCGGACCGAGTAAGGCTAATAAGTTACGATGGAGATATATAAGAGACGATACAGCGCGTGAATTAGGGAGAATCTAACAAGAGCGGCGTCAGTGATGTAAGTCATTCAATAGGATACTAACATACTGGCGACGGAGAAAGCATATGGGGCAGACGATGTCGACGTTGCATAGGATGTTACCTGGGTCACGCTTTCTTTATATTTTCATAAATCTTGGTTTTTCTCATAGATTTGTTCCAAAGTGGTGCACTTATGGGTTAATTGCAGTACTTTGGTGACATCTAAATATATTCTAAGGAGAATGTTGAAACGGTGTGGTGTCTGACAGGCCCGAACGACCTCAGGCAGTCTGTTACAAATGAGGGAGTAGACGGTGATGAGGAACCTTTCCCTTAGTTTTGTCCTGGAGTATGGAACCTTGGTAGTATGACTTCGGTAAAGAAGAGGGTATTGCCTTGATAACGGTTTATTTCGGATAACTCCGAGGCAAGCTGCAACGCGAGATCAAAAAGGGTACAATTGGAAGTGGAGTCCGAATTCTACGAGGGTGATTCAGGTGCGTGCGTTCGATTTAACATAGGAGAAGGTATGTGAATTATTCGTTATGGCAGCGTCTGGCAATTTTAAACTCAAAGTCGGGTGGTCCAGCCGGCAGAGTCAGAGTGGGGCTGGTCGGAAGTAGTAGGCTCTTACTCAAATATTACAAAAAGAGGGACTGCCCAACGACAGAATCAAGTAGAATTGACGGAAATTTCGTTCAACTTGAGGAAAAAGAAGTTTCCAAAGACATGAACCAGCCATATCGCACCGCGGAGTATGAAACGGCTTAGGATTGGTAATCAGACGATGAAAGGAATGAATTCGCGAGCAAATAACAAAGAAATTCCCTCGAAGATTACCCTTGTAACATTTAGCGACCGAATATCGTCTGAGTCAGTTAAATACCAATGAAGGACTCATCGGTAGAGGTAGATTGCCCAGATGATGGTGAAAGAAGTGGTCGGACGTAAACATGTAATCATTGAGCAGATTTTTTACTCGCAGAAAGGTGAAATGTGAAGCATCAACGTGAAAATGGGAACTGGGCGACAGATCAATTTATGATGCACAGACATGATAGTAGCAGGTACACGGTTTGCAAGGAGGCTGAGTACTTGGATGACAAGTAAGTATTTACGTAACGATTATCGTTATCTAAGGGCTGAACACGATAACCAGAGAGTTTCAAGGATCAAAACTGTCCGACAGGATTTACCAAAATAGAATGCCGGATATGAAAAAGCACCAAACAACCGATAAATACGTTTGCGAAGTTGGGCGGTGAAGTAGTTGACAGGTAAAATACTATCTGTTGATATTCTTGGTAAAAGGCGGATCATGTGATGGCGAAAGATCAAAACGCTGCTGTACAGATGTCTCTCAGATGTGGATGTCTGGGGAGGGCATGAATCTTCGCAAGGTGAGGATATTGCAATACTACAGCCGTGTCGGTGATCAGAAGGACTGACAGAGAGAGAGCGAACTGTCTCAATATCGTCGACTTTTAGAATGCTTTGAAGACAAATATTTTTCGGCGAAATATACTGTCTGAACATTGTAAGACGGAAGTGTACGGCAACAATAAGTGTGACTTTTCTTCAAACGCATCGGTAAATGTGATAGAAAGGGGCGAGTTTTATATTAGGGATTGGTAAAGTTTGCAAATGGGACAAGCTAGTGGTTTGGCACGAATCCTCGGGAGAGAGGATTATGAAAGGTAAGCCGAGTATGGTTATGGTTTTTCAACACGTGATAATTATGTGCAAAGGAGAACTAGAATTTGCCGGGCTTAAGAAGCGGTAAGGAAAGATGGCGGCGAGTACGGGGAAAAAAGGGGATAACCAAGGTACACGGTGGCATATTTGCAGCGTGGTGTTTAATGCCGCAACCGGTGCTGGTGAGTGGGGCTGATCGTGCGCTGGACAACCAAACAGAAACCTCTTTTATTGACAAGATGTGCGATCCGCCATCCTAGCTGCACCCGCACATGGTTAAAGACGGCCTGCAGGCCAGATTTGTGCCGGCCAAAGCGGTGGATCTGACCGCGCCCCGCACCGGCGGGTTTCGCACGAGTGAAATTGTCGTTGTCGCAAAGCTGTAGAGATCGAATAGTCCAGGAGCTTGAGACCAGGTTGCGAGGGGTCCTGTAGAGCAGAGTCTATGTGGTAGTAACGAAATGACGAGCAGGTATCGAATTTTCAGCGGTAAATGTGGGCCAGGGATTATGCCGGGCCATTGAAGGGAAGATAGACATCAGTGGTTGTCTGGAAAGATAAAAATAGAAAAACGCAGTCTGGGGTGCTCCCAGCTGAGGATCAGCGGTCAGTGGTAAAGAGAAACCTCTAGTATCCAGAAATTGGAACTGCTTGGTGAATGGTTCGACTTTGCAAAACACAAGGTTGTACACGAAAGATCAATAAAACTTGAGTGGTATATACGGCGACTTGCGTGGTACGTAGGTCTCGTGGCCCCCGACTCAGACCCGCGTGTCAGTAACCCAAACCAACTTCGTAAGCTCACTCCTCCGAAGTGTATGGATCATTGTTTGATACGAGTGTCAGGACGTCAAGCCGTTTGTTTAACTCCTCTTTTAATCTCGGCAAGTGGTTTATTGCACGGACACTTGGTGGAAGTTTATTACACATTTGTGAATATTCACCAATAAAGAAATTGGATCGTAGGCTGATTCTCGAGAACGGCACAATGACCGAATGACTGCTGTGTCGTAACAAATACGTTAAGCTTAATGGGTCTCGCACCACAGGGGAGGTTTTGCTGGATCTATGTTCTAATAATAAGTGGAAAAAGGATAAGTTGTTCCCTATCCGTCGGAGCCGAAGGGGTTCGGGGTGTAGCAGGTCACAGCGCTGTTTATAGTTGAGAGTAGACGAAAAGCCAACTATTTGCTTAGTAAAGGTGCGCCGAACATTTTATTGGTAATTCTGTCAATCTGGCGCATGTTGGAGCCAACTATTGAACTATGCTCTAGCAATGGTCTAACGTGTGTTTTATGGACAGTGGGTTTACTTTCGCGCCAACGGAATGTTTTCTGAACCAGTTCTATTAGCCAGCGGGACCTAGCAATTTGAGTGTCTGTTTGCTCCGAGAAGTTGAACGAACAGGAGTAGTATATGCCCAGGTCACGTACTGATGATTTGTTGGGGATCAGATGACCACCTATACTAAACGTTTCGGGAGGGACATGACACTTGTATGTAAGAATGCAGCTGTTGTCCGCCGAGAACTTCATTACACAATCGGTACACCATGAATTCAGCATCCGTAAGTCCCCCGATATTTTCGCTATAGCACTACCCAGTGAATTATGGCCGAAGGCGCACGACAACTTCACATCATCAGCAAATAAGAAACGGAGTTCCATAGCGAACCACGGTAAACATATCATTTATGCACATGAAGAACAACAACGGGCCCAGTACACTACCTGGGATCACACCGCTGGTTACAGGGCTGGGTGTGGAAATTGTGCCATCAACGTTTACTACTTGACTGCGCGAGGACAAGTACGATTCCAGCCGGGCATATAGTGGGTCAACAATGCCGTATGTCTTGGCCTCTGACAACAAACGAATACGAGACACCCGGTCGAAGGCGTTAGACATGTCTAAAAAGGCTGGGGTCACTGCCTTACCATCATTGGCAGCTATCGTAATAAGGTTCAGAAAGTCAGTCATACAAGTTGCGTGGGATCGATGTTTTAGGAAACCACACTGACCTTCACTTATGAGGTGATTTTTTAGAAGGTGGTCTGTTGGTTTAACTTTTATCAACCTTTCCATAATCCTCGATATACTGGGATATGATTCACAGGCTGGTAGTTGGCCGGGTCCTCCGGTGTTCCCTTCTTATGAATTGGAATAATAACTGAAATTTTCCACTGTATAGGGTACCAACTAAACCGCATAGACAAATTGAATAAATTAGATGAAATAATTGGGATGTCTGGGCCGCCCAATTCAAAGATGGTCGATAGTAACAAGTCCGATTCGGGGCGGAAAGACATTTTGATATTTGAAATTAAAGGCTCGGTTTCGGAGGGCAGGAATGTTACAAAAGAAAGTGGCTTGTATGATGGTACTGGTGGGTTGTAGAAAAATGGCGCTGTGTCACTAGTTAAGGAAAAAGCGATAAAACGTGTTAAGCGCTTCTGCTATGCCCATCGGTTTGTCGAGGTACGTGTTATTGAAAGAAATAGATGAAGTTGTTTTGGGGTCCCCCGACTTCATCAGTTTTGCAAGAATCTTGACTTTTTTGGAATGACATAAGGCTCTCTGTTTCTGTTGTATTATTTCGCCCTAGGAGTACAGTTTCATCGTTTCAGCCAAACGATTTAACTGCATAAACAGCGAAAATTCCCTTATTTTAAGATAAACGCGTTGGAGTCTACTTAACTTCAAGCTGAGACGAGACAATTCGTTGTCTTTAGGGCGGATTGACAATCCTTGTGACGGGGTTATTCGATTGAGGCATTGTTTAAAGGTAAAGTAGAGTTAGTTTGCCACCAGCTGGGGATCTGCACTTAGAAAGGTGTCCCAGTTTTGGCTGCGAATCAGAGAAGGCAGTATGTTCCAGCTGGCCTTATAATATGGTTTATGCGGGGGTGTCGGCCGTTTAGCTTTTATGGGCACTGTGAAGCACCAGTGGGCAGTTGCGTAATCACTCCCGGGTAGGTTATTCTGAACTGTCGTTATAACCCGGGTTAATCCTAGTGACAAGATTAGGTCAAGAGTGTGGTCGTTTCTGGTTGGGGAAGTGACGTGCTGCTTCCATCTTCCAAGGTTAATTGCATTCAAAAAAGGTAGTAAATGGCGTGGTGCTGTGAGTGATGTCCAGCATATTTCTGGTGCAATAAAGTCACCCGCTATCAATTTTGGGCCTACTTTAAGATCACTAATTGAGTTGAGTGCCTCGATAATTTGCAGGAAGCCGTCAAAACTAGATCTGAGCGGACGGTATACGCAACCTAGTATCAGTTCTTGACGTTCGACTTAAACGTTCAACCGTACAGAGTCGACAATGCCGTCTAGGATAGGATGCTGCAAGCGTGTCGCCCTGAAAGTTTTCTTTACATACACTAGACAGCCTCCACAACGTTGATGTGTTCCGCCCCTGCTGAAAGATTTGTAGCCGACAACCTCAATGTCCTCCACTAGATAGGAGTCCTGCTACCAAGATTCCGTCACTAGAATAAAGTCGTAGTCGTTTGATAATGCAGCTGGTCGTATGTATTGGATTTTGTTCCTAATTGAGCGTGCATTGGCCAATAACAATGTGAAAATTCGAGTGCCTCTGACGTCATCATTGATACTAGTACTTACAGTTCGTTGACCGCTGCATTTAACCTGAAAAGAATCATCAGCGCGGGATGCAAGCCCTCTTAAGTTGTTATTCGCAAAGGAAGGACTTGGGTCTGCATGTGGAATAATAAATGACGGTATTAGGTATTACACTACTATACGGCTGATTAGAACGGTTCATGTGAAGCATATATAGGTTAAAGATAAGATTTTTCCGCTGTATCCTCACTCTTGGGTTAATGAATAGCGACCACCACGGCCTCCCAAAGTCTGGGTCGTACCTGGCCTGCTAACGCTACAGCCAGCTTCTGATCTTTAAGTCCCACGCCGGACCGCAGCTCGAGTACTGCCCTCTGATATACACTCAAATGCGCAAGTCTGATAGACCAGCTATCGAAAGAGTTCAGTGATCCTTCACCAAGCACTTAATTGGCTCACCATCTCCCTTGAATTACAAAGATAAGTGTGAGCAACGTATGAAACTCAGTCTTTACCTTCTATTCAATCCCCTTCATTGTAGAGCACTTACTTCCATCACTGATCTATTTTTCGCTCAAGAAGCACCCACAACCTAATAGCAGCTAGTCAGTTTCTTGACTCAATCGCGTCGGAAATCCTGCGACAGCTGCAAAATGCAAAAAATGCAGCTGTCTTCAACATCCCTGATTGGTTAGACATCACATTGGTTAAGTATACTATACTTCAATCTGCGGGAGCGGCACACTTTCCATATCACTGCGGAAGACTGGGAAAAAGATCACAAAAGCAATCTTGTCCCCTTCTGTTCCAATTTCCTGATGAAAATATCGCTAGAGAATTCATCAATAAACAGCGTATGGGTGCGAGTGCTTCACAGTTTCAATCAATCAAGATACAAGCTGACAGAAAGCCCCTGCAAAGGGAAGTGATAAGATGTGCCGCTAAAAATTCCAATCACACTAGCACTAGGATCCAGAAGTCACCCTCTTCCCCAAGCACTTTATCAAGGATCGACAAAACTCCCCACTTTTCTGCCCCCAGAAGATTCACAGGGTTAGTTGTCCTAGACGAATCCATCCCCAGCTCCCCACAGCTCCCCCAGAGAAAAGACAACATATATCAACAACAACTACTGGCTCATCCCACGAGGGTCCTTACATTATGTCTCCAGCTCCGGACGACAGTTCCACAGCACTTCAGGTTCTCAGTGAAGTTATTATCTGTCCCCATAGGCCCCCGTTTAGAATCTACTGAATAACCCAGGCGTGTCACTAGTATGCCACTTATGTCGCAGGCAATAAATAAACGTCCAGAAGAGAGGGCCAACAGGAGGTCGGTTGCCGAGGCTAAGTCTTCGTGCGGGCAAGCGATACGGGGATGCACGAACAATGACAGAGATAGTTCCTTCTCTAGGCCAAAATTCGTCACCGACCGACTTCCCCATCGGGGATACCCCCGTATCTCTCAGCATATAAAACAAAGTAGCACTCCCAAGACGATAATAAAACAACGATGGAAGGCTACCCGTAATAAAAAAGATGGTATGATGAGCGAACTACTTTTATACCTAACTCCCGACCAATGAAATCTTTCCATCAGCCTAATACCCATTATTTCCATCTTTCTTACCTCCCCCCGTTAAACTATCCGAGCACATCGCATATCCTCCGTTCTATCAGAGGGTATCCAATACCAAGCCAGAGTGACCGTTTCTTCCATATGTACCGTGGGCTAAACATGACCCCATAACCTAGATATGCCTCATATAAACCATTCCAATCAACCGTATAGTAGTGTAATACCTAATACCGTCATTTATTATTCCACATGCAGACCCAAGTCCTTCCTTTGCGAATAACAACTTAAGAGGGCTTGCATCCCGCGCTGATGATTCTTTTCAGGTTAAATGCAGCGGTCAACGAACTGTAAGTACTAGTATCAATGATGACGTCAGAGGCACTCGAATTTTCACATTGTTATTGGCCAATGCACGCTCAATTAGGAACAAAATCCAATACATACGACCAGCTGCATTATCAAACGACTACGACTTTATTCTAGTGACGGAATCTTGGTAGCAGGACTCCTATCTAGTGGAGGACATTGAGGTTGTCGGCTACAAATCTTTCAGCAGGGGCGGAACACATCAACGTTGTGGAGGCTGTCTAGTGTATGTAAAGAAAACTTTCAGGGCGACACGCTTGCAGCATCCTATCCTAGACGGCATTGTCGACTCTGTACGGTTGAACGTTTAAGTCGAACGTCAAGAACTGATACTAGGTTGCGTATACCGTCCGCTCAGATCTAGTTTTGACGGCTTCCTGCAAATTATCGAGGCACTCAACTCAATTAGTGATCTTAAAGTAGGCCCAAAATTGATAGCGGGTGACTTTATTGCACCAGAAATATGCTGGACATCACTCACAGCACCACGCCATTTACTACCTTTTTTGAATGCAATTAACCTTGGAAGATGGAAGCAGCACGTCACTTCCCCAACCAGAAACGACCACACTCTTGACCTAATCTTGTCACTAGGATTAACCCGGGTTATAACGACAGTTCAGAATAACCTACCCGGGAGTGATTACGCAACTGCCCACTGGTGCTTCACAGTGCCCATAAAAGCTAAACGGCCGACACCCCCGCATAAACCATATTATAAGGCCAGCTGGAACATACTGCCTTCTCTGATTCGCAGCCAAAACTGGGACACCTTTCTAAGTGCAGATCCCCAGCTGGTGGCAAACTAACTCTACTTTACCTTTAAACAATGCCTCAATCGAATAACCCCGTCACAAGGATTGTCAATCCGCCCTAAAGACAACGAATTGTCTCGTCTCAGCTTGAAGTTAAGTAGACTCCAACGCGTTTATCTTAAAATAAGGGAATTTTCGCTGTTTATGCAGTTAAATCGTTTGGCTGAAACGATGAAACTGTACTCCTAGGGCGAAATAATACAACAGAAACAGAGAGCCTTATGTCATTCCAAAAAAGTCAAGATTCTTGCAAAACTGATGAAGTCGGGGGACCCCAAAACAACTTCATCTATTTCTTTCAATAACACGTACCTCGACAAACCGATGGGCATAGCAGAAGCGCTTAACACGTTTTATCGCTTTTTCCTTAACTAGTGACACAGCGCCATTTTTCTACAACCCACCAGTACCATCATACAAGCCACTTTCTTTTGTAACATTCCTGCCCTCCGAAACCGAGCCTTTAATTTCAAATATCAAAATGTCTTTCCGCCCCGAATCGGACTTGTTACTATCGACCATCTTTGAATTGGGCGGCCCAGACATCCCAATTATTTCATCTAATTTATTCAATTTGTCTATGCGGTTTAGTTGGTACCCTATACAGTGGAAAATTTCAGTTATTATTCCAATTCATAAGAAGGGAACACCGGAGGACCCGGCCAACTACCAGCCTGTGAATCATATCCCAGTATATCGAGGATTATGGAAAGGTTGATAAAAGTTAAACCAACAGACCACCTTCTAAAAAATCACCTCATAAGTGAAGGTCAGTGTGGTTTCCTAAAACATCGATCCCACGCAACTTGTATGACTGACTTTCTGAACCTTATTACGATAGCTGCCAATGATGGTAAGGCAGTGACCCCAGCCTTTTTAGACATGTCTAACGCCTTCGACCGGGTGTCTCGTATTCGTTTGTTGTCAGAGGCCAAGACATACGGCATTGTTGACCCACTATATGCCCGGCTGGAATCGTACTTGTCCTCGCGCAGTCAAGTAGTAAACGTTGATGGCACAATTTCCACACCCAGCCCTGTAACCAGCGGTGTGATCCCAGGTAGTGTACTGGGCCCGTTGTTGTTCTTCATGTGCATAAATGATATGTTTACCGTGGTTCGCTATGGAACTCCGTTTCTTATTTGCTGATGATGTGAAGTTGTCGTGCGCCTTCGGCCATAATTCACTGGGTAGTGCTATAGCGAAAATATCGGGGGACTTACGGATGCTGAATTCATGGTGTACCGATTGTGTAATGAAGTTCTCGGCGGACAACAGCTGCATTCTTACATACAAGTGTCATGTCCCTCCCGAAACGTTTAGTATAGGTGGTCATCTGATCCCCAACAAATCATCAGTACGTGACCTGGGCATATACTACTCCTGTTCGTTCAACTTCTCGGAGCAAACAGACACTCAAATTGCTAGGTCCCGCTGGCTAATAGAACTGGTTCAGAAAACATTCCGTTGGCGCGAAAGTAAACCCACTGTCCATAAAACACACGTTAGACCATTGCTAGAGCATAGTTCAATAGTTGGCTCCAACATGCGCCAGATTGACAGAATTACCAATAAAATGTTCGGCGCACCTTTACTAAGCAAATAGTTGGCTTTTCGTCTACTCTCAACTATAAACAGCGCTGTGACCTGCTACACCCCGAACCCCTTCGGCTCCGACGGATAGGGAACAACTTATCCTTTTTCCACTTATTATTAGAACATAGATCCAGCAAAACCTCCCCTGTGGTGCGAGACCCATTGAGCTTAACGTATTTGTTACGACACAGCAGTCATTCGGTCATTGTGCCGTTCTCGAGAATCAGCCTACGATCCAATTTCTTTATTGGTGAATATTCACAAATGTGTAATAAACTTCCACCAAGTGTCCGTGCAATAAACCACTTGCCGAGATTAAAAGAGGAGTTAAACAAACGGCTTGACGTCCTGACACTCGTATCAAACAATGATCCATACACTTCGGAGGAGTGAGCTTACGAAGTTGGTTTGGGTTACTGACACGCGGGTCTGAGTCGGGGGCCACGAGACCTACGTACCACGCAAGTCGCCGTATATACCACTCAAGTTTTATTGATCTTTCGTGTACAACCTTGTGTTTTGCAAAGTCGAACCATTCACCAAGCAGTTCCAATTTCTGGATACTAGAGGTTTCTCTTTACCACTGACCGCTGATCCTCAGCTGGGAGCACCCCAGACTGCGTTTTTCTATTTTTATCTTTCCAGACAACCACTGATGTCTATCTTCCCTTCAATGGCCCGGCATAATCCCTGGCCCACATTTACCGCTGAAAATTCGATACCTGCTCGTCATTTCGTTACTACCACATAGACTCTGCTCTACAGGACCCCTCGCAACCTGGTCTCAAGCTCCTGGACTATTCGATCTCTACAGCTTTGCGACAACGACAATTTCACTCGTGCGAAACCCGCCGGTGCGGGGCGCGGTCAGATCCACCGCTTTGGCCGGCACAAATCTGGCCTGCAGGCCGTCTTTAACCATGTGCGGGTGCAGCTAGGATGGCGGATCGCACATCTTGTCAATAAAAGAGGTTTCTGTTTGGTTGTCCAGCGCACGATCAGCCCCACTCACCAGCACCGGTTGTGGCATAAAAGACGCTTATTCACCCGCAATGCTCCAAATATGGAACTATCTCCCCCATTTATCGCCTATTTTTCATCGTACTTGTCTCCTTCTTCGTCACTTTAACTTACCGCTTCTTACGCCCGAAAAAATCTACCTTCCCTAAAACATAATTATCGCGGGGTTAAAAGGCCGTTCCCGTACTCGGCTTAACTTTCATGATTCTTTTTCTTGAGGATTCGTGCCAAACAACCCTCTTGTCCCATTCTGTAAGGTTGGTTAAGCCTTACATGCTGTTTCCTTATTACGTACGTTCGCTGATCCTTCCCAACACGCTTGGACCACCTGCTCGTTACAGTGGTACTCTGCAATATACCATCACGATCACCACGATATTGTTTCCCACAACCCATGAGAAGGAGAACAGTATAGGTAGGGGGAGAGTGGTTAGTGTATATTGGAGAAGCGTGCGTCGAGCGTGCACGAGCAGCGTTCAATGGGGCACCGCGCTTGGTGGCGCGAGTTCACATAAACACTGATGTTTGTTTAACAAATAATCAGGGTTGAATGCCACTATCATGCGCAAACTTAACCAATCCCCGAGATAAAGCTCGCTCTTATTTTATCACAGTTATCGATATATTTGCAAAAAGTCACATTTATTGTTGCCACACACGTCCGTCCCACAAAGTCCAAACAGTATATTTCACTGAGGAATATTTGTCTCCAGAGCATCCCATCAGTTGGCTTTATTGTGATAGTTCGCTCTCTCTATCAGTCCTTCTGATCACTGACACGGCTGTAGTATTGCAATATCCTCACCTTGCAAAGATTCATGCCCTCCCCATATACTGACATCCGTATCGCAGCTTTTTGATCTTTCGCCATCACAGGATCCATCTCTTACAAAGAACACCGGCAGATAGTATTTCGCCCTTCAACTACTTCACCGTCCAATTTCACAACCGTATTCGTCGGTTGTGAGTAGCTTTTTTACATCCTATATTATCTTGGTAAATCCTCTCAGACAATTTTGATTCTTGCATCTCTATGGTCTTCATGTTCAGCCCTTAGACAACGATAATCGAACGTAAATACTTACCTGCCATTTAAATACTCATCTGTGCAAGCCGTGTATCTGCGACTATCATGGCTACGCATCACAAATTTATTTGTCGCCCAGTTCCCGTTTCCGTTTTTGGGCGTCACATTCCGCCGTTATGAAAGTGAACAATGTGCTCAACGATTTACCGGACTCAGCCAATATTCAGTCGCTAAATAATACAAGGGTAATCTTCGGAGGAATTTCTTTGTTCTTTGCCTGCAAATTCATTCCTTTCATCGTCTGATCACCGATCCTAAGCCGTTCCATACTCCGCGGTGCGCTATGGCTGGTTCATGTCTCCTTTGGAAGTTGAACGAAAGTTCCGTCAATTCTACTTAATTCTCTCGTTGTGCAGTCCATCTTTTTGTAATATTTGATTTGGAATATACTTCTTCTGACCAGATGCACCCTCTCTCGGACGGCGACATTGTCTTTTGGTCCAACCCCAATTTTCATCAGACTAGCCTTAAGCGTGAAATCATATTAGGTTGAAAAATAATTCAGCATGAGTTCCATCACCGCGCATCCAGCTGTACAGTTCACCAACACGAGTAACATCTATCGCGCACCCTTTCAAACAGACAGCAAAATCCTAAGTAGAGCTCTGCTTGACCGCAGAATGCTACCTTCGGATGGCTTGGCCATCCGACATTGAGGGTAAAATGCCGGGCGCAGCCATAAGGAATAACTCACACACCTTCTCCTATACTTTTTCGAGTGCACATACCTAAATCACCCTCGCAGAATTCTGACTCCGCTTCCAATTGTACCGTTTGATCTCGCGTTGCAGCTTGCCTCAGAGTTATCCGAAATAAACCATTACTCCTTTCATTATCCCAGATATAACCGGAGCGTGGTTTATGGGGTGGGGGTAAATATCCGAATGACACCAGTGAGATGGATGATATTTCACTGGATAAAGAGGCAATAGGAAGAAAGTAAAAGGTTGAAAATACATAACTTGGCAATGTCTTGCATCAGGTACTGAGTGAAAACTGGATGATAGTCTACTGGACAAAGCAGAAGAGTTTGTAGTGAACTCCACCGTTCTGAGAAAATGCCTATTTTGTGGACAACATTTTGGACATATTTTCTCTATGATCTTTTCCGCTGTTTGACGTCGACCTCATAGTGTTGTCTGGTTGCGTACGTTTTACTGGGCTGACTTTTCCGAGGTTTCCTTCGACCTCGTTTCGAATCACTTTCGCTTTCGGTCGGTGGCCAATCATACGCGCTCGCGGTTCACTTTCCGCACAGCCGTTGCGTTTCTTTTTCCGTTTGATGTATCTCTCGTATCGGTACTATTTCGGTGCCACGATATATAGAATACAATTTGCATCTATAAGCCGACTTGCGTCTTCTCTATTCGTCGGATAGAGGGGACAACGTTGGTATTTTGCTGCTAGACCCAATAGGAGGCAAGTCTACCAGGAGCTCTCGAATGTCCTCCATAGTTTTGAGACAATTTTATTGGCTACATGTTACCTCTTGAACTGATGACGTTCTGAAGAATAGACAGCTGAAATTTGAGAGAATGTTCAGTATAGCGGCAGTCCTTTCAGCCCCAACAGCGCGAAAGGTTCAGTCAAAAGAAGTATTTCAAAAACCAAACATCGAAATATTTTACCCGCCTCGCCGCTTCCTGTCTTGCCGCCGCCCTGACGCATGTAATAGTATATTCGTTGATGGGCTCCTTAGAGCAAACAAGGCCAGCAATCCAAGTTAAACATCAATACAACTGCCACAATAACCCACTTTCCAGGTGCTTCTCGATGGTTTTCTTAAATCAGCGCGGGCAGTTTTGATTTTCCCAACCCATATGAAGATTTCCATTACCTTCTTCCGCAAACCGACTGTTTCACCCGTCGGCCAAAGGCTGTCCCCATTGCCAATAGAGAAGCAAAAACCGTAATGGCTGCTATTATGGAACTTTGGGTTTCAGAGCGTGGTTGCCCTACATGGGCAACTACGGATCGCGGAGCATGGTTTTAGCCACAACTACCTGGAGGGGTGTTGCGTTTGTTAGGCTGTTACAGTTCCCGTACGATGGCATATCATACAGCAGCCAGCGGTATGGTTGAGCCTTTCTGTCGGCAGCCCAACGTTTTGCTCACCGCTGCTGACAACTCTAACTGGGTAATGACACTTCCAGTCGTTCTCTTGGGTTTTTGTTCCGCTCATAAATATGTTGTTGACGCATCAACTTTAGCTCCGTCAGCTGGTACAACTTCCTGTGTAGCTATATTACATAAACGTGGCCAACATTGTTTCAGCAAAAGCCGTACCTTACCAGTCCCACTGACTTCCAAATTCTTCTGGCAACTGTAGGAGCATTTGGCTTGCCGTCTGTTCTTTAGGTCATTATCGGGATCTAGTGAGTACCTGATATTAGAAGTACACAGAGGGGACGTCATCATGACGGTAGTCTCCAGCCTGGACGGTGAGATGCTTCGATTATTTCCCCCTATAGCAAAACTGTGTGGGTGGAATAGTTAATCAAACTGAGCCGTTGGTAAGAACCTACGATATTCACAATGGCTGGCACCGAATCCATTGCACACCACTGAACGTAATCTGAACGCTCAATTAGCCTCGGCCACTAACGGTCCTGTGCAAACTGAACTGAACTGAACTGAACTGAAAACCATGACCTTGAACGTACTTTTGGTTGTTGTCATGGTTTTTGACGCCTTGCCAATTTTCATCACAACGAGTTGAAGGCATTTTCTGTCTAAAACTCCGTCACATGGAACCGTTTCTTCCAGTATACAGTGGTAAAACCGATGAAAGGAAATTTATTGTTTCATTCCACTACGTAAACTTAACTGTTTATGCTTTCGCTTTTCTTCCTTCTCTATTAACATTATTACTACTAATATTATTTTATAAGCTTCCACTGACCTTTTAACCACACCTCCTCGATGCTGACTAGAACCTCTACGTTTCACTTCCTACAGGAGAGCTGGCATTCGGGTGGCTACACTTTGCATGATCATTCGAAATTGAAGTCGACCTTACTTGAGTGAACGTGCGGGTTGTGGAGGCTTTACTCTATCGGAGTTTTGCTGTTGCTGCTCTCTCCGACGGCAATCCGATAAATTTCACGTGATTCGAATTCCCATCCACGAAGATCTCAAGACAAGAAAGGATCTCAAGAAGTCGAAGCCCGGCGAGACGCTGCAGCCGGCTCAGAGATGCAAGAAACTGGACTAACATTGGCGTCGGCTGCCAGTCCAGTCCGGTAGTCTGGATACGTTTTAATGATTTCCCTCTTAAGCCGCTGGTAGCGAGAGAGTCTGCTGTTGTAGCACGCAGCCCGTTCGTAGCATCGGATTTCTGTCGGTTTTTCGGTTGGTCTGTTTGGTCTGTACTCATGCCACTTAGTCCGATTTGCCGTCATTTGCCGCTTCTGGATATCGCCAAAAGCAAAGATTGGAAGAATAATGAAATACAAATGCTGATCGATCTTGACATCTCCAAAGTACCTTGAGATCCTGATCAAATAATAGAGAGCTGCATATCGCTGTATGCCACGCGCACTGTTTGTTTGCACATTATAGGGCGACACAAACGGAAGGATAGGCAAGCAAGCCCAAACCACCCGAACTTTGGTGGAATTTGCGCACATTAAACAGCTGCTCCGAAGGTTGTATAAAGCCGTACTTACTGACACGGATAGTGAAAGGGGTGCCCCCTGACGAGGGGGTAGGTATGATCTGAAAACGGCAGAGATCTTCAAGGGCGCGCAGAAGGAATTCGATGGCTACTGTGGAGCCCTGTCAGTTCTCGTCCACTTCGTTGCTATAATCCTAGCCACTTTTAAGCCTTTCTAATTTTCTGACGTTTGGGTCGGCTTTATTCGTGTCCCGCCCGCCCATCGTATATAATGTCAGTATGGTCGGCTGGTACTAAAAGCCGCTGTTTAACCGGCGAACTCCAGCAAATGAAACAAGAAAAAACGCACAGATGAATATCTTTAAGCTTACCGGCAGCGGTGGTCCTGAGCAGTGACGTACGAAAGATGCAGGCTCTGGAGCATGTAAATTACCAAAAGGCGCTCCGAATGGATTGTGAAATTTAAGAAAAATTTTGAATGAGAAAAAGAAAAATACAGAAAACGGTGAGAAGTTTGCTGACGAAAGTGAACGAATTTTGGCCTTTCAGATAAAGGTTAACACTGCCGTAGGAGTAATAATATTGGTATATATGTCTCGACCATGGTCGAGACGCGCGCGCAAGCGCATGATCATGGAGTACAACGTTACTCAAAACAATGAACTATACACGAATTCCAAGAAAGCGAGTCAAAATAGTCAGAAAAAAGACAATATAGCTAGAGATAGTTTGAATCTACCGTGATGATAATGGTTTGGGCTGCAAATACGGTTTGGTTTCGAATCCGAGTTGGCTGGTGGTGGCCCGTGGAAGTACAAAGTATGTCGTGGAAATATAGCTCTAAGGATGCGTTATAAACCAAAATAATGCAAGCTGTGGATAACGGAGTCCTATTCGGGTTCCATGAACGGAATAAGTTATGAACATGGAGAGATGAAAGAAGTGAATGGGAGTACACTCGTGAACTTTGGTGAATATGAGGAGAACGGCTCTCTGTGAATGACGGATATTCCCGGTCTCAGTGAACGGAGTGCGTCATGAAACGGGGAGACATGAACAAACTGTGTGGGAGTGGACTAAGAAACGTTGATGAATGTAGAGGAAACAGCAATCCATACAAAAGGTGAGTTTAGGTTCAGGATCAATAACCCGTATCACTCAGAAAAAAGGGAACGCGACTTGAAGGCCTTGAATTAGTGAAGAATCAATTTCAGACCGGATACCGATCGAAAGAAAAATGAAATCTTTTGAGAGAAAACTAAGTGGAAAGCCTTCGCGTAGGCTCGCGCCTTATTGTTCTGTTACGCCAACAAATATATTGATTTATTGATTCTCAGTGATATTCGGCGTCATTATTGGGAACCGCGGATGATGGGGATAAGTTCACTTGCTTTCGGATGACGTATCGAAATGAAATGAGTAAAAAGTTCCTGTGTTGCTTATTCTGGCTCTGTTGTTGGATTGTTTCACATGAGACCAAGGTGGTGTGCAGCATCCCGTGGGTATGGTTCATCAGGCGGGTTAAGGGACGTTTCAGCCAATCGGCAGAAGGTAGCTTGTGAACTGTTATTTGTGAAGACTCCAGCAGTGACATCAGTGGTAGAGGTGTTGCGTCAGAAGACGCCTGTCAATCTACTGGTAAGCAGTTGAGAGTGTTTTAGGTCGTGTGGCCCGATTGCAATCTCGTTTGGTGTAAAAGATTCCATTTAGATCAATGTCGGTACGGGTCAAAGTGTGGACCTTGGTCACCGAAAGTGGAGCCCGAGAGAGTGGGTGACGACAAACCTGAAATAAATGATGTTAGCAGTCTGGCCGTGGTTCCAGCCAAGTTATGAAAATAGATGGCGACAATTAATAATGAACCGGTTGGGTTTATTTGGACTGTCAGTGGCTCATTTCATATTTTGGTCCGCGTTTAAATTCGAGAGTTTAGGTAACGTGGGGTTGCAGGGGGTTGATAAGTACTGCTACAGGCTTGCAAGATAATGTAAACCGGGTGGGCTGCTGCCTCTGCATTTCAAAGGATAAATGGTTTGCACGCAATTAGAAGTCCTGAAGAGCAATTAAGTAAGAATGCAGAAAGAACCACTAGGGCATCAGTGGTGATGCGTTAGAGAAAATTGTTATCATGCATAGAAACGTGGTCGTACTTTCTTCTATGCACTTACTCGGTAGTGCCGGCCTACGGAGATTAAATTTCAATGTGAGCAGGGAAATCTCATGACGTGGTGGTTGCATGAATATCATATTCGTTACAAAAGTGAGGAGAGATAGTTAGTAGAGAATGGAAAATACTAACAGTTCTCCGTGTTCAATTTTTGTGGACTAAAGTGAGGTAGGTTTTGGTCATCTATTGCCTCCATATGTTATCCATGTCAGTGGGCCCAAAGTCCAGGCTGCCATAGTGATTGTAGTTGGCAGGAGGCTGTGGTCACTGTTAAATAGGGTTGTAAACCTAAGCGTGGCTTGTATGCTAGGACGTCGAGATGGCCGATTTCTAAGAAAGGTGACGGAAGATGGAGGGGTATGGATGGAAAAGGTGACCGGTTTCCACTATGTTCTTTTCTCTTTTTCTCTTTCTCCGGGCGTCAGCGCAGTTGCCGTTATTCGTCAGGTACGTTTACACGCTGTCTGGGCCAGTGAGTTGAAAGTCAGGGCTATAGTAGCGATTGTATTTGACGTAGATATGCATGCTAGGTGCGCTTAGGGAGGGTATGGGTTGGTTGAAACTTAGAGCAGGGGGTGAGTAAAAGTATGTGGAGTGTCCAGTGCACTGTCACCCTAGTCAGTCTAGTGCGTGAAAACTGCTTTCACCAGCTATGAATAGGAAGTATGATAAAACGGGGGACTAATACCTTGAACGTACATGCGTAATTGCTTTGAGGTTCACGGTCGTGAGGCTGGGTCGTTTTTTGATTTCTACGTTCATAATCTTCAAGCGAAAAGGGCCGCTTACAAGGCTGATCGGTAGTCCTTGTATAGCCCTAGGTGTAACATTATTTACTCTGACTTCACCGGGTTTGAGTACCCCCTTCGCCATTGCTATCTTCTGCAATCCAAGTGGCACCATTTCTTCCATAAGCAACACTAGATCGCTAACCTTGCTTTGAGGGGCCGCTTCGAGCCATCGTTGCCCTGTTCGAAGCAACGAATGAAATATTTGCTTATCCACTACTTCTAGACCAAGTCTTTAAGTGATGATGCCTGATAGTGTCGTCAATTCATATTTTACAGAGGTGCTTTTCCCCAAAGACCTAGCGTTACTTGGGTTCATGAGGAGGAGTTGCACAGCGAGGGCACTACACTCGATTTACGGGCAATTTCTCTTACTGAAGATCCGTCGCTCGTAATTTTCGCGGCTCCTGCTATGGTTGTCATGAAAAGCTTGCTTTCGACCCATTGCAAACCCAAGACTGAAATCCAAAAGACCTATGAATCTTAACAGCCGTCTTTAAATGCTTCCACAGCGACTTGCTTTCGGAGGGTTGAACAGTCACTCATATCCTGGTCTTTGCGATAAACACCAGTGTAGGAAGTGGGTGTTGGAAGTGCATCATCTCCTTGCGAGTTTAGGCTGCCGGCCTGTAAACGTTCAGATAAGGTCAGAATGAGCGCATGCATTGACTCCCCTGGGGTAAACACCGCAACTCAGAAAACCCCAATAAGAGGCCCGATTCTGGGAAACCACAACAGTGGAGCTCATAAGAAACTAAGACATGAGCTGGAGCAGGTGCACCGATACTCACAGCTGTCCTCTGAAGATCATATGATTTAATGTCTAAACCTAGCAGTCGCCCCTAATAACACCATGTCTATTCCACTACGTGTGGAGGTACGTGATCTGCAATCGCCCAAAAACATTTCTCTAAAATTAGAATCTTCGGCAAAGGGTGAAAACCGAGGTTACCCCGAAACATGATGCTCGCTACCAAGCACATCCCCTTAGTCAACCATCGAATTATGGCCGAACTGTCGCCGTGATCTAGAGAAAACTCATCGTTTTCTCCATCGCCTTAATGTGACATCAGAAACCCGTTCACCTACCTTGCGTTGAAACTAATCCTGTCACGCATTACTACTCGGCCACACCGTGATTGTATCAGCTTCCAGCCGTTTATACTTCACCAATCCATGGCATAATCCCGTCAGCACTTTCCCCTTAGCTTCTGCTATGAACACTTGACTTTCAAGTCCCATCCACGACATGAAGCACGCTCCACTGGGCACTAAAATGGAACCATACCAAAGCCGTATTTGCATACCCAACTCATCATGTATGCCTTCATTTGCCACCGTGGCCCATGGCTGGAACCAATTCCAGATGGCCCATCGCCCCACGAATTCTGGGCCTTGATCACTACCCTAAAAGAGCACCCACCGGATTTCCATTGATACGCTAATCATTACCCCCCAGCTGGAACACCCTCCAGGCCACCACATATCTGATCTACTTCCGAGTCATGCCGGTTCCTTGGGTCACCATCGGTCCACTAGGCACTGACTTAATGAATCAAACTGATCAGACTGGACTATATTCCAGGCCGGACGACCTTCGTTCAAACTAAAACTGAAGCTGTCCGATGCTATGTGGAGCCTCTTATGTCACAAGCTACTGCATATATAATAGCTTTACCCGGGTTGCAAGCCAACATAACAGTTTCACCAGACCGCAAGGGCGGATTCCCGACATCAAACGATACCACGCACTGGCCCAACAGTTACTTCCAGTATAACCTTTTACTGGTCGTTGTGGTTGTAACAGCCGGTCGTGGAAAATCCCCCTTTTTCCCTCGCGATTCAGTGTTTTTCCCAACATCACTCATTGCCATACACTATTGACTTGTCTTTACGAACTGGTTGTTTTTCTGGACCAATTGTTGTTTGTTCGCGCCCAGAGCGCTACTTTGGCACATCCTTGTTCAGGACCTGCGTGACGCACGTGCTGTCTGCTCACACGCTGCTATTCGGTTTCTCGTTGTTGAGTCCTTGTGATCGTATTATTAAGGTTTGTATATTGTTTATGTCATTGTTTATTTTATTAATCTAGTATCGTAGAATATCACGGATAATCGTCTTGATTTTGGGATCCGTTGCGAATTCGGCTACGCATTGCTCAAACGTTCGTAACAATACTCAATAGATCAATTTTGGAACGAGGAAAAATCACGCAAAATGCCAAGAAAAGGGTCAAAAGCAGTCGAATTCGGACAAGAAGTAATACGGCAAGTCTCTGTGGAGGTTTTGGGTACATATGATTCTTTAGTTAATGCTAGATCACCTAGTCCTGTCAGTGCTAGTTCATGTGTTATTGAAAACAATATTGATCGTAAGGATGTCGATTTATATAAGCTGAGAATACTAGAACTAGAGCAACAGTTACTATCGGCTAGACTACAGGCGCATGAAGCAGAGAAGTGTACACAGAAACAGCGAGAGCATGAGCCCAGTGACTTCGACACTTCCGATAGATTAGGGTGCAATAAGGTAGGGAACCCCACGCCGGTCGCCGACTACAAACCACCATCGATCGATCTGCCTAGAGTGGAGTTAACGGTTTTCGACGGGCGAGCTGAGCAATACTGCAAGTTTGTCAAACAGTTCGAGACGTTCGTTGAAAACAAGGTAACCGACCTTGGGCAAAGGCTTCTCTACCTTACTCACTACTGCCGAGGCCGGGCACGAGAAGCTATCGACGGGTGCACCATGCTCGATCCAGAACAAGGCTACACAAGGGCAAGGAAGATCCCGAGGGACTTGTTTGGCCAACCTTTCAAAGTAGCCCGTAACCTAATAGAGGGCGTGATGGTAGAGGCAAAGAGAACCAAGGGCAACGTCTACACAATGGCCGACCTGGTGATCAGGATGCAGAACTGCTCAATAGCCCTCGACCATTTAGGTTACAGGGCTGACCTAGACGCCATGCACACTTTGGAAGGCATAGTCCGTCACCTCTCTCCCGAACTACAGGGTCGGTGGGCGGAAGAAGCTGAACGGATAAGCCGAAGCGACAGAGAAGCCAACTTCGAAGACCTGACTGAATACTTAGACAGGCAAACGAAGATAGCTGACAGAAGATTCGGCCGACTCATCCGGGACAGCAACCGAGCAAACAAGCCCGGTACTAGCCAAGTCCAAACCCCTGTACGGGAAACATCCAAAGTACCAGCCTTGGACCAACACACACGTCATTTCACGAGATGCTACGGTGCAACCCAATTGCAGATCCTGTGGTACTAGCCATGGCCTACCAGAATGCCCCAAGTTCGGCAACGCCACAATAGACGAACGGTGGGGAATGGCGAGGATGGCAGGAGCATGTTTCATCTGTCTCAACACCACGCACCGGGCAGCAGCCTGTAGAACAAGGAATCGATGTGGTTACGAGGGCTGCACGGGCAGACACCATCGGCTGCTGCATCAGGCGAGAGTAACCATATCCGAGGCGAGTAACAAGCCCAGCGTGATTTGTTCAACTTCACAATCTGCCAGTAGGCGTGGCCGTGGGAGTAGTGACTCCGACTGGGATAGTCAAGGCGTTGGCTTTCGTTGATAGTGGATTCGACACCACTTTAGTGAAAGAGCGGTTTGTCGACAAACACCAACTGGCTAAAGGTGCGACGTCGTTAGCAGTGAGCACGGTGGGCGGAACACAGGTAATGACTGCCGGTAGATTAAGGCTGCAACTCATCTCTCTAGACACTAACGAGGAAATTGAACCAACGGAGGCATTCACGTTAGCGGATCTCCCCATGCGAGCACCAAGGTCGGTGAACTCAATCTTGACAAGGTGGCCCCACCTGCAGGATGTAACCGTTGTAGACTGGGAAGATGATGAAGTGGATCTCCTCATCGGCTTCGACGTGCCAGAGGCGCATTGGGTGCTTGACCAGAGAGTGGGCGACCGCCAGGCACCTTATGCCGTACGCACGGCTCTGGGATGGATGTTATACGGTCCAGTAGGGGAACGCGGTTCCGTGAACTACTTATCCGCCGAAACGGACCGCATAGAGTATCTGCAACGGCTGTATGAAAAGGAGTTTCATGACATTGGAGACGAAAGACCGACGTTGTCTCGAGAGGATCACTTCGCTCTACAAACGGTACGGCAAGGCACTAGAGGCCTCAAAAAACAGTTCGAGGTTCCCCTCCCATGGCGCACATCGGTCGACCCGTGGACTGACAACAGAAATGATGTTCTCCAACGATTACTACGACTAAAAGAACGCTTCATTCGAGACCAGAATCTGTGGGAACGATACGCGGATTTGATGAAGCGAAACGAGACCCTCGGTTACGTTGAAAAGGTGCCTGTTAGCACCGACAGCAAAAGGGGTATCTGGTATCTGCCTCACCACCCGGTTATCAACCCCAAGAAACCCAATAAACTGCGGGTGGTTTTCGACTGTGCGGCTTAGTTCCAGGGCAAGTCGTTAAACGATCGCCTACAACAGGGGCCTGACTGGACCACTCCACTGATCGATGTTTTGTGCCGTTTCAGAGTGGGTAAAGTGGCTTTGTCTGCTGACATTAGGGAAATGTTCCATTGGGTGAAGATTCCGGTAGAAGAACGAGATGCTTTGCGTTTCCTGTGGTGGGAAGGGAGCGACCGGGACAACGCAATGGTGAATTATAGGATGACCGTCCACGCTTTCGGAGCCATATCGTCACCATTTTGTGCGAACTACGCCCTCCGAGAACCGGCGAACAAACATGGCGATCCAGTACATCGGACGGTGTTAGAAAGCGTCAGCAAGAACTTCTACGTCGACGACTACCTTGGGTCATTCGATGATGTGGAATCAGCTCTAGAGCAGTTCAGGGGTCTGACAAGATTGCTGGAAGAGGGCGGCTTCCATCTAACTAAATGGATGTCGAACGCTTCAGAAGTGCTGAAGGCCATCCTGTATCACGAAAAGGCCGAGAGGGTAAGAGATTTGGACGGCTCTCCACTTCCTATCGAGCGCACCTTAGGGATACAATGGGACGCGGAAACGGACGATTTTGTTTTCGAACTTAACGTTCCCGAGCTGCCGATAACCCGTCGTGGCATACTATCTGCCGTCTCAAGTTTGTTCGACCCGCTCGGTTTCGTCTCACCATGGATGCTACCCGGAAAGATCTTGCTGCAGCGGCTGTGCCGCAAGAAAGTTGATTGGGACCAGTTGTAAGTCAAGTTTCGCAAATCGAGCAACGCGTAGCCAATTCAAACGAATCCCAAAACCAGAACAAGATTGATTCGTAGCTTCTACGGTACTAAATTGAAATGCACAAAGGATACAAATATATACGAACCTCAAGTATGCGGCCAAATAGACTTCACAGTAAAACCCAAAGGTCCAAAGCCCCGTGGCTCAAGCACGACAGTCAGAAACGGTTCAAGGCCAAATTCAAATGTCTTACATGGATAAACAAACGTGAAAATGTGTGGTGTATGAGCGAGCTTTCCAAGATAATGTTAAATATAGTCAAATTCACAAAGCACGTTGAACATTTAGAAGGATTTTCAGTATTCGTTCGTTACACCGCCGGCCAAAATCCTTCCGCGAAAATGGTTGTCTAAGGTTCAGGAAGGGGTCATGATTCTCACCCTATCTACCTATAACTTATTGTCAGTGCCTGTGGATACTAATTTCCTGTGTTATCTGAACGTGAAACAGGTTTTTGCCGTAGTCATCATCGCACAATCCATAAGGAATCAATTCCAAATCCCGCTGCACAACTTGAGATTGACATATTCATCAGGAGACCGGCGCATATAGTCAGACGCACGATGAAGATGAAGGCTTCGCAGAGTGAAGTGTTTCGCCGCACGAAATAAGTCCAAGCATCACAAGCAGTAACCCATTGCAGCAACTGGTTAGACTAATTTTGTTTACAAGCATGAGCGCAGAAGTTGAACGCAGGTGCAACGCCTAATGAGATATCGCGTAAAATTGACAGGTCACGAACCAGTGGAATTACATAAAATTAACGCACCAAATCTTCCGAAAGAAATGAAAAACCGGTTTCTGATTATGAATAAATTTCGAAAACAAGTGTACGGCGGACAGTATCGAAATACACATGAACACGGAGATTGATCAAATACTGGCATCTATCAGAGTATTTCAAAGTTTTTCTGTGCACAAAATATGTGACAATCAATATTGTATAAAATGTAAATAAATGTTCTTCTTTAAAGATAATAGTAGTTTCACAATGTGCTCGCAGCTAGTATGCCTCACCTGAACTGTTCAAGTGAAACACTGGTGAATTTCTCCTCTTCGCCTATGTGCACGCTAGATAGAAACTGGAACTAAGTACATTTGCAACCTTTCAGAAAAAATGGGTCCAGTTGATTAGTTGTAGGGCATGAAATGCAATAAAGTGCCGAGTAACTCGGAGCGAGGCAATCTGCGAGCTACAGTTGTCTTTTGCATGTGGTTTCGAGCTCGAATCATCAACATTTTCCTCGCTGTTTCCTGCTACGAGTGGATTAACTCTCTGATGTCTCGAACACGTTCTTGTTTCCTGTAATGTAACACGACTGTAGGATCTGTCCAATAGGCAAGGCTCAGTTCGGCGGTGGTGCAGTTCTCTTTTAGCATTCGTGCTACCTTAAAACCCAATACCAGTGCAGTCATTTTGAGCTCGTTTAGGGATACTGACTTCAGCTCAGCAATTGTTGTTTTGGCAAAGGGTACTTTGTTTCGCCGCCGGCCATGCAGTTCCACCCAGGTACCGTACACTGTCACTGGGTCGGCAAACTTCAAGCTGCTTTGGGTGACCTGCTGGTGTCCTTTTTTGAGATATTTCAAAAGCCTCCGGGCAACTTCTCCTTTTCTCAATAAGTGACTTGACGGTGGTCTCTTGGGTATAGCAACTTCATGTTGCCCACTGTAAAGTCCCGTCTTTGAATTCGCCATCGAAAGCGCCGACTGATCCTTTGAGTGAACTTCGCTTTCCTGAGATGGACCGTTGGATTCAATATCAAAAGGCTGATCGTGTTCTACAGAGGCACTTCTCTCAGCCACATTTGAGCAATTTATTGATGCCGATTGTTGAAGTTCGCTCGTCAGGGTTCCGAGAAGTGTCCAGCCTAGTATCGTTTGCGTAGCGAATGGTTCTTTTCGATTGCTTATGCTCTGTTCAAGCACCCAGTGAGCCTCTGGTACATTGCATCCAATCAGTATGTCGACGTGGAAGCTAGACACTTCTTCCAACGCTGTGTCTCTGAGATGAGACCATCTTCTGGCGATCGATCTAATAGAGTCGACTGGTCTCATTGGCAAGCTGTCTGTTGCAAAAGCTTCCGGAATTTCTACGGTCCCCTCATCAGATAAAGACGTTAACTGCAGGGTCAGCCTCTTAGAATTGCTAACATGACCCCCTGCAATCGTGCTGATAGTGAGCGAGGTAGGCTCGCCTACTAGTTCACAGCTTTCTACAAGCTCGCGAGTAATCAGCGAGGTATCCGACCCCGTGTCCAAAAATGCATTGACCCTCCTCAGTCCTTTAGGTGTCACGATACCAACAGGTACGATGTCTAATCTTGCCGGTTTGAAATCATCATGTCCCGTTGAACAGACAATTTTGGGTTCATCTGGATGAATAGGTCTATTGTTGAGAAGGCCATGCAGTAACGAGTGATGATTACCCAAGCATCTGTCTTGGTTGCATTTCACTCTTAAGCTGCATTCAGAGGCTCGATGAGAGTTGTTCAAACACATAAAGCATGAGCCAATCCTTTTTACTGCGCACCACCGATCGGGTACACTCATCCCATGAGAGGTCGGACAATCTAGTAACCGATGCAGGGAGTTGCATAGCTTGCATTCAGCTGACCTCTCGGGTTCTTAACTTATCATGTGCATGTTAGCCAAAGACTGGGTTTGGTTACAGTCCTTCTCCACAATTTGAGATGTTGGTTCCCTTCGCGCCAGTCTGCAACTTTCGCGTACGATTTGTCCAAATCGACTGTTGGCGATACGGAATTGACGACCTATGAACTCCGTCAAATCGTTGAACGTAAATTCCCGCTCAAGAATATTTATTTTTTCAGCTTCATCTGCCCATCGGCTCTGTAAATCAATAGACAGACATCGGACAATGCATTCCTGTGTGTACAATGCATTCAGATCAGACTGGTATCCTAAGTGCTCCAGTGCTATACTGCAATTCTGCATTTTTATCACCAAACTCGACAGTGATTCAGCCTTGCCCTCAGTCCTTTTCGCCTCCAATAAAACACTATCAATTAGGCTTCTAGCCACCTTGAATGGTTGTCCAAACAAATCTTTCAGGATTCTGCGCGCCCTGATGTACCCCATCGGTGGATCAAGCATCGCGCAGCCTTCGATAGCACTTTTGGCTCTCCCACGACAGTAATGTAATAAATACAAAAACAGTTGACCAGGATCTGCAACTTTGCACTCAACAAAATTTTCGAATTGTTTCATGAATATACAGTATTGCTCGGGGTGCCCGTCGAAGTGGGACAGCTCCACTCTCGGCAGGTCAAGAGCCAAAACCTCGGCAGTTTCAGGCTGTCTCAAGGGTTTATATTAGTCGATCACAGTGCCTTTTCGATTTTGACATTGTGAACTACATGGACTCTTTGTTGGCTCTCTGAGACCAGTTCCTTGTGTAAGGGGCTCTGCTTCCTTTCTGGCTAACCGCAGCTCGTTTTCTAATTCTATTACTCTCATTCTTTAAGTACTAATATCGTCAAACGCATCGCGGTTAGAGATATATGACCTGGCACTGACAGAGCTAGTAAACTTAGCATTATCTAGAGAATCAATAACACCCGAACCATCCCCAGAGACTTGCCGAGTTATCTCCTGTTGTCTCAAAAGGTCCTTGCTTCCTCGTCTGGGCATTTCCAATGGGTTTTCTTGTCCAGGTTCCACTTGAGTACTGTAAGTCAAGTCTCGCAAATCGAGCAACGCGTAGCCAATTCAAACGAATCCCAAAACCAGAACAAGATTGATTCGTAGCTTCTACGGTACTAAATTGAAATGCACAAAGGATACAAATATATACGAACCTCAAGTATGCGGCCAAATAGACTTCACAGTAAAACCCAAAGGTCCAAAGCCCCGTGGCTCAAGCACGACAGTCAGAAACGGTTCAAGGCCAAATTCAAATGTCTTACATGGATAAACAAACGTGAAAATGTGTGGTGTATGAGCGAGCTTTCCAAGATAATGTTAAATATAGTCAAATTCACAAAGCACGTTGAACATTTAGAAGGATTTTCAGTATTCGTTCTTTCCACCAGTGACTGGACCGAGGGGACCGGCTGGACTGGGAAGAATTTCTGAACACCTTGAAGAATTTAGGGGACATAAGAATCCCACGATGTTTGACTCCTGGCCATACGACACGGACTGGAGAACTACATGCTTTTCCGATGCATCCAAAGTCGGTTATGGAACTGTGGTGTACTGACGATGGTGCGCAGGAGGTGGACAATATACCACGCGGATCCTGTTCGCCAAAGCCCGCGTTGCTCCACTGAAGTCGTTCTCAATCCCATGCCTTGAACTCAGCGCAGCCATGTTGGCAGTCAGGGTGGTGCAAGCTGTGAAGAGATGTTTCGATCTCTACATTTGGTCGGTGAGCTTCTGGACGGATTCAACGATAGTACTTTACTACATTAACAACGTCCGGAGCCGGTTTAGTACTTTCGTTGCTAACCGGCCCACGACTATCCACGATGAATCAACCACGCACCAGTGGAATCATGTCAGGTCTGGAGATAATCCAGCCGACCTGTGCTCCCGAGGTGCGAAAAACTTCAGGCAACTGGACACGTGGACAAGAGGGCCAAACTTCCTGCAATTGCCCAAACAGGACTGTCCCGTGTTCGAAATAAAACCCCCTACGGAAGTGGAACTGGAGATCAAAAGGCGTAGTGATAGCAACCAACGTCGTCGAAGCGTCGTCCTTTTTATCGCGACTGGTCAGGTTTTCTTCCTGGATGAAGACGCTTCGTTCGCTAGTTTGGTTACCCAGGTTCAAGATAAATTTACTAGTCATGAAAGGGCTACGGCCCTCAGGTCGGATACGGGTCGGCCCGATAGGTCCCGATGGGCTACAAGCGGCAGAGTACGATATTTTCAGAATGATACAACGCGAGGCTTTCGCCGGAGAACTCAAGAGGGCGGAAGAAGTGGGACCGACCAATAAAGACATGCCATCTCCAAGAGGCGAGCTGAAGCGTTTAAACCCCAAACTCATCGACGGACTGCTGCGGGTAGATGGTAGGCTGACCAACGCCCACCTGAACTTCGACACAAAGTATCCTATACTGCTGCCTGCGAGACAACCTGTAGTAGAGCTAACGATTCAACACGTCCACGCCGTGGAGGGACATGCCGGGGAAAGTCACGTGACGAGCGTCATCCAAAAGCGTCTTTGGTTGTTGAGAGGACGAGAGACTGTAAAACGCGTAATCCGACGGTGTGTGCAATGCAGGAGACGCAATGCCATAGCAGGCAAACAACTCATGGCCCCACTACCAGAATGCAGGGTGACTACGGGCTGGTGGCCGTTCAGTGACACCGGGTTGGACTATTTCGGGCCCTTGTGGATCAAGTGCGGGAAAAGATTAGAAAAGCGATACGGATGTATCATGACGTGCATGAAATCACGTGCGGTACACCTAGAAGTCGCACATTCGATGACGACCGATTCGTTTCTACGGGCCTTGCAAAGATTTATCAACCGACGAGGCGTACCGGCCGATATATACTCAGATAATGGATCGAACTTTGTGGGCGCTCACCGGGAATTGCAGCGTTGGCACAAGAACATAAACAGGGACGAACTGCAGAATCGAACCGTGGCCTACGGCATACGATGGCATTTCAACCCCCACAGGCCAGCAACCGAGGCGGCGTATGGGAACGCATTATCCGGTCCGCCAGACGGATATTGTTGTCAATCATCGAGCAGCAGCCGTCCGACGACGAGACGCTGAACACCGTCATGACTGAGGTGGAGCGAATCCTGAACAACCGCCCCCTGGTTCCAGTATTGAACGGCGACCCCACCCACCTGGCGCTCACCCCGAACGACTTATTGACGCTAAGGTCGAACGAGGGTTTCCAAGGGCCGGTAAACCTTCGTGGGAGCTACCTCCACGGATGGAAGCAAGCGAACTATCTGGCCAAGGTCTTCTGGAGGCGATGGCTACGGGAGTACCTACCGGCTTTGCAGACTCGACAGAAGTTGCTGGCCAAAACAAGACCATTCAAAGTTGGGGACGTGGTTATGATCGCCGACGAACGCGCACATTTCAGCGCTTGGTCTTTGGGAGTAGTTACGGAAACCATCAAAAGCACTGACGGAATGATAAGAACGGTGAAGGTGAAGACAGCTAACGGAGTGCTCATTCGTGACATACGCAGTATTAACCTACTCGAGAGCGAAGACGGAGGAGCTGATAACCCTGAGGCCTAGTAAACCTTTTCACACTAGTAATCGAGGTGGATAAAGAAACACCATATATACCACACAATCTCCGTCAAACACGTTAAGGTGCTCGCGGTCCTTTCGTTGACATTACAGAAGGTTCTTTCCGATATGTGGTGATGAGTGCGATTCCATTGTACATCCCGATACATACACGCATGCACGACGCACTCTACATCCCGTAAACCCATCATACATGTGACAGTGTTCTTTGTCTGCCTTTTGTTGACGCTACCGAATGCCCCTTGCATATGTGGAAGTAGCGGAGCTCAGGTCACACACACATGCTACATTTACTCGTTTTTCTTTCCACACAGTCTTCTGTTGACATCGCAGAAAGTCCTCCTTCGATGTGTAATCATACCTGTGATTTCATTGTAACCCCGGCACACACACACACACTCAAGCACGTACATCCATGACCGGACGGCCCCTTACGAGGACAACGTCTATGTGACCATTCACGCCCGCCATCGGTCATTTGGTCTTGTGGAAGATGTAGACTAGCCTCACGTCTATGTATCCGATGGATTAGGTGTGACCAGTAGTAGAACGTCGACGACGAACATTAGACGCGCGCACTGACAGCAGGGCCTAGGCAGGTAGGAAGAATCAGTACCTGTATACCGAACCTTTGACTCTGCTAAGGATCCAGGAGGATTTTGGTGGGCAGTGTAACAGCTGGTTTTGGAAAATCCCCCTTTTTCCCTCGCGATTCAGTGTTTTTCCCAACATCACTCATTGCCATACACTATTGACTTGTCTTTACGAACTGGTTGTTTTTCTGGACCAATTGTTGTTTGTTCGCGCCCAGAGCGCTACTTTGGCACATCCTTGTTCAGGACCTGCGTGACGCACGTGCTGTCTGCTCACACGCTGCTATTCGGTTTCTCGTTGTTGAGTCTTTGTGATCGTATTATTGAGGTTTGTATATTGTTTATGTCATTGTTTATTTTATTAATCTAGTATCGTAGAATATCACGGATAATCGTCTTGATTTTGGGATCCGTTGCGAATTCGGCTACGCATTGCTCAAACGTTCGTAACAGTGGTTCCCAAATCATGACTGAAGTCCTGGCATCGCCATTGCGTCTTCAAACTACTTTCCCCATCTTGTCAACCAACGCGATCTTAGTCAATTTTGACTGCAACCAAATCATTTTCCTCATAAACAGCCAGCCGCGTCTGGTAAGCCTGCCCGTACCCGGGCATTAGTTCATGACCCACCGTCAGTGACAAACACGATCTTCATGAAAAAATACCAGTCACTCACCGTTGGCCGAACCTACTCTATATTCTTTTGCTGTTTATACGGAAATGTTTATCAATCAATCCGACCACATTCGTTGTCACCTCGTTTCTCTTCCTCTACACATCACTGCCATAGAACTTACGTACCCATATTTGATCTCTTCATCTTTGCTCTAAAGCATCTGCTGTACCTTCTCGTTCCAGCTGACTGCCTTCTCAGCGAACTCCCTTTGAAATCCATGGTTGAGAGTCCAACAATCACTCATGCAGCTTGACGTCCCACTAAATCCATCGTGGAGTATTCCTCTCCTTGCCCACTTTCCAATTTGGTGTCGCCCTCGATATACGGCAATGGAATTACCTAGAAGAAGGAGAACTAAAAGGAATTCATTTGATATCACGGGCTTACTCCTTCTTTAAGTTTCCATACCACTGTCCGCCAGTTTGAGGATTTGCCCAACTGACATCAGCTAATTACCTCTCATAACCCGGCTGACATCGCTGATTGATGATTTGACGTTGGCTTAGCTCTCCACCATGTCCGGATAGTAATTGGTGGATGTCTCCCTCCGGTCTTTCGAAATCGACCCCCTTCAACGAGCCAGTGCACCCATGTATTTCTCTCCATATTTCCTGATTTATCTTTGATTCCCCGGTGAACCGTTGTTTATATCATTCTTGTATATGCTACATCGTCCCAACAATATAATAATGCCTAAACCGACGGCTCTGTCTTTGATAAACTCCCCACAACACTCGCTCCCGAAACTGTAACCTCTTTGCACTTCCCGCGTTAACAGTTCCCAATCTTGTTAATTAAATTGCTGCCCGGTCCTATCGTACTGTTACTGAGATGCAAATCCCGACCTTTGAAATTTGTGAATATTTTATACCGCTGGAATACGCTGTACTCTGTGGTCGTACCTTGTGTATGTGCCATTATTACAGTCGGTAAGTATACCATTATTATTATTTTAAAAATGTCTTGGAAATAGAAATCGACTTGGAGGTCGCGACAAATAGGCTGGACGTGATAATTGCTAAGCTAAGCACTCTAAAAAACGCGAAGTCGCAGCGTAGTGATGGAAGAGATGCTGAGCCTGTCTTTCAGGCAACCGAACAGCGGGAAAAAGATATCGGACAACACCTAGTCACATTTGCGCGGACGGCCGGGCTTCGGGGGAAAAATACGCATAAGGGGATTTTCAGATTGGGGCAGCGAAAACTTATACAAGTTAAGTAGCGTCTTCTTAGACCAGTGCGCGGGGAGTTCCTCAAACCTGGCCAAGGAGGAGCAAGAGAATACTGAAACCCGGGGAAGGTTCACAGTAGAGCCGGATAATTCGGCCAGCTGGCAAGCACGAGATATAGGCGGAACTGTCGAATCCATAAAGCATCGCCAACGGCGTGTCGGCATTGAAAACGTTCACATCCCAACTAAAGATTGTAGCACTCCCACCATTCCAGACCCGTGTATACAATAGGAACTAGCCGAATAAAGTACACAACCTATTCTCTTAACCCACCAAAGAGAGCGGCAAGCACTTGGAACAGTTTCCCAACGCCAAACCTACCTGCGGAAAAGTAACGCACAGCTGAGTCTAGATGGCCTCACCGTGTCCCCCACTAATGCTTGCAGCATGTCAACCCCCGAGCACGTGAACGTCAAGGTCAGCATGAAGCTAAAATCAGGGTGTCACAGTGTGAGCTTTTCTCATCTGTTAGAAATAGGTTTGTGACATTCACGACCGTATTATTTATTTATATTCAGGCGGTGATTGTCAGAGTAATTAGTTGCTTTACCTCACTGAGGGATCGTAAGCTATTACCATAAAATATCAGCACAATAGTTCCCTGGGAGATTAGGGGTTAAACCCACCTGAAAATATCCTTTGCGACTCTGTTCGTGAAACCATTATTGATTCGTGGATAGTTACCGGCATTCATTGAACCATCACATCAAGTCGCTCATTTATTTAAATCGGTGTGTTTTTCACTCGGTCTTCTGAAGTGATACTAAAAGATACAGCTTCTTGGTTTGCTCCCATAACCCAACATAAATCAAGTCTTCAGTAAGCTCCAAAGTCTCAGTATCAGCAATTCCATAGTGTTGCGCTTCTTTGTTCTAAACCATAGAGCTCCAAGTTTTCACTTCAGGAAACCTGTACATTGTGCAAAGAGAACAGGGCAAATGACATGGCAGCAACAACAATACGGACTCATGAATGTTGTTTTCTTATCCGCAGTGGGTGCTAGCAGGTGGGACTGGCCGTGAGCTGGATACTCAACCTGAAAACCACTTTTGGTGACGGGTTGTGCAAGCCGTCAACCTAACTGCACTTGCGCGTCGTTGCGGATGGCCTGCAAACCCGACTTTTGCCACACAAGGCGGTTTATTTGACCACCGTTAGGTTGATTAGACCTTACTTAGTGGTTTTCTTAGTGAACGCGTGCTTTGGTCCTCCGTACTGCTTGGACCACCTGCACGTTACTCTAATGTGCGGCCCTGCACGAATATGTTAACCAGAACAGTATTCTCTGCGACCCGTGAGATCGAGAAGGCGATTGGGAGAGATAGTGGTTAGCGTGTATTTGGGAACGTGCGCAAGAGCAACGGTCAAATGGCAACCGCGCTTAGCAGTCAGCGTTCAGTTAAACAATAAACGTGGTAAAAGTATGAATGAAGATGGCAATCGCCACACCACGCCTAGCACCCTTGGGTTCGGCAAGAGTGATTATTGATGGTTGCACGGTTGAGAAAAGTAGCCACGATAACGGCACATGATTCAGACCCGCTTGGCTAGGTTGTGAGAGACCTAGATTGGCAGAAAGAACGGAGGCAGTGATTGGTAAGTGACCGCATAGCATTACTGACCTGATGCATTTGCCAGAAGAGTGATCAGCACAGTACCCGAAGTGACTGACCGAGATTGAGTACCACTGTAAAGGGAAATTAGATGGGAAAACGCAGTCAGGGTCTGCCCCAAGTGAGGATCAACGGTCAAGGGAAAGTTAAAGGCGAACTAGAGACTCATCAATGAAAAAGGTCTCCGGGTCCAGTTGGGAGATAGTACGTGTGAACCTTTGCACATTGGTGTATTAGCATGGGCATACACAGTGAAGAACTGTGATGGGGTCAACCTAATAACAAAAGGTAGAAGGGAAAAATTGAGTCAGGATAGATACATCGACGAAAGTGGGTTAGGAGTAGAGTTATCGCCCCAAAAGTAGGGAGCAAACCTACTGCGACTCAGGTGCGGAAGTGATCGAAATTCGTGGCTTCAAAGAGAAGAAAAGAGATTGGTACTGAATAAAGGTGTTGGCTCGCGCCGCAGAGAAAGTAGGTTTACAGTGTGAGGCTTTTTCAAAAGCCAGATTAGTGAAATCGCCCTCATTGGCTGGCATCATAATTTTGGGGGAGGTACGGTAGATTAGAAGTGCTCGCTCAAAAGAAGATGGCAAAGGGGTACTGGGTATACTGAGGGGAGGCTCACTTTAGGTTATGAAGTAAGCTGATAGGAGAAATCGGGACCTCAGGTGGAGATTAGAATTAGGGACAGGGAGAGTCAACGGACGACGACAAAGGGGATAAGGGCAGAGGACAGCAAACGAGATATGTTGGTAAGCGTAGATTTGTTTGTGGGCTAGTTCAAGGAGGAAGGCTAAGTTGAGTCCCATGCGGCAAATTCAAATAGGCTAAATATGTGGGAGCTCTAAGCGTTGGCAGTATACTAGGGCTACGGATAGGCCAAGGAGATTTTGATAAAGGTGCCCTGGATATTCTCGAGAGATATAACTGAAGAACAGGGCCAATGGAAGGGGGTAATCAGGGAGTATTCAAGGAGTGACCTCACATTTAAAAGATACATGGAAGGGAGACTGGTTTTTAGTAAGAAAAATCGATGTATCTTGCCTAGGGTTTGTTTGGCTCAGGAGATTTGGAAGGATGCTTGTTCCGAGAAGTTACGAAAACAGGAGCAGAGTATACCAAGATCAATAACTCTGGGGTGAATGGGGAAGAGAAGGCCGCCCAGAATAAATTGACCGGGTGGTAGAGAGCGTTTGCGGGGTAACAGGAAGCTCTGCCGTGCAGAACAGTACTTGAACCGCTAGGTGTACTAGTTTTGAAAAGAACATATGTCCTGTTATATGTTGCACAAAGTCGTAGATAGGTCTTTAATGCGGAAGGGGCAAACTATCTGTATATCATCGGAAAAAAGGAATGGGGTACCGTGATAAATAGAAGAGAAAATGTTGTTAACATAAAGGGGGGATTGTACTGGGCCTAAGACATTGCCTTGGCTGACTCCACTGGTGATGGATTTGGTAGTAGTCGTCAACCAACACAGCTTGCTAACTGTGAGAGAGACATGAAGACAACTGGGAGAGGAGAGGGTCCGTCATATGGAGGTTGGATTTTGACCATCAGGTGCACGTGGGGAACAGGGTCGAAAGCCTTAGACTTGCCAGGGTACAAGAAACTTTGCAGAGTGGTCTGCATCATTTGCGGAAGATAAGACGTTGATGAAGTTCGGCCGACAGGAGGGACAAGAATATTGTGTATTTTGGTAGTTCTTTTAGTGATCTTACAGACTGTTGGGGTGTGGTTGTTGGGCCTATGGTTACCCGGGTCATGTTTTACGCCGTTCTCGAAGCACGGAGTGATGGCAATGGTTTTCCTTCGAGGAGGACGAAGGTGGGAGGCATAGAAGTTGTGCTCACGTTGAGTAACAACCTGGGAAGGTCGTACCGCCAAAACGGAGAAGGGCCGGTGGGGGACCATCTGGGCCCGGTTTCGAGGAGGGCCTAATAGAGGTGACTAGGCTGCCAATGTTTTTTGGGGTGAAGGGAATCGATGAAACAGTGGCTAAAGTGCCGGAATGAATGGAAGGAAACAAGACTCCAGGGCAGGTGATGAGACAGGAAGAGAAGTGGTCACTGAAGGCCTCGGAGACAGACGCCGTGATATCGGCAGTGGTTGAGCCGCAGAAGAGGAATTTTGGCTGGGCAGAAGTGGGCTGGTTGGGCTTTTTACCAAGCAGGTTGGACAGGTGGCTGGTTTTCTTGGGGTGCTCTAAAGCAGCGGCTTTTTTCTTCTCAGACGCGATTCGGTAGGGCGACACGGCTTCAGTTGTACTTAGTGATGAGCAGAGGAATGAATATAACACATGGTTGTTGATAGATGTACTGCTTCAACGTATAGGTTACCGTGGGTAATCTTCCCCAAGGAATTGTCACAATAATCATCACTACTTGCACTCCAGAACGAGTTAGCACCCTCGACACGATATAGAGGGCAGGGAAACTAGTGCAACAAAAGGCCGAAATAACCAAGACCACGAAACTTAGAAACGATGGCATCACACGTAGCAGCTTTCAGCAGTCAGCTAGTTTTTCTTCACCATGACAAACTTTCGAATAAGGCCGTGACGTTTTTGCGAACTTTTGGGAGAGACTTTGAGCTCATATAGGCCACTTGTGCCTGAAAGTGGCGGAGGACATTCAGCAGGTTACTTACAGCCAGAAGGATCGACAGAAGATGGGGTGAAGGAAAAAGGGGAACGCTGTTCCACCCATTATCGTTGATGTTACAAAAACAATTGTTTGAAATGTTTGGACTATACTAGAGTTCTAATCGTTTGTTGTGTTGCACTTATTCTTAACATAGTTTGGAACATGAGTTGGACTTTCCTCAACGTACCTAGTCACACAATTATCTGCACTTTCTGAAGGCTCCAGTGATGTACTACCCCCTGTTTATTCCGTCAGATATTAAACATATGACCCACTTTTATGCCCACTTTGTTGTACATTTGTATTCCTCATCTGTTACTCTTGGGATTACCCCCGATACACCAGCAGTTGAGCATTGTTTCACCCACCTATTACCTATTGCCCTTTTTTCATCAGTCCTCCACGATTAGGCTTCAACGCCAAAGAACACTGCGGAAGCAATTTATCCAAACCTTTGCTGGAAATGAACCATACGTATGCCGATTTACTGACCTTTCGGTTGTCTCCCAAGTGCCCCATGTCAGACTCTTACCAGCGCATCTCGTTCAGCGATTCTTTACATGTTTTGACAGTATCGTTTATGCACCACCCCCGTGCGACTTCCTAGGATCATCGTTTATCAACTCCTGTATCCACCCTGTTGCTAACTTGTGTTCACCGATTAACCAGAAATGAACTCTTTATTCAAATCGTGTTTCACTCACCTGTCAACTTTCGTCACTCCGCTCCATTAAAATTTCCAGGCTCGGGCATCTACATCCACCTCTTTATGAGAGCGTCCTCCACAACTTCTTGATTAATAGTAGATACTAATTCATTGGTAAAACGGACTCTTTCATTTACACAATTCCCCTCGTCAGAGGATATCACAAATCCTCCGGTATTATATTCCTGCTATTTTCCGGGTCATCTGGGCTACTGGTTCAATTGCGTGTCCTTCATCATTAAAAATTCTCCAATTTTATTTGGTGCTTTTTCGAAAGTTTTCTTTGTCAGTTTACTCACCTCTACGACTTTACATCGAAGCTATCCGAAATACTGCGCGTTTTTACTCCACCGCCGCTTTGCTACATCAAGTATCTCTACCGCGGAGCCCATTCCACTAGTTTCGCAAAGGTGCTTCCACCTGACCTTCAAAGTCAAATTTGCCGGGCATTCATTCGTGAGACCACTAAAACATGTACACGTTTAGGCTGAATTTACCCAAATGATAATTCAAGGAACATTTTTGTGACCTCATTTGTATCATATGATCATGCAATCGAGCGTGCTTCGGGTGTCCCCGAAATAAACCATTATTATTATAAAAAACTTAGGGCGCTCAACTCTAACGTAACTGTGACTGTATTCGGTGATCTCATACTCTGTTTCTAACCTTCCGCTCTAATTTGAATGCAATTGTTAAGTCACCTTGTCGAAGCCGAAAAGAAGAACCAATGATAGGACCGTATAATGTGTTGGTTTATGGTACATATTACTGTAACCGTTTGGAACGTATTATGTTTTGAATTGTGTTGGAATTGGTCTCTACAAATTGGTCAACCGTTCAGTTGACTCGGCTTTTCAGTACTTGGTGGACTTTGCAACCACTGAGCAACGAAATGACGCCGAACCTCGGGAACCTATTCCCAATCGAAGGAAAATATCCTAGAGTTAAACCGAAATCTTTTACCCGTACATTTTGGTCTTGTTCACTGCCAAGGCCCTAGTTTATCACGTTGCTTTGGGGCTAGTTTGGTTTTCCGTATAGCTAAAGCTGATCTGGTGTTAACTGAGTTGAAGGAGAAGCAGGTTGCGGAACAGTTAGAGTAAGCTGCTTGACTTGAGAAATGAGACGGAAATGGCAAAGCTACTTTTGGGACCCGTCGAAGAAGAAAACCTAATCACCAAAGATTAAGTAAAGAAAGTAGTAATGCGCATCGGGCACCTATTTCGCCACCTGGGTGGCTGCCATGTACAGAACCATGCACTACGAACGAAACTTGCGGTTTCAGTGGCAGAATCTACAGTGGATTATCGTTTACATTTACCCAAAGCGGAACTAGAAACATTCTTGGGCTGCTCGGCTACCTATTCAAGGTTTGTGAAACAGTTCGAATATCACATCGAAGGTAAGGTTTGGTACTTTCGCCAGCTTCTACTTTATGTAAAGTATTACCGCAGATGACAAGCCGGGGATGCTATGACAGAATGTCTTATGTTGCCTCAACGACTGGCGTACAATAGTGCTACAGAAATCTTGAAAAACTTGTAAGGACAAAGCATGTGGTGGCTGGTTCACTGGCCGATGGCCTACGGTAAGTTTTGAGGCCTCTGGTAGGAGGTTCAAATACCCTGATCAAACTTTCGTGGAAAATGTGCACGCAGTTGAATAACATATCAAGCCGAAACTCACCGCAGACCGTGGAACGTGTTGTTAGTGCGCTGCCCACAAACCTCCAGAATTTGCAGGCTTGGACCGTTGAAGATGTCTTGAGGAGAGCGAACAATCCCAAGCTCAAAGTTCTGGAGTATCTGGTGCACTGTGAGGCACGGATTGCTCGCGGTGGGCCTGGGGATTTGGCTGCCGATCGCTAAGTTCATTAGTATCTGCAGCCAACCCTTTGTAGAATTTCTGCTCAGAGCAGAATTCAGATGTGAAATTGCTCACGCTGAAGTAGGGCAATTCCTTGTTGGTTGCAGCCGACAGATGCTTGACATGTAACAGAATACACGCATTTTCACGAAATCAGTCCTCATATCGCGATACACCCGGTCAGTGGACATTTTTCAAGGAAACCAATGCTTGTTATCCTTGTCTCGATCGTGAAAACCTGTCAGGCATCTGCAATTTTTTAAAGGTACTTTTGTCGAAAGGTTGTTAGAAGTGACCCCAACTTGTTCTGCGTGGTACACAGAAACAACCGACCTAGTCTTGCATGTTCCAACACAAGGGATGCAGTTGGATGAGCCTAGTACAGATGATGCAAGAACATCTGGCCAGAGAAACAATAATTGTGTGGCTATTTTAAGCACGTGTCGTGTCAACTTAGGCGCTGTTCTAACAGGAGTCGACGGGCGGGGAACTCCGTGGAGACCAATGCTCTGCCAGGTGGCAGGTTTGACTCGACTTTATTATACAAGGGCCTTCTGAATCTAATGGGCCCGAAGGCCCCCCACCTCACTTCGGATTTCGACCGTAAATGAGACAGCCAGTCGAAGTTCGAGAATAACAGATCTGCAACTGAACTCATTTTTCAAAATTAATTTCGTGAAGCTGGTACGAGCATTCTGTGTTGGTAAGCTAACAACTCAAACAGTTCAGCGTAGCTCATATGCGCAAGTTTCTACCTTGCTTCCCCTAGGCTGAGTTCAGAAGCAGAATCAGGAAGGTACGGGAAAGCATACCCTAATAAGCGCAGAGATTCCAGAGCCGCATCGGCATCAAAGAATGAGAAAGGTGATAAAAAGCATATGTGCTCCTTTCGGATGTCCTTAGGATGGACTGTTCTAGGACCGGTTAATCAGGGACCAACCCGCCTGAAGAAGGTTAACCACAGTGAGATGGAAATCGATCTCTTGGCTGTAAGGATCAATTAAGTATGCAAACCCAGTTTTTATCTTGAGGGTGCTCTGAAAATCTGTCCTTCGATAACAGATAATCGTGCTGTTGATATAGTTTACAATGCTGTAACCTTCTAGACGCATATTAAGGAGTTGTACTTCCATAGAGAACTCACTTGTTCAAAGTTGCACATAGGTCCGTTGCGGGCACAGAGGGTTCTAGCAGACAGAACAGGGGGCTTGAGCGCGGTCCCCAGTTTTTCGGTGAACATCACGATAACAGATGTGTATGGGAGCGAGGTCTACGCATAAGTAGTGTCTGAAGAATATTCAAGAATTCATTTGTAGCTTAAGTGGAGCTAACTGAATTATGGAGTAACAAACCCCAAAAACCTAATACCTTTACATTAGTTTTTGACCTTAAGGCGGCTCTCTGTGGGCACCCCTTGAATGATATTTTGCAAAAGAAACCGGACACAACGGCTGGTCTGGTTGGAGTGTTGCTTGGATTTCGAAAGGAATCTGTTGCATTAGCTGCCGACAGTGGAAGGTTGCTTATGCACTTTAGAGGGCCGACAAGGGACTGAGGGCGACTGAAGTTCCTCCAGTGGGGAACTTGACTGTTGTGTGGTAATCAGCTAAATACCAAGTAAATGCCCCCCCCCCATTTGGCCCCACTTCCCCATCATTTTCCGCGAATTTCAAGTGACACTGCACCGCAGATTACTGGGGAGGACAAGATGGGGATCACACTTCCAGGGACACGTACGATAATTTCTATGAAGATGACTGTCTAGCATCCTTGCCCAAGCAGGAGAATGCAAGAGGTTTGCGATTCTGACGGGTATGTTGTTATCGTATAGTACCTTTAAGCTTCATGAGTAAGTGTGCTATGGCACAGAGGTACTGGATATTTTACAGAAGTCTGAGCTAGCCCATCCCACTTTGGAAATCGTTGATAGCCCTCCAAAGCCGGAAAGGACTTTGGGATTGGAGTGGAATGCAATAGAGGACAGGTTCAAGTTTTCGGTTACATTACGAGAAAAACCTCAAACAAGGCTTGGCTTGTTATCTACATTGTCGTCTGTATTCGATCCACTGGGGTTAGTTTAACCTTTCATTCTGCCGGGCTAGGCTTCGTTGCAATCGCTGTGTTCCTCTAAGCCTGGCTTATAAGACACGACTGGAGAAAAAAACCTTCGCTGCTGGAATGAATGGCTTAGGAGTTTGGAGCAGCCTTGAACACTGGAGATTCAGCGTTGTGCTCCAAGAGATGACACACTAAACAAAGGTGCACTGCTTTGAGTATTTCATGACAATTTCGAAGTAGGCTGTGGAGTGTTGCCATGTTCCAGAAAGCTTTCGAAGAACGTAAACCCTTATTGTAACCTACCGTTCCTCAAATCAAGGGTGGCTCCTCTGAAAACAGTAAAGATCTCTCAATTGTAGATTGCCGCAGCAGGACTGGCCGTTTGAGTCTCTTGGGCTCTCTTGAAAACTGGAATCAAACTAGTTGGGATTCACTACCTGACGAACTCTGCTATTGTCTTGAGCTACAGAATTATTGCTGAAACGAGATTTAGTACGTACACTGCGAATCGTTTGGCCTAAATCCACTGGTGGTCCGAAGGTTGACAGTGACGTCAAGTCAGACCGGAAGTTAATCCTACAGAGTTGGCGTCAAGGGCACTACATCATGCGATGAAATCGGCTTCTGTTTCGAAGGTCCTTTTTTCTTGACGAATGAAGCCTTATGGTTGACCAGTTTCAAGGTTACCGCAACACCACCGAGCGTGAAGTTCAAGCAGCCTTCGGGCACGGTTCTTACAAATCCGCAGGATGAAAGGGCTGACTCAGTGCTAGGCATTCCGGTTTGTAGCATTTACTGAGTGCGGCAGCATGGCTTACTCGTTCGAAAGCAGATATTGCAACTACGAGAGAAGGTCATATAAATCCAAGACTAAAAAGTGGGCCGAAGAATTTATTCAGTATTGCCGGTGGAAGAAAGCATTGTTTTCATTGTGCTGGCCAAGGCTCATAACAAAGAATGAAAACGGTCGCCAGACAGGAATGATGGCTTATGCGCTAACCGGCCCCCGATGAACAAGATTCTATTGAAACTCGACCTCTTGTTTGCTTGCGGTAAAGTACGTCAACGTCACAATGGCGGTCAAAAGCGGCAAGGCCTTACTCGGAGCGGCGATTCGAAGGTTTCGCTGTTTGATTTCTAAAAAATCCACAATGACGGAATCTTCCGTGTCCGTCAGGCTGAACGGACTGCCGCGATTGTGAGCTTTCTCTCACCGCTTAGTAGTCTATCTTCTAGATCAATGGCGGTACAAAAAGGAAAATGCGGTCAATATTGGTATTTTCAACCCTTTCGCGTTTTCCGTTGGTCTATCTTTCAGCTGGCCGGGATTGCCAAAAGCAAGATACTGTCAAGATTTGTATTTTAAACCCTCTCTCTTTTTTCAGTTGCCCTTTATCCGGTGAACTACCTTCCAGCTTACAAGTGACATTAGAATAACTAGATAATCATAAGATCCTGGAGCATTTGGGATTCGGCCTTTTACCCATAGACTACTTCGAGACCTCAATACTTTCAAACAGGGTTCTCTTGCTATTTTCGCTTTTTCGTTCGTGTAGACTCAGTTTGTTTAAATTTCTAGCATTTTCTGTGGATACTGTGAACTTACACATTTTGGCTTTTGTATTCATTGATCCATGCCAGAGCGAGGCTCTAATTTAATATTACGAAATAGTTACGTAAACTTTTTCAGGAAATTCGGAACCTCAACCCTACTTGAAAATGTCACGAACGACTGAGCTTGGAAAATCTAACGAGATCCTCAGCCCGATCGCTTTTACTCTGTGATTTACTGCTCCTCATCCTATGAAACCCTCACCCGTAAAGCAATAAATTTCCTAAAGGAAGTTAGTTATTAGGGTAACGACTTTCTGCGTCGAAGCTTTTATCCATCAATAATCCTTTGTGGAAACGTCAGAGTCATTTCCTTCTTACTTGCCATAATATACGTACAATTTCCAGAAACAAGTGTGAAAAGTTCCCTTGGATAATTGGCATACAAAATATAAAGCTCAAATCATAATACCGCTGAAGTTGCTGCATAGATGTTTACCTTATTTGTATCCTTCCAGAAACACTGGCTCGGGCATGAAGTCGAGACCAGCTATTAAGGTTCCTGGACCTCTCAGTGTACAGCTTGTGGTTTGCAGGATCCGTGTGAGGTATGTTACTCCTTACCTAGCCGCTTCCTTACTGCTTGCGTTCAATATTCCTTCCCACTACGCAAGGATCAACTGTCACACACAGCGGTACTCTTCAATACGCCGCCGCGATCACCAGGTCAGAGTTCCCCGCAACACATGAGAGGGAGAACTCTACTTGCCGAAAAAGGATGGTTACTGTATATTGGAAATACGTGAGTGCTTGGGCAACTGCCAAGTGGCCACCGCTTTCGATGGCAAATGTTCAGGTGAACAATGATGTGTAGCGCACAAATAAGCAAGTCGGAATGTCACTGCAAAAGTAAGCAAAAAGAAGCATATATCAGTGTATATCTCAAAAACCTGCTTTGCTAGGAAGCTGCAATACACTTATTTGAGTCGTTAACAAAAAAGCAAGTGCACCAGAGCCAAAAATAGCTCATATTGATAAGCCAATGTGGACATTCGTGATTGCTGACTAAAAATCTGCGATCAACTCTGATACTATCCAAGCACTTCATCGATCCGGCTACATATTGTGACACTCGAAGTCCAATTGCGGATGCAAATTTCAGTGATATACTTTGTGCGGAAACGCATAAATGTAGACAAGTTCTAACAGTGCGGTTGTTCTTCATTATTCCGGACCTTTTACCTACGTCAACTACAGTGAACACTATTCTTAGTACTAGGAAGATGATACACCAACGGCGTCATTGCATTAGGCTACGCAAGCGGACACAAGGCAAAGACTGTCTTCTACTTCGTTGGTTCATAGATAAAAAGGTGACAACAGAATTCACCGCTAAGCAGCAAGATGTAGCGAGTAATTATTCCTCCGAACCATTACGATAAACACGGACAAATCATTCTCATAGAAAAACGTTCCCAGATCGGTAGGTAACATCAAAAGTTCATCTATTAGCTCAAGTCTCCCTAATTTATCAGCGGAGGCACAGCTACTCATTACCGTTTTTGTTTTTGCACCAGCTTCACCTCGCAACTCTCTTTCGGTATCGGTGAACTTAGACAAATCTATGTTTCTACCATTGAATCGTCCGTTCAACAAGAGATTACAGATAAATCGAATCGCCGCTGCTTTCTCTCCTGGCCGGAGCACTGTGATACGCCCTATTCTCACAAATGTTATCTCTCGGGGCCCACCCACGGGGCCAGCTAACTGTTTGGCTTCAACTCCTACTACTTTTTTTATCACGTCACCAACCACTGGAGTAACATTATTAAACCAGACACCACCCTTTCTCCATAACAATACCGGCAACAAGTTAGCCAGTGAGAACAACAATGAAGTTGTTCATGATGTGTCTGAGTGACGAAACTCTCTCTGGCTAGAGGTTTAAGTACTTCCCAGAGATGACCACACTAGGCGCTTTTGACTGTAATCAATGTTCTGCATGTTGCTCCTAGTTTATCCAGAAGCTTGCGCCCGTATCTCCTACTGTCATACAAAGGCCTAACTCTCTGGACACATTTCTTCCAACACCCGGCGAACCATAATTTACCCCACCTCTCCGCGTTCCTCAGACACCGTCCCCACATAATTAGTTCCAAACTTCCCCTTACCCAACTTTATCCCCTTACCCCCACAAAATTATCCACATTTGCCATACTTTCATCCCAAGTTACTCCCCCTTCTAAACCTCTTTCTTCCAACCCCTGTCATGTAAATGTTTACATTTTCAGGGGTTTTATCTGTTTATTCCATCACTTGTAAACAGTTGATCATGCACCTGGTATGCCTCGGGCTTCTCTAAAATAAACCTTTATTATTATTATTGATATCGGGACCAAGTCCTCTGCAGGCTAGAGTGGGAGTCTAATTTTCCCCCACCAACGGGAATGAATAACTTTTAGGACTTAGAATTTACCCTGGGTGTCACCCAAGTGTCCACCCTACTCCAACAGGAATTTCCTGGAAGTTCTCACTGAACGGCTTATCGTAAGCCCTCTACCCTTGAGAGGATCCGAAAGAGGGTACCAGTTACTAGCTTTTCTCATCTTGCCAAACAAGACCAAATGCCTTTGCTTATAGACACTGAAAGTTAAGATGAGCTTCCCTGAAATGCAAACCAAAGAAGGCAATACGCTAGTCTCTTTCTACCTCAAATCGTGGTCACCATATGATCACTTCTAAAAGTAATTTCATTGCACGGGGAAAATCAATAATACATCCAGAATAAAGCGAATACCCTTGAAACAACAGCGCTACTTTCGAAAGACAAGAGCTTTTTTTACTTCAAGCCGGACCGCCCATCTCGAGATATCGTTTCTTACGAAGGAAAACAAAAACAAAATGCTCCGCAGAACCCATAAGTAGTGGACACTTTAGCTGGGTTATTGAATCGTACAAACATCCAGTCTACTTTAGCTGTTCCTCCTGTTTTCTACACTGGTACTAATATACACAAGGCACAGAATTTATGGAAGCCTCCCTACGCGTATTTTTCATCCTCGTTAACCCATGGCTCTCCATCGGTTACTCCGCGCCCTACTTCTATTTTCACTCATTTTTGTCTTTGGTCTATTATTACCCAAATGATACATCACCTCATTTGCCGAGTATAAGAATATCCGGCCACCGGAGGAGAGCTGCGTTACCTACGGTAGTTATTAGGCTGGGTGGACCCAATTTTCCAGCTTCCTTGTAAAAAGCTTACTAATCTATATAGTATAGTCCGTGTCCCAGCCAAAGAAAAACACCAGGTACTGTTCCAGTTTATAGAAGGAAATTAAAAAAAGACCCAGAAAATCGAAGAACTACAAGTCACCACTCAGTTGACTGAAGAACCTAGGATAAGCTGAATAAAGATGAGCTTATGCATTACCCACTGAGATATAATATTTTGAATACGGTGCAGCATGGTTTTCTTAACCACTGCTCGCGTTCCACTTGTACGATCCATTTTTTAAAAGTCTCACGGCGACCGCCATCAACATTGAAAAAGGACGGCTATAGTTTTTCTTGATATGACTGAAGCTTTTGGCCGGGCTTCTTTTCTTCGGCTTTAAGCCAAGATTAAAATCTCAGACTCTATTAACCCCTTACATTTTTGTTTGTTTTCTTACTTGTCTTCACGAAATCGCATAGTTGGCTTAAATGGCACCGTGTCACCACTCACATCCAAGGCCAGAGGAGTCATTCATTTAAGTGTCCCAGAACCGATACTCTTTTTCATTTACGTTACTGATATACTGAGCGTGGTCGGTCAATGAACTCCTTTTCTCCCTACCACTGGCGAGAAAATATTATGTTACTAACATTAGTAGCATATCGCGGGATCCCACTTCATAAGGCTCTTCAAAGAACTACTCGGGTAGCGGAGTCTTCTGCGGAAAAAGTAGTGTTTTAGCATATGAATATTTTTTTCCACAAGGGTCCTTTTGACGTAGACGGTCAGATAACTGCAGACATTTCATCTGTACGAAATCTGCTTCTTCGATGCCTCCGCTCGTTTGATTTCGCTGAACACACAGCTATTCGAACTCTGAAGGCCCAAAGTTAAGTCGTTTTACTTCATACAATATTTCTGTTAGGAGAAAGTAAACCCAATACCTATAAGACTCATTTTGAGCCAGCTTTGGGGTACGGATCAATATTTTATACCAAAACGCGACAAAGTGACCAAACACCCTCTGAGGATGCGCAACTATCATTCTAAAACCAGATAGTAGGTCGTTTTTTAACACTGAAATATGGACGGAGCTCTAATCTTTTACCTCAAGGTTCTCTTTGGCTACGCAGGCTAAAACGTGATCTGTTTTCCCTCCATAACCTTTTTAAACATCAGACTTGTAGCTCTTTATCACCACTCAGAATATTGACAGAATTTCCGTATTTACTATGACCAGGCGGTTCGTCGGCAATTAGCGCAGTGTGAGATAAGTTTGCAGCCCGGTGTGTTCATAAGTAGGTACTTATTTAAAATGACATGCTGCTAGAGATTTGTTCACTCGACCACCCGAAGGTTTTCACGAGGGAGGTAGGTATTTTCTTTGTAGAGCTAGAAGTAATCCTTTTATCAAATCTTATGTCACGGAAGGTAGGGCTTACGAAGTTGGTTTAGGTTTTTGACGAATTTTACACCACCGATCAAATACCCCAGCTAGAACCCCTGCAGACGGCCACTCTTCTTCCGATTGTTCTCACATTTGTTTTTTCTTCCGTGTTTTCCCAAATGTGGACTACCAGAGAAATTCTCGAATCATCCGAACTGCACATGAACTTCAACCACGGAGCACCCGAATTGTCCTCCTTATCCATATCCAAAACTTCCCCGGGATGCACCCTTGGTACTTTCCGTATCACTTTCGGTGCTCCAATTATTTTCTCCCGTTGACATTTACCCTCCACGCAGCCAAATGAAAAACTGCAGTAAAAAACCAGACAAATAACTCTTGCCTCTGTTGTGGCTCTCCTGGTGCTGCGACACCTACAGCTTGCGACAAATAAGAGGCTGTTGTTCACTGGAACCTTTCAAAGTGACCATCATATGCAAGCAAAAGTTCAGCCTCAAAGAATCCAACGAAATTTTCCCTGGTTCCTTCTACAAAGCTGTGCCTGACTTCGAGCAATGATTGTTTCATTGCATTTTTCACAGGAACAGAAGCCGATAGTCCTTCCAGTAAAGGTTACATTTGCCTGATCGTATACTTTTTCCCCACCTTTTTTTGGGTTGCTACGCAGTTGGCTCCTATTGTATCAAAAAGAATTTACGATAAAGAACTTTTTATAGTAAGCCATTCCCCGGTTGACCTTTGTTTCTACGCATTGCAAACTGACCGATCTGATTGGCGCCAGAGGCTATATGAACCACCGAATAATAAACAATATTTGCGACTTCCTAGCTGCGCCCTGCGTCAGTATGCTGATTCCTTTTCCAGGTGAACCGACTTCTGATATTTTGGCAGCGGATGGATAAATAAATATCGGAGCGAATTCTTGCCAGTGTTATCGGAATTGATGAAACCGATCCGCTGAAAACTATATCAGGAAGAAAGGTGGATTTGACCAGATGAAAGGCAGTTAGCTCCCGCTTGCCCCAGGCAGCTCATCGTGGAGGCCCAAGTCCTAGCCTGATATGATCGTACTTTGCCTGTTTGCATAAAATATGATAGCTGTTGACATGGTTTAGGTGCCGTTCTGTACCAGAATGAGCGCGGGTTTGAATGTTATCGAATAAAATTAAAAGTTGTGAACAGAACTATGCGAAAATTGAAAAAAGAACTACTGAAAATCGTCAAAGCTCAAGAGAAGATCAATGGGTTCATCTTTTGGCGACTTACGTTCATGTATTCCGACCAAAAGCCGCTGATCACCATCCTGGATGAGCTGCTTTGTCGAGCGCAAGGAAGAATTCCACGGATCGTAATGCTTCTCCAAAAGTACAACAATCACCTTCATTATCAGCAAGGAAAACAGACGTTTATAGCTTATACAACCTCAGAAGCCACACTACCGAGTAGGGAAAGTAAAAGTGAAAATGAAATGGTGAACAACGCACTAGCGGTTACGAAACCTGATTTATCCCAAGTCCAGAACACCAGGATGGCAGATCCTTGTCTACAATCTCTGCAGGAAGTTATCTTTCAAGGATGGCTGGAAGATGGAAGAACCCTGGTAAGGGAGTGTGGCCTCATTCGATTTTTCGTGATGAGCTAACAGCAGACGGTGAGCTGATACTTCGAGGTCAGCCTTTGATGGTACCTCAAGCTTTTCGAAAAGGCGCTCCGCGTCGGGTACACTGTTCACATGCAGGTATCAGTCAGTAAACCACCCGAGTCAGAGAATCATACTAATGCCCAGGTATGACAGAAAACTAAACAGATGTCGGCAAATTGTTAAAGAGGCAGGCAATTTGATGAAATGCAAACGGCAGAACCGATGGAGAAGCGTCCAATACCCCACCGGCATTGGTATATTGTAAGGCTGAATATTTTTTTGAACGTTGAATTGACTTCTACCTAGTGACCGATGACCACCGCAGGGATTTTTCGAAAGTCTGTCTTCTGGAAACAGAAACAACTTCGCGAGTTATCAGCAAAAAGCAGGCCAATTTTGCGCGACATTTAATCCCGACTCAAGTGAAGTCCGGTGGTACCCTCCAGTTTCACAGCACGGAATTTCAGCTTTTCTCGTGGGTGTCATTTCGGCCATCAAGTCGCAAGCCCTTCCCACAGTTGGTTCGACGGTAAAACAGATACTCAAAAAGTGCATATCTGAGGTTAGCGGTCTGTTTACCGCTCCGCTTTAGCCTCGAAATATACCTTCTGCGATGATGAAAACAAGCCCGACGAAATGCTTATTTGGAAGGCGGATAGGCACCATCCTACCAGTTTAGGCTGGTTTACTGGATCCAAATATAGTGTCCTGAGTAGTCAAATTGAAACTAAAAAAACTAGCGGGGGTGTAGAATGATTTTACTATCGCGGCAGAAAACAAATGCGTCTATTTGCGCCAGGAGACACTGTCCGAATTAAACCAGTAGAACCAACAGAAATGTCCGTAACGAATGAAGAGGTCTCACCGTGCCTATCAAAAAAATCACGCCCAATACGCTCTAGAGATAGTCGGATAAGAAAGGATAGGTATCGCCTGAGAAAATCCGAAGAAGGTGGTGAGGTAGAGGAAACCTATGAAAGTGACCGCAAAGGAGAAGACGGGGAAATCAAAAACGATGACGGGGACACTGTTTCAGGCACTATTGTACATCCACCCGTCGGACGAAAGCGTTGACCTTCCAGAATTCGGAGTGGCCAAATTTGGCACATTATAGAGGTCTCTTGATTGGTGAGAAAGTGAGTTTTGTTTCAGCACTTTGCAAATTGAGCCATCTGATCGGCTCTATATGCTTTATGAACCGCCAAATCATGGGCAGTAATCGGGACTTCCTCCTCATGCTCTGTAACAATATACTTACTGCAGTTCCTGGAGCGAGGACTTCTGACACTTACATCATTCGAACAGGTTCCGCGTAGCACCCTACTCGGCTCAGGCAGTTACACCCAGTTGACTTTCGGACCCTTGAAAGTCGGCTAGCTGTTATTGTTTTTAACTGTCCACCGTCCCTCTTCCTCTATTCCGTGACTCTTCATTCCCAAAAGCCTAGGCCTTCTACCCACTTCTAATCTTCCCCTTTCTAGGTATCGGTTACACTTTCAACGCTGGCGATGAACCGACCGGACCCTTCAAATATCCCTAAATCCCGAACCGGACCACCTTTTTCCTGTATTACCCATGGAATTTCCTGCCTAAGCAATTTTTTATTCAACTCCTCTCCTCTCAGTGCGAGATTACCTGTGCTGATTGCCAAATATCCAAAAACACAGGTTACTTTTCTCAAGCCTGCCGTTTTCATGCGCATTCCTAATGAGGAGCAGACGGACCGGTGATATTTAGCTGCTCCTAGCCACATATCCGTTAGTCACTATGTCATGCTCTGTCTAATTGACGAATTTCCGAGATGGATCGCTTAGCAAGATAGACAGATTCTTAGTGCGCATAGGCTCATATGAATCGCGAATTGAAGCTCTTGACAGAATCACTAAAACTATAACAATGCTGGCTCAACCACTCGTGCCGTCTTCGTTATCCATGAGCCGCTTATTATCTGTCGCGTGTAACTTCTTTGAAGGTACATATTTAGGGGCCTGAAACCGAGTACGAAGTTCAAACCACCTCATTGGGTTTAACACCTCTCGTATGGCCAAGCTGAAGACAGCGGTCAGTGCCTAGCCAAAGGCCGCTAACATAGAACAGGTGGTTTGTAGTAGTACCGGATTACGCCAACCAACACAGAGAAATTAATGCCTCCTGCCTTGCAGATTTCGAACTCGCTTGCAGCCAGTGAGTTTATTCATAAACAAAGAGTCTTTGCCGTTAACCAACCAAAAAACCTTCCGAGAGCATCCCGAAAAATGTCACCACAAAGAGAAGTGTTAAAAAGCTGAACCCGGTAACATGTCCAGGGCCGTAACCCTCCATCCGGGCACCTATACCCTGCATTTCCCCATCTCATCTACCCAGCGCAGGTCCGCCAAGTAACAGTTTTCCAATATACACCTCGGTGCAACTCCTGGAGCTCCTCCAAATCTGCCTTTTGCAAGCTTTCCAAAGTGGGCTGTAGTGTCGTAAATTGTTTCAACTCGAATCCACTAGGTCCCTCCAGGCAGACGTGCCTTATGCGTCACGAAAAGCCACTAAGGCCCGGTAGCCGGTCCATCCTACCAACCTTTGTTCAGCCTTTCAGAGTGGCAAATAAACCAACGTAAAGTAGATCTGTTCCTCATCTCTTAGCAGTGACTAAAACCTTTTCCACGGGTTTTACAATACCACATCTAAGTTACTGTCGATGGAAGCTCACTCGTCAGCCCATATGCCAAACCCCCTCAATCAAACCATGGAGAATTAAGTTCTCTGAGGCCATATGCCAGTCTTTACCGTCCGATCCCTCACTCTTAAGCCGAAAGTTGGCAATGCTTGGAGCTCAGCCTCCGTTGCAGTGTGTCAGCAGCAATGGAAGCCTGTGGCTCCGAATACAAATTTTGACTACCAGTCCTGCTTTCCTACCAAAGGCTCCGAAGTCTAGTTTGCTGGACGGCATGCTCCTTATATCGCCAGGCCACACTCGAATGATCTCGCAAAGGTTGCCACCGAACAGATACCTAGGTAGACGGTTAAAAATCCTAGGACCCACAATTTCTCTCCGCAAACCAGAAAATTTCTCATACTATTTATCCATACGGCAAAATTCCAGCTCCACTGCCTTACAAGCAAGTAAGCCCCTCAATCCACTGCACCGCAATTCTTCGAGGCCAACTCTGTGCTACTCGTTATTTCCTAACGTTTTCGCGCCTCCATCGTTCGTTCTACCAGTTTTATTACCATACCAAAATTTCGGTTTTTCCTACCATCGCCCATCCTACTGCAGCTTTTTACTCGCAGGGTGCATCCACATGCCCCATTCACTTAAACTTTCACCATCCCATAAAATTTAATCCCACGATCTCTCCTTCTTCCCGGCCTTGCTAAACCATTATCAAAAACTAGCTTTTTTCCGGTTGTTCACATCTTGTCTAACAGCACATCAAACTCCCCCCGCCCACCCCACAGCTTCGCTTTTTTCCTTTGCCTCCCTCCAAATTATTTTTGACACACCGCTCTATCATTTACCGACACCAACCCTACTCCACCCGAGAAAGCTGCATTGACTTGCGACGAAACCACCCCATACCTTTCTGGTTCCTGCCTTTTGAGGTCCGCTCACACAGAAAAATACCAACCACTACCAAGGGTACAACGTAGGGGAGCCATCATACTACATAAATCCACACTTTATCGTCATAACACTGGTGGAAATACCACCAAATACCAGCAAAAACTCGCTGCTCTCCAGAAACACTCGGTTGCTTTTGGTTGAGTCCGATTCCATGAGAAAACGGGCTGCCCTAATGAACCCTGATATTAATATGGTAACCAAAACATGGTTTGCTGAGGATGCCACACTCGAGTATGGTTCCGCTGTTGGGTTCAACTTATGCCCACACCCCTTACCCAGCTAGACACGGCGGGCGCTGTTTCCGGAAAAACATCCCGTAGACTGTCGTCCACCAACCGTAATTGGTAATACCTGCTACTCATTATGGTCATTACTGTGATTCGGTCTCCAGAGCACAATGGTGGGATGCATTTGCCGTCCCCACCGGCCAGGACTCGCTTCACCTTGATACTGTTACCGAAGCTTTCAGCTAGGCTTCTGACTATTTCCGGCAGTGCAGGAAGCATTGGCGATGACTTCGATCTCCCCAAAATATGTTGGTCTTCACTATCTGGACCCACTGGCTCCCTCAGCTTACTCGCTAGTATCCGTCCCTGGGCAGTGAACCCGAAACGTAAGGATTCCCTCCAAAGGATTGGTTTTTCTGGACCTACTCTTCACCCACAGCTCCTCGATGATTTCTGCTGAGGTCTGAAGCTACGTTCCAGGTAGTAACCACAAAATGGTCATTTGTCACTTCGTACATTGCAAATCCTGCTCTGTCTGACAGGCCCACTCCTCGGGCATACTGGTCACTCGCTCCTGGCGTCCATCTATCTCCCATCTGAGATGATGTCTTTCTAACCCCCACCCCTCAGAGGGCAGCTGACCCTCGCTGATACTCTCGACTTTCATACTTTTGAATTTGTGAATATTCCACCTTATTGAGTAACGTGTCACACCATGATCATGAGCTAGCGCGTGCGTCTCGACCATGGCCGAGAAATATACCATTATCATTATCATAACCCTTCTGAGTGCCTAGGTAAAGCTGCTACTTCCTCCAAACAGCTTTTTCTAAGGAGAAATTCGCATGGCCCTGATCAAGCGAAAGATTTTAGGTTAGCAACACAGGCCTTCTGTATCTCATGATTTCTCCTCTACCCCATGCGTACTCCACCTCTACAACACTTCCGCTCGCAGAGGAACGACGCCTTGTAAACCGAGCAACTCGGGCATTGAACAATCCCAGCAGACTTTGGCAAGTAGTGAGGAAACTTGGCCAGAAGTATCGTTCACACTGTGATGACGCAAAATTATTCATTTCTGGGTTGTCCACGGCTGGGGCGACTGAAACCACGGCTGAAGTGTTCAAAGTTAACTTTTATTCTTACTCGATGGCTTCATCGCACGCTTCTTCCCCTGTTGCTCCTCCTTCCACTAAATCCAGACTTTTCCTCATTAACTGGAATTCTAGTGATATCAGCGGACTAGACTCGGGGACCAGGCCTTCTACCAAACTGGACCTGCACTTATCTGCCCAGATGGCTTCGACGTGAACTTGTTTCTTCCTAAGGTTTTTAGACTTTCCATGGTGAACAAAGCCACCTTCATATAATGGAAGTCCCCGATGATTGTTCCAAGTATAGGGAGAGGTTAACCCCGAGATTCGGATTAGTATTGACCAATTAGCCACATGCCAACTACGTGCAAGCTCAAGGGAATCCCAGCCGAGTTTGGACTCCAGGCTTTGTTTGGGGGCATTTGTGCACCTCTTGTTGACTGGATCTCTCTGACCATCCCACCAGTTTATTAGGTCGTGGCCAGTCAGCTGTCGTAATATTTCTTGATACGACCTAGGCCTTTGATCGCGGGCCCCATACTCACATTTCTTCCGAATTTCACTCGTTCTGCGTGGTCGACCCATGGCACTCTCGGCTTTGCTTTCACCTATCCAACCTGTCCACTGCAGTATGGATCGGTGACCACCTATCATCACCTATCACCAGTGGCGTTATCAAAGGTAGCGTATTGAGTTCACTCCTGTTGCACAAATATATCGGCGATATATCCCATATGAATTGCCATGAAACTGCCTTCTTTGTCGACTATGAAACGAGACTTCTGTATTTCTTCGACGACGAAAATCTCCTCGCGGCCCTAGTGGAGATTCAGGATGACTAAGGTTCCCTTACTGGCTGGTGCCCTGCAAGGCATTCGAACTTCTCGCTTGAAGACGCACTTAAAATTCTTATAAATGCCTGGCTCCTGTTGATGCCTCGGTCACTGGCAGTCCCTCAACTTCTGTTACCCCTCCTTTTTGAGACCCGGGGCTGCACTGCTCACGCTTGATGGACTTCTCTGCACACAGTTCTTTACAAATTGCCAAAACTGGGCATTTCACTGGTCCTATACTTCGATGTCTCAAACTCAGTCAGAGATGACTGTTTGCCATCAACATCTGCGCCAGACCCTTCCGGAGACACTGCTCCCTTATTATTTCCAACGTGTCATACTACACTATTATCACCATGAAAAATATCCAACAGTAATTCGCCAGGCGACTGACGCGTATGTTCACCACCCTGTCAGACTGACAGGAACAAGGACTCCTTCGACTTGACCCACCTTTTCTAGGCCGCGTAAGGTTAAGTTTATCCTTTCTGTACACGCTTTTGCACGGCTGCGTGTAGCTTTCAACCCAGATAACCTTTACACTAAGTTGCTTTTATCCTGTGAGGCACGTAGCCTACTCTTTGCCCGTCTCACCCTCCAGGCTTCCTGTTACAGCTTTTTTGTTGTTGTCTACAGCAAGATCTGGAACGAACCTTCCAATGGAACATGTCGCTTTGTCTCCCTAATGGGTTCTTGTGGAACATGAATGAGTACCTCACTGCGGGCACTGCCCTGCAGGTGAGCTGCTAGACTGCAAATATCGACACTGGTTCCGGAAATAACCTTCAGTTCTTATTCTTTCCTTCTTATGTTCCAGCTTCTTTATCATGTCTGCTCAGTTGTAATTGATTGCGCACTGCCTGCAAATCCACATCCTTTTGTGAACTGATGCTTCCTTGAACCTGAATCCCGTCGAACCAGCCCCATCTTGATCCTCATTCAACATTTAGCCTAATTATCCCTCACCAACGTTGCCCTGCGCGCAGCATGTCGCGGGCGCTAAACGATCATACTAACCGCTCAATTTACACAAAGCGTGCCACTTGACCAGTAACGAAATCGGCCCCCGGTATATCAACGATACTCTGGTCGCAGAGTAGACAATCCCATATTTTTCTCCTTATGAGTCCTGATTCCATCAGAGCTCCATTGCCAATCCCCTTGGTAGTTACCCCTGGTAACTCACTCTGCTATTCTACGGTCCTAGCCAAGCTAACCGTACGATCACCAGTCTCCGGGCGTATCATCCCAAACCCCGCTCAAGCTTGGTACTTCACAGTCCCTCTGCAGCTCACAACAGCCTATCACTTTCTGTCAGATCGCGTCGTTCTTCATATTGAACTATCACTTGTGATTTACCTCACTTCGAAGCGCTTCACCCTCCTTCCCGTGTACCCTCTAAAGTGGTCTTCACATCAAGTTCACAAAAATTCACTATTATCTTTCACTATCTGCTCGCCTAATGTTGTGTATACCCTTGATCCATCTCCCCGCATCCCGCCTCCGTTCAACCTTCACTGTCTCTCCTACGCGTGCCACCATGACGATCCAACCACCAACGGTCAATGAATACGAAAACACACTCTTGACAAGCTGGTACTTTATTTATGTCCAATTCCATAGATTTTACTTAAAAAGTTACATCTTAACTAGCCACAATCTTTCATAGCTGATTCAAAAGCCCAACGGTTGCCTCTATTTCATTACTTTCCAGATTACTTTCCACATCCCTGTCTAGTCGAGTCACAAAAAATTTAATCTTTTCCTTGGCCAACTCATATAGAGGTCACTGAAGAATATTTCAGATGAAGTGTCGTGGATTCCATTGGACTCACCTGAATTCTCAGTTTTCCAACTCGGTTTATAACACAGGCCTCCTGGCTGGTCAGTTTCCCAAAACCTACTTATTGATGTCGCTGAGTGACTGATTTCTTGATGTGTCACGCCAAAATTTATCCAGCACTTCCAGCCATACGTTTATCCTCGTTTCCTTCGGGACTCCTACACAATATCCGCGTGCTTCACAACAACTCTCCTAGCTCAGTGAAAAGGAGTAAGCATTCGCCAATCACTCTCTGCATCATCCTCGTAAGTATGTACACCACGCTCTATGGCCCAGCTCTTTCATGGGTTCAAAGTTCTAAGATTTTATGGTTTCTTTACCGCAGAGCCCCCCGGGAAAGCTCTACGCGGTATGCGAAGAGAAACAACGAAGCCCGCAAAAGGTGACCTGATGAGCTAGCATTCACGAAACTACATCCGGTCAGAATCACGCCAAGAGAATGTTGATTGATTTGCACAGGTTGCGGAACAGCAAAACAGGCAACCGACAGGTCGTTAACGCCAAACTCGGAAGGCCAGTACTCGAATCACCTTAAACAACCTCAACAGTCTCATTGTTCAGGAGGTCCGAGTCTATGTTCGGGTTGTTTGTACGTTTAGTCATTTACCAATAGTATTGCCACTTCTGAAGAACAAGTGCAAAGTACACGGTTACGATGAGTGGCGGTTAACTTAGTTCCACGATGTACGCCACAGGTACCTATTTTGAAATCGACTCGTGTTTACCATGCAACTTGATGTCAGTTTACCTCATTGGAGCAAAGCCCAGAAGTATTCCACTACTGATGTAGCTTGCGGGCCAATTTTTTAAAATTTGCAAATATTTCGCTTTATTGAATTACGTTGTGCGATTTGATCGTGCTCTAGAGCGATAACCTCTATCTGAGTTGGGGAAAATACCGTTACCATCACAAATTTGTTATCCGTCGAAAACGGGTCTATCCATCGTGGCTGTTGTGGCTGTTGAAACAGTATAGTAAACACTTCTCCATTTGGAAAGGGAATCCTCCGGAGACCTCAAAAATGGCAGATTTTGCCCATCTTTGCTCTTCATCAGTTTTTAGTTATTCGCTGCTTGGTTTTAACTGTTGGAAGCCAGCCTGTTTTTACCTTCGATTGGCTGGGATTGAGCATGCGCTGTGCAATTGCTATTGAAATTCTACAGCTCGGATGGACCCAAACTCTTAGGTTGTTCGTTAGATTTCTTCCCTACGTCAGCCAGAGACAAACCACTGCCAAATGGGTATTTTTTATTGTATATTATTCTCGCAGCAAGTACCCAGATATTGCACTGGGGAAATGAACGATTCTTTGGTTATCAGCCAAATGGTGTTCCAATTCTCTGGACAGTTTGCTCCGGGATTCACGGAAAATGGAGTCATGATATGTTTCTTGCGCGGTAAGATGATGGAAAACGGGCTGCCGTAAAAAAGACGCTAAAACTTTTATTGTCGACTAGAGGAGCAACTCCAGGGATATTCAGTCATGCAGATACATGCTTTCGTGGGCTCCAAGAAAAATGAAGATTCTGAAAGGAAGCTGGTCGGGTGGCGAGATTGCTGACAGTTCGTTGCAATGTGTGGTGCGTTCCACTTCATCCCCTGCATGACAGCCGCCCTAGTGGCACGGGAGATTACTGTGTTTTCTGTTTGGGAGATACACCTCAATTTGTCACGAACAGCCGACAGGTGACCGCCCGTGCTTGCCATCTCAGACCATCGTGATCTGCCAATGTACCAGCTGGGAGACCTACTGATCCTTAGAGCAAACTTGCGAGGTATTCATATTAAACCAATGCTGTATAGAATGATATTTTAGTTCAGACAGACGAACTACCTCACCTCTGCGTTCCGGAAGAGATAGACCAGGAATAATCTTCCTCCCTTACGTCAACGGCGGAAGTGGATAACTCGGGCTTGTGGTTTCAGATTAGGTGATGTGGCGCTGCTGGCTTGCGAATTTTCGCCGAGCAGCCGATAGCCAGTCGAGGTTTTCGAAATCGTGCCACCTTCAGATGGCGGCTGGTTGCGGACCGCAAGAGTGAGAACTAATGAAGTATCGGTGCTTCGTGACAATGGAAAGATTTTCCTTGTTGAAAGTTAGCCGGAAGCTCATGACTATATTTCAGTGGTCGAATCATTTCAAGAGAGAGGCGGGTTTCTAATCTATAGAGCTGGAAAGGACCGCCGAGAGTCGAACCGCTTGTCCAACTGAGGGCTTTCGTTAACGATGGTCAGTTTCATATACGAGAGCGAACCGAAGTATGACGTCGTCCATAACTAGCATTTCACCGGAAAAATCAGATTTGGATTTCGGGGACCGGAGCGAATGATTTCAGGGAAAGCTATTCCATTCATCAGCATTCATGTTACAAACAACAATACTTCAAATTCGTGAGCCAACTTTTACCAGAATTCCGACTGGTGGCTGTATTGCACTTATTTCTTTCTATGATTGAGACCACCAGAGTCAACTCGAACGTCAGTCGATGAGCTTAGACCTTACTGTAACCGTGGTTTCTGATCTCTTATTCTGCTTCTAACGTTTTGCTGTAATTTGGCTGCAGCTGTTCAATAGTTGATCATTTTTTGAGCACAAGGGCTCAAAAATGATTCTAATGGTAAGTGTCGTGAAATTTGTTAGTTTGTGGCGCATAGTGCCGTTGCTATTTGGGACCGATTGTTTTGAATTGTGCCTGAATTGGTTGATAAACGTCGCTCAAAAGTTTAATTGGCCAGACCCCACTGATGGGAAGCTTCCTTTCCCTTTTAGAGACCACGTTATAGCCACTGATGACCAGAGCCGGGCAGATTCCCTAGATGAACAGAATTTGGATACTCAGTGGTTTTACGTATTTGTGTTGCATATAGCTCGGGTTGTTGGTTGCCATGATGTTCTGATCGTCGAGCTTGGCGCTCAGATCACAAACGTTTTATCACCAGCCGGGGTGACATTTTCAGTGTACTGACGACTTCACCTACACTGGTGATGAAGCGTTTGCGATCCAAACGCCGAGCTCAGCGATCAGAACGTCATAGCAATGTGGGTACTATTCGATCTGACGCGCTTGCTTCCACCACTGGATTGAAATGTAATACATTTTTCCGGATTTAGTCGTATATAAGTTTCTACGAGAAATAAACGTCCACAAGGCAGCCGGTGAAGACTGCTCCAAACCAGCTGCCGTCAATCCATCGGTTGTTGTCATAGCTCCATCATTGTGTAAGCCTGACATTTCCACGCTGAGCCAGGGTAGCCGGAGCTAGGACCGAAAAAAAGCGGCTATCGTAGCATTACACGAGCGTGAACGTGAGTGAGCCGGGTAAATCTGTAGGCCAGTGCGCCTGACTATCAATTTATGCAGAGTTTATGAGAAGGCAGTCCGCGTTCGCGTCTGTCTACTTTGGCTGCACCTGCCCACTTCGAGCCAAGCCTAGCATGGATTACCAAAATATAAGCTCTGCTTGACCAACCTCTCGTTCTCCTAAGAATAAATGATTTGACGGTGAGACGAAGGTTAGCGAGTTGCAGTATGTTACGGGGACATCAGCAACGCTTTTGACTCAAGTAATCATCGTCTTCTGCTGAGTAAGACGAGGACTTCCGGTATAAGTGTGTGAGTACGTAGGTGGCCGACGGATTTCTTTGTGGTACGGGATGATTTACTCTTAATTAGGAGACAGTAGCTTAAGTTTGATAAGCGTCACCACCGGCTTGCCCTAAAGATCCGTCCTGGACCTGATAGTTCACTTATCGTTTTTTGCCGGCTTGGCCTTCGCCCTTTAATCACCCAGTTTCGTATAAGTGAATAACGTAAAACTCTCACAATTTTAGGGTAAAAGTGACCTGGGCGGGGATACAGGAAAAGTTCAGGACTGGACTAACTACTGGGCACTGCCGTTCAAAACTGAAGAAGCCATTTGTTGTCAATGACTTTAAAAGGCCTTTCCGTAGTTCACGACCGAGGTACCTTCCAAACGGAGGCAGCCGATTGGGTTTATAAATGCATGGCCTTCATGCATAATGAATTTAAATGGTCCCATCGATGGAGCTCTTCTGCACAAAAGGCTTGCAATGGGTTCCACAGACTTCGATCAGCTTTGCGGTGCAGGAAGGCGGAAATATTCATACCCGTTTATGTAACTTGAGCACTCTCTTTGAAAAGCCCTTGAAAACTTGGTCATCCTACTGCAAAAGAAAGCCGCCTGCTTAGAGAAAGTTAAACGTTTTGCTGCGTGAATGGTTCAAGGGTAAAAAGAATATATATTTGGACAGACACCCCGTGATTTCAAAACTTTCTTGTAGAAAGAAGACCTTGTACAGAATCGATAGATACGTTTTTAGGCACTTAAATGTCTTCTTGGTCCTCATCTAAACAGTTTATTCCAAACAGTTTTAGATTCCCAAAAATGAATACAAAAGGACAGGCTAATGCAAATGCAAGGTAGACTGATAACCAGGTTTCAGTTCTTAAGCAACCGGGTAGTCAACGGTCGAAATTATCTGTCTGATAGAGAGGCAAGTCTGAAGAATATTCGGCCATTTGAAAGGCCTCAGAGAGTAAGTGACGCGAGACGGTAGTACTTCTTATTGTTTATTACCACAGCGTAGTCGAAACCGTTTGAAGGTTTGAGACGTTCCGGTCATTACGGTTAATATTTTTCAAGAATAGTTTTGCGACCGAAACAAGATTATCTCCGAAGGCTACTTTTTGGCGAGTTCAGTAGAAGCATAAGCATAACACCGTAGTCTGTGTGGGTTGTTTTTTGAGTGTTGTTTCCGTTTGCTGCACAGTGACTCAGTGAAAGCTCAAGATATCTCATGTCTCTCTCTGTTGATGTGCTGTGGGATTATATCTTTCCCCTATTTGAAAAGCTGCACTGTGCAGTGATAGGTGCATAACTTGAAGGCATACCATCGGAAGAATTCTAAAGGTTAGAATAACCGTGGCCATGGCCTGCCCGGGGTTGAAACGCGCTACACGTTGTCGTTGAAACAAAGGTCGGTTCAGTCAAGATAATCACTATGAATAAAGTTTGACCTCGGAATAACAGAAATAAACTATCCAGATTACAGAAAGGGACCGTTGGAACCACCCTGATTATATTTGTCGAGCTTCAGCGCAAAGAGCAACTTGGAGCTGAGGTGGCACATCATTGGTTGCATTTACCAGATTCGAGACATATCCTATTCAAAGATGAACATCCATAACATAGATCGTCCATTTAAGACCATCTGCTTGGCGACTGAATCCGACTTTCTAAAAGGTGATGAACTGCATCACTGGAATCTCTGTCTATTTTCAGAGCAGGCTTAGAGATCTCCGCAAAGATTAGGCATTGTAAGTCTCGAATGAAAAATGAAAGAACAGTGGATGAATAAGCTAAGAAAAAATACTTTGGTAAAAAATATAAATTAAAAAAGTGACCAAGGAAGATCCTGAAAAGGGTGAAAGAAATAAACCAAAGAAGGAAAATCACCGTTTACGAACACAGACTGAAAACTGAACTGCCCTGTTTTCTGCAAGCCACTAAGCCTGGTGCAGTCGGCACCACAGGAAGCAATGACCATAGTTCAAGGAAGAAAATCTAATGCTTGTATTGCTATCGCTGAAACAGACTCGGTCCCTGAAGTTAAATAAGCACACGGCTCCACAGGCTTTGCAAATAATACAAAAAAGGACAGCAACTAAGGGGCAGTTGACTTAGGTCACACCACTGGCAACACCGTACTTGCCGGGATAAACTCCAAACAGATTAGTTGCTCAGCAGCTGCCACTCCCGGTGGGACTCGTTCGGTATTCGACTTTAAATTCCACTGGTATAGTGACTCTTACATTTTGTGGGTTATCCTTCAAAACCATCCTGTCTGATTTCCGGGGTCGCTCCGGATGCTGAGCCACTCGCGACTACCCTCTTCAGGCAGGCCAAATGCTAGCCTTGGTGCTGCAGGAAAGGACTTAGTGTCAAGGTGTATACAAAGGGGGTACTGTGCGATGTCTGCGGGACAGGTTACCTCCATAAGTCTGGGGCGCTAACCGAAGCACTGCACACGGTATACCGTGAACTCAAGAAACCAAATCGGGTTTATCCTACATGTGATACCTGGGCCAAGGCCAGCGTTAAGCAAGCGAAGCCGGTGACTGAGCTAGTAAATTATACTTCCAGCAACAAGGCTGCCATCCTTGCTGAAGTTCGTATGAACCGGGATGGGGTTAGAAGGATGGAGACAACCTTGTGGGGAACAGTTCTCAGCTGGAGGATCGGATCTCTACCAATATCATCCAGAAAACACGACAGTAGATGACTATAGCCTCGTTTCGGCACACCTGATACGATGAGCCCTGTGATGAGACTTCACTCGAGACTTAGGGTCGCTCCCTTAGAATCCAGAATGAAAGAAAACGAAGGCTCGTATAAACATCTTACGACTTCACTACAGCCACCTCTAAAAAATAGCGACATAGCACCGGGTCAAAATTAAAGGGTGGGCACCCGACGCCAGCCGGATTTCGTACCCAAAGAAGATGGACAAGGGGGTGCGCAATGTGTTACCACGTAATGGATATACCAAGGATGGTGAATTCGCCGGGGAGCTTGGTAGTCAGGTGATCTTTTCGGTAAGAAAGGTTGCAGGGAGAAAGCAGCGCAAGCCCCAGACCACGGCTTGCGGAATTTCCAAGTTCGAAGCACTGCGATATGTTTCGCTCAGTGGCGGATGTGATGGGGAAGACACCTGAAGTTACCCTCAGGGAGGAGCCAGCTGATTAGTCCAACCATGGAGGTGAAACAGCTGTAGCGAACACCGAATAACATGCCGAAAATTCAGCGGTCGTTGCATACAACTCTGGAGAGAAATGACAAAGTAAGGGTCTACGGTGTTGGAGACATCAGCGGGAGAAACAGCCTTCCCATAATTCATGGCCGGGGACCTTCGCAAGATAGTATCCTCCGATATTGGCGCCTGTGGGAGGATGGCTTCGGTGCCAGCTGTTTACAGTAAACGGACTGAGCTTGGGCGCGCAAGCACATGATTGATTTCACCGCAGTCACGGAAGCGCGGCTGCAATCAGACGAGATGAATCGCCTCGTTCTCAGAAAACTTCACTTTGTTCAGAGTAGAGAAAAAAGGCGAAAGAATCTTTGGAGAAGCCATGGTTTTAGCAGCGAGTTAAAGCAGCTGCGCAGGCGGAAAGCAGTTGAAGAGGCTGAACGTGCAGACACTCAGGATAACAGCTCAGTTACGGAGGTGTTATTGAGAGTGTTTCACATACACAGAGGACCACCAGGGGAGAGTGATTAAGACAAGGAGCTCTTTGTTATCTCAAAATCGTCAAAGCGGGTAAGAATAAGCTATTCATCGTAGAGGGCTTTAGCGCTCCTGGGGTAATTCGGTCACCGGGGGATGCCCCGGTGGAGCCGCTTGGGGAGAAGCCAATCGCTCTACCACAAGACGAAGCTTTTGATTAGCATACTAACCGAGAGAACTGATGGAGGATGGGTAGGGCAGCGTCGAAAACGGATCTTTTGACAGAAAGGTACTTAAGCTATTTCACGAAAACAAGCATAAAAGCTCTACTAAATAAAAGTGACATTGCAGGGACTTTGACCATCCGCAGCCTTGTTAGGATAAAAGTTTCGGTTGAAGTGAAGAGGAAGTCTTCCATGATAAATGAAGATCATCTCCTAATGGGAGCTCTACAGTCAAGACTAGAATTGGAATCTGGAGAAAGCACAGTACAATCTCACTAGTAGAAAGTAGAAAGTAACGTTATGAGGTTAAAGCACGAGGTCGCGCCAGTTCATAGAGCTGGCAGGGCGGGAACGCCACGATGGTGGAGAAGTTCGGCAAGAAAAACAGACCGCTGAAAAAATCGGCGTGGGAAAGATACGGGGTAAAAGAAGGATACCCCAGCTCCCTTCAGTTTTCGGCCTCTGGGTAACCATTATGGCTGGTTAAAGATCAAAGCGAGAGGGGGTGTGAAGAGACATTCACCAGGAATGCGAAAAAGGAATAAAAGGCATACCATGGGTTTGTGTAGTCGAACAATGGTCTGCTTAGTGAACTAGGAGCAGTCGATGACAAACAGGAATTGGACGCGACCACAGGCGAAGAAAAAAGTGGATACTTATGCAGGACCCTCGAAAAGATGTGTGAAGAGGACCAAACATCAACAAGCTCAGGGGTATCTTCTGCCGCCACCTTTGAGGTGGAGAACTGTCTGGTAGGGAATGTGAGAACACGCTGCCTGAGGCGGCTCTTCAGGACCAAAGCAGTGGGCCCCGATGGTACCCACCCGGCGATCCTGAAACCACCCGCACCAGAGGTGTTGGGGCCAAGCAAGAAACTATGTAGAGCGTAGCCTGAAACCGGGTTCTTGCCTGAAGAGGGCAGACTTTCACAACCACTCCTATAGGCAACTGGGATAGTGGAGGCAGTTGTAGGGACTTTTCCAGTGAGCCCAATCTCAAAAGTGCCGAATTTCATTGAAATGGTTACTAGAGACCGTATAATTTTGCACCATGACCAATCTAATCTTCTCCAGAAATCCTGTCGTGAATTCGTGCACAAGCCTTCTCATCTGTCTAATCTTCCTTGCTGCTTAGAGGAAGTGACTAAGCGAATGGAAGAAGAGGAGAGAGTTGAGGTCTTGTTTCTGGATTTACAGGAGACTTCAGACTCAGTAAACTACCGTCTTCTTGTGAAGGAACTACACGGGCTTACAATTTCCAAACTTTAGATCTCATGGATTAGGGTCACCTGTTTGGAGCAACCTTTAAAGTAAGAACGGGGGCAAGCTTATCTGCGGCTGGGCGCATGCTGAGTGGAACACGACGAGGGTAGATCCTTGGACCCATGCTAATTCTCTTGTGCATTAATGTCTTCAGAGATGACCCTGGAAATGCCTGTTTCAGTTTCTCGAACGAAGTGAGGGTCGCAAGGGCAGTCAAATGCGACTCAGTCCAAAGAAACCTAGAATGAACCCATGAATGGGCTGCAAGCTGGAGTTTACGGCTGAGCATGCATAGATGAATGCACTTGACCTACGGCGGGCTTTCTTAAAAAACTATAGGGTTTTAGTAACAACATTGATTTAAGGTGAGTTTAAGGACTCAAGTGTCATAATTTTGATAATAACAATAATAACATCAATAATACTAACCATGGTACATTTCGAATGGATACAAAACACGTTGCAACGTACGGTAAAATGTTACAGGTGATGAGTATCAAAGCCTACAGGGGACGTAAATAAGTACGCACAAAAGAATATGGGAGAAAGTTAAAATGGACTGAAATGATAACAAGGCCCGACAAACTAAAAACCTAGGGTAAAATGGTTAGTTTAGCTGTTGGAGAGTGAAATAGGTTGGTTTTTCTCTACACAAAAATGGTGCCGGAAAAATCGGGACAGTTGAAAATTGTGAACAAATTCAAAGGAAGTTTTGTCCCTCTCATTATAAAGAAGAGCTTTTAAGAGGAAAAGTGCAGATTCATTTGAAAGCTGTGGAAATGAAAGAGCACATGGAACCAAAGCTCGGTGGATTACTCTTACGGAATTTCGGAGATGGGCTTCCGGATTATTGGTCACTTAACAATAGCTGTGTCAAGATGTGTCAACAGGGAAAGGGAATGGTCGTGATAAATCAATCCGGAGAGCAATAAAAAGCGATTGTAGTAACGAGTAGTTTTCATAAGTGATAATGTAAAGGAAGACTAATGAGCTGACTGACTGGCACTTCGGCGGACGGGTAAAGCGATAAGGGTAGAAAGACGACCACGAGACCAGCTAGTCCGAGACGCCAAGCAGGAAGGGGACATCGAGTACAGAATAAAACGTATCGGTCAGCGGAGTTTGGGGTAGGAACTGAGTGCTGAATACTAGCGAAACCAGATAAGCGGCAAACAAGCGAAACCTCTAGAGGGAAAGGGAGATCTCCAGAGGGGAGCTGACTGAAAGAGCTGGAGGGAAATCACGGGCTAGCCTACACGAACTAACAGTTTAAATTGGGGTCTCTCGAAGATGGTTAAGCGGAAATGGAAGATAAGTCAGCGTAGGATGCTTGACTACGACGGTTACAGGGTTGTTTAATTTTTTGAAGGAGGTTTGGCCGACTAAATGTTAGGCTAGTGCACATCATGAAAAGTATGCCGCTTAAAGTGTACTATGCGAAAAAGACAAACGATTGCAGCTGTGTAAAAGTATCACGGAAAAAAGCAGTGAATTTCCGGCCATAAGATAGAATATTTAAACCGGCAAATATACCAGCGAAACTTAGAGGCTGGAAACAGAGTCGGCTTCAGCTATAAAAGAACACATCAGGTGGAAGAAGGAGACTTCACCAGTGGTGAAGAAAGAGGGGTGAATATAAAGCAGACGGACCGCAACTGTGCAATTTTCAACGATGGTTTGAAAAGGTGCGGTATGAGATGGTGATGGGTAGGCAATACAGAATGAGAATTATATCTGACACTTTCAACTATGGAGAAAATATGGTGGTCTGCAAAATCGGGATAGAGTAATTGAATAGCTATCTGAAAGCGATCCGCTGGATTGATGAATACTGTTGATAATCACTAACCACATCAGTGGATGCTGGAGGACTACGGGAGGTTGATTCAGGGCGGCTCATCGATCGGTGATCATAACAAGCATTTGCGCAGTGGGTGACTAAATTCAGACGAATCTGGAGACCAAAGCACGGTTATTCAGTAAATTTTAAGGCACTGAAGTAATAACGTTCAGGACACCAAATTTCGAACCGCAAGGGGTCGAAAAACGAGAACCAAGTTCACGGCGTGCGAGAGGCAGTCATGTGTGTCACACAAGTCCAGGGTTGGATGTGACAAAGTAGAGCTTTGGACGCGACAAACAGGGGTTCGTTCGTAGAAACATAGCTTATTGTATGAGCAAGCAGGGTACGTACGTGAGTAATGTCACAAAATCACGAAATTGTAGTGTTTTTGAAGTATTTTCCCAAACGGATCATTGCAGTGATTGTGGCAAGGGAATGAACACTGGTGAGCCAACGAAAGATCTGTATTAGCGAGTTCTGACATGGAAAATAAACATGAATGCAAATAAGACAGAAGAGTTGAAATACTTGCAGCTCTGAGCAGAAGGGCAATGATCTACGTGATAAAGTCGATGAGTTTCCTTATTAACAACCATTGTGTGCAAAGAAAAAATGAGTGATAGAGATAAAATCTGTAAACCGCCCAGGGCACAGCTGAAGTGATAGCTTTTGCCTGTGGTGAAAAAAGTAAATTATAAAGTCCACATCGGAAGTGAGCCAGGAAGGACACCGTTAGTAGTTGGAGAGGAACGAAGCTAATGAATTTGCAGCCACGCTATTGCAAAGGTAGAATTTTTCATTGCAGAATGATGCTGCGGCATGACACTGAGTTTGCGCTGGAAACCCAAACCGAAAATTATCTTCAAGGGCAAGAAGTCAATTTCACCCCTCTGGCTGCTCCAGCACATATCTGCAGACGTCCTTCATGCTCGATGTGCGCTAGACTAATGGATGGATCTGAAATCGTCTAGCATAGTTGGGATTAGTGTGAGTTGTATTCATGCGGTGAGGCCAAGTAATTCGGGTTCTGGTGACCGAGTATCGGGACTTCTGCAGTACGGAGCCAGTAGGAAAGCAGACATGGTGTGGGAGGAAACCGAACTGCATGGGAAACCCAGTTTTTCTATCCGGAGAGACAACGTTTCACTTTGTTAGCCATTGTATAAAGTAAGCAATCGTTCACTTTGTGAGATAAGTTTTGGAGGCAAAATAGAAAATACTGCGGCCTGAAAGATCTACCGGCTGTGGTTCTAGCGAGAAAGACGAAGTCATAATGTCAGGCAACAGTCTAGGTCAGTCGAGGGTTTAGTGATAGCAAAAATGGGCTGTCGTAATTTTAAGGGCCATATTTTATGTTTGATCATGCGTAAGGCAAGCTTGGGGCGTCTCCAAAACAAACTGTTATAATTACTATTATTATTTTTAATATTAACTGCAAACGGAAAGTGAAATAGAACCTTTATAGCCATAGACCATTTTGGGGTTTATTGTGTTACCAATGAGACTGGGAAGCAAGTGCGAGCAACACCTAGTGCGAATTACGGTTTGTAAGTCGATCAGGGATACCATGGAGCAAAATAAAGTGGAGAGAGAATGTCATGAGCACTTAATAAAATTAGTGAATAGGCCACTACATATGAACTGATGCAATCCCAACAAAGTTCGATATTGCGTGTTCACTACGGGAAACTCCAAGTGAGCGGTAACATCTTGATCGCCAGATCATGGATCCTGACCTCGCATGATGAGATGGGGTTTTACCAAGAAGGTGCCGTACCTAAAATACTGATAATCAATGACAGCCTCAGACTTTCCCGCAGATGTCAGGGTATGGTGTTTACAGAAATCGAGTTCCCACGAGACTGGATGTACCAGGTAGCATGGAAGGAAAACCACATGAGTTTTAAAGTTTTGGTCATCGAATAAAGGCCTGTCATTTCGCGTTTTAAAGATGGGTTCCAAAAGGAAAACGTTCCGCTTGCTCCAGTGAATACTAGTGATGGAGTTAATTTTGCCCGCAGGAGATAAAATGGCAGGGAAGACGAACTTGTTGTCAGAAAAATAAGCTCCTGGTCCAAGAGAATATTCCATAGAAGGCTGATGACGAATATGGCATGGAACGACTAAGTAGGAACTAATAATAATAATAATGGTTTATTTCGGGGACACCCGAAGCATGCTCGATTGCATGATCATATAATACAAGTGAGGTTACAAAAGGGTTCCATGGACATTCATTTGGGTAAATGCAGCACAAAGGTGTATAGGTTTTAGTGGTCGCACGAGTGGATGCCCGGCAAATTTGACTTTGAAGGTCAGGTGGAAGCACCTTTGCGAAACTAGTGGAATGGGCTCCGCGGTGGAGATACTTGATGTAGCAAAGCGGCGGTGGAGTAAAAAACGCGCAGTATTTCGGATAGCTTCGATGTAAAGTCGTAGGGGTGAGTAAACTGACAAAGAAAACTTTCGAAAAAGCACCAACTAAAAATTGGAGAATTTTTAATGATGAAGGACACGCAATTGAACCAGTAGCCCAGATGACCCGGAAAATAGCAGAAATATAATACCGGAGGATTTGTGGTATCCTCTGACGAGGGGAATTGTGTAAATGAAAGAGTCCGTTTTACCAATGAATTAGTATCTACTATTAATCAAGAAGTTGTGGAGGACGCTCTCATAAAGAGGTGGATGTAGATGCCCGAGCCTGGAAATTTTAATGGAGCAGAGTGACGAAAGTTGACAGGTGAGTGAAACCCGATTCGAATGAAGGGTTCTTTTTAGGTTAATTGGTGAACCCAATTTGGCAACAGGGTGGATGCAAGAACTGATATACGATAATCTTATAAAGTCGCACGGGGGTGGTGTATAAACGATACTGTCAAAACATGTCAAGGATCGCTTAACGAGATGCGCTGGCAAGAGTCTGACATGGGGCACTTGGGAGACAACCGGAAGGTCAGTGAATCGGCATACGTATGGTTCATTTCCAGCAAAGGTTTGGAGAAATTGCTCCCGCAGTGTTCCTTGGCATAGATGCCCAATCGTGGATGACTGATGAAAAAAGGGCAATAGGTAATAGGTGGGTGAAACAATGCTCAACTGCTGGTGTATCGGGGGTAATCCCAAGAGTAACAGATGAGGAATACAAGTTTATAACGGAGTGGGCGTGATTATGGTTTATATGTTGGATATCCGACGGAATAAACAGGGGGTAGTACATCACTGGAGCCTTCAGAAAGCGCAGATAATTGTGTGACTAGGTACGTTGAGGAAAGTCCAACCGCAGACTTTGGGGAGGGGGGCAAACAGAAAAGCAGCAGCCTGAATTATAGGTAGTTTATTTCCAGCTAAAGATGTAGAGAAAGCACTTAGTGGATTGTGGTGCAGGTGGCTGACCATAGTGTCTTGGCGGAGCAGCGGCAGTGGTTCATATATGAGTGAAAAGTGATACAATTATGGATTTGTCTGGGTTCGTTGATGAGTGGCGTGAGAGGATTCAAAGTTGGTAACAAAGTGGATGCGGGAGGTGGACATGTAGTGGACTGATACAGTTGTATAAGAGTGGCACTTATGAAGAACTCTCAGGAATTGCAGGTGATTGCATAGTTGGGTATGCTGGTCTGACATGAAATGCTAAGGAGGCAGTCGAAATATTTATGTCCTGGATTGTGGATACTTCATTGCCAGGCTAAATGAGAGAAAATGCAACGGAAGGATACGATGAACATAAAGCTGGTGTCTTGCAGATGAGGCGCTGGAAGCAGGATCACTTCGTTTTTTTGTGGAATTGTTGGCAGGTGAGAAACAAATCTCTAAATGATGGTTTTGTTTAGATAAATTTAGTGGTGACATACAAATTACCAAGTGGATGGATGGTCTTTTCAAGAGTATATCAGGAATTGTGATATCCATAATAAAGATATCCAAACAGTGAAACCGTTTCGTGTTTCGGGGTACAGAATCCGGTAACTGGACATAATAGGATGGAGCGAAACATGGCATCAGTTCAGACAAATAAAAGATAAATCGATGGATATGAATGTCAGCAGTCGCAAGTAGTAGGGTACATGCCTGAGCCAAGTGAGTATATGTGCTTATGTTGATTCGGAACTTGACCAGGTGTATGATAGACCTTGTTCAGGAGCGTTGGAGGAGGCAATGGGTGGCAGCTGTAAGATGCAGGGGACGTTGTTTTTCAATCCGCAACTGGTGCTGGAGGGTGAGGCTGGCCGTGAGCCGGACACCCAACCCGAAAACAAATTATGGTAACAGGAGGTGCGATCAGCCAGCCTAGTTGCTCCCGCACATCGTTGCAGTCGGCCTGCAAGCCCGATGTGCGCCGGCCAAGGCGGTGGATCTGACCGCGCCTAGCACCGTTGGGATTGGCATGAGTTTTCTCGGTGGGACCAAACGGCCGTAGGTGTTAGGTATTCCGCGATCAGGCGACAAGGCGCCGGGAGATCCCGGAATGTAACCAAAGGAGCTTCAGTCCGGTAGCGTACGAATAGCCGACGGTCAGATAGATGCAAAGGCGACGTTAGTGACCGCTGTGGTCTTCAGAGTATTAGGAGTAATCGAGAGAAAGGTATGCACGGATGAAAAAGTAGAGAGCAGTCTGGGATGTTCCCAGTCGAATTTAAATGAGGATCAATACAAGGAGGCAACAATAATAGACAGTGACTCTCTGGGACTAGTTTTTCAATTGCAGAAGGCAGAAAAACTAGGGATGTTTAATTGCTGCCGTCTGTCATAGGCCATCAGTGCTTGCGCGATTCAAAAGCCTAGACCCTTCTCATAGGCTTGTTTTTGGACATGTCTATATTTAGGAGCTGTAAGGTTTGGGTAACCGTGAGGAATTTATCCAACGCACTTCCAAACCGATGTCTGGAAGTAGAACTGCGCATTTCTAACGGTGATTTATTCCATAAGTGAGAGTTCACTGTGATGACGAAGTGTCAACGTAAGCCAGTGTTGGTAATAGGGGTTGAAAGGGTAAGAATTCTGGAGCTTAGTGGGTAGCTAGAAACAGGCGCAAAATGCAATGGATTAGAAGTATATGTCCGGCTGTGAAGGATGTTGTACAAAAAGATAGGGTTCAGTTTCATACGGCGAAGCCATAAAGGGTCCAGTTTAAAAAATAAGCGGCTTTCTTTATAAGTGGGGGGCGAGCTCCATCCAATCAGTCGCTCAGTAAAACTACGTTGAAATGATTCGATGCCTATTCTGTCTGATTTCAGCATACTAGAGAGGACCAGTGAGCAGTATTCTAGTAAAGGCCTGGCTTGAGATTTATAAATGAAAGAATGCAGTCTGAAAGTCGGAAGGAGCGAAATATTAGCCCCAGGCACTTTCTGGCTTTAGGGACTTGGATGGCCGAATATTCCGAGAAATTAAATGTGCAGGAATAGTTTAAGCCAAGGTCCCGAACCATTTGCTTGTTAGCAATGGTTGAACCAGAAACGGCTAACGACCCTTGAGATAGCTTGCGTTTATATTTAAGAACCTCTCATTTGACAGCGGAAAAATTTATCTGCCAAGTTGGGCACCATTTATGGAGTGCAGATATGTCTTTAGAGATGTTTAAAATAGCCCAGGCGATGTATTCAGGCTTGAATGAGTAGACAATTTGAATATCATCAGCAAAAAGAAATGGTAGTGCCATGGCTCACTGAGAGGAATATGTCGTTTATATACATGAGGAACGACAGAGAGCCAAAGACGCTACCCTTTATAACACCACTTGTAACTGGTTTAGGCCTGGAACAGTGTCCATTTATTGAGACAACCTGGGAGCGGTTAGGCAAACAAGAATTGATCCAAGATTGTAAAGGGTCAGTAATGCCAAAGGATCGGATTCTGGCCAGAAGATGTGGGTGTGGCACGTGGTCAAATGCCTTTGACATATCCAAGTAAATTACTATAAGAGCCATTCCGTTGTCTGCTATTTCAGTGATGAGATTCAAAAAATCGAGTTGGCAGGCTGCGCAAGATCTTCACCGAAGGTAACCCTGTGGTTGAGGATTTTTTCCATTAGCCGAGGGAGGACAGGCGTATGGTAAATGAGACGGTGGTTTGTTACCTCACGCAATGAACTGCTGATATTTAGGTGGAGAAACGGCAGATGCCCGGCGAGGGAGCTCGTATAGAATAAATGTCAACAAGACTGGATTTTGCGGATTTTTTTAGAAATAGATGGCACTAATCGATGAATCAACAAAGCAACAGTGGCCAGTAGGGTTTGCCGAAGTCAGCAGTAATGAAAACAATGAGGGGACAAATAAACAAACGGAAACAATTTTTTTAACGGTCTTAGGGTGCAAGCTTAACTGTCCCGTCTGTCTAATAAAATACTGACTGAATGTACTAGCTCCTGAGTATCCCTCATGGCCACTGTCATCTGAACGGCGGCTGGCAAGCTAGTTGTTAGTGTCCCAGACTAAACTCGTAGGTCCGAGTAAAGGACTCGTGGTTACCATCCTTTGGAATGAGATTTGTACGGCCGTTAGATTTATTATTTTATTTTGCGAATGTTGGGGAAGCTGGGGATAGTTAACAAGTTTGCAGTGGAGGCCAGTTCCATAGGGAAAAACGTTCATTATTAAAAAGTCAGGCCGCTTCGCAGTCCTAGATAATGGAATCTTGGTTATGCAGACCAAGTGTCGTAAGGAGCAGTAAGAGAAAATTCTGGCCTGGAGGGCTGAACTTAAATGTGTAAGGGTTAGAATATAACCAGGAATAAACAGTTTAGTTTGTAGACGGTAGGGCTTTGCAAGCTGTAGTTTAAATGGTCAACGCCGCTTCGGACAGTTTGAGGGCGGAAATACGTTTGGCAACTCCTTAGTAAAACTACCCTGGCTATCTGCCTTGCTGCCCTGGAACTTACTTGGACCTGGCCCGTGCAAGTCAAACTGAAGAGCCCGTGCTAGTAGCCGGGAAGTTAACTCAAAAGTAAGGTATCCAGGTTAGTTCAAGTCAGGTCATGTCACAGAACTTGCTGTTTGAGACAATAAATGTCCCGTTTCTAGCGCTGCAAGCCCAAGGAGTTCCGCCGTCCTGCCTTTTCCAGCTGTCCAATATAATCCGGTACTTGTGGTAGCTGAGAAGAAGGAAGGGGACCAAGCTTGCCTTCGGAAATCTTACAGTAGTGTCCTTTTAGTGCCACAGCTCACCGCAGTCTCCGTTTGGGACATTCCCTGTGTCGTCGAACGGTGTGAATGTACAGTTATGCCATGGTGATGAGTAGGGTGATATAGTGCCGTGGTAGTGTTAGGTACGGTGGGGAGACCATAGAATAACCAGATGCAGTATAGGGTATTTAGTCGTGGAGAGAGAAAAAGTACGGAAGGATAAGAATGAAACACTGCCATGTGGATGGCTAGTCATAGTCCAGGAGCACCTCTGCCCGGCAGGCATCCAGTTTGTTCTTGAAACCAATGACTGAGATAGCTTCCTCCAAGTCTCGAGGCAACATGTCCCACTTGTTTATGACAGGGCCAGAGAAGAAACATGTCCTTATGATTTTAATTGCCCTCGGTTTTTTCAATTTATTGCTCCTGTCCTCTAAGGGCGAGGTTGCGGAAAGAATCAGAAATGACGTGCTGCCCTTGGTGATTCCCCTACAAAACTTGTGGCACTGTATCGGGTCTCCCCTCAACCTAAGGCAATCAACAGCGAAGAGATTCAGGGGGCGTGGTCTTCCCCGGCAAGAATCTCGTTGTATCCAGCCATTTTTCTGGTGAAACCGCCCTTGAACGCGTTCCAAAACATTTTGGTCTCCACTAGGCTCGGCGACCAAGCTTGCACAAAAGTCTCTAAGCCACACCGAGCAGTCACTTTCTACGTAGAAAAAAATGACACCAGCCTTTCTAGACTCTGGCTTTCTTCTTAAATTGAAAAGCTCTTTGTTTGCCCAGGTAGCTTCTGACACACACTGCTCGGCGGGTTTGAAGCTGTCGTAGCAGGCACACCTGGGTCTCTAACCACAATATTGGGCTCAATTCCTGCGGGACGGACCGCCCTGCTCACCCGTCTCCGTTGCTCCCCCCGCCTGAAAGCAAGTGTTTGCATTTAGCCGCTTTCAGTGACAGCTCCCTTTTTGTTATACTTAAGCACCAATCCTATTTATTCAGTCTGTAGTGGACTTCGGATTTTTTCTTCTACCTCTCTGACAAAGCCCACGAATAGGAAACCCGGGCGGTCTGGTGTGGTCACCAGATTATTCACTGGGAACAACAGTGGCCCCACCCCGGGACCTTTCGGCACACGGCCGCAAGCTTGGGCCGTTGTAGAACCAGTGACTTCGACCTGTACGAAGAAAGCTGTGTGACCTAAATAACCCTCGATCCACCCCACCGTCTGCGGGACCACCTCAGGCGACTTCAGTTCGCCCAGCAAGAAACAGTGGTTTATCGACTGACAGATCTTTTGTAGTTCTGAGTAGCTCATTTTCCCTGGTCTATTCTGCGACTTACCTCATCGGAAAATGGCCTCAAGTTAGTAAGAGGGGTTCTTCTTTTACCAAGTCCATGCTGCTGGTTGGCAATCAGCTGGTTATTTCATAGATGTTCGGTTAGCTGATCTTTGGCCCGCCCCTCTCGTATCTTGAGTGCAATTAGCGGTAAACTTACGGGATGGCAGCCAGAAGCCCCTTCCTGTCTTCCCCATTCGTGAATGCGGTCAGCTTTCGCCAATCTCCCATCATGCGGTAGCCCACCATTGCCCGGGGATACTTTGAGCTGCTGCCTTAGCGATTTGGCCAGAATACTGGTTAGACCTTTAAGAATCTCGGGTTGAACAGCATCAAGTACTGCAGCCTTGGTGCTTGACAACCTACTCAGTTCCAGTTCACCTTCATTACTTCTAGCGACAGCTCCATCCTTGGCCATCCTTCGCTGTTTTACGGTGGTCTCCAGCTGTCTGCCGGTGTTTTGTGTGCTCATTTTCGGAGAAGTTTTTCACAGTCTGCGCTTCCCCACAAGCTCTCGTTGACCGTACTGCGGTTTCTTTGATCATGCATCCGACGGCAACCCTTGCTGTAGCCTCAGACTGCACGTAGTTGTTTAGGCCTTATAACATGCATTTACTCTGCTCTCTAGGGCTATCTCCTAGCTTGTCTGTCTTCTTCGTTGCACCCTACCACCACCCTCGGGGGCTGCCGTGTATTGCATCAAGCTCTGGTGTTTACATGTTGACTGACAACGGTGCTATGCCCTGCCTTTAGCCGGCAGCGCCTCGGATGATCTACTAGCCCACCACGACGGTTTACCTAGTCATTTGATGCCTTTGGTTAGGGCTAACTCGTCCGTTAACCTGAGGAGGCGGTTCTTGAAGATGGTCCACCCTTCTTCTACTGCACGACAGCGAGCCTCTTGATCATCTCGTCCTGCTGCTTCTCTGATGGCAATTACGTCCGAACTCCTAAGGTTCCTTCACATATTATCTGGTACCCCGGCAGCCCCTCCGATCAGACACCTGACGGCCAGGTGTCCGCTTCTTCTAAGCTGGGCAGTGAACTTTGGCCCTCCTACTTCCTTCTAGTGCCTGATGAACACCAGGTGAAGTAAGCTGGTGGTTTCCCCCTCCCTCATCCTGGAAGGCTGACTGAGAACCTGAAAGAGTAGTGGGCATTCCATCAGCTCGATGAGTTTCAAACTACGGTGGGTGCGAGTCAAGGGAGACGGGCTTGACCAATCTGTTTAGAGATAATTGAAATCTCCCGTTATCGAAATCCGAGAAGCCCTCGAGGAAACCATATCCGAGTACTAGAACATCAAATGGTCATCTTCCGATGCATCCCTGAGGGTTTCCGGGGGTATTGGGTGGCATAATGAAGCTCGAATATTTGAGGTATGCAGAGCTTCTCCAAATTGCAGATTCAAGTTTTCGTTGATAAACTATAATGTTTCTTTTCCTGTTTTGTCATCCTCCCTTTCTGTCTGTTAGACGCAGTATTCCCTGCTGAGTAACCGCTCCGTGGATGTACTTCCGTGAAACCATGTTTATGTCATCGCAATGAGGTCTGCCCCAACCGTATCAACCTCGAATTTCTTTCCTTTGTTTCCTATACTGCTAGCTCTGATGCACACTACTGGTATCCCCCTGTGAGGGGTACTGCTTCGCCAACCTGTCCGACTTTACTAACGTCTGTCTCAAACTGGCTTTTGAACTTATTGCCCGATAGCCCACTCCATTTTCTGCCACTGGGCTGGGGTATCCGTAGAGTGAAGCCGGACATCCGCTGGCTCCGCTATCCCCACGGCGGCTCTCTTGTCCCGCGGTACGTTTGCCCAACACGGGAGATACGGTTAGGGCAGCTGGTGGGCTACTGCCATTGGTCTCGTGCTCATGGAAGAGGTGGATGCCGTCCCTTTGTAGGTAGGGTTTCCACCGTTTTTCCGGAGCGCTGCCCCTAGTGATCGGGTTACACGCATTACTCCATTCGCAAGTCTAACAACTTGCGTCTTTCCTGCCAATAACTTATCTCGGAAAACTGGGTTCTCACACGTCGATGGCGCAGGTCTAGGGCCCTAGTTTGCCTTGGTCCGGCTGACCAGGGGCCCAACCTGGAAACTTCCTTCTAAACCGTATGCTCAAGCACACCAATCTGCCCCGGTGGATTAGCGACCCAATGTCTTGTCTCTCTGGATCGTGGTATAGTTGGCAAGCAGAATGGTTGAGGAAATCCCTTTATGGCAACATTTCTCCGCCCACCAATGTCTGCTTCAGCCGTTTGCTCAAAACTATCTAGTTTCACTGTCATAGTGACTGTTTGGTCTCTTAAGCATTTTATTTTACTGTCTCTGTTATTTACCGTATGCCGCTGCCCAGGCTTCTCGGCCACAAGAAAAAGCTCTTAGTTCGCCAGCTTGGCCTCCATTTCCGTCTTTCTCTTGTTAGTATCAGTGCTCTGTGCTCTATTGCAGCTGACTGCAGTCGTGATACCCGTGGATATTTCCAGCCCACCCAAAACCCTGAGCAGCAGTCATTTACGTGCACCTTCACATAAGGATCAGGTCCCCTTCAAGCCGGGATGCTCAAATTACAGTTCAAACTGGCCAACAGAAAGCTCACTGCACTTCCGGTGGCACAGTTGTTCGCGTGTGATGCATCAAGTTCCGTTCTTTTTCGTCTCCAAAGCGGTGGGTTTAGGATGCCGCATAAGGACACGAGAGATGCTGCTTGGGGGTTACTTTCCCTTCATTGGAGTCATATAATTTAAAGTGTCAAGGCCCTTCAAGTGAAGAAAATAGTCAGGCTCTAGGTAAGCCCCATCGAAGTAGACAGACAGACAGGCCCTGTAAAGGTTCACCTTGAAGGCGCAACCACCTTTTGCAGAATTCCGTCGGGCTGACTCTATCCCCAGTCCAGCAATTTCTGTTCTCCCGAAGATCCGGGGGAATTGCAAATGAAAGCTCTCCACAAGGTTTTCCAGACCAAATTCAGTTGGCCTGCTTTGTATGATTTTTTTCTAAATGGTCGACCTCCACACTGCGTCAGGTCAATTTGCAGAGCTTTACATTTGCCGGGTGTATTCAACTTCCAATGTGCAGGTGGTCCTAGTGCGAATAAAAGTTGCCTCAGGATGGGTGGCACTCGTATGCGCTCGCAGGAGATCCTCATCAATTCCTGAGGAGGGAGAAGGTCTGCTGCATTGTCTAGTGATATCAACCAGGAAAACAGAGGGACGCGTGATACTCGAAGGTTTCGATGTCCCTGAGATAGACTGGTATCTCGCATGAGCGGCTGCGAAGCCATTTGAGCAAATCCCGCTGGGTCCGGTTCAGGATATGGCCAAAGTGCAGCACATTCCCCGGTCTACTAAAAAGACGGAGTAACAAACTCCCGGACCACTTTATCTAATTATTACCAAGCCAGCCCCAAAGTAAGCCAGTTAAAGATAGATATTCGCTGGGTAGGAGCGACCACAAAGTAATTAGGTGTATTCTTCTGGGTGGGAAGGCAAAACCACCAGAAAAATGGCGAAGAGGCTTCAGGGGATGGGATGAGGGAAGGTTGCTGTCAATCGTATCATCACTGGCCTGGGACCGTGTAGGTACATGTGTTAAATGTGGTAAAGCAATAAGACTGCTCTACTTTGGCCGACCGAGGAAGTGGCCAACACATGCAGCGTTTGCGGATAGAGACCTCCACTTTTGTGGGAGAGTAGTAAAGCACTGGCACTGAGGGGGGAACACTAAGCGTGCAATAAATATCAGGAAACTGAGGGACATAAACCACTGCTTGAACAACGGAGAAAAATAAGTGATTTGTGAACGACAGAGGAGAGGCAGCCTGACCTACAAATTTAGCATTCCTAGAGAGGCCAAGAAACACCGGAAGGCGTTTTTCATTTACGGTCACGATGAGGAGAGAATACTAGTGAACAACAGTGGTATGAGAATAGGGAATGGAAATCAGGTAGGGAAAGACGGCCGGTAGAGCAAAACCACTCTAGAGGGCTTGGAGTAAGTCCACAGGAGTGATGAGGAAAGGCAGCCATCGACCTCGGGGTGGCCCCAGGACCACTACACTGGAGAAGGGGAAAGGACCCCCGGCGACGTTCGGTTGGCGCCAGTTGCCCCGAAGAGGGGGAAGTCCTGGGATCAGATGGGATCCGTTCAGCGGCCCTCAGACTGCTGGCTCGAACATTGGCAAGGCCTTAGATACACCTCCATAGAATCTCTCAGGGAGGCTGAGCTACAAAATTAATGGCAAAGTGAGGAGAAGGTGTCAGTTCCTAGAGGAGGTTCATGAAACAAGTACCTAATTACTTGCCACTTATCCTGCCATCAAGGTACCGAAAATAGAGGGAAAAAATAATTCGGAAAGCTCTTGCAAGACACCTGGCAGGGAAAGGCCTAGTCGCCGACGAGCAGAGTGGATTCAGAAGGGACTTGTCGTGTCCCAGATATATACCGAGCTTTTCCGATGAGGCTTCCAGGAAGTTTAGCCGAGATGAGAGGGTGAAGGTTAGCTATCTAGACCTCCGCGAGAATTTCGACAGCGTAAACTATAGGTAGCCAACACACAAGCTGAAATGGATGGGCTTGGCTGCAGGGCTGACGGGGTGATTCAAAGTTCATCATCTGACGGCCGATTCTACGTTAAAGTTGAGGACACGAAGCTCCTGAAGGCGATTGTAAATGAAGTCTCTCATGGGTCACCTTCGGGTCCAGCATTGTTCTCTATTTACGTAACGACCTGTCGTAGTTACGGGATTGCCGTGCCTTATGTTTGCAGCTGATGAAAACTTTCTAGGCCGTCCAGAATCTACTCGGGTTCAAATGAGCCTGGATGCCTTCTACCTGTGGTCGGTGCCATTGGACTGGGCTCACTCTGCCAACGGCGTCAGTCTGAAGGCTAAAATGCCCAGCGGAATGCGCTCTATAGAAAAGGACAGCTCGAAACCATTGACCCAGAAAAGCTGGGCCGGGAACTTGGGCTTGGTCGTTTCAGGTGACTTAAAACACCCGGTACAATGTCCGTAGGATGTCGACTGGGCAAATTGAGCCAGGTATCAGCTGCTTTTTAAGCTCCTACCAAGAGACCTTGGGAGGCTGCTTCCAGCGTGAACGAACTTCGTATGACCCTACTTGGAGTATACAGTCCAGGCCTGGGCTTCGCACTTAGTGAGAGAGGCCCACTTCCGAAGACGGTTCAGAAAGGTCTCACGAAAATAGTATTAGGTTTATGAGGGCCGTCGTGATACGGCGGGCCAGTAAGGCCAGGGTTTTCCTCTCTGAAGGGCAGGATGGCGTGGGTTGACTGATCAAAACAATGAGGAAACTTAATCGGTGATCGGCCACGAGCTGGCCATAGTTTACCTCGGAGGAATCTCCACGCTCCGCGGACACACTTTTAGACAGATAAAACCGAGAGCAAACAAGGTCACTAGAGCACATTTGTATGCTGGTAGGGTTTTTAACAACTGGAATAAACTCTCCCGAGGCAGGGCCGGGATTGAACACCGAGGCAGATTTCAGAGGGGAAGCTGGAGGGTGCGTTGGCGTGCACTTCCGGACTGCTCCTGAGTCAGTTACAGGAACCAACCTGTAGTGCTTCAGTCTGCTTCGCCATTTTGTCTCTTCTCCTCCTCTTTTTCAATCCACCTAAGCGCTTCCCCACAAACATTTATCTCCTCAATATGTTTTCTTCTCACTGTATCAGTTAATCCAACTCGGATGGAAGCCATCCCATCTGAACCTCTGCTAGCCACTGCATGTTTATATCCCACTTTGCCTCCGATCTCAGCTACTGCCCATCGCGATAGATTGTCATTTTCCAACTTAAACTGCCCCTCTGGTGTGCCTGTACCACTTTCCACAAGTGGTATATATCTAGCCTCATTCAATTCTCTTCACATTCTTCGTAAACTCCTTCACCTAAAAACTTGTAGTTGCATTTAATTTCTACATTATTTTGGTGATAGAATCCTGGCTAGCTGGAGCACTCCTATTGATCAAGTACCTTATGTGGGGAACAGCATTCCAAGGACCAATAGGCCAGGCCGGCTGGGCGGCCGGTGCCTAGCCTGAGTCAAGGCAATCCACAAAATGACCCCCCTTCCACAAAATACGCTCGATTCTATTCTCGATTCTCTCTGGTTCGCTAGCCGCCTCCAAGGCACAGTTCCCCACATTGGCTGCTTTCATCGCTCGTTAAATTACCTTAGTTCCTTGTTTCTGCCCATTAGATCTTTCGAATTTCTCTCTTTTCCTTCTTTCAGGAGCACGCGTGTTGCGGGGGACTTTTGGACCTGACCAACAATTTTCTTTTTTGTAGCCGGACACAAAATTTTTCCGAACGCATCATTAATAGGAACATATTGGAAGTGATATTTACTCGCAACGTGCATCTCATCGACCTGTCAGCAAAATAATATCAGTGGTGCTGACCATATAATGATTATCTGCCATTTGCCCCCAAGTGGCCCACCTGATCCCGCACACCCCTCCAACAGCAAAGTCCCATGCAAATTTGTCCTTTGCTAAACACGCTTATACTCCAAAAAACTGGGGTGAGAACTTACTCACTAATGACTCCCAGATTGCCACGGATATTTTTCACTCCTTTTCTGACCATCCGAACAACTTGCCTTATGCTTCTCAGGCTGTACTTAAACAAGGTTCCCTGACTGGCCACCCACAAGAAATATTATAAACTTCTCAAGCAACTACATGATCCCGACGAATTTTCAAGCTTCATCCGTTTAAGCTACCTCTCCGTACTTATTCAGCGACAAACTAATATGCAATTTGGTGACCGAGAAGCTAGGGAATGGAGTCATCTAAATAAGTTGCAACCTCCTTCTGTGTCGTATAAATCTGGAAGCGCTGCCATTAGGGTTGACTTCTGAACCCTGTTTCTGAATAACAATTCATCTATCACCTCCCCGCCTTGCATAGCCATCGTTGACTTTTCTGACATACCCATTGTTCCAGCTAGTTACTTCCGCTTCTACAATCTTTACCCGCTGCTGACTTCGCCCCTCCTACCATATCCTTCGATTCCAGGAGTATTACTAAGCTATTATCCAAGAGCGAACCCTCCCCTTAGTCAGGCTCCGGTAGACTAAAGCCAGTTGCCCTTGTCAGTGTCGGCCAGGATCTTCTCTTTTATTGTCCTGTCTCTTCACCGTACCTGCTGACTGGAAGCAATTGGTAGTCGTTCCCGTTCATGGAAAGGGACCTTTACATGGGGTATCTAATTATCGTCACATAAATCATGCTCTCATTTTATCGAGAACAATGGAAAAATAGTAGCGGACCCCATTACTAAAGGCCATTGGGTCTCAACCCTAATAACTTTGATCAACATGGATTTCACCATTCGCAGTCCCGCATGAGATGTCAGTATGATTTTCCTGAATCTCTTCACCGACCCAGCCGGTAGTAGGAAATTGTTCGCTGTTCTTCATCTAGACTTTTCTAGGGCACTCGATAGAGCACTTCATCTTTAACTCCCAACTAAGCCGTGATAGTTTGAGTTCACCTACCCGCTACTTTCTAGATTCTCGTTCCATTTTCTCATAGCTCACATGTAGCTTTGATTGAGAGGCGCATCGCTAGCCCCAGGTCTTTTACTAGCAAGGTCATCCAAGGCAGTTTTTAGGCTCCTTTCTCCTCCTGCTTCAATATTGGACCACGCACTCTCTTGGTTTCTGTGATCGCGCTTGTCAAGGAAGTCAACCAAAAAAGACCATGGATTGTCAACTGCGTTTTTCTAACAGGACCTAATTACGGAGACCGCACACTGGCCAGCGCTGGGAACTTGTGTCGGAAGTAGCCCTCGGGGTTGCTTCGTGTACGGAAAGTACAGTCAGACAGGTAATGGACAGGGTGTGACCGGCTGATCACTACAAAAGCCTCCTCTTAGGAGACCGCCTGCCATAAGAGCTTCCATTTAGTGGTCTGACGAACACACTAGTGCATCTCACCTGATGATGCCGGCAAAGTGAATCATGTTGCGGTTCCTTCTGACATTTAAACCGTTCGTGTGTTTGGACAACAGATCAGAGGTCTTTGAATCCGGTAGTATTGCCCGTGGATGACATCCGGCCCCCCGACGGGGACAGCGAACAGTACCGCGAGGGAAACTTGTGGGGTTTCTCCAAAACGGTTGAACTATTTTGGAAATGAAAAAAACTACTGGTTTGAACCATTCAGTGAATTGCCAGCATGGGTCCTCCAAAGAAGAAAACAGTAAAAGCAAAGTAGAGGAGAGGTGGGTACATGCCGTAGAATATGACGGTTGGCACTCGAAGCAAGACACTGCGGAGAGTCGCCGTAGCTGGCTACAAGGCCCGAAAAACCTCTTAGGCTCAAAGCCCGAGAAAGGATTCTCCGGTGCTCACGACCATTTTGTCTTTGCAGTCTTCTCTCCGCTTACCCTAGTGAATGACGTTTGGAACTAAATACCTTATTCTCAGCTGGCTCTCTTCCTATACTTCCCACCGCAGTCAAGTTGTTTTAATCGATAATTGTTTCTCACGGCCCTCCGCCGTTACCAGTGTCAATATTTAAGGAAGAGTGCCTTGACCGTTTCTACACTCCCCAGTAAAATACACCAAGGTACCCTTTATTCTTTGCTAGCGACATCAAAGTTGCATATGACTTATAATAATAATAATGGTATATTTCTGGGCCGTGGTCGAAAGGCAAGCATGTTAGCATGATCAGAGTTTACAATATCACTGAGTGAGATGGGGAATTCACAAATTTCAAAGAGAGATTCGCACATCACAGCAACAATGGACTAAGGCTGAGGAGAGTTTAAATGAATCAAAACGACCAAAGAATACAAGGCGAATACGAATTGATTTCAAGTCAACTGCGGCAATAGTAATGAATCGGCCGGATGTAGGAGTGTTCAGACGGACATTGGCTTAGGACGTAGGAAATGCAATATTCACAAGAATGGTGCTAGAAAATAGTCCGTAATGCATATTCATGTTCACTTAAAAAAATAATTGTTGTTGAGACAAAGGAGGCGGGGAAGAATTTCACGAAGGTTCGCAGAAGAGTACTAATTTTCATAGATTTACGGATATGAAAAAGAATAGTACCCCTTGAAAAGGTGAGACAATTTCCGTTAAAAGTAGTGTATGTCATCTGGTGTCGGCAGTTCGCCGCTGGTGGAAGATGGATGAAGTTCTAGGAAGGAATATTCAGAAATCGGACGGTCTTGTCCATGAGGAACAAAATATGGCAAGACAAGGGTAAATACCTTTGCAATAGACCATGTTATGCTAATAAATTGGCAAACACATCATTCTGTTGATTTTCTTGTGGTTTTTCTTCATCCGTGTTTGGCTTTTCGAGCAAGGGTTGGCTGCGAATTTTGTTCGCTGTTTCATCAAGGGAGGGAAGCGGGCATCGCCGAATTTGGATCGATCATTATTTAACTAAGGGGTCCTTGCACGGTGGCTTCGACATCGGAAGGGTCTTGTAGTGAGAATTCCTCTGTAAGCCTCAGAGGGGCATATGCAGCAATACCAGGACTTCTTGTAAGCTAAACCCGGTGGCTAGATCGTATTTGCGGCAGCCAGCCTTTGGTGCGGTTGTAGACGGGCAGAGAAAATGATAAGCTGATTGCACGATATATTGCAGCCAGGCAAAATGATGGCCGGATGGTTCTAAAATTGAAAAAAGGAGTAATGCAGTCTGGAAGATGTTCCAGCTGGGGGTTAGCGTGAGCAAAATAACAGATAAGAATACCGAGGTTGTAAATGAGGTACAATGGTCTTAGTGAAATGAGGAGTCGTTGGTATTGTGATTCGGTGTGCTTGAGCGCTAACTGCGCCTGCATAACTAGGCAAAGTTATTGATTGCCGATTCAGCCGTTCACCGGGAGGTCTTATTGTTCGGGGTTAATAAAGCCGTGGAGGTGCACTTGGACTATAGGGTCTGAGGGCTACGTGAGAAAGCAGCTGGGCAACACAAGGAACCTGAATGGCAAGTTTGCAAACTAGGTCTAGGGGATACATGACAAATCCCACAGTGGTGTTTTACAGGTCACAGGGAAGCAGCTGAGACACACTAAGAACCCAAATGGAAAATTTATATGATAGATCCAGAGGATGTATGACAAATCCTATCGCGGGGCATCTACAGGTCTAATGCTGCAGGTTGCTGTTATGTAAGGCTGTAAACCGGAGAGTGGGCTGGATTTAAGAACAAGAGGAACGCCGCTTTCTTACGAAAAGGAGGAATAATACAGGCGCTTTACTCTACGTTCTTATATGTGTGTTTATATATACAATAATATCTTCATGGATATGTTCAGCTCTTTGAAAAGACGTGTCTGCCGTGTGATGTATCGATTTGTTGTCCAGAGCCACGGTGGTTTTGTAGCTGATGTCAACAAACATGCCAGGTGTGCATGGGAGGGTGCGAGGTGGTTGGAAATTAGAGCGGGTTGTGGGTAAGCATATATGGACAGACCAGTTTTCTATCACTCCAGTTAGTCTGGTGCTTAGGAACCATAAGTTTGTCAAGCTGACGAGGGCGGTATGAGGTCTTCCCTTTCGCAGGGTCGGGTTTCAGCTGATGGGAGAAACCCGTAAATTGAGTTTGCCCATTTCCTTCACAGCTCGATATCAATGGTATCTATGGATCAGATCGATCCCATCAGGTCATTTTGTTCTCTGCTTTTTCTTTTTATAGCTGTTTTTCTAACAGAATGGTGACTGAGCCCATATAGGAACTTTCCATAGCCCCTCCGCCCGACCGTAATTTTCCGCGTATATGTCATTTTGTCCGGAAGCAGCTATGGTGGAAGTGCCGTTGACATCAAGGGTTTCGCTTGCATGGGCTGAGAAAATACGGAGTGGAGCTAAGCAAACACGTGGAGTAGGGCAACGAGTGTTGCAATGTACGCGCCTGCAAAAATGTTTCAGTCTCGTACAGCGCCAGACCGTGCCCAGGACTGCCAGAGGCCGTTCTGTCGTGGCTGAGTCAGGCTGCGCCAGTAGATGGTATTGCACACACGGAGAGAAGATAGCAGTCTACTTTAGGTGATGGATTCAGAAACCTTGGTGACACAGACAGGCGTTCACGTCGGGAAATATGAAAGGAGGAAATTGAGGTAAACAGGTGGCTATTGGAAGGTGGATGTGTGGGATGAAAGGTTTTCAACCGGGCTGGTTAAGGAAAGCGAATTACGACCGGGCAGGGAAGCTGAGAGGAGCATAAGCCAGAATTAATAAGAGTCGGAGGATCAAGGAGTGAAATTGTGGGTGGTGGGACTTAATGTCCAAGGATCCAGCACCACTGAACCATTTGGTGCTAGGGAATAACATCAATGGGTAAAAATCTTCAGCTAGAGGAAAATTGTTTCACATGGCTGCCCTAGTGCTATGTAGTGGGGGAGGCAGTAATTGTTTAGACATATTTGTGAAGACCGACTAGTGAACTAGATAAGCAGGGTTGTATAGGGGTTAGGTGATGGTAGGTGAACGTGGGTGAGTAGCAAGAACCGGCAGGCATCTAGTTAGTTATAGTTGTAAACGACAAAACTGTATCCCACTGCAATGTAGGTTATGTGCTGTATATATGAAAAAGTGATGATGAATGGTAAGCCTCGCCTCTGTCGTTAGGCAGGAAATGGTAGATTTTGGGTATGGTGCCATGATCCTAGTAGCGGAACCCGTTTTTAAAGGCCAGCTCGACCGATAGCAGAGAGCGGGAGGAGAGACTGAATCTGGGGTTCTAAAGTTCGATGCCTTTTTCATAAGCTCGATCCTCGGATATGCTGGCGTTAGTCAAAGATAACATATGACTAACGGTAAGTTGTGATTTTAGGGACCGGCTAAACTGGGTTATTGATGCACATTTGCGAATATCCAGGGGCAGCTTATTCCAAAGCTTTGAATATTTATTGAGAAAGAAGTTGGATCTTATTGCCAGCCTGGACGGTGGGATGGTCAGACTGAAGTCTCTGTGACTCAGAGGGTAAGATGAGGGTAGCGAAAACTGTATAGAGTTGGTAGAAGTGAAGGCAGAACGATGAATAAGTCTATATAGAAAACACAAGTTAAGCCTGACATGTCTAAGCCATACGGGGTCAAGTTTTAGTAGACTGCGTCACTCCTTATAGCTCAACGGGGTAGAGTATCCTATTAGCTTCCTGATGAAGGTAATCTGGACCTTCTCAAGACGTATTCTATCCGATCTAGACATTCCAGAGAAGATTATAGGACAATACTCGAGGTGGGGTCTAGCCTGGGATTGGTATGTGTGGAGGATACTATGTTTCATCTTAAATGCTCTGAGAACTAGGCCTATTATCTGCTTGACCCTGGCCGTTTGAAATGAGACATGTTCCGAGAAATGTAGGCTGATGGTGTATCGAAGCCCATGATCCTTCACTGATGAGCTTGCGGCAATGCCCACTTGGTTTAGTGACAGAGTTCCGGGAGAGACTTGACATCTGCAGGTTGCGCAGAAGCTTTTAGATGTCGAGAAGCACGTCTGCCATGAAGTGCACCATTGACCAAGTTCCTCAAGATCATTATCTGTTTCAGAAAGCCCTGTGCCCGAATCTTGATGGCGGAATTCATCAACGACTTTGATATCATCCGCCAGTAGGAAAGGTGTGCTGTGCCGCACGATCAAAAAAATGTCGTCAATATAGAGTAAGAAAAATAGCACACCAGGTACACTCTCTTGTATGACTTCACCAGTGGCAGGCACCGGTTGCGTTAGATGACCATTAGCATATACAATTTGGGTTCGGTCCGACGGGTAAGACGTGATTCGTGATAAAAGCCGGTTATGGATACCGCAGGCTCGGAGTTTTGTCAACAACCGGGAGTGAGGAACTCGGTCGAAAGCCTTGGTCATATCGAGGCAGATGATAATCATAAATTTCTAGTCGTCAGCCGCAGTGGTCAGTAAGTTGAAGAAATCTAACTGGCATGTGGTAAAAGAAGGTGACTTGAAGATGTCATGTTAACCGCTGTGAATGAAGTTACGGGAAAGGAGATAATCGGAAATCCACTGTTTAATCAAATGCTCCATTGTTCTGGCAACTAAAGGGGTATGGAGAATAGGACGATAATTTGAAGGGCGATGTTCTGGACCTTTTTGTGGATAGGAATAATGGTTGAAGTTTTCCACTGGGATGAAAAAATGTCATGATTAAGGGATAGGTTATAGAAATTCATAAAGGTGGCAGTGACGTCGGTCCCACCAAGATGAAAGAGTGCTGGGGGGATGCCGTCATAGCCAGGGCGGGAGGAGGGTCTAAAACACAGCAGTAGGTGGGCCACATCGTTCAAACTGAATTCCATGTCAGAGAGAACTTGCTCGGTGATGAGGGGTAAGGGTGGCGGATTCAAAGTTGTGTCAGTTGTCATGGAGTCTGAAAAGAACGTAGTGAGCGACTCAGCGATTTTGGCTGCAGATTTAATTTGCCCGTTAGTTCCCCAAATTAAATAGGGTACCCCTGAAGACTTTCCCTGAATTCTGCCCTTCAGCAGTCGGGACAATCGGTGGGATCTGTCGAAGGAATTCAAGGCCGAAAGCTCCTGCTTTCTCAGCCGTTCATTAGTCCAAAGACATGGTTACAGAGAGAGAGTGGAGTGGCGATAATATGGAGAAATCTCTGGTTTGATTATTGATCTTCTGCAGACTTGCGTGTTTATCTTGCAGCCTTGTTTGTTGAGAGCTGCGGGTTCAAGAGCGGCTGGTCCCGATGGTGGTGATTGTTGACAATCAGCTAGGTAGCTTATAGTATAGTACGTAGCTGGTGAGCTGAGAGTCGCGCTGTAGGAAGTGGTCATCCCAGTTGAGGGATCGAAGCATGGGCCTGAGGTTTATCCACTTGATCGTGTATAGAGGCTGTTGAGATGAGCTACATATGGGGTCTATAGGTTCGGCTGTGAATCTGCAAGATGCCATTCTATGGTCACTGCCTAGGAAGAGACTGAGGGTGGTAGTTATCACATTCGATAGGCCAATGGTAAATATCAGGTCAGGTATGCTGTTTCCTCTGGTTGGTGTCACTACGTACTGGACCCAGCGCCCTGCGCCATGGTCGAAACGAAGCTCGTGAGGTATTGGGGTGATGACATGGTGTCCCAGAGGATATTAGATGCGTTGAAATCACCAGCAATGAGTTCCGACGAAGAGGGTAATAGTGCAAAGTGGTCAAAAGCGTTGACTACGTGGACGAGGACAGTTATGTTTGAATTGAGTGGCCAATGAACGCAGATGATATGAAGTGGAGAGTTAGCCAGAAGAACCGTTAACCGTGTTGAGTCCTGGATTGCGTCCAGTGTTGGATCAGAGAGAGGAATGGCATGCAAGCTGTTTTTAACGTGGATTAGACAGCCTCCTCCTACACGACGACGACGATTTTTCATTAAGGTTTGATAACCAGCAATAGAAATTTGGTCCAATGGGACAGAATCATTTAGCCAGGTCTCGGTTAAGACAATGATGCCGAAGTCGGAAGATAGTACTACATTATGAACAGTGTGGGTTTTATTTAATAATGAGAGAGCGTTAATGAGGAGCAAGGTAAGTGCAACTGTATTGTCATGTCGTGGAGTAGGAACAACCATCGGCGGGTGTTGGTGGCTAACACCACGGAGGTGGTAAACAACATTAGGTGGAGTCATAACTTCAGGATTGTCAAGTATAGAAGCGATGGAGTATAAACAGGAGTCAGAAGTGGGGAGCCGGCTATGTGAAGAAGAGGTGAGGCTGGGTTGGGAGTGTGCTGTCAGGGAAAAATTGGTGGTTTGCGGAGGTGGAATTTCCGGGGTGGGTGAGGTAGCCAGGTGGGGGGTTGGATGCTGAGGTAATGGGTAACGGCTAGTGAGATAGTAGAAAGTAGTGGCAACTGGGTTCAACGGGATACATAGAGGGTGGGACGATTAGCTATATAGCATATTATGGCTTTTATGAACGATTTGTGTCCGCAAGACTGTGGGACATGGGCTAAGGCAGGACGGGTTGTTGGCAACGCACCTCCCCGGAGCCCTTTTCGGTGATGAGACGGTGGGCTGTAGGTTGACAAGCAGCAGCAGGCCAGGATGCAAGGAACTTTGGTGGCCCTGGGCTAATAGTGGGTTTGGCATGGATATAGTTGCCTTTTGCGGGAGCTGAGGTTGACGGTAGAAGGCAGGGCCGTTTACTAGGAAGATGTGCTGGGGACGGGGTGGTGGTCAGGTCTCGGTCAACTAGTGGAGCGCAGGTAAACGAGAGCGTTTGTGTTACGGGATAGCTCGACAGGCGGCGAGACGACGCGTCGAATAGTATTTCAGCCACAGGTTGCGTTGGTGAAGCTGAGGTACTTTTTAGTGATCGGATTACCTCTCTTTGGAGGGACTTTTTATCCGGTAATATTCTGATTCTTTTGAATGTGGTGGTGTTAGCAGTTATTTGCAAACTGGTTATGAATTCCGTAGCCGTTATTTCGTCAGCGAACTGAGACTTCAAGGGAGAGCCGTTGCGTTGTGATTTTTTGCGAAGCTGAGTGCAATGGCACTTGTGGTGTGCCATGTTGCAAGCATTCAGTATGGTAAGTTTGGTTGACGGCAGGGGCAGTCGGTCAGGGGTTTTGAAAACTTGCATTTTGGGCGTTGGCTATACGCTTATAACCTTCGGTAGCAACTGAGTCCAAGAAACGGCCCGCCTTGGCTAGGCTTTGAGGATTAGCTATAGGGGTGTGTTCTGTTATTCTAGATATAGGGGATATCTATGGGATCTGGTTATGCAGGTCCGCCACTATTTGATCTACTTCGTTAATCTTCTTGTTGACTAAGTCATACACATCAACCAGAGCTACTGAGCATGGACTGAGTGCAGACTGAGGTTGAGTGTTCCTGGTTTTTCTGAGTCTGACAGTAAAAGTTGACTGATTTTCACCCGGAACCTTGGCATGTTTGTGTAGGACCTTTGGAGCTTCCATAAACAGTTCAGGAGATAATGTGAAGATAGCGGAAAGATTATGGGTAAGGAAGTAAAACTTTTCGAGAGTGTAAAGCTACGTAGAAAATTTTGGGTACTACTCCTAATCATTTCTAGCTAAATCAGGGACGGTTATAGGCTTTGTAAACATGACTCAACGGGAAAAAGGCGAGATGTAGCGCCGCTGTTTGCCGTTTTCCTGTTGTACCTATCTTTGAACGCGTTTTCTGTAACTACCCATGAGGGTGTCATATCTCCCAGTTGAATTTCGGAGGTATCATGCTAGAAACTTTTCTTTTCCGGCTCTGTTACAGGCTTATGGAGGGCTTCTTGTAGAATATCGTACTGGTTGTGCCCCTTAAAGATTCATAATGATTACCCTGATTGGTGGAATCATTTTGGGCGGGATTTCCGAGAGTAGTTTATGTTATCTGAATCGTCGGCTAGATATGCAAGCCTCCTAGAGACGAAGCTGTAGAATGACAGTGAAAACCTCCGGGTCTTACGGTATGAAATCCGGTATTTCCGTGCCCCTGCATGGCAACCCGGTTCATAACCAGGCTCATAATCCCTGTTCGCTGAAAAAAGAGCTTTCACTATGGAAACTAACTGGGCTGAGATTGAAAACATTTGTAAGCAAAAAAGTGAACAAGTCAAAGCAAAAATTGACCCAAGCTGTAATGATCACCTAAAAGAAAAAAGCATGACTTTGCCGTTGAAATAATGTATGCTGTTGAAAGCTGCCAACTAGAACACCTATTCTTAAGCTAGACAAAAGGTTTAAATAATTTTGAAAAGAATCTATGGCAGAAGAAGGAGAACAAACTACGATAGACATGAACTGGCTATGTCACTTGGGTGGAATTCATAGGAAACGATAGATGGGAGGGGCTCAACACCTATTAGAGGACACACTCCCTCAGCTTCTACGATCGCTCTTGTCGAGGAAGTCAACGAGAAAACACCGTGGAGTGCCATCTGCCTTTGTTCTCACAGGACCTGAGTACAGAGACCGCATGCTTGCCTGTGTTGAGGATTTGCGTCGGAAGTAGCGCTTGGGGTGGCCGCGTGTGCAGAAGGTACAGTCAGAAAAGTACCGGACAGGGTGTGATCGGCTTATCATTATGATGCATAAATTACGTTTCTAACAGCGCTTAACGGCAAGCTGTTCTTGTATGTGAACGACATTACCACAGTTTTCACTTTTTCTCCCGGCATCCTCACAGCTTCCATCCTCGAAATCTCCTCCGACCTGGCCCATCTCGATGAATGGGGCCAAACTTGGCCTTGAAATTCTCTGCCGATAAGTGTGTTTTTCTTACTTACAAATGCCAGGTTCCTCTACGTTCTTCATTCATCGGTGGTTCACTCGTCGACAGCCAGCCCCCAGTAAGAGACCTCGGCTTGAGTTATTCTTGCTCTTTTAACTTCCCCATGCATGTGTCTTTATCTTTTTTTCAGATCCTTTCAGCGTCGGGAAGGCATTCTTCATAAGTGCAATGTGCATACTGTACCCCTTCTCGAATAATATCCCTTAATCTCCTGTAGCATGCGAAAGTCCGACATGATTGTTATTGAAAGTATTCAGGGAATATACGCAAAGCGGCTTATTGGTTGGTCATTAAACTTAGACTGAAGGGAACGAATCATAACGACTTCGTCACATCAAACTCAACCTGGTACTTTGGTAGAAGCTATGGACTAAGCAGATTTATTCCCTCAAGCAGTAATGCTTTGCGACGGATACTAGGTGCTTACTCAGTGATAGACAGAGTCCTACAACCACATTCCCTGCATGAACCGTTCTACGCTAAAGTTCTGTCTTTCCAATTACTCCGGAACCGGGACCAAACGCACTTTGCAAATCAGATCTTCTCAGCCAAAGTTTGCATTCGGGAATGCTATAGATAAATTCATTTTAGTCCCACCTATTTTGAGCTTATTCGACATTTACGTAATCCAAAGTAAAGCCAACAAGAAAGGCCCCGACTTTCAAGCCTTTACTCTAGTTTTTCTATTTACCTTGATTACCAAGAACATTTTATTCAATTCATTCCTTCTAAGTGCTGACCGTTTGGGACTTATAAGAGCTCCGTTTGATCGTTTTTCTTTAGAATTTGCCATCCACACATTTAAAACGTGACTTCGTCCACTAATGGTTTTTCCCTACCGACTTTTCGAATCCTGCCTACTCCACTTTGAAATGATTCCTCTCAAGTGCGGTCACATTTTCAGGAGGGCCACCGCAAATCTTCTCACACAATGTCAAAGTACCTCTCTTGTTCCTCTAAATGTTACAGTTACTTATTTATATCACTTTTATGTCTCTCATTTTGTAGCAACCGAATGGGCATAAGCTCCACTCTCTGTGGTGTCCCTTTGCTTACCTTGCCTTCTTTCCCATTTAGGTCCAACCATACGGGCTTTAATCACCTTCTCAGAAAATACGGACTGGAAAATTCTCTCTCATTTTTTTACTTGACTCGACTCATTGAATGAGCCCAACATCCTTCATGACGTCAACTATTCTGCTCTCACCCTATTTTCAGCAGCTTTGCTCCATGATTTCATAAGAAACTTCCTCTCCTCTTCCAAAGGTTGGTTACTCCGGGCTCAATGTGAACCTCAGTACCAAATTTTCTAGCTCTTACTTATCCAAGGTTTGCAGCTTCCTTTTGCTTTCTAAGTCCCCTGGCCTTGGTACGTCGTAGGAACTGACTGCCCCAACGGGTCTTTGCCCCACTTTTGTTCCCTCTTTTGTTCGCTACTGGTCCTCAACCGGGATAAACCCAGACTGCATTTCTTTACCTCGTTTTCCTTCGAGTGATCCAAAAAGCCCGGTGAACCACTTTGGGCACTATACTGAATAACGCCTTGGCCTGTGCTCCTAGCTAATAATGCTACTTGGCATTCTCTCGATCTCTAATCCCGTTAGATCTGTTGCCTAAGTCCTCACAACCTGACCAATTGGTCCTGGATTATATGCCCTAATCGTGGTCGCTCTGGTCCCTGTGCAACCATCACTGATCACTCATGCCATTCTTAAGGGCGCGGGGCCCAGTCAGATCCATGGCTTCGGCCGGCGCTCATCGAGCGTGCAAGTCGTCTGCAGCTGCGTGCGAGAGCAATTGGGCTGGTGGATCACACCTCTTGTGTTCACTTCGTGAAAAGATTTTCAGGTTTGGTGTCCAAAGCACGGTCAGCCCCACTCACTAGCACCGGATGCAGATCACGCGCTCTAGGTCTCCTTGCCCCATCGCATCCAATGCCATCAGTTGCAGGTCTCATGCCTCTACCATACTTGTTTAGCCAAGGTTCGCTTACTTGCCTTTCTTGTCATCACTTATCGCCTTTCGTTTGTGTCATTCAACCTCCAAATGCACAGCAACCCACTCTATTTATTGTTACTACTTTTCCCACCATGACAGCTCTCACTGTAAGATATTATTCTCACCCTATCCACCTTGCTCTGCCTAGGCCCGCGAACTTTTCTTTTCCACTCATGCCGCCCTTGCCAGCGCCTATTCTCTACTCGGCGGGCACCCCCTACATTCACAAAACTCTTTGGCCGCACACCTCACTAGCTACCACTTTGTTATGTCATTGTTCATCCTCCCACTTTACCCCTCCTGCCATTATGCAGCAGACCCACCCGTACCTATGACCAATTCCCATATTAAAACTCGTCCTTCCCACCTTGGCATCATTTGCAGCCTTATTCACCACCAGCATATATTCTTTGCTTGACTCCGCAATTTTTCCGCTGATCTTCTCATTATGCAGGGCCCCGATTAGCAACTCCCGGCTTGGTCCAGTTATGCAATTGCTTGAGGGCGCGCGGCTCTTCAGCTCCATTCTCCCAAATCCAAGGTGCACATGTTTCTCATGTCTTGTGTACTATCACCAGTTTACCTGTCTGGGTACCTTTCTTTTTTCCTTTTTCATGGCATTCATCATGTTTCATCTGTAGTAAAACGATCTGAGTGGTCCCCTCTCACCAGCTTCTCTTCGATCAGTGCTGCTTCGTTTACTGCTCGCCACAGTCATCTTAGGAGTATGTTGCAGGCTGGGCTGCTTTTTCAAGTTTCATCTGATGTAAGGCCACCGGTACGTCATCATTTTGATATACCGTTTCAAACGGTATGATCTGCCGTGACCCGGTCTTTCTGATCCTCAACTCGCTTTTTCTCCCACCCTATGCGCTGCTACAGCCGCTGTACCTTTGCATCACAGATCGTCTTACCACTGAGCTACCTTTCTCCACTAATATTTTACACCAGTACAACCACCCTCTGCTTTTACTCGCTCTGAGTTCTCTAGCCACTTTCACAGCCACCGTTTTCTTGCTGCATAATGTACATCCACTTGTTACCGTTCCACTCATTTTCGACCGCCATCAGATGTCACACCTGCATTTATCAGATTGTTAGATCCACTCTTAACTGTGATATTTGATCCTACCCTTCGTGTTCCCTCGCTTATGAACTGCTGTTTACAGCCTCCACCACTTCCGCGCTTCTAAAGTCACTTCTCTATCTCCAATGAGCTTCCGAATTCGCCTATCTTAAACAAATTCACGAGGACTTCCTTAAGTTATTCCTGTACTATTTGATCTAACCCCACCTGTTTCTTCCAAGCACTGCTATTTCCTTTTTATATAACTTCTTCGCATTTTGCTCCCACTCAGCTTATATGTGAGCGTATGCATATGTATATATATATATATATTTCCTCCGCATCCTACAGTTCTCCTTCGGCCATTCTCCTTGCCACCATCCTGCTGCTTCAGATGGTACGCGTCCATTTTGTCTATATCTGTGCCTCGTGTCCACCGTTTCTTGATCCTTCAAAACCATTGTTGTCATCCGACCCACTCTTTACGTTTTGTATCGCTAGCTGTTCTTAGCTCACCTTCTGTACCCTAAAACGGTCCATTTATTGCAATGAAGCATACTTCAAAACATTCTAACGCCTTGTTATTCAACTGAAAATTTTTCTTCATCTTCTCGTTACCAGTTTCTCATGCCGATTTTCAGCCCGCCTCAAGCAAAACTATCAGCCTCGTCTTCATTCGCTTAAGTCAGATCCATTATTTGATCATAACTCTCGCATTCACCGGGCATCTATCTGAAACTTTCCCTAGGTTCACCTAGATTCCTTCCATTATTCTTTTGTGTGCATGCACTTACCTCCCTTTCATCTCCCCCCTGATTCTACCCACTCTAAGTATTTCATGCACACTTTTAAATTTTCACGAATTTTGTTTGTCCATTTTATCTATTTTGGAAAGTCTTTCATGTTTCTAGAATGTTCCGGGAGTCTCCGAAATAAGCCATAAGTGTTATCATCATTATTATGTTTCACGAGAACTGAAAGCCGCAGAACTCCCATATAGCAAAAGATGGAGGATCCCAGGGAGTCGGGGCAAGTTGAGACCAATGGTCTCGCATGTACAAAAAAGCGGAATATCTTTGGCACTGGCCACTAGTACTGAGCCTTGGAGCGGAAACTTCGAATCGGTTCTCACTCGCACCTTTGGCTAGCGTATCACTCGAGTAAGTATAACTCGATTATTTACTCCTTTTGAGCCACTAAACTGTCTTTTGGCTATACACTGATAATGATATTGAAGTTTAAATTTTACACGGTAAGGATACATGAGGGAGACATTGTTGGCTGGTTTTTGAAACGTTCTTGTCAGAGCGGTATTTTCGCTTCCAGCGAACCATGCCAAAGGTGTCTTACACTTGATATCCCAAAGATTGCTCAAAAGGAAACGCGCAGAGGGGCAGCATGTGACGTTTGCCAAAGGTGGGCACAAGCAAATCTCCCAAGAGGAGTATTATGCAACGCAGCGCCTAAACAGGTGGAAAGAGCGGGTGTGGTTTGTTGTAAGACCACCTCCAAGCAAGGTCTTTAGTCCTATATCGTATGGGAACTGACTGAACATGGGCAAGTAATTTTGAGAAATAGTGGAAGATTCAGCACTCCAAGGGTAAAGATTTCCAAGATTACCTCAAGGGGTGTGACAGAGATGATTGCTGGAAGGGCAGGAGGGACTCACCCAAAGGGATTCGGGAACAGTCCACGTGCTGCGAGTCCACTGTCATCAACACCAAAGTTGGACGGCGCAACAAAGCAGCCCCAAACAGGAGAACGGCCACCAATAAACCATTGGAATTTATTGTGACTGATTGCACGGTGGGCCTGGAGTTAAAGTGCCTAGGAACCAAGGAGGGTGACGGTAATGGAAACTGCAAGGGAAGGACTGGAAAGGAACCCATTACGATGCGATGCCGTAACGGCTTTATATTGGATCACGAGGAACTCATTATTAGGGGGACCAAAACAAGGTGGGATCTGGGAAGTGAGACGGTGATGCATTTGCCGGCGCTAATAGACATCAGTCAAATGTAGTAATCAGCAGAATTCATAGGGTCCGTGTATGGAAGCGACCACGACAGGGAGCACAAACATGGTCAGCCAGACCAATCACGGTTCAGTTCGTAAACCCAAACACTGACGACCGACCGTTAGCAAGAGCGAGGGAAGTGTTTCACCGCATAATAGGAAGATACAGCACTGCGCCTGATATCACAAATATGGGCACAAGATCACTCGGAGAAGCCAACCTAGGATGAAGGCAAACAAAGCCATCTCACCAGTCCAGCGGCGTGACAGAAACAAGCTCGGCAGTAAAGTCGGGACCTACGGCCAATGCGGCCTACCCAGCAAGCACTTTCAAGCTGTGGTTACAATCGGAGTAGCACCGGGAGTTGACGTGGTACTCCCGTTCACAAGATGACAAGGGTATTCCCATACCGCGTACCGCGAGATCTCCTGGGCAGACAACAATGGGAAATGACGCCGTTACATCCAGGAAACGTGCACAGGATTCTCGACTGGTGTACCAAATGGTCGCGCAAACAAGCCAGCAAACTGCGATGTCCAGTGCACTAGGAGCAAAATCAAAGCAGCCCCTCAGATACCCGCCCGGGGCGAGACAGAAACTGAAAAAGATTGAGGCATTGTCGTCTGAAAGGGCCATGGTAATGCTATACGCCAATGCCCGCAGCATTAGGAACAAGTAGGTGGATCTGACCACCGCAGCCGCCCACTGCAATGCCGAAATAGTCGCGGTTTCAGAAACCTGGCTGTCCCAAGCCGATCATATCCCACGGATGATGTAAGCCCAATATCATGTCTATCGAGAATACAGGAAAAGGATACGACAGATGATAGAGTAGCCTTCCTTATCAGAGAAGGACTAGTGCGCACGAAATCGGAAGTTAGGTAGTGTAAAGAGAGCACTCAAATGTGTGCTATCATCGTAAGATTAAGAACCAGTAAGAAAGCTGTCGCATCCCTATAAAAAGTACGGAAAGAAACTTGGACGAAGAACGATTGGCCGATGTGCTACGGTGACTTGAGGTATCAGTAAATGCACTCCTATTAATAAGGAACTGCAACCTGTCAGAAGTAGATTAGATAACAAGTAGCTGTGTATGGGGTAGAGCAGAGAAAGACTCCCTCGAATGAGTGCATCACAGGGCTCTGGTTCGGCATATTAGAGGAAACACAAGGTACAGATCAAAGCAGCAGCATTCGCTCCTTGACCTACTGACCACAAAGCATGAAAATGAAATAAATCGGTTAGACCTTGTGCCACCCTTCGGGCAAAAGTGATTATGCCACCATCGAAAGACAAGGAAGCTTGAGTAGAGGAAATGTGGCAGAGGACTAGGAGAAACCTGCAGCTACAGGACAGTTTTGTCCCACTCAATAAATGAAAGCATAGGGCAAACCAGATTCGTAAACACCGGCAGTCAGGCAGATAGGTAAACAGGGGGACAGAAACTGGCGGATCTTCAAAGCCGCTAGTAGCGAAAGAGCCGGGCTACTGTACAAGGAAAACGGAAACTCAGTCGTAAATATCCCGCAAAGTTCAAGGAGAACCTTTGAGCTGGCACTGGCCAAAGAAGCCTAACAAAACCCAAAGATCTGCCATAGATACGTTCAATCAAAGACTTTGCACAGGAACGCAATGCGACCCCCGAGCTTGAGGGCTAGGGGGCTGTGTAATAATAATAGTGGTTTATGCCTAGAACACACGAAGCGTGCTAGGTTGCATGATCGTGTGATAAATGTGGGGTCACGAAATGGATTCTTGGACATTCAACTGGGTATGTGCAGCACAAATTATAGAGTTTTCAGTAGTTGCATGAATGAATGAGAGGTCTGGTAAACATATCCACTGGCAGCAAGCTGAATGGGCTCCGTGGTCATGAAACTTAATTATGTTGAGCAGCCATGGAAGAAAAACTAGCAGGAATTCGGACGGTGTCCTTATGAAGTAGCCTGACAGGTTATGTCGACTGAAAAATTCTCGAAAATACACTGACGAAAAATTGGAAAAATTATTGGTGGTGACAGGTACACTCCTGGACCAATAGCTCAAATAACCACGGAAATGTAAAAAATATAGCACCGAAGGAATTGTGAGGTTTTTACGGGGAAAAGGAAAGGCTTTAAGGAAATAGAAATTCTGATTTACCATAACATCATTACTCAATATCCTGCAGGAGGTAGTGGGTGGCTCACTCATGAAATTTGTATGCAAAAGCCCGATCACTGAAATCTGACAAAGCTGATCGACAAAAGTTGGCAGGTGAGTGGGATACACTTAAAAAAATGGTTTGTATCAGGTTTATTGCTGTACAAAAATTGATAACAAAGAGGACGGAGGAGTTGTTATGGGGTAATCTTGTGAAGACACATAGGGGTAGTTCGCAAGCCATACAGTAATGACTTGTAGATGATCGCATAACGAGACTCGAACATAAGTGTATGTAACGAGACATTAAGGGAGCAGCTGGATGTTTAGTACTCTGGCTCGTACATAGTTTATTTCCAGCAGAGGGTAAGAGAAATTGACTTAAAAATGACACTCGGAGTAGATGCTCAGTAGTAGAAAACTGATGGAGAAATTGGGTATAGTTATTAGGTGAGTGAAATAGTGTTCAGCTATTTGTCTACCTGAGATTACTCCGAAACTGACACAAGGAATACAGGTTTCCAAATAAGTGGGCATAATTGTAGCATATATGTCGGATGTTCGGCAGAACCAACCTGGAGTGCATTACTGAAGCCTTCAAAAAGCGCAGACAATCGGGTGACTGGGTAAGCTGAAGAAATTCCAGCTCGAGGCTTCGGGGAGACAAACAGGTTAACGGTCACCCAGGTTATGGGTGGTTGATTTCCAGCCAAACGTCTAGGAAAGGGCACAGTGGATCGTAGAGCAGGATTCCGACCTTCATAATGTGGCACAACAGCCACGAAGGTTAATATATGAGTGAAATGTGATTTAGTTGTGGACTTGCCTGTGTCCGTGAGTGAATAGCATGGGGCGTCAAAAGTCGGTAACAATGTGGATGAGGAAGGTGAGCATGTGGTGGACTGATGAAGTCATACAAAAGTAGCTCACATGAAAAACTGTCAAGACTTTTAGGTGAGTGTATCGTTGGAAAAGACGAAAGAAATCCGACATGGGACTCTGAGGAAGCAGTCGGAACATCGACATCCTGGATGACGAATACTCCATCGCCGAAGAAATGTCAGTGAATTCAAACGGCTGAATGACCGAAGAAGTAGAAAAGTGATACAATAGTACGGAGAGCTGGTGTCACGCAGATGAAGCACTGGAAGGAGGACCGCTTGGTTCTTCATGATACTGTTGACATGAGAGAGAAATGATATTCAAATGATAGTTTTCTTAGATGAACGAAGTGGAGACGCACGGTTGTCCAATGGGTCAGTGATCTCCTCAGTAGCTTATCGGGAATTTTGATGTTCATAGTAAAGATATCTGAGCATTGAGACGGTTTGTGTTTCGGAGGTAGAGAATCTGGTAAATGAAGCAAGTAGAATGCAGGTAATAGTTGGATCATTTCACGTAGGTAGAAGGAAGTTCGTCGGAATAGAGCGTCGGTGGTAGCCTACTTTTCTCAGCCGGTCGAAAACTTGTGCGTACATTCCTTTAGAACGTGACTGGGTGCTTAGTAGATCCTGTTTAGGGACTTCAGTGAAGGCAACGGGAGGCAGCAATAAGATGCAGGGTACCTCCCTTTTCAATCCACATCCGGCAGCAGTGGGCGAGGCTGGCTGTGCGCTGCACACCCAACCTGAGGACCGCTTCTGATGACAGGAGGTGCGATCCGCTAGCCCACTTGCGTCTGCGTAACTTTGCAGACGACCTGCACTCCCGATGTGCGCCAGCCATATTGGTGGATCTGGCCGCCCCCAGCACCGTTGGGATTGGTACGAGTTTTCTTAGTGAGGCCTATTCGCAGTAAAAATCAGGAAGTCCACGATCGGGCGACCGGGAATAAGGGGATACCGGAGCTTAACCAATGGAGCTTCTGCTGGGTAACTTGCAAACAGCTGATCTATAGGTAGACGCATAGGCCAGGTTATTAACCAATGTGGTCTCCACGGTAGTACTAGTCGTCGAGAGGATGATAAGCAAAAATAAAGGTCTGGAAGTGAAGGAAATTAGAGGTACAACCACCCGGCTATCGCCTTCATTTTGATATATCATCATCCTTTTACTATGCAACAAAAACCGCTACATGATTACTTTTCCTTCGCCGGTCTTACTTTCATCAACTTGGCATTCCCTCTTCCCCCCAAGTTGTGCACCTCGTTTGACTCGTTTATCATATACTTACCTCCGTAAGTAACCATTATCCACATTCCACCACTGTCTCCAACTCTTGAACTGTTTGTGCTGTAGCTGTTGTTACACTTCTACATCCTCAGTCAGGTGTCATGCAGTTTTATTTGTCTGTCATTTTCACATGACACACTTTAAGCAAAATCCACCAACCCCTGTGCACTTACCTGTCATCCACTCCATCATCATTTCCGCGAACTATCCACCTCTAAAATCGCTGTAGCTATGGGCACTCATATTGGTTCATCTTCCACTGCAAGCTGATGTTTCTCGACCAATTCAATATGGGCAAGCAATTCGCTTCAAGCTTTCTGTTCTCTTCTGTCCTTCTTTCATCAGCACTTTGGTGGTCTCCCTATACCTCAGGAGGTGTTCCTGTTTTGCGATATAACTGAATCCACCGGTATCCAACCAGAAGTTTCTACTGCCATCTCCAAATCTGATGTCTCGTTCCCGTTTCTCGGATCATTCTTGATGGCCCCACGGCTATCTCCTTACTGTTATTGTGTGATTCGCATACCTAAACAGTCAGCAGGTCACTAGTCTGCCCCCCAATCCGTTATTGCTTCTGAGAACTATTCGCCCCTGCAGCTGCCATACAAAACATCTCACACTGATTTACTGTCTAGATTCCACATCCCTGCTGGTACTTGGGGAAAAGCCTTAAGAGAAAAAAACGATTCGCTTAACACTTACCGGCATATCTCTGGCTATCTCTCTTCTGTCTCCGCTCTCGAAATCTCTCTATATCCATTGGATTTGTCGTTCTCTCTCCCTGTGACTGACTCCGTTAGCTTTTCGCCACGAAACTTTTACCACCACACTGGCCTCTGATTCAGCGCACTTTATTTCTAAAGGTCCGTTTTACATCATCGAGTCTTTTATCCATATACTTTTCACAACCTGCAGCGTGCAAATGACTCTCCGACTTCCTCTTTGTAAACCCTTCTTTGTGAAAAGTGCCTAGCAAATACTCTTTTGTTTTTGCTGGAATTTCTAAACCTTGATCATTTCCTGTACTTTTCATGCATATATTCCCATTTTTCACTGACTCTAACCACCACCAGCCAAATCAAACATATGATAGTTACCTTCAAATTTGCGGGGCGGTAGTTTAGTTTTGGTCCATTTAACACTCAACTAGGTACTATGTGCGAACTTGTTTTGCCGGTTTGTAAATTCCGATCCCGACATTACTTGAATCATCAGGTCAAGCATTCCAGCACGTATCGGGCTAGTCCGAATTATACCTTCATCATCATTATCTCTGGGATTATTGGCGTTTATGGCCTTGTACAGCAACGACGGACGAAGAGATCTATTTGGGTATAACACAGACTTCAGTTCCTGATTACGCAGTGAAGCCCTCTCAAGCTTTTGAATGGTAGAAGTGATGCAAACAAGTCGAACAGCAATTGAAAGTCGTGTGTATTTTCATAAATATTTTGAAATTTGGCATACTTTGTTTGCGGAGAGCTGATATAGGATTTCCTGTCATTCCGTTGCTAGAGGATGCAAGTGAAGTTTGCATGGAAAATATCGGTAGCGTGATATGAATCATTAGAGAGAAAAAACTCATTCCAATCAGAACAGAAACGAAGCCTTGGCTTTATACACTGAGGAAGTACACAGGCTTGATAGAGAATAACAAGAGTTGACCAAAATGCAAAAATGGGCACTCACCGTTTCCAGTCTACGAATAGTGTAATTGATGAAAGAGGGATTACTGGGAGGGCCAAACATACAGAGGTCGGCGGGGTCTGAAGGCACACATCCAGCCAATACAAAGCTACTGGATGCCTTGATAAGTGGACACAACTTTCATCCCTGTTGTGCCATAGTTATTCTACTGATTTAACAATCGGTTGTGGAAAGACCTTCGGAGGTACCAAAATACAGTTATTTCGTGGAAATAATTTCTTACACATATTATTTGCGAGTTTCTTACAAAGTGCCTTCCTGCGAACTAAGCCTTTTATCCACTTCCAAAGCTCTGCATCGTCATAGCATTTCTTGCATCTGTGTGATGCGAGTGATTCTCTATGGCGCGTCGCGAATTTCATCTTCGTTTTCGAAACCGTGGGACTGAAAATCTGAGTCTTGTAAAGCCTTCATTATGTTGTTGAATCCATGATTCAGTATCGTAAAAGACACTGAATAAATTTGTTTTGGTTGCGGAATTCGCGGGAATATGGCTGCGTATTACTCGAACCGCTCTACGAGGAGGAAACCCGTGTGGCTAGAAGTTAGCGACAGTTGTGGTTATTCACAATGGAGGATCACGGTCGTAAGAGCAGAATTGCCGTTCTGTAAGTTTCACACGCATTTTTTGCAAGCGTTTAGAACAACCGGTGAAAGAACACACGAACACAACTGATGAACCAAAGGTTGCTCTGTAAAGCACATCACGGGTTTTTGAGAAGCAAATCGTCGCTCGAGCTGTAAACGGTTCTTAGGCGAAGTGACTACCCAGCTGGGTGGGAAAAACATGGTCGAAATTTGTTGTTTGGGCTTTAGCAGGGCTTTTGATTCAGTCAACCACCGCCTACGTATGGATAAAATGAAGGCATTTAAGATAAAAGGAAAGTGCGAACTGGCTGCTCACAAAGCAAGAGATGGGTTCTCCCGATTGCACCTAACATTTCTTCGCAGAAAGGTGTTGACGCCTGTGTAAAGGGTAGTAGTGAGGCCGCATTTACAAGTCTCCGCACAGAGTTGGGCACCTTAACAAAAGGAGATTTAGCCTGTCTAGAAAAGGTTCAGCGACCAACCATCCCCCCTGTAGCACAGCCCGTTCGTACCATCGGTTTTCAAACGGTTTCCTGCCGGTTTGTTTAGTAGCCGTTTCCAGAAAATCAACAGCGGAGTGATACAAAGGAAACTAACGACCAGAATAATGTACACTGTGTAACGAGACTGCACCTTGGCTTGGTGTAATGTCTTAAGTGCCTCCATGACCCAAAGAACTATGCATGATGGTTTCCTGAAGCCGCAGATGAAATTATGCCTGACAGGTCAGTGGGTAGAGGCCAGACAAAGTCCAGTCTCAGATCCAGTTGGTGGGCAACATTTGGTTCCAACCACTATATCCCTGGAGAGGACACTCCAGCGAACAAACACGGAGAGGAACAGTTTACCGCTCTAAAAACCTCCAATAGATGGACGTAGGAGTGGAGTACCTGAGGTTTCTCTCGACGGTGGGAGAAGTCATCACACTTGATTGGGCAGCTATCGCCCGCCTAGACTGGGCAGCCCCGGACCAAAAGGATGCTGTCCTGTTCGCGTTTCACTTGCTCCATTAGGTGCACGGGTCTGAGGACTGAATCCGAAAAGCGGGTCTATAACAAAACACCAGCCAAGACAAGACAAAACACATGCAGTAATCGGGTCTCACGTGACAGACCGGAAGTTCGTTCACGGGTTATTCGGTCACGTTCCCGTGCTGGGTCAAGGCTCCACTGGCTTGTGGGTGAGACTTTTGAATCAAAGGTTCCAGTTAGGGTTCCCAAAGAAAAACCACTTTTGTAGTGTGAGCAGCCGCGAAGTATGATTCGCCCAGAAACCTCCAGTAAAGAGTCTTACCAATTTTCCTTCTTTTATTTTAATATGGATGCGAAACGCCACGGGTGATTGCGGCTGCGATAGAAGCAGTAGTTCAGAAGTTGGGTATAAATCAAATGCACTTCTTAAGTCTAAATCTCTACTTCACTTGGCTGCCTTTAACGTCCACACACTATGTCAGATGAGGCAACAGGCTGCTCCCGCTAAAACTTTTGACACTTTTAAAACAGATATATGTTCTGTCTCTGAAACGCGAATACAAGACCCCACTTTTGTGGTCACTCTTCGCACCCAAGATACAACCTCAGTCTCTTGCTTTACTCTTCGTGTGTCGGGTGATCCAGTTTCCAATGCTCGTGGTCAGACCGGCGTTGGGATTGCTTTGAGCATGAAAGCTGAGCGTCCACTGCTAAACTGGATTCCAGTCGGTAGTCGTTTGTGTGCGGTATGGTTGGACGGTTCTGTTCGCGTCAACAACAGCAAATTGAAGCGCCGATACTTGTTCGTCGTGTCTGTGTATGCGCCCACTGACTGCAGTTCCTCTGAGATCAAGGACGGATTCTACCAAGACTTATCTTAGCTGCTTTGAAGCGTCCGTTCAACAGACTTTGTGGTCACTGCTGGGGATTTCAACGCCTAAGTTGACCGTTTGGGAGATTCCGAAAGACGTATCGGAGGACCATTTGCTATCTCGGCCGATCGTACCGATAACGGCGATCGTCTCATCCAGCTGTGTTCTGACCACAGATTGTTTCTGGTTAGCACGAACTTCTGCCATAAGACACGGCATAAATGCACATGGCGTTCTCCTTCGTCTTCACAACGTTCGACTCAGATTGACCATATTGTGATTGGTCATCGCTGGCATGGACCAAGTGAAGATTGTCGTTCATTTAGGTCTATGCCTGTGGGCTCAGATCACGCCTTGGCAAGCGCTCGCTTCTGTTAACGTCTCGTCCGAAGTCGCACCAACGTAAATGCCGCTTGTCCTGCGCAGTTGCTTTTAGACCATTACCAGCTATTCAATTTCCCGACGGAGTTGTCTACACAATTATCTATGCAGCCGGATGCCCAGGACTCAGATGAATGCTCGCAACGGATCAAGGAAGCTGTGTATGCCGCTTCAAATGCTACCCAGAACTCTGGTTCAAGTAGGCCTCCCAAACGATGGATATCTTCGACATCAGTTGCTCTGTTGGATGATCGCAGATCCGTCCCTCTGGATGCCACATTCAGTGAAGTGCCTAAAACCCTGAGACGCCAACTGACTAGGAGCCTGAGAAATGACCGCGAGCAGTGGTGGATTGCAAAATATAAGGAAGTGTAAAGGTCTGCACTTATCGGAAATACTCGCAACCTTTTCCGTTTGATTAGAAGCACTTGTCCGCGGAAATCCGGTGTAAGTGAGTTGATCAAGGAATCCGGTGTCTCACTTATTCACTCTCAGGAACGTCGTCTGGACCGTTGGGCGGTGCACTCCAAGAAACAATTCAGTAGACCTTTCAGACAAATCTGCCAACGTAACGATGCAGGTGGATATCGCTTCTCCATCAGAGATGGAAATTATGCGGGAGATAGGTTACTTGAAAAAGTACAAGGCCGCTGAACCGAACGGGTTGTCTCCATCTTTTTTCAAGCATGGAGGTGGAGCGTTGGTTTTGGAGTTAACAAAACCTCTCCGGATAATCTGAAATAGTGAGCAGATTTCCAGGGAATGTTGTGAATCGGTGATTGTGCCTATTTATAAGAAAGGTGACAGGTCCTTCCGTGAAGACCGCAGAGGAATTAGCCTGGTAAGTATCGCATCTAAACTGCTCACCGGTCTTATTCTCCACCGATTATTCAGTGCCCGCAAAATGTGCACGCGTGAGAATCAAGCCAGTTTCAGACCTGGTAGGGATTGTATCGACCACATGTTCACTCTTCGGCAAACCTTGGAGCACAGACACATCTACTGTAGACCCACGATCTCTGTCTTTGTTGATCTGAAAGCGGCGTTCGACCACCCCGGAGCCATCATTATGCTGCCTAATGTTCAAGGTTTCATGAGTAAGCGGGATGAACTGGAAGCCTTGCTTCAGTTCAACTCACCCACTAAAGTGGCGCTGACGGAGACGTGGCTCAGTTTGAATATCCTGGATTCTGAAGTTGGCAAGAGTTCTGCCCGAGTAGATGAAGGGATGGTATTGTTCGTCCAATCGGATATTCCAACTGTTCGGTTGACTCACAAAGATTTGGTGAAGCTCCTTGGTGCTGCACTAAGCTAACAACTGGTGGCTTCAAGACTGTTGGGATCGTTTATCGGACACCTGCAGCTGGTCTTCCAGATATATTGACGTCATTGTGTAGATAGGCGTGCGATGGCAACTGTCTCATCCTGGGTGACTTCAATGTCTCGCATATTGACTGGACGTCAGGCAGAACCACGACCGGGACAGATCCTTTCTATCGGGATTTACTGACAATTGTGCAGCAGCTGGCTTTATACCAACACATTCAGGATTTAACCCGGATGCAATCTGCTCAGGGTTTCATACTGGATTTGGCGATCTCCTCGAGGTGCTCGAATGTTGATAAGACCGAACATCTCACTCCGATTGGGAGCAGTGACCACATAGTGCTCGAAGTTCACCGGCGCAGTGGTCCTTGTCCGGCCTCTGGATCACACATCGGACGTAACGTTTGGCACACACCGTCCAAGAATGTCCGGAGAGCTGTTTTAGACAATAAGTGGTTTCCCATGGATTCAGATGCCAACATCGATGTAAACGAAGTTTAAGGGTTCATTCGTGATGATGTCTTGTACCTTATGATTACCTACTTTCCCCTCAGCCCACGTGGATACCGTGTGAAGGGCCCACCATGGTTTAATCTGAAGCTCGGATGCCTACTTAGACGATGAAGTCGGGCCTGGCAGTTGTTCTCACCTACAAGTGAGGGTTATGATCTCTGATGCAGTACTTGTAACCAGTGTACTGGACAAAAACGGACAAAACGGATGGCGTTCGAGGAAACTCTTGCGGCTGATGCCGCGGGAACACCCAAGTGCTTGTTTGCATACCTTAAGCGCCGCACCAGAGGAAATGTAGGAATCCCGGCGCTGACGAACAATAACAAACTGGTTGCAGCGGATGATGGAAAGGCTGAGACATTAGCCAAACATTACCGTGCGGTGTATCCTGCGAAGAAGGGCGCACAAACCCCGATGGGGAATGGCTCGCCGTTACTTGTGGGGTCAGAAGTGAACAACATCCTTAGACCTATCAAAACTCACAAATCACAGGGACCGGACGATGTGCACCCGCCGATGTTGAAGGAATTGGCTGACCAGCTAACTCCACCGCTGACTCGGTTGTTCAACATGTCGTTGGCTTCTGGTAAACTACCTCGGGGATAGAAAAAAGCAGTGGTCATTTCGCCGTACAAGGGGGAGAAAAAATCCACCTCGGCCAACTACCGCCTTGTTAGCCTCACTTTCGTGGCTGGAAAGATCATGGAAAGGCTTGTGGCTTCTCGAATACGCGGACATGTGGAACACTATCAACTGTAGTGCGCACAACAACATGGCTTTCGAAGAAACAGGTCATGTCTGACAAACCTGTTGACTGTTCGTAAAAGTTGGTCGAACGCCAAGGCCGGGGGATATGTCACGGACGTTAGCTCTGTGGACTTAAGTAAAGCAGTTGAGAGTTTTTCATGAAAAGCTGTTATCGGAACTCCGGACAATCGGCGTTTCTTAGCCCATGCTTCACTGCACTGAGGACTTCTTGGTCGGGAGGGTCTTTTTTGTGAGAGTTGCACAGTCCCAGTCCGCGCCCTATTCAGTCAGCAGTGGTGTGCCGTAAGATTCTGTGCTGGGAACTTTGCTGTTTCCAGTGTTCGTAAACGATTTTCCACGGACCCTTCGTTCCCAATGCCTTATCTATACAGACGACCTAAAGATCCGGCGCACCATTTAATCGGCACAAGACCGTAGGATTCTAGAGGAGGATGTCTTGAAGTCCTGAAGTCTTGGAGCCGTTCGCGGGTACGAGGCTTGAGCCCAAATGGTTCTGGATCTTGTATTTATCTGCTTTCCGTTGAGGTGCGGAACTGGAAGAAACGGGACAACATGCGATGACAAGCAAGCGTAAGATCGGGGAGCCATTGATTAGAAAATGGAAAAACGAACAAATACACTTTTAACCATGAACGGTTTCTCACAGTTTTTTCTGTTTTTTTGCTCTAGGATTAGTACGAAAGAAATAAATGAACAAACAAACAATCCGAACGCATCACTGATTAGAGGGGTAGATTAGTTTGGGAGTAGGCTGGGACCTAATCCCAGGTTACGATCCAAAAGAGCCTTGTGGAAGACTATTTCACAGAGATATAATCCTGCAGCTGAAGAAGTTTTGACACACGAATGTGCGGGGACGGAGATTGAACAGTTTCTTACTGTGTCCACGTTGAGAGTTTAGGCTTAGACGAGTAAAAATTGGTCTACTAAATCTGCAGAGAAGAAGTTGTACATAAGATCTTTTTTTATACATATTACGTCTAAAACATCGAGGTTCACTTTAGCCAAAAGAGCTGGGTAGGAGGTATGCAGCAAGTCGTGCATCATCTCCATTGCAGTTTCTTCCACATTCACCAACGTCTCCGAGTGCACTTTCACACACTGTTTCATGTCTCCCTGCTTCATAACATAATCAGTTTATTGAACCAAGGAAAATCCCTCATTCGGAGCTCGCATAGTCTTCACGGAAAGCTGCATTTTCATGTTCATCAAAAATAACGAGTGTACTTCCATGCATTTCTTTCATTTCTCCTTTTTCAGAGCTAATTCCGTTCACGGAACCCTAGTAGGCCTCCGCTACCCATTGCTTGCCTTACTTTGCCTTAAAGAGAATCGTTGGCAATATGTATTCATCACGTTTCATGTCTGCCCACGGGCAAGCTTCACCGAACTCGGATTCGAAACCAGACCGTATTTGCCGCGCGGACCATTATCGTTTTGACCCATTCAAACTACTTCTAGCTCCACTCCGTTGTTTCTGACATTTCTGCGTCATATTCTTGCAATTCGTGTGGTTCGGCTTTTTTGGGAAATTTGTACTCCACGATCATGCGCTTGAACGTGCGTCTCGAAAATGAAGGAGAAATATACCACTATCACTACCATTATCATTGCCCTTTACTGGACTCATTCCAGCACGTCTAGATCCTTGATAAGAACGGTGTGCCACCTGACTGTCATACTCTAGTTCAGGACGGAAGTGCTTCTCATAAAAGAGATGGAAGTCTTCTCTTGATATATGAGGGAACAAACCTAACCGTAAAGAGTATTTGGAAACCAGAATTTCTGGCTTTTCCTTGGTGAGAAAAAAGATCGACCTCTGCAGTGCCAAAGTCCCGGTAACTTGTCCTGGTCTGCGTTTCGGATTTGAGTGCCACTAATGATCCAGAAAGGATGGTAGGGAGTTCTGCCATATGTCACTGAGACACATTTGTCGTCTTTGATTGGTAGGCTCCAGCTAGAAGACCAGGATTTGCTGCAACCACGGTCACTTGCACTTCTACTGGATGGGATCTCCATAATGTCAAATCGTTCTCTCACATGGCTATGTTGACACGGATGACATCAGGTGGGTCGCTAATACAGATGAAAAATAAAGGGGTCCAAACGCTGAGCCCCGAGACACTCCGATAGAGACTGGTGATGAACACGAGTAAGATGGTCCTATTCTGTTTGCAAAAGATCGGTAAGAAAGCTGCGGATAACCGAGTGTAGCTGATGAAAGATGCCATACCTTCTTTTACTTCACCGAGAGTATATCATAGAGCATCCTATCAAAGGCTTTGGCAAAGTCAGTGAAGATAGCATGAGATATCCGCCCGTCACCAAATGCTCCTGCTACATTGTCCATCACTGTCAGCATATTGGTGGTGCAAGATCTGTGAGGTGGGCAACCTTGTTGGAGAAGGAGCTAGTAGTCCATGCTCTTTACGACGATCTGGAATGGCAGTTTTCGGAAAGCGTTCAAAAAGACCTTTCCAGTTATGTTAGTGAGACCAATTTACCTGTAACTATCCGAAAGATGACGGCCTCCTTTTTTAAAAATAGGAGGATCTCTATTCGCTGGTTAGTTGGTTGACCACCTAGGGCCTACTTTTAAACGTGGAAAAATGAGCGTGTATGAGGATTGCAGACCCAATGGCACTTTCTACTACTGCCTCGAGTGGTCCGTACTCCATCACTTGTCCGAGGTAAAAGACCTCGGAGATTTCGTCACCCACAGTATGAAGACACGAGCACATGCTGACAGCCGGCATCTCAGCATGGAGCATACTTGACCGATTCACCATTCATCGGGGCCCCTACCACTGGATACCTTTTGGTTGCCGTATGCCTCACATATACGTCCTCGATTGGAATATGGCGGTCCGGCTGTATACCGCTGCACGGTGGCGGAGGTAGCCAAACGAGAACGAGTGCAACGCGGTGCCGGGCGCGTACTGTCCTGGTTTGCCGAAGAAATTGACTATTTTATTTCGCTTCGCAGGACCACTCCAGACCGGTAACAGTGCAACGGGCTGGCTTTGAAGTCGGTTCAGGTCAGCTCATTTTCCGCAGGACGACAGTGGCAGAGACCAACAAAGCACCTAGATCGTTGTGTCTTCGTTAGTTTCCATTTGCACAAACAATGAGCGTTGAATTTTTGGTCTGAACTGCGGAATTTTGCGAGGCATTATCACCTTCAAATGTACTAATTTCACTGATAAAAATACCAGGGGCTCACAATCTTACCCCCGGTCATATGGCTTGTCCCCAGTACGCTTTCCTCCGGTGTGAATCTAAGGCCGTCTTGAAAGTTGGTACGTTTCTACATCTAACAACGTCCCCCGGCCGTCCGTTCTACATGGGTACAACCCCAATTGTAAAACTCTAGTCCGTATGTCCAGCCTAGAAAGCGCACTTTGTGGCCCAATTCTATACCCCCTGGTGCCACACTTGGGGGCAGAAACGGAGAAATCACCATGTCCATACCAAAAAGGCCCTTGATAATCTGGAGCGTCTCTTTCAGGCCACCTGGATTTATACAACTCTCCAAAGAAGAGAGCTTAAGGTCTACTGGTCGCTGGGTTCAGGATTTCCTCCTCTGACCGGTGGTCTATCTTGTGGAAGGCCGCTGCATCCCTTCCAAGCACCCTTTATCCTTGCGATAATAAGGAGCTCAAGCCTGCAAACAATACTTAAGAAGCGACTACAACAAAACCTTTTAGAACAGGAGGGAGAATTCTGGTTTTGCGTAGTTAATACCCTTCTGGCCATATCGGCAGCTCTCGGGTACTGCGTTGAATGCTTGAACTCTTCTATGACTTTTACTCCCAGGTCTTTGACTTCTGACAACGAAAGAGAATACCGCTCGTTCCCTCTATGTAGGTAGTAAGGACTTGGCTTTTGGCTTGATTCTGTGGTAAATCCCATCATTCTGCCCATCTGAGAGCAGCATTTACATCCCGTTCCAAATAGCTCCCGCGCCCTTTACATGATCTACAAAGGCGAAACGCAGGTCGCCGAATTATTTCGCTGGGTCATTTATTTACGGAAGGAAGAGTGAAGGCCTCAGCTCTAAAAGGTTTTTGGAGGGCACTCTTCCTCAGCTTCTACAGTCGCTTTTGTCGGGGAAGTCTATGAGAAGAGACCGTGGAGTACCATCCTCGAGTATTCTCACAGGGCCTGAGTATATGGACCGCAAGCTGGCCTGCTCCGAGGAGGCATGTCAGAAGTAACGCTTGGGGTTGTTGCTTGCGCGAGAAGCACATTCAAAGAAGTGATAGATGCCCGCATAATACCTTTTGGTTATGCTTTCCAGGCACTTACACAATACCGATATCAGGCTGACCTGTCTGTAGTTATCCGCCTCCTGTTTGAATCCAGTCTTGCTACGACGTCGGCCTTACCCCATTTATCTGGCACCTAGCTCTCCCTCGACGAAGTTTCGTACAGCTGAATAATAGCACCTGATATGATATTGGAAATAGGCTCAACAACTGCTGGGTGGATCGCATCCGGTCAGGTTGCTTTGTGCATGCCCAAAGATTTATGCTCGTGAAGCACCTCATTCTCACTAACAGTGAGCTGCTGAGGCACGGAAGCACACCCTATATCCGATCCCGTTGCACTAAGCGTCTGGTCCTGACGATACAAGCTTTTAAAGAACGTGAGTAGGGTTTCCGTTTTGTCCTCATTATCGAGACCAATGCTTCCGTCTGGCAGTTCTAGGGTACCTTTGCCCTCACGTGTCGTTTCTTCGGACTGCATATAGGCGAAGGGCTCCTTCGAGCCTGCCTTCACTTTGGTGACAAGCACTTTCTCATACTTTTATTTCGCTTCTTGTTGCTGGGCTTCGGTCCTGCTTCTGGCCCTCTCTTAAATGGGGGCCTATGGGTAGTGCGCGCTGTGAGGTACGTAATGAGAACCTAGCCTTCTACGGGCAGGTAACGCTCTTACAACTGTAATGGCCAGGTTGTCGGCCGCCATTCGGTTGTTCGAGTAATGTAAGTGTTGGTGCCGTGGATACACTTACTGAGCTTCGGCTCATGGAGTTTTTCATCTTGCCCCTCTGCAGATCAAACAGGCTCAACCCCCTGGCGGGAGATCACTGCTACTTGCATGTTACACAACCTTTGTCCTCCATCACAGCCGAAGGCTCCTATTTCTTTGTTGTGTTAACGGCGCAAGCTCATCTGTCAGGCTTACCAGCCCGATTTTTATTACCCTGCATCTTTCTCTACCGATGGCCCCGGCCGCCGGTAGACCAGGAGTAGACGAAGGAAGCTCATCGTTGGAGGGTGTTGCTTCTCTTACCTGTTGCGTGATGGCCTGGTTGGGAAGCAGCAGTAAGTGAGAGCTTCCTTTGGTCCTGCTGGGGGCACACTTTTCATCCCAGTTTGGCTCTGAAAGATTCGTGTCTTCCAGTAAGATAAAGCGCTGTGACCCACTCAGCTCCACCTTTAGATGCCGGAATAGTTCACAGTCTTCTTCATCGTCAGCATGCCGCTCTCCACAGGAACAGACTATCTCCAGCGGCTACCGGCCTAGACGAAAGTAATATGCAGTGGCTTGCATGTTGGGTGTTGCAAACGGAAACACGGCCTCTCGTCGACGGTAATCAGCTTTCAGCTTACCTCCTAAGCTATAGTTATTTGTGCACCAGATGGCAGCGCCTTCTGCCATGTCACCTGCTTTGATTTTGACCTTTTGGGCCGTGGAACACTCGGGCGCAACTACCGAGGGGCAGCCCTTTTCTGCTTTAGCAGCCACTTGTCCCGTATTTTCTTGAACCATCAAGCCCACACCTTGCATAGTAATTGTAATGCAGTCAAAATAAACACGTAAGGCTTCGTTGGTTTTCTTATTTGTCATACCGTCGGCTCTTGATGACTCCAGGGATCTCCCATTGTTCAGGTATGTGGGTGTTCGTGAAACCACTGGTGCTCGGCTCTCGACCTCATTACTGACACTCCTCCTGAACTGGACTGGCGTTGCCGCCGCTTCAGTTTCCTTTTAGGTCACTTCCCCTCTAGAGATGGTACACACCGCCGAGCATCTATTTGCTTTATACCCTCTGTATTTATTTTTTTACCTTCCGCCCCACTTGCCTCGCTTCTCTAAGCTGGCAATCTAGGCATCTGCCATCCAGATTCGCTACTGATAATTATCGCAGCCTTAGGCGCAGATTTGCTTTTCGGTGTCGTCAGATTTCGCTATCAGTAAAACTGGCTGCTTCAGCTCGGGTCTGAAGGACAGGGCGAACCTAGTACCAGTGCCGCCTCTGAAGTGAAGGGCTCTCCGGCATAATTCTTATGTACTCCCTGTGGAGTGCTCCAATCCCGCTGCCCGGCCTAGGAGTAGGTTCCTGCCGTAAGTGCTGGCAAGGACGGTAAGCAGAGGTCTCGGCTTCAGCCCGCAGCTTGCCTTGCTTTTTGCATACTTCGGGTTAGTGGGTGGCCCAGTCATCCCCGAAGCACTTACCAAGCACCCGTGTCCGGCTTTCATTCTGATGAGAGCCTATTTGATCGCGGTTTGTGCACAATTATTCAGGAGAAGGTCCTTGCTCTTCCCAACAGCTTACTCGGTGATCACTCTCGTTTTTTGAGCCCGTCTTCACGTCTCTCTGTCCTCTGTTCAGGCACCCACAACCCCAGTGCTTCCCTATGTTCATTTTATAACTTGTTACTGCCCAGTCTGCCCTTCTAAGCCTGGTGTTCGTTATTTCTAGCAGCGGCGAGCGGGGCTAGGACAGGGCTTTATGTTTACTCCTTTGCTAAGCTTCCTGCAGTAGTACCGTTTTTCCTATCTAGCTGTCCTCGAGTTATGCGCAAACACTCTTCTGCCAGAGCAACATAGCTAACACGCATCTACCTCAAAGCTTCTTGGTCCCTGAGCAGCTAACATTTTTCATGGTCAGGAGAGATCGGCACTGGTAAGAGCTTTCAATACACCCATCACACTATATGCCTGTGTAAGTGCACTCTTTGCGACTGCTAAGTTCATATAAATTTTCGTTGCAGGTGATCGTCGTGCTATCAGAGGGACCAAAAACGTTAAGAGAGTAGACCAGTGATACTGCCTTGCAGATTCTGCTATTCTGTCAAAACATTCAACGAGCAGTTTTGGGAGCCCAGGAAACTCACTGACAACACAACCATTTGAAAGCCTTATTGTATTCGACCACTTCCGTCTTGTGGAAGCTGAACTGAGCTGAACTGAAGTGAACTGAACCTGTCCTGTTCAGACTGACCTTGGCGAGCCCATCCGCTCTTGAAAAAATTAGGACGCGCAGCTCTTTACTTTCATTTGAGCAAATCTTTATCTGCACTGATCTTGATCCTGAATAATGTCAACCCCCCCCACCATTGATACAACAACTTCCACAGAAAGGGCTACTTACCCCGTGAGGCAAGGTAATTCCCCCCTGTGGCCAATGTCTTTTTTCTCCAATCCGGACTAGACGGCACTTCGTAACGCGCTGTCTACGAACGCACTCAAATGTGCAGCCTAAAGCCAGGCTGTAGAGATAGTTGAGCCAAAGGCCATTGTCCGCACACTTAGAGAGGAGTTAACCAGCCTGGGGAGTTTGGTTATCAAATCCCTCCCAGCACCCGAGGCCGCCGATCAGGTGTGTGAATTATCTGAGCAGCAAATCCTTGATGTCACCGAGATTTTGCAAGACACTGAGAAAGGCTCCAGGTGAGTTATCCTTTGGGGTTTCTTTCCCAACTAGGATCACCCCCTTGACACCTATGCCCAGGTGTTTGACCGCCTTAAGCTCTCTCACCCGCTTTAAAGTCGGTCAACTTGGCTGGAAACTAAGAGCACCGACCGGGTACACGGCATTTTAATTGAAGTGGGCTTCTAAAGAAGTGTCCCCTCAACCGCGAAGCTTGAAGAGGGAATAAGAGGGCTCTAGGGAGTATCCGTCGACCAGCCGCTTTACCTAGGGCTCCGCAGTGAGATGGTTAAGCCAGCAGCTCCGGCGAAAGCGATTCCGAGCTCGGAGCAAGGCCTATCGTCCAGATGACTCGCCCTGGGGATCGAGCTCCATGCCCACCACCCGCTTCTTCCCTACTCACCTCATCTCCCGTCGCGAAAAGTACTTCCAGTAGTAGACCTAGCGCAATCAAACACTTGAAGCCCTCAAAAAGTATCCCAGACCACAAACATTGCCAATAAGACCGTGTAAACGGAAAAGACTTAACCATCATCGGGCCCAGACATGAACCCGCAACTTGTTTCAGTTGAAAGCTGCAGTGAGGAAGTTAACTTACCAGAAAGGGTCCCTGGTGCGGCCGTGCAGAACAGAATCACGAACAAGAAAACTCAGAGTTGTGAACCACGCAGCGCACAAAAAGGTAAGCCACAAGAAGCAGTCCATCCCTTTCGGAAACCGAAGAATGTAGACCGTCCGCCTGGTATGGTATCTCCCAGGTTCCCATAAATCATAAAGCTAGTTTACCCTTTAGCCCCCAAAATCCTCAGCTCCTGACTCCTCCCGGGCCACCTTTTCATCCCAAATCTCCCTCCTTCCCTTCTTCAAGCCCAAAATCAGTTGTCTCTGGTGATTCAGTAAAACCCCTGGGCATGTGCTCAAGAGTTATGCATCGGTTACCCGGGTGGGTTGTATAAGATCCCGGGGCTTCGGCAGCTTGCAGTGGATAAGCAGCCTCAGATCACAGCCCTCACTGAAATCTGGCTAGCCCCTGATATACTTGATGCTGAAATATCCTTTCCGGTATACTCCACAGTGAGACGGGACTCCAGCGGAAGTTGTGCCGGCGGGGTTATCACATACTACAATAAATCTATCCCTCCCCCCACTATATTAACAACTTCCACCTTTTCATGTACCGATTGGTTGTGGGTTGTGTTTACACTCTCTAGGATAGGCACTCCACTGCTTGGTGTAGTCTATCGTCCCCCCCCCTCACCCCCGGCATGCAACTACACCGATAGCCTAGGCCTCAGACTTGTTAGGCTCCCTGGAAAGCCATACAGACTTCACCCATCTGTTAGTCACTGATGACTTTAATTCACCCAATATCGACTGGCAAAGAGCTGAAGCCCCTGGTGTCACCTCTGGCAAACCCCTCCTAGATCTTGCACTGAAGAACCCAGGAGTATGGAAGGTAAACTAACCGACTAGATATAGCATAGAACATGCCCCGTCCCTACTGGACATGGTCATCACCTATGAACGGTTCCAAATAGATGTGATGCAGCACTTGTCACCTCTCGGTAAAAGTGATCACACTTTCATTGGGTCCGATTATGTGGTGAAGCGGCCGCCTCAGCCCCCAGAAATAAAAATTTTGGTATCCTTCACAAGGACCAATTTTGATCAAGTCAGTGCACTTATTTGCTCCCATTTAAGCTCATATAACGTGATGGCAGAGAGCCTAAGAATGCTGCCCTTCTTAGCTGATCTGCCACTTGTTCCCAGATTCGTCTCCTACAGACCGGTAAGCAGCTCTTCCGTCGCCCCATTAGGCGCATTCTAGAAGAAAGCGCACGCCTCTCCGCTAGATATAACGCCACAGGTGTTGCCAGCCAAGCAGACGACTTCAGGACCATCAGTTATAAATGCGAAGACAACGACGGGTCCTATCAAAACGCAGACCAACGATCTGTACTAGCTAGAGCACGGACCAATAAGACAATTCTATTTTCCAGTAAATGCGCCGTCTAAGGGGCACAGCCCTGACGCCACTTGCTCTCAAATTTCAATTCAGATCCCCAATAGCTCCTCTTAGCCAAGAAGCCGAAGCTTTTAGTTCCCACCTTCGTACAGTTCTCACCTCCAAACCGCTACTAACCCACCCTGCCGTGCACCTGATATATTTCGTCACTACCCTTATCCGAATCATTATTCCCTTTGGTGCAGTTGCTCAAGGTTCCCTTCGGCCCAACCAATATTGCTCAATAGGTCCTGACTTAATCCACCCCGCTTTCTCAAGGAGACGGCAGACTCATCAGTTGCTCCCTATTTATAGCTGCTTCAGCAAAGTGCTGATGGTAGCGTTTTCCCCAGAAGCTGGAAAAGGCGGTGATGGCACCCATCTATGAGCAGGGTAGTTGACCCACTGCTTCTAGTTACAGGCCCATAAGTCTAACTAGCATCACCGGTGCAAATTTCGGACGAATTCTTGAGAGCGTGGTTCTTTCCCATTCGCGGAAATAAATTCCCCTCCCCGTCACAGCGTGATTTTCTTCCTGGCAGGTCTTGCGTCACCAATATGCTTACTGTTATGGATAGTTTGACGAGAGCCTACGATGATGGCCAGCACTCACTCGCTGTATTCATCGCTTTTGATATGGCATTTGACAAGTTCCCCCATGCTCCTATTTCTTATAAGCTGCAAACATACGGGATTACAGGCCCTATGTTGGACATCTTACGCAACTTCCCTTCCGATCGCAACTTTGCGGTTAGGGTGGAGAATGTTTTGTTTCAACCCTCCTCAGTAACAACCGGGGTCCCCTAAGTGTCGGCCTTAGGTCCTATTCTTTTCTTGATCTACATAAAGGGTCTTCCGACAGCCCTTCCTGCGAACATTGCCATGTACGCAGACGATATAACCCTCTGGAGTTCAAGTGCGGAAAACCTGCAATTTGCAGTCGGTGAAACAAAAAGCTGGTCCGAGGATTGGAACCTCCCATTCAATGAGGAAAAATGCTTGAGCATGTATTTCGGCCGAGAGACTGGTCACAGTTCCTCAGTTGCCGGAGCAACCACACTGTCAAGGGTTGACCGACACTAGGCGCTCGGTTTCTGGTTAGATTGTAACTTATCCTTCTCTCATTTTCACCAACTTGTGAGCAAGTCCGCCTTTCGATTTCTAAATATGATTCGAAGGTCTTTCCCGCACATCTCTCGGGATGATTTCCCCACAGTTTTCGGCACGTTTATCAGACCTCTGCTAGAGTACGGTAGACAGATAGTGCACTCTGATCTTGCCCGAGACCGCGAGATCCTGGAAAGAGTTCAGAGAGCCTCCACCAAAGCAGTATGGGGTCTATCCCATCTACCTTGTCCCGTCCGCCTCTCAAGCCTCATCCTCTATCCCCTTGACTTAAGACTCGTTAGAGGTGATCTGTTTTTGATGGTTACTCTTTTTGAATCAGATAAAAGAGGTCGCTTCTTCTCAGTCTGTCCAGCTTCTACTCTCCGTGGTCACAGTAGAAGGGTTTTTGAACCGAGACTAGGTACTTCCCTGCGAATTATCTTTTTTAGCCACAGGGTTATTACTCCGTAGAGCGATCTTCAGGAAGTTATTATTATATTACGGAACCAAATCACATTCAAAAAAGAGTAAGACCTCTAACTTGGCATGTCCCAGTAATTCTTTATCCACAAGATGTGAAACAGATGTCCTCTATTGAATTTTCGTTCAGCTATATGTTCATGAATTTTGCGCCAGCACTCCGCCTAAGGCACTGCCCACAGTGAGACACTGCATGATGTTATGTATATTTTGTTTTTGTTGCCGCCCGTCCCCCCCATCGCTTCTTTTTACTCTCGTTTCAGCTCAATGAACCCAACAGAAGGTCAAAGATTTATTCGAGAACCGGGTCAACTTGGCTCAAAGCCCCGAACCCGTGTAGTATTCCAAAACCTCAAGATAACTAAGCAGATGACCGTTTTTTGTGCGGTTACGGGCATGGGGTGGTCCGTTAAAGTGACCTGCATTTCAGTCTTCAGTGTTCAGGTAAAAAGCAACGCAAAGAAAGAGGGTGAAGTTGGTTCATTGTGGTACAGAAATGAAGTATGAGGCTTCTTGTGGGTGTGTTTCACGGGTGAATTTGAGCCTACCTGACAATCCGACCACTGAAGCCCCGATTCTGTGCATCCGTAAAACACTTCATAATACGCTCGATATACAAAGGTGGCGCCTCTTGGAACCGAATGGTCGTTTTGACGGCTTCCGTGGAACTAATTGTGGTATTGATGAAACGGCATTACCTATCACGGCGCAGGAAAATCAATAGTTTCCAACGGACAAGTTTCCGGGCTTTCCGGTACAATTACTCCGAAAAGCCAGATTTTCTCCAGCCAGCGAAGACAACATTCTTTGCGCAGCCGACCCGAGATCGACGCCCATGTGGAGCTGTAGAGCGTTCACCTTCATTTGTAAGCATAACTAATTGTGCAACTTACGGAGCAGTTTGCATTACTGTTTGTTTCCACCTCTTTTTCCAGCTTATTCAGTTAGGCTTCATTGTTTGCATTTGAACGGCCGACTGACTAGTGGTTAACGGGTGGGACGAGCTATACGAAATGTTCCTATCGCCCGAACTGCAAAACCACTAACCTCGAAGTGTTAAATGCGGCTTCTGTCTCAATACTTAGGCGGTTCCCTTCATCTGTCAATCTCGATGGACTATGTAGAGGCGTGATGAGGAAAGCTGTTTTTACTTTACCTGGGTGAGGGATGGGCTAAGTCCAAAACTGGCCCTGGAGAAATTGGTGATTGTGAGGGAGATTCCAAGTGAGTCAATCTTGGTATTCAAAAGAATAAGCTACTCAACATCTGGCAGCTTTGAGGAAGCCGTCGAAATGTTGTCCTCCTGGAAGCATGCCTCAGGCTGTTGGCCGAAATGAAGTCCCTTGCCATGCTGGCGCCGCGTTCAGAGGTCGCTTCCATATGCAAAGGTACGTAGAATGGAAGTAACCAGACTGACGATTATTCTCTCCTGGCAAATCAAACTTTGGGCAAAGCACGCGGTGCTCTCACTATGTGGCCTCTCCAAAAACAGAACACTTCACAGAGCCGAGTTCTTTCTTCTTCATACGATATCTTTCCCACTTATTTATTTCAGTCATTGCAGGTGAATACTATAAGGCAGTTTCCGAAAATGTATCCAACGCTTTACTATCAAGTCCGGAGAACGGTGGGAAAACAGAATTGCTCCAAACCATTCTTCATGTGCCGTATGACAAATGCTAGAATCCTCCGTGATTTCACCTGAAGACTACTGCATGCATTCGGAAACCCTTGGCAAGTCCCCTAAAGTAAACACATTCTTACTTCAAAACATGGGCAACATCATTTAACATGGTTTCATGCTCAGTCAGTTTTTATCCACTAAAGCAGCCAACTTGAGTGGGAGAAAAATAAAAACCTTTCGCTGGTCTTATAAGACCAGCGGTAATTGACACTTACTACATGGAACCACTAAACGCCTGACCATAAAACAAACCTAATAATCACTACATTGAGTAATTAACTCTATGACATCCACAGCCACTTAAATTGGATATAAACCCACGGATGGAAGCACGTGACAAGCACGACAGGACAGAGCCGCTTTGAGATTCAAATTTGGCATCCAATTGGATGAAACAAAAACCCATTATTTTACCGCAATTCACGACATATATGAGTGAAAATCGCATACTGTTACTTGCAAGGCTATTTGGAGACTAAATATGTGACTGTTTCCATCACTTGTCCAATATTCCTCCGACCACTTGTTACCGGCGTGTTACCGGAATGTTGCAGTGGGCAATGTGCTACTTGGGCGGGTTTTCTCTCCCACCACTTCGGTCGATAAAGCATTCCGGAGGCTGGTCACTCTCCTCGACAATCGATAGATGACCGGTAAGCCGGTGGAATGCACCTTACGAATGTCAGGTTGTTTCCTCTGGTACGACCATTATTCCTGAGCGGGAATTCCGACTGCAGTTTTCAGCCCAAATCACCACGGATTATTCGCCTGGCATGCGTGAGGTCGCCTCGAAGACCTCAATAGGCAATGGGAAACAACTCGGTGACTTCTAGGCTTTCCTCGTAGCTGAACCCACGAAGTCCAGCCACGAGGCGTGTGGCAGCACGTTGCACTCGTTCAAGTTTGACTACTTCCGCCGCCATGCACGGGTAGACAGCCGGACCGCCATATTTCAAACAAGGGCGTACATGTGAGACATGAAGCAGTCGGAAAGTGTCCAGGGGTAGAGACCCAAATGAACGGCGGATAGAACCAGGTATCCCCCACGCTGAGGCGCTCACTTTCTCAGTGTGTGCCCTTGCCTTCAAATTTTTGGTGACAACAGCTCCGAGGTCCCTTTCATCCTGCGTGTGACGGAGTAAGATACTCCCAAGGCAGTAGCCGGAAGTATCGTAGGGGCCAACAATCCTCATGCCCGCGCATTTGTAAACGTTTATCGATAGACCCCAGCTGGTCGACCGATTGGCGAAAGACGCAGATCCTCCTGTAGAATCTCGCGATCCTCTGTCGATCGAGTGGTGCGCCAGATGGTTAGGTCATCGGCGCAGATGAGGCATTGGGATCAAATGGTCTGTGGTAAGTCGTTCATAAACACCAGAAACAAAAGGAGTCCTAGCACGGAGCCTAGCAGCAGGCCGCCGCTAACTGGATACCATGCTGACTGGGGCTGTGCAACTCTCACGGAAAAGATTCTCTCGACCAAGAAATCCTCAATCCAGTGAGGCATGGGCCCTGAGGTGCCGACGGCCCGAAGTTTCAGCAACAGCCCATTGTGAGGTACTTTATCAAACGCCTTATTGAAGTCCACAGAGCTAACGTCCGTGACATATCCCCCGGCCTTGGCGTTCGACCAACTTTTACGAACAGTCAACAGGTTTGTCAGACATGACCTGTTTCTTCGAAAGCCATGTTGTTGTGCGCACTACAGTTGATAGTGTTCCACATGTCCGCGTATTCGAGAAGCCACAAGCCTTTCCATGATCTTTCCAGCCACGAAAGTGAGGCTAACAAGGCGGTAGTTGGCCGAGGTGGATTTTTTCTCCCCCTTGTACGGCGAAATGACCACTGCTTTTTTCTATCCCCGAGGTAGTTTACCAGAAGCCAACGACATGTTGAACAACCGAGTCAGCGGTGGAGTTAGCTGGTCAGCCAATTCCTTCAACATCGGCGGGTGCACATCGTCCGGTCCCTGTGATTTGTGAGTTTTGATAGGTCTAAGGATGTTGTTCACTTCTGACCCCACAAGTAACGGCGAGCCATTCCCCATCGGGGTTTGTGCGCCCTTCTTCGCAGGATACACCGCACGGTAATGTTTGGCTAATGTCTCAGCCTTTCCATCATCCGCTGCAACCAGTTTGTTATTGTTCGTCAGCGCCGGGATTCCTACATTTCCTCTGGTGCGGCGCTTAAGGTATGCAAACAAGCACTTGGGTGTTCCCGCGGCATCAGCCGCAAGAGTTTCCTCGAACGCCATCCGCTTTGTCCGTTTTTGTCCAGTACACTGGTTACAAGTCCTGCAAAGCGGACGGGATTTCCTGGTTGACGACGTCGACGGCTACTTCGAGTCGCGAGTAACTTTGGAGAATCTGATGGACTAGCGGCCGAGCCCTCACTAGGCGTAATTGGGGGTTGTTTGAGTGGTAACTCGCTCGATGCGGGTGACTGAGCGGTTTGAGCGGGTGTAAATTGGCCCGGCGGCTCGCACTCCATGACGGCAGGCTTGAGACGATCGATAGACACGGTGTCGTGTCGTCCGCTGATGTCTATGACAAAAGTTTTTGCCCAACGTTTTATCACCCGAAGCGGGCCAGTGTATGGCGTTTGTAGTGATCTAACGCCATCGACGCGAAGGAATACTTGCGTAGCGGTTCCTAACGCAGTTGGGACATAACCTGTTGTTCGCATGGCGGGCTGGCCTTGAGCACTCGCATGTGCTGTGTGAGGCGTTGAGCAAGGTCGCCGTAGCCGAAGGTCACTGTTGGTGAGGGGGCTACCAGCGCTAGAAGCAGACGAAGTGTACAGCCATATAATAGTATGGCCGGTGTTGTGTGTAACTCCTCCTTAACGGTACTACGTAGGCTTAAGTGTGCTAATGGTAGTGTTTCACTCCAAAGGGGGTTACCGTTTGCTCGAAGGGCGGCTTTAATTGCCGGTGGAAACGCTCAACGATACCACTGGCCTGAGTGTGGTGAGCTATCGTCTTAACGTGTTGGCAACCCAGCTTAGCGAGTAGGCTGCCAAAAGTGCTGTCAGAGTGTAGACCACGATCTATTGTCACTATGACGTGTCTTATGTCCACGTTAAACTGTGAGACAAAGTCTAAGTGGCGAATCTCGCGTGGTGAGTATCGGTCGGAAGCTGACTTTAGTGCGTAAACCAAAGGCTTGTGGTCTGTAAACACCGTAAACGAACGGCCTTCGAGTGCATGTCGAAAATGACGGATTCCCAAATAGATGGCTAATAACTCTCCACCAAATGTACTGTACCTAGATTCGGCGGGTTGTAGGCGCTTGGAGAAGAAAGCCAAATGTTGCCAAGAATCATCTACGAACTGTTGCAGTACTGCTCCAACCGATGTGTCCGAGGCTTCCGTCACTACCGAAATAGGAGCCAAAGGGTCGGGGTGTGTAAGGAGTGCTGTGTTGGCGACAGCATCTTTGACCAAGGCGAACGCGGCTTGTGCCGTGTCGGGAAACGCGAACTTCCGCTTACCTCCCCGCGATAGGTCGGTGAGGGGTTGCATCATTTCCGCACGGCGAGGAATAACTCGGCGGTAGAAATTCACCAGGTCGGCAAACTGACGCAACTGGCGAAATTATTGGGGTTCAGGGTGGTTGAGAATAGCGGAAACTTTACCTGACAGAGGGCGGGTACCCGAGGATGAAATAGAATGTCCTATGAAGGTGATATCAGACCGGCCTAATTCGCATTTCGCGATATTGATAGTAACGCCGTACTGGCTAGGGCGTTCGAAAAGTGTTCGTAGATGCGCGGCGTGCTCTTGCTCTGAAGAACTAGCCACAAAAATATCATCCAGGTGTATGAAGGTCTGGGCTGCATTGCTGAGTCCAAACGGCATTCTCAGACACTCGAACAGCCCGAAAGGCGAAGTGACAGCAGTTTTAGGGATATCGGCCTCTGCTTCCGGGATCTGGTTGTACGCACGAACTAAATCGATACGGCTGAAGACGGAGCAACCTGGTAAAGACGAAGTATGGTCCTGTATACGGGGAATTGGATATCGGTAAGGGACGGTGACTTTGTTGAGCGCTCTGTAATCACCACAGGGTCGCCATTCGCCGCCAGAATTAGGGACCATATGAAGAGGGAAGCCCAAGGGCTACTGGAAGAGCGTATTATACCCAGTTCTACCATGTGTTCGAATTCAGCCTGTGCAACACGAAGCTTGTCTGGTGCTCACCGAACACTGGGGGTCCCTTCTTATCGATATAGTGAGTGACGTTGGTGGTCACTGCTGGGAGAGGCCCGGCCTGCCAAAATATGGCCGGGAAGTCGGCGATGAGTTCTCCATAAGGTTCGTGTGCCGGTGGTTGAAAGTAAAATGGCGTGGCATGATTCGCTGGCGAATTACCCGCAACAGCGAGAGTGGTCTGACGATCTACTACTCTGCCGCGCCGTGCTTCAAGTGGCAAGTCAAATTGTTGGGGAAGTAAGTACCTAGAATTGTGTACGGGAAGTCGGCGATGGTGAATAACCAACGAAAATTACGCTTCAAACCTAAGCTTAAGGTGAGCGACCGCTGGCCAAACGTTGGGATGGCCGTGTCATTGGCAGCGCGTAGTGTTTGGGCCTGCGGTGTGCTATTAGTTACAATTAGTTATAGGGGTTCATTTCGGATAACCCAGAAGCATTCAGTTCAGTTCAGTTCAGTTTGCACAGGACTGGTAATGGCCACGGCCAATCGAGCGTCCAGAATTCGTTCGATGGTATGCACACCAGTTGTGCACCCACCACTGCCGAGTGTATTTCGTCGAATCCCAGCTAAAATTGGGAGGGAAACGGAAAACATCATCGCACATCAACTGCGAGAGATATTATGCATCGTGAGCTTTCACTGAGACAGTATGCAATGAGGGAAAAAGTCTATTAAAACATACTCCAGAAGGACCACAGTTCTACCCGTCATCCGAGCTGCAAAGCAAGACCAAGCAATACAGTTGAAAGCTGAATGTAAGTTTTTGAAGGATCGTACAATTATGTGAACGCGATTGAATGTGAGAGAAAGCATTCAAGTCAATGGTTGCGGTACCGCACACCTGATCTTAAGAGGCCGAAGCTACATATAGCGAAACTGGAGATGACTCCTCTTGGGAAGTCAACAACTAAGGCCCAAGGAGTAATCCAGGTACCAAATGTGGCTTCAGGCTCCGGCATACAAAAAGCCAAATATCAGAAAGTTCGAAAGACCAAAAAGAAGGGGACTCACAGGGCATTTAGTCCGGTTGGCGTTGAGAACGTGCAGCCAACCAGCCCGATTCTAAAGGATACCCCCAAGAAGTCCTCCCTGGTGCACCCAGCGAAGTTGGAGGTATCAGAGGGAAAAGCCGAGGAAACCAGTTGGGCTAAGGTGGTCGCAAGACCATTCCGGCCCATCGGTACGGCGACTCAAAAGGGGGTAACGTCCTTTGTGCATGTCGAGCCTGACACTGGGACGACGGGTGGAAAAGAAAAAGCCACGACACTCAGAGTCTCACTCGATATGCAAGATGCTGCGCCGCCGACACCTTTGGAGGCAAAAAACGGGGCATCACCTCGGAGATTGCGCCCGAGGATACCCTTGCTTTAGAATTAGCAATGAATTCAGTAACGAGGACCAGGGAACCGTCAATATGGTACAACAACACCTGCAGCCTCTCGGGAAAAATAGGGGAGTTGACGACTAGGATCGCAGAGTCTGATGTCGTTGCGTTGACAGAAACTTGGATAAAGCCATATACTGACATGCGCTTCCAGGGATACGCTGCCTACAGACAGGATAGAACAGATGGAAGGCAGGGGGGCGGAGTGGCACTTCTAATACGGACCGACATAGGCCATTGGGAGGCTCCGTTCAACTTAGTCTCCGGTAATGTACAGGTCAGATCCTGCTTTATTAAGATCGAGGGGCGTACAGTATGCATTATCTGTATCTACAGGGCACCGCTAGCCACAGATGAGGAAGATGTTGAGCTCTTCCAAATGCTGGATGCGGTGCTGGCACAGACAAAAGAATTCATCTTATTAGGGGATCTCAATCTACCCGAAATTAACTGGGAAAGCGGGATCGTACCAAGGGGATCAACGGGCGACAAGTTTCTGCAGTGGGTCCAGGTACATGCACTTACGCAGCATGTGACACAGGCCACTAGACACAGAGGTGGACAGCACCCGTCTCTCCTTGACTTATTCATAACGCGGCACCATCAGGACGTTTAGGAAATTAAGTGGGAAGAGCCACTTGGAAAAAGTGATCATGTAGTCCTAAGGGTCACACTAAGACTAAGCAAGGCGCCGAAGGGAATCGTGTTACGTCGGCGCTATGGGAGAATCAACGTAGGTGAGCTAAAGAGGGCGGCGGAGGAAATTCAGTGGACATCGAGACACACAAACGCCTCCGTAGAGGAACGTTGGGAGACCATCAAGATGGGGCTACTCGAACTTACAGATGAGTTCGCACCCCTGATGGTGGCAAGCAGTAGAAGTCTACCCCCATGGTGGAAGTCAAAGGTCCGCAAGGCCATAGTTATTCGTAGGCAACGATGGGCGGCGTACAAGCTGTACAGAACTCAGGGGGCATGGAATAGCTATAAGATGGCTAGGAACAGGGCTCAAGAGATCCAAAGAGTGGAGAAATATGCTTTCGAGCGTCGGTTAGCGGCGTCGGTCCGCACAAACCGAAAGCGATTCTACGCCTACGTACAATCTCACAAACGTATGAGAGAGAGAGCGTAGCAACTTTGGAAGGAGCACAGGGACGACTAGCTCTAAACGACGAAGACAAGGCTGACACGCTCTTGGAATTCTTCAAGAGCATATATCGACCAGAAAATAGTTTGGAGGAAAGAATGGAGGGTCCACAGGCGCCTCCAATACCCGAACTTACTGTAGGAGAAGAAGTGTACGCGGAGTTGCAAACTTTGAATAGAAACAAAGCAGCAGGTCCAGACGGGATTCATCCAGCAATCGTTCAGCCTCTGGCCGAGGTCCTGAAGGCTCCGGTGACGAAGCTGTATGAAACGTCACTTAGAGAGGGAATTGTGCCGGGAGACTGGAGGAGAGCAACAGTGGTAGGCATTTACAAGAGTGGACCCCGGCAAAAGGCCGAAAATTACCGGCCGGTTAGCTTGACTTCAGTACTGTGTAAGTGCCTGGAGCGAATAGTCAAGCAGATCTCTAGGCATTTGGTTCAACACAACCTCATATCAAATGCTCAGCATGGGTTTGTGGCAGGGCGATCCTGTCTGACGAATCTCCTGCTGTTCCTCGATGAGGTAACCAAGCGTCCGGACGAAGGGCAATCGATTGCGGTCTGTTACTTGGACTTCAGCAAGGCATTTGATTCCGTGAACCACAGATTTCTGGACGTCAAACTGCAGTCCATGGGAATTGTTGGAAAGGCAAGACAATGGATAGCAGGGCGAACCTTTAGTGTTAAGGTGGGGAACCATGTTTCAAAACCGGAAGGTGTAACAAGTGGGGTGCCACAGGGCTCGGTGCTCGGCCCTCTGCTCTTCCTCATCTTCATCAGCGACCTAGCACGTGGGCTTACAAACCCCACCTTTATGTTTGCCAATGACGTCAAGATAGCGGGAGTAGATATAGAACTTGACGTGTTAGCAGTACAAAACTGGGCACGGAAATGGGACCTTCCACTAAACCTCACCAAGTGTCAATGCTTGACCACAAATACAGGGGCTAGTGAGAATAGTGTGGGTTCGTTGCAAGTGGTCTCGCAGGTCAAAGACTTGGGCGTTATAATAGACAACAGCTTTAAGCCATCAAAGCAGTGCACCTCAGCAGCCAATACGGCCAGGAGGGAACTCTTTCGAGTTAGATCCATTATGTCGTGTAGAGATCCGGAGATATTCGTTCCGATATATCAGGCCATAGTTAGGCCGCATATGGAGTACTGCTTGTAGGCCTGGGCACCGTACTACCAGAAAGATATCGACTGTCTGGAGAAAGTGCAATGGCTAGCCACTAGAATGGTGGCTGGGCAAAGGGGGTTTAACTACACAGAGCCTCTCCGTGCCCTAGACCTATTCTCGATGGAAAGACGGCGCATTCGCGGGGATTTGATAGAAACCTTCAAGGTAATGAAAGGACTGTCAGGAATAAGTCGAGAAGACCTTTTTTTGCTGATCCCCGAGAGAGGCACAAGGGGGCATAGCCTTAGATTACAAAGGAAACATTCGAGGCTCCAAATTAGGGCGAAGTACTCCTCAAATAGAGTGGTACCCTATTGGAATAAGCTCCCGGAAGAGGTCATAAATACCACAACAGTGAAAGCCGTTAAGAAAGCAGTTGACTTATGTTGGGTGGCAGTATACCCCGAGTTATGTTAAGCAGCTTTTAGGGTCAGATGCAATTTACTTATTGTTTCCACCTTACTCTGCCAGGGCTGATTCTGCACAAAATTTCTGCCTTTCAAAAAAAGAAAATCACGCAGTGTTGGGAGCTATGGAAACGCGCCGACAACACAACTATCTGGACACACGATTGGCTCTAGCCACACCAAGTCCTGTGCAAACTGAGCTGAACTGAAACTGAAACTGAACTGAACTGAACCGCCCGGTGAATTTAAATTCAAGGTCAGGTGGTCAACCCGGCGATTTCCCAAGGTATGCATCCATAACGGCAAAATGACAACATTTAAGGGTGAACCGTATATGACTACTCGGCTGAAGGTTTGTGTAGTTATTCGGCCAAAATGTGGAGCGGGTGGGGAGTGGTAAAGAATCACACAAATCCTGTAGCGGTTGCTATCTTCGTCCATACTTTTACCACGTTTATTGTTTAACTGAACGCTGACTGCTAAGCGCAGTGGCCATTTGACCGTTGCTCTTGCGCACACTCTCACGCACGCTCCCAAATACACGCTAACCATTATCTCTCCCAATCGCCTTCTCGTTCTCACGGGTCGTGGAGAATACTGTTCTAGTTAACATTCGTACAGTGCCGAGCATTAGAGTAACGTGCAGGTGGTCCACGCAGTACAAAGGACCGAAGCACGCGTTTACTAAGGAAACCGCGAATTAAGGTCTAATCAACCTTACAAACGTCTAACCAACCTTACACTTGGTGAGCTCGACGTGATCCCCAGGTCACGTGAGTTTCCTTGTTTTCTACCGTTCAAGGTCCCGTCTGTGTACGTTTTTGCGTTTTATTGTTTCCCTATCTCGATTTTTTTGGTCGGTTTACCAAATACTTTTTTGTCCATACATATTTTTGGTGTCTAGTTCGTCGTGATTCCCCCCCCCCAAAGATTATAGTGCCCTACTGGTCGTTGATTTCATTTCCCGTCTGTATTCAATAAAGTAATCGCTATGTCTGCCGAACGGAAACCCTGCTCAGACCCCCACCATTGGGGCGATCACGCTGCACATACCGGCATTCACACCTGCTGATCCAGAGCTCTGGTTCACGCTGGTCGAGTTAGAGTTCGAAAACTGCCGTATAACCAGTGACGCCAGCCGTTTCAGATGGGTATCAGGCCGCCTCCCGCCGGAGGTCACAGTGCAAGTAAGGGACGTATTAATCTCTTCACGAAGCTACGAGGCTTTGAAGGCGGCCGTCATTGCCCGCACGACCCCAACGCAGGACCAAAGTATGCAACAACTTCAAAACATTGAGCTTGGAAGTAGGAGGCCCTCCGAACTGCTGCGTGAGATGCAGCGCTTGAGAGGACCGACGGTAGGCGAGGACCCGCTGCAGCGTTTGCCGCACAACATTTCAGTTTTACTAAGTGCCACGCGCAAGTGCTCGCTGGAGGAAACTGCAGCGATAGCTGATGACATTATGACACGATACAATTCCGCTGTAACTGGAGTAACCAGATCCTCTGTCACAACGGTGTCTGCCTTGCCAACATCTAACCACCTCGCGTCAGTTAATTCGCGGTTTCCTTAGTGAATGCGTGCTTCGGTCCTTTGTACTGCGTGGACCACCTGCACGTTACTCTAATGCTCGGCACTGTACGAATGTTAACTAGAACAGTATTCTCCACGACCCGTGAGAACGAGAAGGCGATTGGGAGAGATAGTGGTTAGCGTGTGCAAGAGCAACGGTCAAATGGCCACTGCGCTTGGCAGTCAGCGTTCAGTTAAACAATAAACGTGGTAAAAGTATGAACGAAGTTAGCCACCGCTACAGTTTCTCCCCTGATCCTCAGTATTCTACTTCTGTGAATATCTTGTCCCAGTTATCATCCAGAATCCTAGTAAAATGTCACACCTTGTAAGATTACTATTTCTTCATTAAATCTATTCCACATTCCCACTACTCTATTGCTGAAGAAGTTCGCCCGCAAAATTTAGTCTAGAAAATGAATTCCACAGTTTTCTGCTGTTTCCTCGCGTTTTCTGGTCGGTGACCTGTTCAGACATATCCTCAGCAATTATTCCCGATAAATTCTTCAAGATTTTAAACGCCTCAATAAGATCTTTTATCAAGTAAGAAGGGTCCCATAGCTTAAAGTATTTGTTCGTATGAATTCCCTTGTTGTCCTTCAATCATCCGACTCTTGTAGCAATACCGCTCCGGAACGAATCGGTTTTCGATCGGTTTCCGAGTGGTTTCTGGGTGGTTTTTGAGAGACTTTTGAGCGGTTTATGCCAATCACGCGTAACATGTTATATGCTTTGTTAATTTCTGTCATTTTTCCCAAATCACGTTCGCCCGTGCTTACTTTTGTCTCCCAAATTATGAATTCTCGACAGTTGTCCTTATTTTATCCATTTTAAGCGTATGAAATGGAACGATCTGTAATTTGGAGTTTAAGGGCACTTCGGTGTATTCAGATAAATAATCAGGCTTTAGTCTAGAAGTAAAGAGCAGCAGTATGAAACCCATCACATTGTGCTCGATTGACTCAGCTGGATATCGGTGCTCTGCCAATAATCCTTCAGGGTATGGTCTAATTTCCTCTTGAACTGGGGTTCTATGAATGGAATTAGCTCTGAAAAAGGAGAAATGAAAAAAATGCATGGAAGTACACTCGTTATTTTTGATGAACATGAAAATGCAGCTTTCCGTGAAGACTATGCGAGCTCCGAATGAGGGATTTTCCTTGGTTCAATAAACTGATTATGTTATGAAGCAGGGAGACATGAAACAGTGTGTGAAAGTGCACTCGGAGACGTTGGTGAATGTGGAAGAAACTGCAATGGAGATTATGCACGACTTGCTGCATACCTCCTACCCAGCTCTTTTGGCTAAAGTGAACCTCGATGTTTTAGACGTAATATGTATAAAAAAAGATCTTATGTACAACTTCTTCTCTGCAGATTTAGTAGACCAATTTTTACTCGTCTAAGCCTAAACTCTCAACGTGGACACAGTAAGAAACTGTTCAATCTCCGTCCCCGCACATTCGTGTGTCAAAACTTCTTCAGCTGCAGGATTATATCTCTGTGAAATAGTCTTCCACAAGGCTCTTTTGGATCGTAACCTGGGATTAGGTCCCAGCCTACTCCCAAACTAATCTACCCCTCTAATCAGTGATGCGTTCGGATTGTTTGTTTGTTCATTTATTTCTTTCGTACTAATCCTAGAGCAAAAAAAAAACAGAAAAAACTGCGAGAAACCGTTCATGGTTAAAAGTGTATTTGTTCGTTTTTCCATTTTCTAATCAATGGCTCCCCGATCTTACGCTTGCTTGTCATCGCATGTTGTCCCGTTTCTTCCAGTTCCGCACCTCAACGGAAAGCAGATAAATACAAGATCCAGAACCATTTGGGCTCAAGCCTCGTACCCGCGAACTGCTCCAAGACTTCAGGACTTCAAGACATCCTCCTCTAGAATCCTACGGTCTTAGGCCGATTGAATGGTGCGCCGGATCTTTAGGTCGTCTGTATAGATAAGGCATTGGGAACGAAGGGTCCGTGGAAAATCGTTTACGAACACTGGAAACAGCAAAGTTCCCAGCACAGAATCTTACGGCACACCACTGCTGACTGAATAGGGCGCGGACTGGGACTGTGCAACTCTCACAAAAAAGACCCTCCCGACCAAGAAGTCCTCAGTGCAGTGAAGCATGGGCTAAGAAACGCCGATTGTCCGGAGTTCCGATAACAGCTTTTCATGAAAAACTCTCAACTGCTTTACTTAAGTCCACAGAGCTAACGTCCGTGACATATCCCCCGGCCTTGGCGTTCGACCAACTTTTACGAACAGTCAACAGGTTTGTCAGACATGACCTGTTTCTTCGAAAGCCATGTTGTTGTGCGCACTACAGTTGATAGTGTTCCACATGTCCGCGTATTCGAGAAGCCACAAGCCTTTCCATGATCTTTCCAGCCACGAAAGTGAGGCTAACAAGGCGGTAGTTGGCCGAGGTGGATTTTTTCTCCCCCTTGTACGGCGAAATGACCACTGCTTTTTTCTATCCCCGAGGTAGTTTACCAGAAGCCAACGACATGTTGAACAACCGAGTCAGCGGTGGAGTTAGCTGGTCAGCCAATTCCTTCAACATCGGCGGGTGCACATCGTCCGGTCCCTGTGATTTGTGAGTTTTGATAGGTCTAAGGATGTTGTTCACTTCTGACCCCACAAGTAACGGCGAGCCATTCCCCATCGGGGTTTGTGCGCCCTTCTTCGCAGGATACACCGCACGGTAATGTTTGGCTAATGTCTCAGCCTTTCCATCATCCGCTGCAACCAGTTTGTTATTGTTCGTCAGCGCCGGGATTCCTACATTTCCTCTGGTGCGGCGCTTAAGGTATGCAAACAAGCACTTGGGTGTTCCCGCGGCATCAGCCGCAAGAGTTTCCTCGAACGCCATCCGCTTTGTCCGTTTTTGTCCAGTACACTGGTTACAAGTACTGCATCAGAGATCATAACCCTCACTTGTAGGTGAGAACAACTGCCAGGCCCGACTTCATCGTCTAAGTAGGCATCTGAGCTTCAGATTAAACCATGGTGGGCCCTTCACACGGTATCCACGTGGGCTGAGGGGAAAGTAGGTAATCATAAGGTACAAGACATCATCACGAATGAACCCTTAAACTTCGTTTACATCGATGTTGGCATCTGAATCCATGGGAAACCACTTATTGTCTAAAACAGCTCTCCGGACATTCTTGGACGGTGTGTGCCAAACGTTACGTCCGATGTGTGATCCAGAGGCCGGACAAGGACCACTGCGCCGGTGAACTTCGAGCACTATGTGGTCACTGCTCCCAATCGGAGTGAGATGTTCGGTCTTATCAACATTCGAGCACCTCGAGGAGATCGCCAAATCCAGTATGAAACCCTGAGCAGATTGCATCCGGGTTAAATCCTGAATGTGTTGGTATAAAGCCAGCTGCTGCACAATTGTCAGTAAATCCCGATAGAAAGGATCTGTCCCGGTCGTGGTTCTGCCTGACGTCCAGTCAATATGCGAGACATTGAAGTCACCCAGGATGAGACAGTTGCCATCGCACGCCTATCTACACAATGACGTCAATATATCTGGAAGACCAGCTGCAGGTGTCCGATAAACGATCCCAACAGTCTTGAAGCCACCAGTTGTTAGCTTAGTGCAGCACCAAGGAGCTTCACCAAATCTTTGTGAGTCAACCGAACAGTTGGAATATCCGATTGGACGAACAATACCATCCCTTCATCTACTCGGGCAGAACTCTTGCCAACTTCAGAATCCAGGATATTCAAACTGAGCCACGTCTCCGTCAGCGCCACTTTAGTGGGTGAGTTGAACTGAAGCAAGGCTTCCAGTTCATCCCGCTTACTCATGAAACCTTGAACATTAGGCAGCATAATGATGGCTCCGGGGTGGTCGAACGCCGCTTTCAGATCAACAAAGACAGAGATCGTGGGTCTACAGTAGATGTGTCTGTGCTCCAAGGTTTGCCGAAGAGTGAACATGTGGTCGATACAATCCCTACCAGGTCTGAAACCGGCTTGATTCTCACGCGTGCACATTTTGCGGGCACTGAATAATCGGTGGAGAATAAGACCGGTGAGCAGTTTAGATGCGATACTTACCAGGCTAATTCCTCTGCGGTCTTCACGGAAGGACCTGTCACCTTTCTTATAAATAGGCACAATCACCGATTCACAACATTCCCTGGAAATCTGCTCACTATTTCAGATTATCCGGAGAGGTTTTGTTAACTCCAAAACCAACGCTCCACCTCCATGCTTGAAAAAAGATGGAGACAACCCGTTCGGTTCAGCGGCCTTGTACTTTTTCAAGTAACCTATCTCCCGCATAATTTCCATCTCTGATGGAGAAGCGATATCCACCTGCATCGTTACGTTGGCAGATTTGTCTGAAAGGTCTACTGAATTGTTTCTTGGAGTGCACCGCCCAACGGTCCAGACGACGTTCCTGAGAGTGAATAAGTGAGACACCGGATTCCTTGATCAACTCACTTACACCGGATTTCCGCGGACAAGTGCTTCTAATCAAACGGAAAAGGTTGCGAGTATTTCCGATAAGTGCAGACCTTTACACTTCCTTATATTTTGCAATCCACCACTGCTCGCGGTCATTTCTCAGGCTCCTAGTCAGTTGGCGTCTCAGGGTTTTAGGCACTTCACTGAATGTGGCATCCAGAGGGACGGATCTGCGATCATCCAACAGAGCAACTGATGTCGAAGATATCCATCGTTTGGGAGGCCTACTTGAACCAGAGTTCTGGGTAGCATTTGAAGCGGCATACACAGCTTCCTTGATCCGTTGCGAGCATTCATCTGAGTCCTGGGCATCCGGCTGCATAGATAATTGTGTAGACAACTCCGTCGGGAAATTGAATAGCTGGTAATGGTCTAAAAGCAACTGCGCAGGACAAGCGGCATTTACGTTGGTGCGACTTCGGACGAGACGTTAACAGAAGCGAGCGCTTGCCAAGGCGTGATCTGAGCCCACAGGCATAGACCTAAATGAACGACAATCTTCACTTGGTCCATGCCAGCGATGACCAATCACAATATGGTCAATCTGAGTCGAACGTTGTGAAGACGAAGGAGAACGCCATGTGCATTTATGCCGTGTCTTATGGCAGAAGTTCGTGCTAACCAGAAACAATCTGTGGTCAGAACACAGCTGGATGAGACGATCGCCGTTATCGGTACGATCGGCCGAGATAGCAAATGGTCCTCCGATACGTCTTTCGGAATCTCCCAAACGGTCAACTTAGGCGTTGAAATCCCCAGCAGTGACCACAAAGTCTGTTGAACGGACGCTTCAAAGCAGCTAAGATAAGTCTTGGTAGAATCCGTCCTTGATCTCAGAGGAACTGCAGTCAGTGGGCGCATACACAGACACGACGAACAAGTATCGGCGCTTCAATTTGCTGTTGTTGACGCGAACAGAACCGTCCAACCATACCGCACACAAACGACTACCGACTGGAATCCAGTTTAGCAGTGGACGCTCAGCTTTCATGCTCAAAGCAATCCCAACGCCGGTCTGACCACGAGCATTGGAAACTGGATCACCCGACACACGAAGAGTAAAGCAAGAGACTGAGGTTGTATCTTGGGTGCGAAGAGTGACCACAAAAGTGGGGTCTTGTATTCGCGTTTCAGAGACAGAACATATATCTGTTTTAAAAGTGTCAAAAGTTTTAGCGGGAGCAGCCTGTTGCCTCATCTGACATAGTGTGTGGACGTTAAAGGCAGCCAAATGAAGTAGAGATTTAGACTTAAGAAGTGCATTTGATTTATACCCAACTTCTGAACTACTGCTTCTATCGCAGCCGCAATCACCCGTGGCGTTTCGCATCCATATTAAAATAAAAGAAGGAAAATTGGTAAGACTCTTTACTGGAGGTTTCTGGGCGAATCATACTTCGCGGCTGCTCACACTACAAAAGTGGTTTTTCTTTGGGAACCCTAACTGGAACCTTTGATTCAAAAGTCTCACCCACAAGCATGCAGTGGCCGAGAGGTAAGCTGAAGTGGTCACACCATGACATGTCAAAAGTTGTGAAAACCTCAAACAAATACAACATGTCAGATTTCCGGATTGTGATCCACGAGGCACGCTTGCCAGATAATTGGAAACGTTGAATGATATGGCTTGGCGTCGCAGGCCGTGGCGAAGTTTTATTCGATCTCTGACTTTGAGTTAGTAATTTCCGCTTAATTATTTGTTTAGCCCTTTCCACTGTATATTTTCGCTGTATGATAATATAAACTAAAATGTTTTACGCACGCAGTAGACAAGAGTAAACGAAATGTTTGTATCTCGCGGCTTATGTCTTCTTTCTGTTCTCAATTTGTCTTTGACTGTGTCGGTTTATGTTCTTATTCGTTTTTCCCTCGGATGGACGACGCTGCGAAGTAGCAACCGGAACGAGAGCACAGAAGTTTGAGGTTGATGGTTAAGAGAGCTGGGCTGATGCTTGGTGCTATTTTTGCCCAAAATCAATAATAATTTGGGGAAATCTGTCAATATCTGAAACGACTTCATTTTCCTCCATATACTCGCTCTGATTAAACTATATATCAGCGGTTTTGACTATCATTTCTGTTTTCCTCTTTAGGTTTCATGAGTGAATCAAGCATGTCTATTATAAACGAGCTTGATGTGTTGCGAGATTTGTCCGAAGAGGAAAAACAATCTATTGCCATTCAACAAAAGCGCTCCGAGAAGATCTCAAGTCTTATGGGCCAATATCTTCTGAAAGGGTGGCGCATGCTTGATGAATCTTGTTCCACATGTGGTGTATGTTCTAGTTTTCAACCATGAAACTGCTTCTGTTCTTAGACTATTCTATTCATGCCGCGGTCCGGCAAAAAATATTGTGTGGCGTGTTCTGAAGTGGATATTACGTCTAATTCAGATTCCGTTCTTGACAAAACAACTGAAGTTGCCGACTTTCGATCTTTAGAGCCTGTCACTGGTAAACCAGCCTTGCCGGCGGCTGTCGGTGACCAGTAAGTTTTCCGTTTGAAATGTAAATCGCTTCGACTGCCACTGTCATCAAGTTCTCCCTGCTCACAATGTAATGATGTCATTTGTGCTATTTCCAGCTAACAACCGAACAGATCTTATTGGTGACTTTTCCCATTGTTTTCATATTGCCTCGTGACAACCAAGATCAGGTCATCAAGATGTAAGATGTACCCATCTGGTTCACTTCACAGATTGTGATCTGCTTCTTTTGGTTCGTTTTTCATCTTCCATTCAAGAAGTACGTGAATTTTGTAAGGGAACACTAATAGACTGTTCGGCTTACCAAATGCAGAGATGTTGTCCAAAGCTTGTCGTGTGCATGTCATCTATCATCATAAACGTGCAAACAGTACGGTTCAAACAACCAAATCATGCACTAGGTGCAGCAGTTTCGTTGCTGTCTAGACAGGAGCCTCGATTGGAAATACTAAACAAAAACAAGAATATGAAGAGAGCAAGGAAAGAACTACGAGTAACAACATTAAGTCGGTAAAGAAGGTCTGCTAATACAAGAGTGCAACTGATGGCAGCACCTAGTCGTATCCTATGATGTGTTAAGTCACCGTAGGGGAATCTCTTGAATCCCACTCGGAAAGCCGAACACGCTCCACGTGGCCAAGTGCACTGATCAAGCTTTTCGTGCATTTCTTCCACGTCATGGACTGACTTCCCTTACTTATCTTCCCCCCTCAACGAACAATGAGCGTCGAGGAATCGTGTCCGGAGACATGCGCAATATGTCCCAACGACCTTAGCTTGGTGAGCTTAAGTGTTCCATCTAATGATTTGGTTCATGTACCTAAGACTCTGTGCCAAACCTCAGCATTGTTGATAAGGTTCTAGAAAGGTGACGATGACATTGGTGTTTGAATACTGACAATCTTCGTATATTCTCCACCTGCAGTGGTCATGTTTCTGAACCATGTAGAAGAACTAGTCTGATTGCTGCAGCATACACTTGATCCTTAGTGGATAAAAACGTGTCACGTCGACGCCACGGATGTCTGAGGTTGGTAAATGTCAAACGTGCCTTCACTACACGTAAAGACACTTCGTCCGATATCTGACCTTCGGGTGAGATGCAGCTGCTAAAATAACAGAACTTATCTACTGGGTTTATAGTTGCCTTAGATACACAAAGATTTGGTGTTAGACCAACCCAGTACTCCAACAGCATCTTGAAGGTATAAAACGCGTATCAGGAATTGCTGCTGAGTTTTTTGAGCTGTCCTAAAGGGCTCTCAACTTACATGGGCCCTGATCAGAATAACTATTTTGTGTGCATGTTCAAGGCTCGACACATTTCCATCTCGGTAAAGTTCAGTACCACTGTCCTCACCTGACAAAAAAGCAGTCTCTAAAACCATATGAATCACAAAATCAAAACGCAAAACAGAAAGGGAGAGTACACCACTTTTTGTGGTGAAGTCGGGCGGGAGATCACCGTAAGCACAAACTTGGCTTCGGCTATTTGTGTAAAGAGACTTTATGATGGAGATGAATTACTTTGGTACATTATTCAACAAGGGGTAGCACGCAAGTGGACGGACAGACGATGGAGTTGGAAAAATCAAACTGACTTTGATCAACTTTTCATTAAATCATGCAACTGAATTAAAAACTAAACTATTAGTACGAACGTGTATAAAACCCGCTGGATATGTTTCGAGTAGAGTCCATAACGAAAGTATGAATAGACAAGGACATCGAGTAGATGAAGATTGGTCGTAGCGTATGACGACTGTTGGATCTATGCTGTTTCTCTTTTTCATGATTGATAACAATGCACTCACTTTTAGTTTTTAGAAAGTCGTACGTTGTTCGCCCTTTTCTAATAGGAAAAAGTGACCTGGCGTGTATGGCATCAGTAAAACGGTGTCTCGGAGTTCAGATTGGTTCCGTTTGGTTGTATTTTCCATTGCAGACTCAGGTATGTGTGCAACTAGGGCAAGAACAATATTCAGTAGCCACCATCGAAAACTGCATATGCGTAATTGGGTTTGCTCTCCTCGAGTTCTGCTTTTTCTACAAGTGGATCGAATTCGGTTGCTCGGTTGAGTTTCCGAATAAGTACTCCACTAGTTATGGGACTGGTGGTGGTCGAATGGTTTAGAGCGTTTGCTTACCACCTCAAAGGTCAGGGGTTTGAGTCCCGACCACCACCAATCACTTTGGTGGTAGATAGTCATCCAGCTCGTTGCTACACCTGACCAATCGAGACCTTATGTGGTTCTCCGCCCCAGGAACTGGTTTCCGGCTATCCCTAATTGTGCAGTAGGCCTTTGTATTTATGGGTTATACCGCTTCCACTGCGCTTATGCGCAAGCATGTAATGAAAAAAGAGCAACCGATTTTTGTGCGTAACGTACGCTTGTGTTCGAATAGTCACTGATATTGCATGACATTAGTCGCGGTACATATGGGACATCAGTTAGTACAGTTTATCATTGGATTTTGTTCGTTTAGCACGACGTGAGTGCAAGTGCAAAACATTTCCGGGCTGCACTCTTTATTACATGCTTATGCACGAGTGCAGTGGAAAGGTATACCCCCACAGCCTCAAAGGCCCATTGCACTATGCCTGTTAAACTCTCGTGTCCCAAAATCACAAAAAGGTAACACAAATAATGAAAATGGCCAAAAAGCCAAAAGTTTTACGATGAAAAAACAAAAAATGTCACAACGCATAACTTTTCCACCAACAACTTGTTATCCTCCGTGACACTTTCCTCCCCGTATTTCGTATTTGTTGTTGTTGCGTTGGCACCAACATTATATATATATATATATATATATATATATATATATATATATATATATATATATGCTTCGGTCACATTTTCGTTCCAGATTAACGCTCCACTTTTGGGTCACACGGCGGAGTCAAAGTCTCCGGTTTGGGTTCCAGAAAACCGTATGCGGTGTGGCCAGTCGTGAATTGGTTCGCCCAGAAAGCCCTGACGTGCTCCATTTGAAACGTCTCTTAGTTCAAGATCGGTGAAAAATGCTGGGGTGCATATCTGATGATAATAATAACACAGAAGTGAAAAAAATCAAACGCACTCAAGCCCAGATTTTCAGTCCACGTGTCCTCGTTTAACGTTCGCACAATGAGATGCGGTTGCGGATTGTTTAGCTGAAACTTAACAATTTTAAAATAGACGTATACTGTGACTCCAAGGTCCTCAGAGTTCGGGGTCCATTTGAGCTGGCAACTCAGTCGGTAAAATCAGTGAAAGAATAATTGATTACAGCAAATGGGCTTCCACCCAGCTACTTCGCTGCCTTACGAACAGGCCCTTGTTAGAACTGAAGGCTTTGGATGAAAGCCCTACTCGTTCTCCTGTTTAGCGGATAGATACTCTAGCAGTACCCGTCCAATATCTCCAGTGAACTGCATGAATACCAAGAATTCCATACTGCAATGTCGTCGCGCATAATAATCACGACTGCGCTGCCCATTGCATCGAGCAGGATGGGTAGCGATGAGTGGGCTACTGCTCAAAGTTCCTTCTCTTTCATTCAACTTTTGTCTTCTGTCCCCAATCGCCTCTCTGCCCCTTCTATCCATCCATAGTGCTTTCATTGAGAACGCGCCCGGCAACGGTTCATCGCCCGATAATGTCGTAAATAACCCTCAGTCCCATAACTCAGATTTTCTCAAGCCTCGTCAGTTTCTGAATCTCGGCTCCTTTAACGTGTATACATCGTTGCAGGCCGGTGACCAGGATTGCCTAACGCTTACAATGGACTCTGGCGATTGTTGTTTGCTGCGTAAGTGAAATGCGTATTCAGGATTCGAGCAGCGTGATTCAGCTAACTGCTCCTGGTATCTCATCGAGGTATTTCCTGCGTCTTTCAGGAGACGAAGCAGCCGAAGGTCTGAATAACCGGCCAGTTATTTCGGTGACAATGCTAATACATTTGAGGATTAGAACTGATAGCAAAGTGAACCAGTTGTCTCACACCTGACCAACCGATCGCACTTTCCGGTCATTAACTGTCGAATGGTGCACCTGTCCGGTGTATAAATATAAATATCAACCTCTGCCACATGTATATTGAGATGAATGAGCGCGAACGACAGATTGTCACTGCTTTTAACTCACAGTCAGCGGGACTATTTAGAAACGTATTCCATATATTTCGATTTCCCATATTTTTTCCGACATGGTCGAAACTACAGAAAAAGAGACTGATATTGTCAATCAGACATCTCAGCGACTACGCCTTTCAATCGGAATGTGAAATGGAGTCAGGTAAGAGTTGCCAGCATATGCGACATCCCCCCAAGTTACTTAAACTGATACGTAGAAGGAACTGTCGGAGACTCCCTCAGCCACCGGAAAACAAGAATTATGTTCAGGTTTGAGATAAGCATAGATGACTGCACACGACAATGGCAGTTACAGTGCGTTCTCCCACAAATATTCAACGAGGTTAGCATATCTATTGGACGGTTTTAATGAACTTAGTGTCAGGAAGCTAACAAGTGTTAATAATATGCAAATGATAGTTTTGTCACAGTGCATCGGGCATTGCACAGAATGCCACAACCAGGTTCAAACCGTTGTCAGACTGATGTCGACTTTACTAACTAGGAATATACTACTTATCAAAAGCTGCATGAACCTTGTTATGGTAAGCGCCATCAAGTGGACGGTCCATAATATGGACGAAATATATTGAGCTAGACCATTACATTTGACTAGTTTTTTGTGTCGGGCTTCCACGAGATTCGTATAACCAGCGGTCATGAGTAGGCAGGAAGATACTACTACGTATCATGACAAGTGAGGCCTTTGTATTCACACAACGGTATCATCATATTGCTGTCGTTATTTTTAGCTCTCCTCCTACTTTGTCATACTAGTACTAACTCTGGTTTCTCATTTAGGTTGCTACTGAGAAGTAACAATCAGAACCGCCGCAACTCACGAACCGTCAACGATCGTTCCAATTAAACTAGATTATTGAAGTCTTTCACATTTAGGAGATCAAAGTGAATATGCAAGATTACACTGCAAACGGGTTATAGATAAACGCTATGCTAATAAATGACATACCGCCGGTCAGATTCCACATAATTTGCTATTTTACTCGGGCTTTCTATGCGAGGCGCTGTTAAATTGACCAACATGGTTCGTGAGAATTCAGTGAAAGTCAAGATCAAACTGCTGCTACTATTTTCAGTAGTAGTATTAGAAATTCGAAACTCCGGACTGAACTAGCATATTTGAAGCCACAGAAGTAATTCGGATCAACACAGTACTATTCGAGTTACCTACAAAAAAAGTTTAGGTAATGAACATCGGGTTTTGGCGAATAACGCTTCCAGTTTAGACGTACTTTTTGGAATTTTCCAGTGTCTATGCGTTGTATTTTTTCGATCTACCGATGAATTTGATATGCTCTTAGCAAAATGATAATTTTCGGTGGTTGTAAAACACTATTACTTTCGTTCTTCATTTATAGCGCTACTGTTCCCGTACAAGTTAACAGCCGCGGATCATTGTTAATGGAAAGACCCTCTTCTAGGACCGGTCAGTCATCAACCATTGTGATGGGTTTGCGCGGGAAGTTAGCGTGGTGTATGTCCTGTTTGAATGAGGCGAAATCCGCTGAGGAAATTGGACAGTGGGCTGAAGCTGTCCGGTGCCTGGCGGAAGCAGCTGATGCAGTTCACAAGTGCTCTGTTCCGCTCGCTTGATCGGTGATATCTGTTGAGACATCGTAACAATTGATCAACTACTTCGACCATTGCTTGCATGTACATCAACAAGATGCTATTACAATTTTGGTCTGACATGCGCATGTGCCCTCCATCAATCTGGGTTCGACCAGGCTGTGTCGATTTTGCTTCGATTCAGACCTACACAGATCAACTGTTCACTGCAAATAAACTTGTCAGCCTGTAACTTAAAAGCCTTATGTAATCTCTTCGACTCCGAGATCTCTTACATTAGTGTTCAAAGGAAAGACCAGAGGACGTTTCAGTGGCTGTCGTCCAGCTATCTCCGGCGAGAAGCCAAGTGAAGAAAGCAAAAATGTACAACTTTCAGCGTGTTGTTTATTCCATTTCAGAGTATTGGTCTTTTTTAAAAAGCAATCAAACTATCAGGATTTAATAAACCAATGCACGAGGATTCTTCAGTTCAGGAACACCAATACGAGATTAACTCGTGTACAACCCGATAAACTTTGTTTCCATCTGATCTCAAGGGGAATCGAGTAAAACCCAATCAGGAAATGAGGGGCGCGTCCCCAGGTAGCGAACAAAATGGTCGCTCCCGCAGTTAACCGCCAATGAGGTGGACTCACTAAATGAGCGGTCGTTGGTGATCAGTGGCAGTGCTCGAAGATGTGGTTAAGGTTTCGCTTGTCCATCACTAGATTGGTAAATCAGACGGGATATTCATATGTAGTGGTGTCACTACAAATCGATTTAAGCACGCTCGTGAGAAAGAAATGAACTATGAATTCATTCGATTCATTGAGGTGAGTTCGTTCATGGAATTACTTGAATGAATTCTACGTCAGCGAATCGCTCTTCCCACTCTCCGTCGCTCGCAGAACCACCCACAAACTCACCCGTTTTTTTGATGTTCTTTCCTTACGAGCGATGCAGAATCGAGACGCAGTCCAAGATAACATAATAGGCCCAGCCCTTCACTCTCGGATACTGCACCTCTCCTCCGACCACGCTCGCCGTTCAGACTTGCAGCGTGTAACGTGCGAACTCTGATACGCATAGGTCAACAAGCTGGTGGTGTGTTGATATCTGTTGCCTACAGCAGACCCGCTTTCAAGACCCCAGACACAACGAAGTTATCGCCAATCATAAAGAACGTTACATTTTATTTACGCTGTTCTGGAGGCCCTGGAGCTGAGGCCTCTGGCCAAGCAAGCGTTGGAATAAACCTTAACGACAGAGCCGAGGTTAGTCCTCTAGAGTGGATTCCAGCTGGTAATCGACTATGTGCTGTACGAATCAGAGGTTCACGCAAAAGGAGCTGATAAGTGATGCCTGTTTGTGATTTCTTCGTACGCCCCCACGGATTGTAGTTCGCATGCCGCGACAGATAGGTTCTATCGACGCCTTCACCACCGATTAAGAACAGTACAAAAAACGGATATCATCGTTCTAGCTGGAAACTTGAATGCCAGGGTCGGTAGTATCGCCCCTAGTGAGCATCATCTAGGGGGTCGCTTTGGCCTTAGTTGTTATTTCCCGGATAATGGTGAAAGGCTTTCACATCTATGCTCTCATCACCCTCTGTTTCTATCCAGCACCAGCTTAAAAAAAACAAGAGCTGTTCAACCACCTGGCGACCTCTTTCGTAAACCAGTGACTGGGCTCAGATGGATCACATTGCAACTATCTACAGATGGCGAGGATGTATTCAAAACTGCCGACCATACTGGTGATTAAGTCTTGATTCTGATCACGCACTGGCGTGTGCCACACTATCTATGCGCTTTTATGAGACATCTAGAACGATGATGATGTCACGAGTGGAATGTCTCCAGACCTTCGGAGCCTACCGTGCTAGCCAAATTCCAGAGTGAAGTGAAAGATCGATGGAGCACCATCTCACCGTGCCCTCTAAATCAACGCTGAGTTCTCGTGAAATCAGCCCTGCATCGAGCATGTCTGGCTGGTCGCGGCATTATCTCTAGAACGATAAGTCGTTGGATAAAAACAAACTCCCTCCGACTTCTAGATATTTGCAGTTCAACCCCTGCGAACTTAGCCACCAACGAAGCTGAAATTTGTAGTGCACTTGTAATCAAGCGCCACAAGGCTCCAGGCCCAGACGGCCTACCACCAGTGCAATTCAGAGACAAGTTACTATGTGGTGAAGAAGCTAACGCATATGCTCTCCAAATTATGGGAAGAGAAGGGAGTTCTTATGGATAAGATGGAATCGATCGTAGCTCTCGTCTCCAAGATAAGATCCCCAACTATCTGTGACAATCCTAGGAGAATCAGCTTAATCCAGATTGCGCCGAAGATTTTAGCGTTCACCATTATACGTAGACTGCTGTCACACAGAAGAGCAAGCGAGGTTTCACTCTGACGGAGGCTGCATTGATCAGACATTCACCCTCCGTCAATTGTTGGAACATCGACTTACTAACCGAAGACCGACCATCGCCGTGTTTTTGAATATCGGAGCAGCCTTTGATTCGGCTGACAGGACTGCTCTATGGAAATGCCTGTTGAGAAGCAACGTAATTGGAAAGTATGGATGAGTCATCAAATCCCTCTACTGCCATACTTATGGTAAGCTCTCGCCCCCTTTGTTGTCTCTAGTGGAGTTCGATGATGGCGCTCTATTTCTGTTTCTTTTCAACTTCGCAATTGAAGACGCCCTTAAGGAATCGGTCTTGGGCCTCGTAAGGGCTGGTGTCAAATTCCTCCCAGAGCACAGGCTTACCAATCCGGAATACGCCGATGACATCGTCCTGCTCGCTTCTGACATCTCGGCAGCTCAACTTCTACCAATTCTCATGATAACTTAAATGAATGGATGCGAATGTACTTCGCACCACCAGAGTGTAACGTGTTGCTCTAGAACTGACGAGAGCATGTACTCGCGCCATACACGTAACTGGTGAAATTCTCCACTGATCAACAGGTTGCGTGCACTTCCCTGTGTCGACTACACGCGTTCGCCGACCTCCATTACTCTAACTGAAATCGGCTTCGTGACTCGACGAGGTCGAGGATTACGCTCTTACTATAGCCAACTTGTCTATTTGTGTCCGGAAGCAGAATGAAGTCGTCCTTTTGTATCATCTTCAGGGGTCTTAATTATCAGCAATGAACTTTGGGCTGCTCGAATGATTTCATCTACATTAGTTTTCAAATCATCGTACTGGGGTCTACAAAATTTGTCAAGCACAAATGCCATATGGATCGCGGATAATCGGATACCTCTCGTAAAACTAGCAGACCATCCGTCTCCCACGACCTCTCATCAACAATGCTTTCGGCGTACCCAGGGTACCCAATCTGCTTCCTCGCGTGCTTGGTATGATCTTTGCAGTTATCAGGTTACATGAAGTAAGTGACATAGAACTCCGTCCACACAAAAACCTTCATTTCCAGTGCCTTCTTTGTTGTTTACTAATCAATCAGAAGAGGAGCAAGGCTCTATGAATGACAGTACTGCCAACACAAAGACACTGCCGTTCCTATTTGTTCTTCGACGAAACAACACATGAACTTGAATAAGTTGAGGCCGTAGGTGGATGTGCCCTATATATATATATATATATATATATATATATATATATATATATATATATATATATATATATATATATATATATATATATATATATATACTACTTATATCAAAATATTCCAGCTGGCAATCGTTCTTGAGGTTGGCAGCGACTAATCCACACATGGCTATCAGCGAGCCACAGTTTTGACTCCTCGGTAGACAACTTTGAGAGGAGCGTCCACTCACAACCCTGATGCACAAATTTGACTGTTGTGAACAAACCGGTGTGCAATATTTTCGCCGTCATGTTCTGGCGGGGGATGTATGTAGGTCCTGGCCATCTCCAGGGTGATAAGTATGCATAACATGTCAGAAGGTTTACCACATAATGACTCTTTACTACTGATGGCGACGGTTGTAATTTGATCGCTATGACTTTAAACAACTGATGGAACACTGCTACGGACCGATCGGTGGTTGACGATGACGCGGACTGAATTTGAGGTGCTTTCAGACTAGCGATCTGTGAGCTACGGTTAGACGTGAAAGAAGTGCATCTTCGTCTAAAATGTGAATTACTGTATTTATGATTCGTATATGAAGAGAATAAAAATGAGCGCGAAATGCAAAAAATTGTCTTGTTGAGCAGAAGAAATGGAGGAGTCAAATGAAGGTGATGTTGTGTGATCTGGATCGTTTTGCTTTTTCATACAAGTGTCGGTGAGATCTTAGTGAAATGTAGTGAAAGCAGCTAGTTTTATCTGTTTTGAAGGGCTCCGCACTTTCTAAGCTACAGAAAATTGCACTGCAAAGGACATTTTTTCGTTCTGCCGAGGACGATTTCCGTAGGTAGAAGCAACCGAAACGTATTTCAGGTGGGTACCGATTTTCGACCCGCATACCACTTGTTAAAGTCTGAAAGAGGCCGCTCTTAGCGCTTACTTTGCAACTATCACCATGCATTTGACCGATTAGATAACAGAAGCAGCAGAATGCATCAGCGTGTTTATAAAGCTTGTAAAACGTTACTTGGTACGAACTACGTAAATTCATACATCGAAATTTTCGTTCTATTTCACTTAAAGCTGCCCAGGAAAAAAACTGAAATCTGCATTACGATAGCAGACGTTTACTAGAACAAAACGAGAAAATAAAGTAACCATACAAACTTGGTATGGGGAAAATAGGTGCAAAACAACAACAGTGTGGATTCGCGGGACACCAATCACGCATCCGATATTCAATGGGAACTGTCCTCTGATAAACGCAACACCATATCACGAAGCAAGTCAATCGCGGACAGAGTAGCTTTCTCTGGTGTAGAACCGGAATCAATAATACATGATCGGAATTCGTTGAACGAGTTTTTCAATCGATCAGAGATTTTCGCACCCAAGTGATCGTAATGACGCATTGCAGTTGTGCAGTCCACAGTGGAGGACAGGGAGCTCCAACTGCGTTTCGCGGTAGTAACCACGGGGATGTGTTCTCCCAAATACAAATCAATCAATGCGGGTTCGGGCAAACCACCCTCTACATAGTTGATAAACGACCCGGGAGCCAGGTATCCGGAAGTACTATGTTCCGCAGACTTGGATATGTCGTCTAATCGTTTCTGGATGTCAGGCTTTTTGCACACAGATTCAGAGAAGAAAAAGAGAATTATATTTCAAAATAAGAATCGGTAGCAATGATGAACAAAGTCCGCGCACTTTTTCGGAACAACGATAAGCGTCTAACGTTCGTAATTAAATAATTAGAAATCATCAAACAACTGATGGGGTCGTGCAATTTTCATGAGGTCACAAGTGTGCCGTTAGCCATGGACAATCTATCGAATTACTCGTGGTGAAACGAAGCATTAAAAAAATAGGACGCAACATGTAACCGTTTGTAGGATGATCCAGTGATCGTCATTCGTTTCACAGAGAGATAAAAAGGGGAATTTGTGAGAGTATCACGAAACGGTGCAGCAGGAGATAAATAACAAACAAGAGAACCGAGTGCACCTCGTGGTTTTATGAATGCATGAACAATAATCGAACGCGAACGAACTGAGTGGAGTTTCAGTACATCGGTGCGAAGACGAGGAGTTTGTTAAACATCTCGAGAAGCCTAAAGCTTTCGGAGGAGGAAGAAAGTGGCTCAGTCAAGTGCGCGAACTCAACATCGATACACAACTACAAAGCATACTGACACTTCGAGCATAGGTTCCAAAAAACTACGGACCAGATACCGCTCAATAACTGGGATGCGTTTGGTACCTTTGAAATACAAAATATTGCTGGATAACCGGGTCGGACCAAATGAACTGATCCGCGCCAGCGGTAACTGATAGCAATATCGCCGACCTGTCCAACGCCGTGAAGATGCAAGAGGACACTAGGTTAGCCGGTGTCGCTTTCTGTGCGAGAAACTTGTACTAGCTAGGATTAGTCCATGGTAGGAACATAGTTGGATGAGTCGATCACCGTTGTCAAGTCGATCGGCTGGAACCCCAAACCGGCCTCCCATATTTATCTGCTTCTCGACTAGGTTTCCAACCTGAGCACTGAAACCACCAGCAACAAACATGATGTCCGTAGGGCGCACGCTGCAAAGCAGTCGAGACAAATCCTGGTAGAATTCGTCTTTAGCCTCAGGAGGGCTGCAGTCGGAACATACACAGAAACGACCAACAGGTATCGACGCTCCAGTCCGTTGCTGTTCACGTGCACAAGACCATTCAACTGAATTGCACACCGACAACTGTTGACTGGGATCTAGTCGAGCTTTGCACGCTTAGCTTTCATGCTTAGAGCGATGTCAACACCAGCCAGACTACGAGCACTAGAAGCCGATTCACCCAAGAAGCGAAGAATGAGACCAAAAGCTGAGTTTGTATCTGGGGAGCGAAGTGTCTTGTTACGTCTTTCGGAGACGCAACACACGTCTGTGTTGAAGGTTTCAAGAGTCCTAGCTAGGGCAGCCTGTTGCCTCGTTTTGCAAAGTGTGCGGACACTGAAAGCAGCTAAGCAAAGAGAATACTTGGGTCAAAGAATGGATTCTCCTTTTTTTTCCGGCTCTAGGCTGATGTCCTTAATGAGAGTTAGAGGTTCCCAGTCCCGATTCATAGTGGCCTCTCATATCTACTCAGAATTGGGATGCGGAGGATGAAGAGCAGAGAGCGAAGAAATGTTTCTTCAGCGACCGCTAGGGATTTTTCGGCGTACCATAATTCGTGATTGCCCATACCGTGGAAGAGATTTTTCTTTGGAACCCTAACTGGAACCTTTGATTCAAAAGTCTCACCCACAAGCCAGTGGAGCCTTAACCCAGCACGGGAACGTGACCGAATAACCCGTGAACGAACTTCTGGTCTGTCACGTGAGACCCGATTACTGCATGTGTTTTGTCTTGTCTTGGCTGGTGTTTTGTTATCGACCCGCTTTTCGGATTCAGTCCTCAGACCCGTGCACCTAATGGAGCAAGTGGAACGTGAACAGGACAGCATCCTTTGGGTCCGGGGCTGCCCAGTCTAGGCGGGCGATAGCTGCCCAATCAAGTGTGATGACTTCTCCCACCGTCGAGAGAAACCCCAGGTACTCCACTCCTACGTCCATCTATTGGAGGTTTTTAGAGCGGTAAACTGTTCCTCTCCGTGTTTGTTCGCTGGAGTGTCCTCTCCAGGGGTACAGTGGTTAGAACCAGATGTTGCCCACCAACTGGTGCTGAGACTGGACTTTGTCTGGCCTCTACCCGTTGACCTGTCAGATATGCTTGCACATCCGGCTTAAAGAAGCCATCCTGTATAGCTCTTTGGGCCATGGAGGTACTCAAGCCATCACACCACGCCAAGGTGCAGTCTCGTCGTGATGGATAGAATAAAAAAGCTGATAAGACTATGCATAGATGGTCGTATCCCGCATGAAACGTGCAAATGGCCGTGACATTATCATGTAATATAGTACAGCCAACAAGTTGCTTATTTTGGATACGGCACAACGGAATTCACTACTCGAGGTTGTTATTTTCACTGGTTAGGTCATCGATGAACCATTCTAACCAAAACCTCCCGTCGCTGACCACCTGAGAAGTACTAAAAATGAGACAGCATAGGTCACGATCGCGTTACTTAATAACGGGACGAAGACTGGCCTCTGGTATTAACTCTCACTGATTATGATTAGCAGATGCTCAACCCGAGTGCTGTTGTTCCACTTGCGATAAACGACCGAGGAAAGTTGAGTATGAGTTCGTCACCAATGCCCAATAAGGTCGGTGGTGACCGAGTTGCACCAAACTATTACGTCAGAGGTACGAAGTGCGAAACCCGTCACCGATTCGCTGTCCCTATACTTATTACCTGGGACCTTATGTAGTGGTTCTCCATTCTCAAAGTCAAGTTGAAGTTTCTCACTGCTGGTGCAGTGTAACTGTGAGATTGAACACATGCGCAAGTACGAAGTGAACTAAAAATGGGGCAGCAGTTAAAAGCGGAAAAATTTATTGTTAAATACCGTAGTGCAAATCTGACTATTCCTAAATAAACGGTGATGCCGTGTCGATGCTAAAGACGGCTGAGACTGGTACAAACTAGTCGTGCAATTCACACTTGTAACGACAATACATTAAATATTTGATAACTAAACGCGTTGCGGTCAAAACGTGACTGAAGTTTGATTTATTACTTTCTGTTTGTCAGATTCGCCTCGACCATGCTGAGAGGTACAGACCGAAACCCAAGCACACGGAGATGCGAGGCTAATAGCTGAAATAACAACTTTTTCTATGTCCAACGTGTCAGTTTACCACCCGATGCGAACTCTGTCAGTGCTTGGTAGACAAAAAGAATGCTTCTTCGATCCCCAATCCCACAAAAATGACCCAAAGAAAGAAAGAGGAGCGGCCCTGATGATTGGAGATGGGAAGCCGAACCCTTGAACAAATTTCCAAAATATGAACTACAGCTGCCATTTTGAAATGTTCTGACCAACACAAGTTTCTTGGTCAGCATTAATCATAAATGACGCACAAGGTCCACCAAGTATATAGCCAGGAAAAAGTAAACATTCGGAAAATGAGGTTCAACTCATGGATCGATTTTCTAACAGTCAACTTATCGATCAAACACTACATTTACAGTGTTATTTCTGATGAGGTACGGCTCGTGTTTGTCTGGTCATTTTAAAAAGCTGTCGATATCACTCAAATACGTAAATGTTTCCAAACTCAATCCATTTTTGAAGTTCTTGTGCAATTAAATAGGCACTCTGTCAGGTAGAACACAAATTCGTTCAGCACCCATTCGCCTGTGGTTGCGGATATGAACTACCGACGTGTCAAAAGCCAGTTATTCGGGAAACCCAATCAGTATGTTGTTACAGCGTGCAACAAAGAAATCTCAATTATTTATTGTTATTCGGTGGTTTATAAAGCTTCTTGCGCCAATCAGATTGTTCGATTTGCAATGTGCCAAACAAAAGCCACTTTTTGGCCGGCCAGGAGACGCCACTGATGTGGCAAAACAAAAACAAATCCAACACATCTTTCGTCTTTTGAGAAATTTCTACTTGCCTATCGGCTGGTAACTTTGCCCAATTCGAGTTCTAGACGGCGAATGCTTCTGTCCGACAGGTGAATGTATAATGTTATCTGAAACAGTCTCTTCATCATCGTTTCTGGTTTCCTCGTTTTCTCCTGTGTTATCGCCTCTATTGGTTTTCTCTTCCTCACCATCACCTTCGGATTTTCTCAGATGAACCCTATTACTTCTTATCCGACGACCTCCAGAGCGCATTACGTATGATTACTTTGTTAAGCGAGATAGTACCTTTGCTTTCGTGCAGGATTTTTCTGTCGGTTCAATTGGTTTAATCCAGACTGTCATGGGGCTTGAGCGGATGTAGTGGTTGGCTGCCCCGATCGTAAAATCTTTTTTGCACCGCCATTCGCTTTTTCAGTTTCCATTCCATTACTGAAGGCGCTACATCTGGATCCAGTAAACCAGCACAAACGGGTAGGATCGTGCGTGTCCGTCTACCAAATAGGCATTTCGTTGGGCCTGCTCCCGTCATCGCAGAAGGCATATTTCGAAGCTGAGGCAGAGCGATAAACGGACCGCTGCCTCAGATTTGCACTTCTTGAGTATCTCCTTTACCGTCAAACTTACTGTGGCAAGGACTAGTGATGTGATGGCTAAACTGACACATCTAGAAATGCTGGAACTCCGTGCTGTGAAACTGAGGACCACTGTCGGCAATCACTCGAATCGGGATTCCATGTCGTGCAAAATTGGCCCGAAGTTTGTTGATGAGTTCTGCAGGTGTTTCTGTTTTCAGAAGATCGACTTCGAAGAAACCAATGTAGTAATCAACGGTCACCAGGTAACTAGGTCTTTCCCACGGTTAAAGATATCCAACGCCACAATTCGCCACGGCCGCATTTCCATCGGTTCTCTCGTTTGTCGTTGATCAAACTGTCTGCGTGGTTCGCAATTTGCTACCATCTGTTTACTCTGTTCTGCCATACAAGCCCAGTAGTATGATTCCATGGCTCGGATGATACATCCATTGATAGCTGCGTGTACCCAACGCAGAGCGCCTTTTCGAAAAGCTTGCGAAAAATCAGCTCATTTCTGTCGTTAGCTCATCACGAAATTTGAAAAAGATAACACTTCTGTCAATGCGGTGCTTTTATCTCCCAGCCGACCTTGAGTGGTAACTTTCTTCAGGGATTGTAGACAAGGATCTACCATCCTGGCGCTCTGGATATGGAATAATTCAGATTCCGTAACCGCCAATGCAATGTTCACCGTTTCATTTCTACGTTTATTTTCCGTATTCGGTAGTGTGGTTGTGAGAGTGTATCAGCTACAAAAATCTGTTTTCCTTGCTGATAAAGTGGTTCGTAGTTATACCTTTGGATACGTATTAAAATCGATTGAAGTCTTCTTGGAGGTCGATGTAGCAGCTCATCGACGATCGTGATCAATGGCTTGTGATCTGAATGCAGGTGCAAAAGTCGCCCGAAAGTGTAATTACTGAAGTTCTCCAGAGCGCACACGATTGCCAGTAGTTCTTCTTCGATTTACGTATATCTCATCTAACACAAATTATATTGGTATTCAACAAATTGATTGAGAGTAAATCTCCAAAGCAAATAAACGAACCGACAGCGAAATACTCACTTGATTTCGTCGAACAAAGTCACGTTCTTCAATTAGTCTGAGCAAAGTGGCCCAATCCTGACCAAGCTGGCGAGCAAAAAGAGCGGATTTATGTTGTTTGTCTATTTGGTCCTCATTCGCGGGCAGTTGGAGTCGAGCTTCGCTCAAAAGCACCGCCGACTGACAGCAACAACCTAGAATCGATCCGCGACATGAGCCGATATACTGCAGCCAGTTCTGGTCGTGCGAATTGGATGACAGTTCATGTGGTGTTGGTTTCAGCACTTCCGCGTGATCCTCAGTTGTGACATGGCCGTGGAAAAATTCTTGTGGAACTGAATAAAACTCGGCCTGCAACATATCGCCAATCGCTTCAGAAACCACGTCAACAATCTGATAGAATAGGGCCAGAAAAATGACGTACACAACGTTGACAGAACAGATTTATAATGTGCCACTAGAAGGCGCTTGTAATTCGTCGTCCGAGGTTTACATTGAACAACGTGTGATGCACCTGACATGAAGCAAGCTACTGAGAGCAAATGTGGATAGATTTAAAGTCTACGTGTAGAACTTCATCTCGTGCACCTGGATTCGAGTCCCTGTCATCATGCAGAGCTGGCCATACTTAAAAAGTCAGCAGAGGAAACAGCCGTATAGTGAGTGTTTCCATGATTTTCTATGGGTAGGTGAGCGATGACAATGCAAGAATCATTTCATAAACAGTAATAAATATGAGAAAAATTACAAAAAGGTACGATATCTAGCTAATGGAGTGATTGTATCAACTACGAGCTGATATGTTGTCGGGCAGGTCCCCAGGTTGTGGACAGGGGGACAAGCACCAAATTAGTGATTAGTCGTGAACAAACCGGGCTCACGCTTAGTAGATAAGCAGCCGTTGACGAGCACCGATAATTCTTGCTTGGCTAGCACCTTCATCTATAAAACAGAGTATAAGTCATCTGACGGCACTGTGACGCGGCGCATCCAGCCAACCGTGAAATAAGGCCGTCGCCCCTTAGCAAGAACCATTTACTTGACAAGGCTTTCCAGATATGGCGAATGAACCAAGCTACCGGTCACCAGCCCGACGGGAACAACCCTGCTGATTTACTGGTTGCCCTTGGGTGTGGAATGCTAGAGGTGCAGCCTCGAACAAAAAAGTCGAACTGGACAACCGGCTGTCACAGAAACCCGGAACGGTGCTAGGGACATCGCTTCTTACCAATATCCGTGGATTGTTGTAAAATTACGCGTTCTCATCTCTCTTATGCTACGGTGCCCTCGGTGGGCGACGCACCTTGTGTTTCAACAGTCGAGATGATAAGATAGCAAGATGGGACCTTCTACTGAAAACAACAAGCACACGGTCTATTGAAATGTGAGAACCTTACTAGACATGGGTAGTCAAAGTATCACAATGCGAATGTTGCACGATTACTACATGGACACCGCACGCTTTGTGGAAAATCGACTATCCAAATCCGGTACTCGGTGAGGATACAGTTCATTGGTTCTATCACAGTGGGCCTAAGGATAACTCTAGACTCCATGTTGTTGGATTCGCCCTGAGGTAAAACGCCTACAGCGCTCTGACACGCTTCAAGGGCTCCCCCTCCTCCAGAACCTATCGGTGATTGTAATCTATGCAACGACAAATAGGTCCAGAAAATTAAAAAAAAATGACTAGGAAAAATCACAAGATTTAGTCAGTCGTGCCTTAAGAAGTGACACACTCTTTATCGCCGGAGACCGGGAGGCATGAACAGGTCCCCCGGATGACTTCATTCCTCATGTCCTAGGAATGTTTGAACTTGACGAACGTTGTGAATATGGACATTGCCTAGTGAATTTCTTTGACGTTAACAGATCGGTGATCTGCAACACGCTCTTCCAACACCCCAGAAAACATCTGCAGACTTGATACTAAAACGACGGTCGTATAGCACACCAAACCTACCACGTCGCAGAACGGTTTTTTGGGCTTTCTCTGTGTATGACTGCCGAGTGCATCGCGGTGCAGCGACGGAAACCGCGAACAGTTTATTCCATGTCCAAGATCAACCTATCTACGGGTCTCAAAGTCTCGCCACCGAGCCGAAGCAATATCAGCTCTGGAAACGCCAGAAATGCGCCACGCTTAATAAAACGTCATCGTAAAGAGCATGCACACGGAAGAATTCACAGTGAAATTTGATCAAGTGGGTAGTCAAAGAGGCTGCTTGGAAGGAACTAGGGGGGAATGAAAAACGTGTATAAAACGAAAGCTCGATAACCACTTTCTATTTATCAGCCAAGGTCCAAGAAGCCCCGAACATCGCAGAATGCAACGAGAGGTCTCCCACTCGGCTAGAGTCCATCGTAAGAGGTCCTGGATACATGTAGTGGAGAAGATGGATACCGCGTCGGCTACTGGTGACTTTGGCTAACTATCTCGACTCAGTGGCTAAGCTTTGAATGGATGATGCAAGCCTGGGCTCGTTCTTTACGATGTTCATCCATGAAAAGAGAAACAGAACACTGGGTGAAACACTGTGATCCGTTTCTCAGTCGACCTTTTAGTCAAACCATGGACTCACGGCATTCCTCGCGTTCAGAGACGTACGACGTTAACTGCGAGCCACGAACATGAAGGAAATTGCCAGCCAGCTAGAAAACAGAAAAGCCGCTGGAGACGGTATCATGCCAATCATGTGTATAAGACCCAGTCGTCTTCACTGATCGACAGGCTCCACGTGCTATTCCGCTTTCCATGGGACTGGGGTGCGTCTATTTTGTTACCTATTCCCAAGGACGAAAACAAAACTACCGGGGAATCAGTCTGATCGACGTCGATGCAAACTTTTTTGCGTACTGTTATTCAATGGGTTTTAGTTGCAAGAGACTGACAAACTCGGCCGAACCAAAGGGTTTTACGCCGTAGCAGAGGGTACGTAGATCAAATCTTCACACTACGTCGACCACCCGAACACCGCTTCACATTCCATGCTGCCATTGATTCGGTCAACCGTAGATGCCAATGGTGTATACTATAATCCGACGGTGTGCTTGCCAAACTTACATGGATACTGACGGCGCACTATGCGTCCATAAGTGCACGGGTTTGAATGCATGGTGAAATATTGTCTGGTCTCACAACCCATTCCGGGGTGAAACGAGACTTTTCTCTCCCACTGATGCTGTTCAACTGCGCCATCAATTACATAATTAACAAAACATTAATTGATTACCCCGGTGCCCAACGGAGTCCAAAAGTGCACATCTCAGACCTAGAGTCTGCGGACGATGTTTTTGTGCTCGGAAATTCCTCGCTACTATTTAATCAGTCCTCGACCGGCTCGATTTCTGTGCGAAGACCAATAGTCTTAGGATGAATGCAGATAAAAGAGCTTCTTCGACTTGTCCCCGGGGCCACCAGTCGTCCATCAACGGCCAGATAATCGAGTACCATCCTACAGAAATCTGGAGACAGTTCTGCTTCCGAACTATCAGTGAATGGCAATGCACGAGAAGCGTTTCTTCAACTCCAATGTTTGCCGTGGACACGCAGCAAAACTAGCCTTCGAACCAATATTGGCGTCTTCTGTGTTCCTTTCCAAACAGTGCTCATATACGTGCGCGAGACATGGTTACTGCGAGCTGAAAGTACCAACAGCCTGGAGGTACGACATCACTGGCTTGTGCGATGAATTTTTCTGCGCAAACGGGCAGAAAAGAGTATCAGACGACGGGGCCTTGCTCCGTCCTTCTTAACCGCTGTCGCTGGTCGTGGTTCGGCCACGTAGTACAAAGGACCGAAGAACACGTTTATCAAGGAGACGGTGAGGTAAGGATCAGCGATCTTACAACGTGGTAATAATTCGCGATTGGTAAGGGGTCAGATGAATGGCCATCGGTAGAAGGTGGGCTACCATCTACACTGAATATATATCGAAATTTGTTTCTCCTTACACATTTGAATACATTACTACGGTCCTGACTACAAATACTAGCGGCTTTACATGTCCCATAGAATGAAAAAAGAAGTACTGTATGACATACTGACATTGAATGGGGCACTCAAGCGACGATATTCAACCTGACCGGACCAGTTCTTCTTATCTCAGAGGACGTTCGATGCAACAGAAGTCTCTGAACACACAAATCAAGAGTATTAGATTACACGATATAACTTCCAGGTGATGAACATGCACTCACACTATGGATGCCACCCTAGCCTAATCCAAGGAATTTTCACGGAACAAGTTGATTGTACAAACATGTTAACGCTGAGGATTAAATGAGGGGAAATTCAGTTTGCAGTCTTGGCGAAAACCCGTCTGGACCACTGACCTTATTACACTTCGTCTTCATTAGTACCTCATACACCGAGAAGGAATACACCACATAGGAAATCTTCATTTAAGGTTAGTGTAGAGCTTACATCCATTAATCGACACTATATGCCGGTCAAGTTCGCTAATTTGTTCCTCTATCATTCAATTTTCGCATATTCTTTTGTAACTGACTTCATTATTTCCTTCAAGGTATTTGCCTCATTTTGCTTACTAACAAGATTTTGAGTACTAGCTTGCGAGATTCGACGTCCCCAGGGAGCGCACACATTTTTCGTGCACAATGTACAGCGTAAACGAAGGCGAACATCAGCTCCAAGCTTGTAATTGCATTTTAATAAGTTTGGTGTCTGCGAAGAGCTCCTACAACGTTAGTAGCAGCGATACCTTGGCACATCAGTCAATGCCCCCAACTATGTAATAGGCGGGTCACGAGAACCCCAACGCGGAAGTCTAACTTCCTACTTGGCAATGTCATGGACTGACCACTTGGACCTGCCTCGTGGAATAGTGCACACGGACAAAGTTTATCAGTGGAAATGCGTAACATATGTCCCAACCACCTTAACCTGTTTAGATTCAGTACTTGATCCACAGACTAACCTCTGATTCCCAACACCCTACGTCTAACCTCAGCATTACTGATACGGTGTTCCCACCATTTTCGGGCAATGCTCCGGAGAGGTCGATGCTCGAACACTGACAGGCTTCGTCTATCTTCTACCCTTAACGACCATCTTTCTGAACCGTATGAAATAAAGAACATAACAGCCCCATTGTACACTTGACCCTTGATGCACAACAATATGTCACGCCGGCGCCATGTATGACGGAGGTTGGCAAAAGCCAAACGCGCCTTCTGCATACACAATGACATTTCATCTGATATCTTCCCACCTGGTGAGATTTAACCACTCAAGTAACAAAATTATTCTACTTCAGCTAGAGCTTCTCCTGCCGATACAAGGTTTGGTGTTGAGAAAACCCAGTCCTCCAGCAGCGTTTCACCCACGGAAGGTGTAAAACGCATCCCAAACATTGCTACACTATAGTTAAGGCTATCTAAGAAAGCTTCCAACTTACCTGAATCTTTACTCACAACAATATCGTCCGCGTATTCCAAGTCAGACAGTTCACTTTCTGAGCCAACATCGATGCCGCTATTCTCACACGAGGATAGGGCTATCTCAAGAATCAATTCAATTACAAAATCGAAGAGGAAGGACGAAAGAGGGTAACCCTGACGAACACCATTTCCGTGGTGAACTCGGTTGAAAGATCGCCGTAAGCAACTCGGCTGAAGCTATTCACATACAAACATTGGAAAAGGGAAATGAATGCCTCTGACACACCCTTCAAAGACAGGCAGCGCCAGAGAACTGTGCGGTTGATCAAGAAGGACGGAAATCGTGGGCTTACGGAACATGTCTGTACTCTAGGATTCGTCCAGGAGAAGAGGTGTGGTCGATACAACCACGACCTGGTCTGACACTGACTTGATTCTCACGCGTACACGTTTCACGTGCGCTGGATAATCAGTGGAGAATAAGACCGGTGAGCAGTTTGGATGCGATGGTTGCCGAGCTAATTTCTCCTGGGTTTTCACAAGAGGACCGGTCTCCTTTCTTGTAAATCGGCACAGTCATCGATTCACACCACACCATGGGAACCTGCTCACTGACACGAAGTTATCATCATCATCATCATCATCGTACAGCATTAAACAGTAGGGCAAGCCCCACTGACCACTGCCTTTCTCACCATCTTGCACGATGAATAAGAAGGAATGGTTACACAAAGTGGATAGGAAGTGGATCTACAGGGGTGGGAAACGAAAAAAACGCCCTATTAGCCAACATGCGGAATACACAGTCTAACTGTACAAACGCACATCGATCAGTCATTCTGATTCGACAGAAAGTGACAACACGATCGCCACTGCTCGCGGTTTGCTGCCATATCCTTCAGTGTCTCTAGCCAACTGGTAGACGGATCTTTTGGACCCCAACAACGAAGACGTGAAGCATCGTTCCTCGTTCCTCGCTGCCACGTCATCTGCTGACCTCCACGTGGTCTCTTCCACTCCCTAGGAAGAACGGAGAATAGGACACGGTACGGTAGACGTGTGCTTGACAAACGTAACACGTGTCCAAACCAAAGAAGTCTACTAAGCTGGATACGCTGTGACAGAACGTTCTCTGAATTAGTACCCAATACTCGATTTCTGACCTCATCGTTGCTTACTCGGCTATTCCACCCAATTCTAGCGATAATACGTGAACATCGATGGTCAAAAACCTCAAGAAGACGAATATCTTCAGCACGCAGACTCCGAGTTTTGCAACCATGCAACAAAACTGAACGCACTGCAGCACAGTATACACGACCTTTCAACTTCAGTTAAATATCAGGTTGTCGCCACAAGTGCTTTAGTCCAGCGTACGCCGCTCGAGCCTTGGACATGCGCGTGCTCACCTCTACTACAGTGCTCCCATCCGTCGTCACGCTGCTTCCGAGGTAGGCGAAGTGGTCGACAACTGACAGCACCTCCCCATCGAGCATCAAGCTCGGAATCATTGACGTCCAGTCTTGTAACATCATCTTGCACTTTGAAGGTGCAAATCGCATGCCGAATGGAGCTATGGCTCTCCCAAGTCTATCTAGTGCACGTTGAGCATGTTCCATGCACTCGAACAAGCAGACAACGTCGTCCGCGTAATCCAGGTCACACAGCTTCCCACTATTTCCTAGTTCGACGCCTACATCCTGAAGATTTTGCAGTGCACTCCATTATGTCGTCCATGACGAAGTTGAACAGGAATAGGGACATGGGACATCCCTGTGGAACACCACTGGTCGTTTCGAACCGACCGGATAGTTCACTGTAAACTCTTACGCGGCCAGAAGTATGAGAATACAATGATCTCAGTAAGTTCACGAACTTCTGGGGCATACCTTTTCGATGAAGAGTACTGAAAAGTGCTGCTCGATCAACTGAATCGAAAGCGCCTTTCAAGTCTGAGAAAATCATTATTGTCGGTCGGCGGTGCGTGTGACGCGTTTCAAGTAGTCGGCGAAGGGTGAAAATCTGGCCAGTGCATCTTCGACCTGGGCGGAATCCAGCCTGCTGTTCGCGGGCATTCCTCTCGCGAGCCGGTGTAAGACGATGCAGTAAAATCAAAGCTAATACCTTGGTGACTATCGTAATTAAGCTAATCCCACGATGGTTACTACAGTTATTGCGTATTCCCTTCTTGAAGATGGGAACAACCAATGACTCGCTCCATATTACCGGAATACGCTACTCGTTCCAAATGTCACAGAGCAAAACGGTAGTGATTATATCAAAGCATTTCCACCCTGTTTGAAAAGAACTGGAGGCAGTTCGTTAGGTCCGGCCGCTTTCCCACGATTCCAATTCTGACGAGGGCTCAAGTGATACTCCACAAGGAATCGCAGTTGTTGACACGGAAATGATTACATTAGCGTGTGGCCAGCTAAACTGTTCCTTGAAGTACTCGGCCCATCGCTCAAACCTTCTCCATTTGTATCGCAAATCGTTTCACTGACCTGGATGCGCCGTCCACCGGTGTCAAGAATAAGTTTGAACAGTCTTTGACTGTTACCTGAAGCAGCTGCTATTTCCATTTCTTCGGCTACCTTGACTCGCCAATTTTCGCGATCATTCTTAAGGCCTTTCGTAACTTGTCTTTGCAGCTTTCTCCGCATCTTATTCATCTCTTTACGCTTCGAGAGCTAACGCTTTTGCTCCATTATACTCAGCGACTCTTGCGAGATCCAGTGTCATTGATGGACAACGGATCTAGGACCACAGGCAAAACCTGCTGCAAAGTGCATCAACTGTTTGATATGAGCCCAAGGCTCATCTACATTACTGTTCGTCGTAGATCCTAGCTCATGTTCTAACTTCTCCTCATAACGTGTGCGTACTTCTGGATCACACAAACGTTGCACGGCTAATCGGGTTTGCGGTTTGCGACGATAACCATGGAGCTGGAGAGATAATCGCATTAAAATTAATGCATGGTCCGACTCTACGTACTTGGACCAGTAAGATCTACAGTTCTGAACAGAACTGCGCCACCGGTAGCTCACGGCAATATGATCAATTTGACTCAAAGTATCTGTAGAGTTAGAGTGCCATGTCGCTGTGCGACGCGAGTTGTGTCGGAAATTGGTGCTAGACAAGAACAATCGATTGTGTGCACAAAACTGGAGAAGTCTATCCCCGTTATCTGTACGCTGAGCAGGTAAAGCACAGCGCCCACCTAAACAGGCTTCTGACGCACTGAGTTTGCCATTTTGTGCATTGAAGTCACCAGCTAGCACTACAATGTCAGAACCTTTACTACTGCGAACGAGGGTGGCGAGTTCATCGTAGAACTCATCTTTCTGCGCGTCTGAGCTGCAGTCCGTTGGGGCGTACGCCGAGATCACAAACAAATTGCGCTTAACACAACTATCCTTTCGAACGCCGACTGACTCTTGGAGTCTCACAGTACATAAACGACTGTTAACAGGGATCCAGTCTAAAAGCGCAGCCTCAGCCTTGCCAGTCAAGACTATTCCTACACCACGTTGACCCACAGCTCTAGCTGCTTCGTCTCCTGAGGTGCGCAGGAAATACCTCGATGAGATACCAGGAGCAGTTAGTTGAATTACACTGCTCGAATCCTGGATACGCGTTTCACTTAAGCAGCAGACATCAATCTTCAGAGAATCTAATATGAGGGCTAGGCACGCCTGCTGACCGGCCTGCATGAGTGTACGTACGTTGAAGGAGCCGAGGTTCAGAGGCTGACGAGGCTTGAGGGAATGTGAGTTACCAAACAGATAATTATTCCCGACACTATTTGACAGTGAATCGCTGCGAGTATCGACCGTGTTATCAGTGGGGGCATTATGGGTCGATAGATCGGGGCAAAGAGAGGTGGTTGAGGACAGAAGACAAAGGTTGAATAAAAGAGAGGGAACTCTGAGCAGTAGCCCACTTATCACTACCCACTCCGCTCGATTCCATAGGGCAGCGCGGTCCTGATTATCCTGCGCAACGACCGATGCAGTATGGAATTCTTTCTGTTCGTGCAGTTCATGGGAGATGTTGGACGGTTACTGCTAGGGTGTCCAGCCACAAAGCAGGAGACCGATTAGGGTCCTCGTCCAAAGCTCTTAGTTCTAACAAGAACCTATCCGCAAGGCATCGGGATGGCTTAGTGGAAACCCATTTGCTTGAATCAATTATTCTTCCACTGATTTTGCCGATTGAGTTGCCAGCTCAAATCAACCCCCAACCTGGAGGACCAGAAGACTGAACTTTGTCTGACCTCTACCCATTGACCTGTCAGGCATGATTGCATCTCCGGCTTAAAGAAGCCATCCTGTATAGCTCTTTGGGTCATAGAGGCGCGCAAGCCATCACACCACGTCAAGGTGCAGTCTCGTCCCAGGTCTATGTAAAGGTCTTTTCATCGGGAAAACGATGTTCCCTGTGTTCATTCAATAGTGTTTTACGCAGAGGCATAGCGGTTGATCGTGCAGGACCAGAATGTTGTCCGTCAACTGGTACTGTGAGGTTGTTGTTTACTCATTACCTGGTACACATGACAGCACCCCTGGGTTAGGCAAGTGATCCTGTGGAACTCATTGGGCTGTGGGGACACAGTTCATCACACCACGTCAGAATGCCGTGCATATATATATATATATATATATATATATATATATATATATACATATGAAATCACAGTTGTGATTCATTTGTGGGCTCTTCAATGAAGAGTATCCATTCACACTCTAGACGATTCAAATTAGATTCTAGTGAACATATAACATCGGAGTGTACAAGTATGAGGACGAGTGGGCAGAGGAGTACCGGGTACGCATACCTGATGAGCGGCAACAACCGCGAAACCGGTCGTGTGCTTCCGGGGAAATTTTGTCCACACGTTTACATACTACTTACTATCAATATATATATATATATATATATATATATATATATATATATATATATATATATATATATATATATATATATATATATATATATATATATACAGATATATAATGATTTTAATTTCATGATGAACATAAGTTAAAGAAGAAAGGATAAATCCCAAGTATCCCATGTACTAAATCCGAAACCACAATGAAGGATAGAAGAGTTACAAATAACGAAATGCTGTTAATATACAAAAGAACGTTTTTCGTTTTCAGCGTATATTTTTCGGTCTTTTACCATTAAAATAATGTTCGTAATCCTGAGCCGCGGGAGCCTACTAAGCCCACCACACAGTATCCATTCCTGTGGCTCGAAATCTGAAGCGCATTACTTAGTAACACTCACAAATAACAGTCCCCTTCAACAGAACTCCAACCAGGAAGTCAGGTTAGAAACATTCTCGCCTATTCAACAAATTTCGTTAGTTGTTTTACACACGAATGCAAACTCAAGTTTCTGAGCAATTTTCGCTCACTTCTGCTAGTGAATGTATATATTTCCCCCAGATGTTCCTCGACAGACTAACTAGAATTTGAAGACTCAGTTTCACAAATTCTGGTAAACTATGCTGACGTTTTAAACGAGATACAATGTCAGTAATACAGTGCTTTCGATGGAAAATTATAAGCCGACGTTTCGCTTACCGTGGGTAACCCTTCTCAAGGCGGTTTTACAATCAAAAGATTACCCAAGGCAACCGAAACGTCGGCTTATAATTTTCCACCGACAACGCCATGTTACTGACGTTATATCCCGTTTAACACATCCCATGGCTCATCGTTTTTTCGATACACTCCAAACCTCGTTCGGCCGTGACATAATGTATGCCGACATTCCATTGCGCATTGTTGCTGGTGATTTTAATCGTTTTGATGTAAACTTTTTTTTATCCGTTCAGTTTGATTAATATTGTTGCATTTCCAACCAGACTGGAAGCGTTTCTTGACTTTCTTTTAGTTAACAGCCCATGTCTTTTCTCCACTTTGAATCGCTCTCCTCTAGGCTCCTCTGACCACGCAATAATCAAAACCTCACCCAAGGTCTACAGTCATACCAACCAAGCACAATTCATGCGATCGCCCAGTTCGGAAGAGGCAGATTTGTCCTGAAAACATTTTAAAGCTACGAAAAATGGTTCATCAGACAGGACTTTCTGTATCCTCAGACGCGGATCTTTCAGTTTCCTGGGGACATCTCACCAGCTTTTGAAATTTTTGCTCCAACCTTTGCTTCCCGGTCGGAACTTTGTATCCGCGTTCTGACCGTACATCTTCTCTCAACCTCAAGCAACTTCGTCGCAAGAAGGAATACGCCTTCAAACATCATAATCTCCCAGCTGTCAAGATTCTAACAAAAACCAATCAAGACTGAGTTACATCGCCTCAATTCCATTTATATACGTACCCTCCTAGCCAACAGAAGCCATCGCGTTACATGGGAGCTCTTAAAAGATCTAACTGGTGGCTCACCCGCGCTCAGATCGGTGCTGTTGACGTAAAACAGCCCAACAAGTTAGTCGACAGAGCAGCAGGACCTTTGTTCCCGTACTTCTTGAAGAAAGCCAATCTTAGGAACCTCCATTTTGCATCCCCACTGTGGACGCCTACAAAGAACTGCTCCTTAACCCCAGAAAATCTCCCGGACCGGACGGACTCAATCCCATAATGCTCAAGGGGTGAGCGGCTACCCTCAGCTCTATTCTCTCTGATCTTTCCAACCAAGGTTTGAAGGAAAGAAAGATTCCAGACTGTTGGAGGATAACAGCTATAATTCGTATTCCCAAGAAAGGTTCTTCGGAACTCCGTCCTACTACGTGCACCTCTGTCTCCCTTAGTTTTTGAAATTCCAATGTTCCAGATCCTGATCAGTTTTCTTGCCGATAGTAACACTCCACGCTCGATGCCTCCGCCATCTTGACACATTACGCTCTATCCGAACTTGGCAGGAAACGTAAAGCTGTGAGAATGTTTCCTAGACTACGGTAACGCTTTTAACTGCGTCGACAGAAGCAAGCTGCTTTCCTTTCTTTCCCTCCCTTGTTTTTGTTAGCAGATTACTTTCACAATCGCCAGAAGTTCACTCACTTTAACAGCGAAATCTCCTCTCTTGTTACAACTACCCGTGGAGTTACCCAAGGTGCCACACTATCCTTACCTTTATTTTCTGCGTACACTTCTACTACTCTTGTACAAGGAAACACTCTTCTAATCAAATATGCGGATGATGTCATACTTGGTATACCGTTTAACTGCGATTCTACTTTTCCTACCCTATAAAATGGCATCACTCAAATTTCATATTGGTCTCATGCTCACGACTTGAGCCTTAACCCAATGAAGTGTGGCGACATTGTATTTTCTCGTTTGAGCAGTTGCAAACGATCCAATTTTCAAAACGACTGCACATCCATCACAATGAATGGGGAACAGCTGAACCATCTTGATACAGTGAAATACCTTGGAGTGCTGCTCGAACGTAATTTTTCCTGGTCAAAACATGTTGCTTTTACTTTTGCAAAAACAAGACGCTCGTCCTTTTATGCCTCACGCCTTAAATTCCACTCCGTGCCCACACATCTTATCAAACGCTTTGTGTTTCCATGTGTCCTACCTCACTGGCTTTATGCTTCACCTGTCATTTTTCCTGGCCTGTTGTTGAAAGACTTCAAGTTCATTGCTAGATTCCTGAAGATTTTCATCATCGACCAGTGACATACCCCGACGGCATTTTAGTCACTTTGTCACATCCCAACATAGCAAAGTTTGCCATAAGCTGTCCACAAAGATTCTCACTGACTCTGCTCATCCTCTTCACAAAGACCCAGTGAAATGCATATCCACTTCTTCCACTCGTTCTCGGTACAAACATCTTTATAAACGCACTAAGGATTATAGCAGTTTCACTATTCCCTACCTGGTAAGGTATTTGCATAATCCAGCTTATGTGATATCAGAACTAACAACATTTGGACTAACACGAATGTTAACTACCCATTTCCAAAATTTCCCATTTTTTCCAGGACGTGTACACCGCTATGTGAAGGCTGAATACTCACCTCTCGTGGTGCATAAAGCGATCACTTGACTTGAGAATACACCAACGAAAGCCAGTGATGACGCAGAACTTTGCATACCTCAACGTCAAGTCAAGGTCTGCAGCCTCCTTCCTTGGCACTACCTCAGACAGGCCAAGAACACACTACAGCACACCGATAGGCTGACGATGGGCAGGTATACGGAAAGTGTCTGCACCAGAAGGGTAACTAGCCGAGACTAATAAACGATGACGCGGTATTGCCACTAAATGTGACCAATTTTCAAACATCGACTGTTAAACAATGAAAGTTGTCTAACACCCTCAGGGAAGAGCGGAACGGTCGGGTTCCGTCACCTTGGAATAAAACACCAAGCACATTCCTGTTCTTGTAGCAACAAAATGGAATGACCAGCGTGACCGAGTAGCCTTAAATAAATGCGGAAACAACAGAACGATGGGGATGAGTTAAGAAGGGACATACTTTTGCATTATGAAAATGAGCCAGGGTGGTCGATACAGAAGCCAGAAGCACATCGCCAGTCAGTGTGGCCAGTTTATTTCCCAATTCCATATTTTTCATCCAAGTCTCATCATCCTCAACCTCAGATCCTGGAATTTGTTGTGACCACACACGGTTTTCTTTTTTCGGATGAACCAGGCTTCTAAGAGAAAACGGAAAAAGAAAAACAATGACATGTCTCCGAATCAAAAACCCTCTTTGGTGTAAACAAAATCTACAGCACAAAATTAAATTATCTCATTAATAAAAAACAAGGTGCAGTTTTCGTTATGCTCCGCAATAAGCCAGAATGGATTAGAGCTGGTGATGAAATGTGCTTGACGTTTTGTGTACAAAAGACGGTATTTTTGTGGACAGGAAATGCATGCATACAGGTATGTACTGGTGTTCATCAACTGGTGCTACCTTCGTATGCACGAGGTCGGGACCCTGCCACTAATGGTCACAGACGTCTAACAACGTGGACTATGGCTAATGGGTATTAAACAGAATAATATATACGCTTTCAATGATATCCGGGGAACATGACTGAGTCTTGGAGCAGAGAACCAAATAGGGTAGAAACAAGTCAGATGGAGTAGCAAACCGGGTAGCGAAGGAATGTTATCTGCCATCTGTGTGACCGTCGGTGACAGAGTTCGAGCCATTCGGTCACACTATCAGTGAGTGCACCTGTGAATCAGAAAGTTAACTAGAACCGTGGATTTTGTGGGCGGAACCCAACAAGCACTGGATGATGGCTTGCATTCGGTTGATGTAGATGCGAATTCCGTTGGTCAATCCGCGATTTGCAAAACCAACCGGGTAGTCTATGCTACCTATCTCTTTATGTACTCATCACATTCTAAATAATTTCAAGGGAAATCCATCGTACATAATAACTTTGGTTTGTGTATTTCCCGGTCAAGTTGCTTTTTTCTTCGGTCAATGGATAACTCTGACTTTAAAATGCTGACTAACAAGATCTATAATTCAGCTACCTGGTACAACACAAACAATTGGTTTAACAGGAGTGCATCTGACGGTTTAAGAACGACCGTACATAACGATATAATATACAGAACGCACAGTGATCGAGAGAGGTAGCGAGATAACGAAAAATCATAGCGATGAAGGAAACTAACTTGTGAATGTTAACAGCTAAATGTACTGTTTCGAACAACTCTGCGAGATTCCGGTGCTGACTAGACAACACAGTGGATCCGACTAAATTACCCGCACGACATTGTCCCACGAGTAGAATGATCAAACCACCAGGAGGATATGGAGAAGATGAAGTGGGCCGATTTATCGTCAATTTTTGCGAGAAAGGAAGTAATGACGAGGATAGCGACTTTCCATTCAGACAGGCACGAACAGTTTCAAAGAATGGGTGATCGGTTGTCGCGGCTAGACGGCGAGCGTGTGAAGCTAGGAATCCGGCTTCAGAAGACATCAAGGAACTAAGATTAATAAATGGAGCTGGGCCCCCAAGCAACTTCTCTGCCTTGGCTATCAGACTGGACCACTGAGGTGGCATCACGAGGAGAAATAAAGATTTTATTGGACACCAGAGGGTTGATACGGTGGAACGTGTGGGTTAGCACTTGCTAACAGGTAATCCAAATCTAGTTCCGACCACCGGGACACAGCAGCGGCGTCTTGATTAATACAGTTCAGTGAACTTTGCTTTTCTGCTAAAGGTGGCTCCGTTTCGGGTAAGCAGGATGCATGCACAAGAATATGTTCAAATGGTAGTATATCTTCACGCCAATCAGAAGTAACCAAGTCAATCAAGGGGCCATCGGTTATATATTCACCATCAGACATTCATGCGCTAAAATGAATAGGTATGAAAACTAATATGATTATTGAACGAGGTCATTATTTAGAAAAACGTGGTTGCTGCAATATCTGAATATAAAAGAATTTAGCGTAAAGTCAAACAACCCGAACGACGGTAACACCATACACGGAAAACACAGAACCTTGGGAATCCATAAAGTGTTTTCAATGAATTTCTTATTAGAGATAAATAGAGTCCGATTCCATGATTTGTTTACCGGCGCAATACTACCAGGTTGCCCAGGCCAAAGCAGGTGGTTTTCGCAAAAGTCCACAACCGAAACTTTTGTTTACCCAAAGCTTAACGCACAAGTAGGTGGGTCGAGGCGCGGTGCCCGTAACCCACTGGGGGCCGGTGACTGATTGCTCAGTTCATACTCTCCTCGGATGAGGGCAAACATCCTGGGTACCCAGTACACCTCCCCGCCACAAATGTCGGTGGACATACTGTTGTACGCCTCATGCACCAATTATAATTGGTTCGGAATCAAGTTTAGCCATCTTCCTTAGTTTAACAGTCAGCCAAACCGGAGAGCGCTGATTATTGGCTTTCATCCTCACAATTTGGTGAGAACACCTCCGCCACGAGAAGGCAATGCGTTGGACTTCCTCAGCAGAGGCTGTGGCAGACGCACGCTCATTCGAGAGCATTTCGAGAGGCGTTCAGGATGAGAAGTCGACCGTCAGTCACCGACTACGTACGTACTGAACGCAAAAGACTCCAAGACACAGATTCAGAATGTAACGCTTTATTCAACTAGTAAGAAACGTACATAGGCTGAAACGCACAAAAAACAGTAACGTAAATACAACGCATAAAATGAAACCTTAGAACGGGAGGTGAATTAGCATGACAAGCAGCCACCCCGATCCTGCTGAGGCATTCGTGTAGAAATCAGCCAGTTGTCTTCCGTGCTTGAAAGTGCGAAGACTGGCTAGTAGAAGGAAAACAAATAGGTGAAGCGTTTTCCAGTTTCGTAGCTATTTGGAAGAACTAAGAGCTACAAGCAAGTTCGACAGACTGGAGAAGTCACTCCGTATGAGTGACTAAGTGCCGTTATCATCATTAACATCATCATACAGCATTAAACAGTAGGGCAAGCCCCACTGACCACTGCCTTTCTCACCATCTTGCACGATGAATTAGAAGGAATGGTTACACAAAGTGGATAGGAAGTGGATCTACAGGGGTGGGAAACGAAAAAAACGCCCTATTAGCCAACATGCGGAATACACAGTCTAACTGTACAAACGCACATCGATCAGTCATTCTGATTCGACAGAAAGTGACAACACGATCGCCACTGCTCGCGGTTTGCTGCCATATCCTTCAGTGTCTCTAGCCGACTGGTAGACGGATCTTTTGGACCCCAACCACGAAGACGTGAAGCACCTAAGTTCGCCGTACATTTTCTCATTCCCCGTTTCCACGTCATCTGTTGACCTCCACGTCGTCTCTTCCACTCCCTAGGAGGAACGGAGAATAGGACACGATATGGTAAACGTGTGTTTGCCATACGTAACACGTGTCCCAATCAACAGTCTACTAAGCTGGATAGGCTGTGATAAAATGTCCTCTGAACTAGTACCCATTACACGATTTTAGACCTCAGCGTTGCTCACCCGGTCATTCTACTCAATCTTAGAGATACTACGCAAACATGATCGAAGACCTCAACACGACGAATATCCTCAGCACGCAACCATCCAACAAAACTGAATGTATCGCCGCACAGTGAATACGAACCTCCGAATTCGGCGAAATATCAGGTCGGCGCCACAAGTGCTTCAGTCCAGCGTACGCCGCTCGAGCCCTGGATAGTGTGTTCACCTCCACTACCGTGCTCCCATCCGTCGTCACGCTGCTTCCGAGGTAAGTGAAGTGGTCTACAACTGCCAGCACCTCCCCATTGAGAATCAAGCTCGGAACCGTTGACGTCCAGTCTTGCAATATCACTTTATACTTTGAAGGTCCAAAGCGCCCGCCGAATGGAGCTGCAGCACTTGTGAGTCTACCTAGTGCACGCTGCGCATGTTCCGTGGATCCGAACAAGCAGACAAGGTGGTTCGCTTACTACAGGTCACACAGCCTTTTAGCATTTGTCAGTTCGACACACATATCTGGAGATCTCGCAAGGCATTCTCCATTATCTCGTCCATGACGAAAGTAAACAGGAATGGAGAAATGGGGCAACCTTGTTGAACACCGCTGGTCGTTTTAAACGGACTAGATAGTTCATCGTGAACTTTTACGCGGCCAGAAGTATGAGAGCACAATTATCTGAATAAATTCACGAACTTCTGTGGCATACCATTTTGATGGAGAGTTCTAAATAACGCTGTTCGGTCAACCGAACAAGAGACACCTTCTAAGTCTATCTACGGTGTACCTGACGTGTTTCAAGTAATTGCGAAGACTAAAAACCTGACCGATGCATTCTTGACCTTGGCAGAATCCGGCCTGTTGTTCACGAGTGGTCCTCTCTTGAACCGGTGTGAGACGGCGCAGAAAAATTGAGGTTACTTCCTTGATGACTATCGGAATTAAACTGATCCCACGATAACTACCACAATCATTGTGTATTTCCTTCTTGAGGATGGGCACAATCAGTGACTTGCCCCACAATAACGGAATACACCCCCTGTTCTAAATGTCACAGAGCAAGGTCGTAAGTAGTTTTCCCACCCAGTTTGAAAAGAACTGGGGGAAGTTCGTTAGGACCGGCTGCTTTCCCACGCTTCAGTAGTCAAATGCTTGACTCCACTTCCAATTCCGATGGGGGCTCAAGTGATACTTCACAAGGAATCGCAGTTGTTGACACGGAAGCAACTACATTAGCGTGCGGCCAGCTAAACTGCTCTTTGAAGTATCTGGCCCTACGGTCCAGCCTTTTCTGTTTGCCTTGAATAGGCTCTCCATTTCTACCGCATACAGTTCCACTGACCGGGGTTTGCCGCCCACGGCTGTCGAGAATAAGTTTGAACAGTTTTCGACTGCTACCTGAAGCAGCTGCTACTTCCACTTCTTCGGTTATTTTGACCCAGCAACTTTCGGTATCCTCCTTAAGGCGTTTTGTTATTTGTTTCTGTAGATGCCTTCGATTCTTATTCATCTCGCTACCGTTCGAGAGTTGACGATTTTGCCCCATTAAACTGGGCGACTCCTAAGAAATCCAGTGTCTCTGATGATCATCGGCTGCATGACCGCAGGTGAAACCTGCTGCCACGTGCACAAACCATTTGATATGGACCCAGTGCTTATCTATATTAATGTTCGTCGTAGATTTTAGCTCAAGTGATTGTTTTTGTTTCTAACTAGTGTGAACTTCTGGATCAGATAAACATTATACGGCTAACCGGTTGGAGGTTTGCGTCGATGACCGTGGAGCTGGGGTCACACTGGAGCTAAAATTAATGCATCGTCCGAATATACGTATGTGAATCAGTAGGATCTACAGTTCTGGACAGAACAGGGCCAGCGGTAGCTTACGGTGATATGGTACATCTGGCTTAGAGTGTATGCAGACTGGGAGCGCCATGTCTCTGTGTGATGCGAGCTGTATCGGAAATTCTCACTAGACAGGAACAAACGATCGTCTGCATAGCAGTGGAGAAGTCTAGCCTCGTTATCTGTGCGCTGAGCGAGAAAAGCACAACGGGCACCTAAACGAAATTCTGACACAATTTGCCAACTTGTGCATTAAAATCACCAGCTAGCACCACAATGTCAGAACCTTTACTCCTGCGAACGAGAGTAGTGAATTCATCATAAAACTCATCTTTCTGCGCGTCTGGGCTGCAGTCTGTTGGAGCGTATGCTGAGACTACAAGCAAGCTGCGCTTAACACAACTATCCTTCCGAATGGTAACTGACCCCTGGAGTCTTACAGCACATAAACGACTATTAACAGGGATCCAGTCTAAAAGAACAGCCTCAGCCTTGTCACTCAAGACTATTCCTACACCACGTTGACTCACAGCTCTAGCTGCTTCGTCTCGTGAAGTGTGCAATGTGGTGTACTAACTGCTTCTTATTACTGTTCACCCGAAATCCGCATTTTTATTTTTTCACATTTTCTATTTCAGCGTTATTGCTCAATCTGTTGAACGAATAAAGCCTATATTCTGGGCCTTTAATCTTCTCACTCTGACGTAATGATTGGTTGATCGAAACAAGATATACGATAACTAATCGCAATACACAACAGTATATTCGTTAAACGATGGATAAGATTTTACAACCCGGACATTTCGATGCTGACCCTTCGTCACAAACGTCATCAAAGGCCTGGGAACATTGGTTCCGCACATTCAGTAGTTTCATCGCTAAATCTTCAACGCCTGATTTGGACAAGCTCGATGTTCTCATTAACTACGTCACGTCACCAGTATATGAATACATTGCGGAGTGCAAAACGTACGAAACTGCGATCGATACTCTTGAGAAAATTCACACAAAACCGAAAAACGAGGTTTTTGCTCGGCATGTGTTGTCCTCTTGTAGACAGGAAAAAGGTCAAACTCTGAATCAGTTCCTACAAAAGTTAAAATTGTTAGCAAAAGACTGCTTTCAAATCTGTCTCAGCCGAACAAAACCAAAATGACGCTATACGCAATGCGTTCACCAGTGGAATGCAATCTAACACCATTCGACAGCGAATTCTGGAAAAACAGGTCGCTGGATCTCGATACTGGCTACGAACAAGCTCGTTCGTTGGGAATGGCTTGCCATCAGTCTCATTCATTTTACCCGTCTGATTCTTCGTATTCAGTCCCAACATTTAGTCAAGATATGCTCAAGGAATAGAGCTCTCACCCGTCTGAGTGGAGTCCAGCAGCAGCAACAGCAACTGATCGATGCTACTTTTGTGGATATGTCAGACACCCTCGTTCTAAGTGTCCCGCTAGGGACACTGTGTGCAAACTGTGTAACAAAAAGGACATTACCAAAAGGTATGTCGGTCAGCGCCGCACACCAAAACTACATCGATAACTAGTTCCTTATTATCTTTCATGATATCGGCTTTCACTCCTCACTGCCTTTCCACTGCAGCAGTACATGTTTTCGTCAACGGAATACCTCTGCAAGCTTTGGTAGATACCGGCAGTTCAGACAGTTATATATCAAGTTTTGTTGTTCAGAAGCAGTGTTGGAAGATTGAAGGGTCACGCAATCCCATTACTATGGCATCCACTAGTCTTACAACTTACACACATGGACACTGCATTGTGACGTTGTCTTACAAAAGTTCCAACTACCTTTTCTTTAAACTTTCCGTTCTGCGCAACCTCTGTTCCGATGTGCTTGCGGGTCATGATTTCTTGCGCTTACATAAAATGCTAATAATCCCTTTTGGAGGCGAAAATGAATCCTTTTCATTATGTAACCTTACCGCTGTTCGTATTGACCCGCCACCTCTGTTTCATAACCTACTACCCAATTGCACCCCGATCGTCACCAAATCACGACGACATTCCGCCGCAGATTAAGGCTTCAACAAGATGAAAATCGAACATCTACTAAAAAAGCAAACAACAGAATCGTCGAACTCACCCTGGCGCGCTCAAGTGCTGGTCACTACTAACGAATGCTAGATACACAGAATGGTAGTTGATTACAGCCAGACAGTCAACCGATTCGCTCTCCTTGAGGCCTATCCACTCCCAAAAACCGATCAAACGGTCGAAAAAATCTCACAATACGCTATTTTTAGTACTTCGGATTTCAAACCTGCCTACCACAAAATACCAATTAGGGAGGAAGACAAGGCTTTCACTGAATTTGAAACCTGTGGAAACCTGTTCCAGTTCCGTCGGATTTCTTTCGGTGTTACCAACGGTGTTTCGTGCTTTCGGACGGTCATCAATCGGATTATCAGCACGGAATCCCCCTCAGGCACCTTTGTGGTGAAGACGCAGAACAACACCAGGAAAACCTATCGCGATTCTACACTTCTGCCGAAAAATACGGACTGAGATTTATGGACAGTTAAAGCCCAATCGAAGTGAGGCTGATTAGGCTTTTGGGATACGAAATTTCCCACAGGTCGATTAAACCTGATCCTGAACCTCTTCAAAATCTACCGCTTCTGAAAGATTTAAAGTCTCTGCAGCCCATCATTGGGCTCTTCGCGTATTATTCACAGTGGATATCACATTATTCGGATAAAATTCGACCTCTAATTAACAACCGAATATTTCCCCTGCCGTCCATGAAGGACGAACTGTTGAGATCCGTGATGGTAACAGTAAACCCTAAGTCACTCCTCGTGGTCGAGACAGACGCTTCGGACATCGCTATTGCTGTAACACTAACGCAGAGCGGTAGACCAGTTGCTTTCTTTTCTAGGACGTTGACAGCTAGTGAGCGACATCATTCATCGGTGGAAAAGGAGGCGTATGCCATTGTCGAGGCCATCCGAAAGCGGCGAAATTATTTACTTGGTATGCACTTTCAGTTGATTACGGACCAAAGATCGGTCGCGTTTATGCACGACATGAATCACCGGAGGGAAGTAAAGAATGATAAAACACAACGTTCGCGCATTGAACTATCGTGTCGCAACTTCGACGTGGTTTACCGTCGCGGCGAGGACAACAAAGCAGCCGATACACTATCGCGTGCGTATTGCGGCTCCGCATGTGATATTACTCTGAAGGATTTACATGATTCTCTATGCCACCCTGGAACAGTCCGCTTGATAGACTATATACGATCCAGGAATCTCCTCTTCTCAGTTGAGGACACAGAGTAAACTGTATCGAGTTGCTCCGTCTGCGCTGAGCTAAGACCAAGATTTTCCAAAATGCCTGAGGGAAAAATGATCAAAGCCACATCTCTATTCGAACGTTCAAATGTTGACTTCAAAGGTCCGCTACCTTCGGCCCATCACGTGGTGTGATGGCTTGCGCGCCTCTATGACCCAAAGAGCTATACAGGATGGCTTCTTTAAGCCGGAGATGCAATCATGCCTGACAGGTCAATGGGTAGAGGTCAGACAAAGTTCAGTCTTCTGGTCCTCCAGGTTGGGGGTTGATTTGAGCTGGCAACTCAATCGGCAAAATCAGTGGAAGAATAATTGATTCAAGCAAATGGGTTTCCACTAAGCCATCCCGATGCCTTGCGGATAGGTTCTTGTTAGAACTAAGAGCTTTGGACGAGGACCCTAATCGGTCTCCTGCTTTGTGGCTGGACACCCTAGCAGTAACCGTCCAACATCTCCCATGAACTGCACGAACAGAAAGAATTCCATACTGCATCGGTCGTTGCGCAGGATAATCAGGACCGCGCTGCCCTATGGAATCGAGCGGAGTGGGTAGTGATAAGTGGGCTACTGCTCAGAGTTCCCTCTCTTTTATTCAACCTTTGTCTTCTGTCCTCAACCACCTCTCTTTGCCCCGATCTATCGACCCATAATGCCCCCACTGATAACACGGTCGATACTCGCAGCGATTCACTGTCAAATAGTGTCGGGAATAATTATCTGTTTGGTAACTCACATTCCCTCAAGCCTCGTCAGCCTCTGAACCTCGGCTCCTTCAACGTACGTACACTCATGCAGGCCGGTCAGCAGGCGTGCCTAGCCCTCATATTAGATTCTCTGAAGATTGATGTCTGCTGCTTAAGTGAAACGCGTATCCAGGATTCGAGCAGTGTAATTCAACTAACTGCTCCTGGTATCTCATCGAGGTATTTCCTGCGCACCTCAGGAGACGAAGCAGCTAGAGCTGTGGGTCAACGTGGTGTAGGAATAGTCTTGACTGGCAAGGCTGAGGCTGCGCTTTTAGACTGGATCCCTGTTAACAGTCGTTTATGTACTGTGAGACTCCAAGAGTCAGTCGGCGTTCGAAAGGATAGTTGTGTTAAGCGCAATTTGTTTGTGATCTCGGCGTACGCCCCAACGGACTGCAGCTCAGACGCGCAGAAAGATGAGTTCTACGATGAACTCGCCACCCTCGTTCGCAGTAGTAAAGGTTCTGACATTGTAGTGCTAGCTGGTGACTTCAATGCACAAAATGGCAAACTCAGTGCGTCAGAAGCCTGTTTAGGTGGGCGCTGTGCTTTACCTGCTCAGCGTACAGATAACGGGGATAGACTTCTCCAGTTTTGTGCACACAATCGATTGTTCTTGTCTAGCACCAATTTCCGACACAACTCGCGTCGCACAGCGACATGGCACTCTAACTCTACAGATACTTTGAGTCAAATTGATCATATTGCCGTGAGCTACCGGTGGCGCAGTTCTGTTCAGAACTGTAGATCTTACTGGTCCAAGTACGTAGAGTCGGACCATGCATTAATTTTAATGCGATTATCTCTCCAGCTCCATGGTTATCGTCGCAAACCGCAAACCCGATTAGCCGTGCAACGTTTGTGTGATCCAGAAGTACGCACACGTTATGAGGAGAAGTTAGAACATGAGCTAGGATCTACGACGAACAGTAATGTAGATGAGCCTTGGGCTCATATCAAACAGTTGATGCACTTTGCAGCAGGTTTTGCCTGTGGTCCTAGATCCGTTGTCCATCAATGACACTGGATCTCGCAAGAGTCGCTGAGTATAATGGAGCAAAAGCGTTAGCTCTCGAAGCGTAAAGAGATGAATAAGATGCGGAGAAAGCTGCAAAGACAAGTTACGAAAGGCCTTAAGAATGATCGCGAAAATTGGCGAGTCAAGGTAGCCGAAGAAATGGAAATAGCAGCTGCTTCAGGTAACAGTCAAAGACTGTTCAAACTTATTCTTGACACCGGTGGACGGCGCATCCAGGTCAGTGAAACGATTTGCGATACAAATGGAGAAGGTTTGAGCGATGGGCCGAGTACTTCAAGGAACAGTTTAGCTGGCCACACGCTAATGTAATCATTTCCGTGTCAACAACTGCGATTCCTTGTGGAGTATCACTTGAGCCCTCGTCAGAATTGGAATCGTGGGAAAGCGGCCGGACCTAACGAACTGCCTCCAGTTCTTTTCAAACAGGGTGGAAATGCTTTGATATAATCACTACCGTTTTGCTCTGTGACATTTGGAACGAGTAGCGTATTCCGGTAATATGGAGCGAGTCATTGGTTGTTCCCATCTTCAAGAAGGGAATACGCAATAACTGTAGTAACCATCGTGGGATTAGCTTAATTCCGATAGTCACCAAGGTATTAGCTTTGATTTTACTGCATCGTCTTACACCGGCTCGCGAGAGGAATGCCCGCGAACAGCAGGCTGGATTCCGCCCAGGTCGAAGATGCACTGGCCAGATTTTCACCCTTCGCCGACTACTTGAAACGCGTCACACGCACCGCCGACCGACAATAATGATTTTCTCAGACTTGAAAAGCGCTTTCGATTCAGTTGATCGAGCAGCACTTTTCAGTACTCTTCATCGAAAAGGTATGCCCCAGAAGTTCGTGAACTTACTGAGATCATTGTATTCTCATACTTCTGGCCGCGTAAGAGTTTACAGTGAACTATCCGGTCGGTTCGAAACGACCAGTGATGTTCAGCAGGGATGTCCCATGTCCCTATTCCTGTTCAACTTCGTCATGGACGACATAATGGAGTGCACTGCAAAATCTTCAGGATGTAGGCGTCGAACTAGGAAATAGTGGGAAGCTGTGTGACCTGGATTACGCGGACGACGTTGTCTGCTTGTTCGAGTGCATGGAACATGCTCAACGTGCACTAGATAGACTTGGGAGAGCCATAGCTCCATTCGGCATGCGATTTGCACCTTCAAAGTGCAAGATGATGTTACAAGACTGGACGTCAATGATTCCGAGCTTGATGCTCGATGGGGAGGTGCTGTCAGTTGTCGACCACTTCGCCTACCTCAGAAGCAGCGTGACGACGGATGGGAGCACTGTAGTAGAGGTGAGCACGCGCATGTCCAAGGCTCGAGCGGCGTACGCTGGACCAAAGCACTTGTGGCGACAACCTGATATTTAACTGAAGTTGAAAGGTCGTGTATACTGTGCTGCAGTGCGTTCAGTTTTGTTGCATGGTTGCAAAACTCGGAGTCTGCGTGCTGAAGATATTCGTCTTCTTGAGGTTTTTGACCATCGATGTTCACGTAGTATCGCTAGAATTGGGTGGAATAGCCGAGTAAGCAACGATGAGGTCAGAAATCGAGTATTGGGTACTAATTCAGAGAACGTTCTGTCACAGCGTATCCAGCTTAGTAGACTTTGTTGGTTGGGACGTGTTACGCATGGCAAACACACGTCTACCGTGTCCTATTCTCCGCCCCTCCTAGGGAGTGGAAGAGACCACGAGGAGGTCAACAGATGACGTGGCAGCGATGAACGAGAAAATGTACAGCAGACTTAGGGAAAGTAGGTGCTTCACATCTTCGTGGTTGGGGTCCAAAAGATCCGTCTACCAGTCGGCTAGAGACACTGAAGGATATGGCTGCAAACCCTGAGCAGTGGCGATCGTGTTGTCACTTTCTGTCGAATCAGAATGACTGATCGATGTGCGTTTGTACAGTTAGACTGCGTATTCCGCATGTTGGCTAATAGGGCGTTTTTTCGTTTCCCACCCCTGTAGATCCACTTCCTATCCACTTTGTGTAACCATTCCTTCTTATTCATCGTGCAAGATGGTGAGAAAGGCAGTGGTCAGTGGGGATTGCCCTACTGTTTAACGCCGTACGATGATGATGATGATGCAATGGGCAGCACGGTTCTCATTAGCTTGCGCGACGACCGTTGCAGTATGGAATTCTTTGTATTCGTGCAGTTCATGAGAGATGTTGAACAGTTACTGCTGGGGGGTTCAGCCGCTAAGTAGGAAAACGATTAGGATTCTCAACCAAAGCCGTTATTTCTAACGAGAACCCGTCGGCAGGACAGCGGGAGGTAACTCGGTGGAAGCCCATCTGCTTGGATCAATTATCCTTTCACTGATTTTACCGACCGAATTGTCAGCTCAAATGGACCCTCAACCTGGAGGACCAGGAGACTGCTTTTTCAGTTCTCTACCCATTGACCTCCCAGGTATGGCTGAATCTTCGGCCTGAGGGAAACCACTCTGCATAGCTCGTTGGGTCGTTGAGATGCACAAGCCGTCACATCACGTTAAGTGGCCGTCTCGATCGATGCCAAAATTCGTGTCACGGCTCGATCGAAGGTTTTAAAACTTGATGACCCTCGTCCAGGCTCTTCTTCCCGGGATGAGGTTCTTCCAGCATCTTAGCAGGTTCGCCAAAACTGTAGTAACCAGGAAAATGAATGACACGACAGATGAACTCACGTTACATAGTGTGACCGATGGGATGGGGAAATATGTGACACAGTGGTACAAAGCATAGACAGTTCGAAATGGATAGCAATCTTAGTGTCACGCGTAACAAGCTTCGGTATCCACCGGATACGAAGAGTAATATCACACACATGACACGCTCGAATTCGAGCGTAGACGTTACACAACAGAGGGCAGTTTCATCGGCTAACGTGTTTTAGCGAGTGAATATTTGTCACGTCACGATGCATACAATACAATAAAAAAATGTCTAGGGTTCCTTTGAACAACACTGACAGTCAATCAGGGTCAGATGAGTTTGCACCTCGAAGGTCATTCGCGGAAAGTCAAGGATCGAACTACCGCAAATGAAACGGTAATATCAGCTGAAATAGACATTTTGTGATGAGAAAAATTACGTATAAAAGAACGTGAAATAAATTCTGTTGGGTGTAACCAGAGGCAAAGAATATTACAAAATATTGTTTATATCATCAAATTTACACTGTTATTGTAATACACGTGGGGTTCGGAGGTCTGAAAATAGACGCACAGATCAGCACAAATGGTCACAGCACGAGGTCAGTCACAACAGAAGGCGAAGCTCGGAAAACAATGGACTTGTATTGGCACAAGGCGACGCCTTAACTGGTACAGCTCGAAACCGGAAGTGGGTCATACGGGGGTGTCCATGGGGGTTTTTTATACAGTTTCGGGGTCGGGGTCAAGGTCACTGTTCGGGGGGAGAGGGAGGTGAGATGCCTGCCGCACTGTATGGCTCCGCCTCGTGGTTCACGACGGCATCTGGAAGATAAAAGGAAAGGAAACAGGATTATGTACAATCAGAAATGCACTACACCAGCCCCCTCTCGTGAAAGAGCTGTCCTCAGCCCTTCTGTATGCACTTCAACCTCCTCAGCAACCGATGGAATGCTAGGAGGCCTGCTGCTAACTATTCCATCGTTGTGTGTCGCGGGTTTCAGCCGGTTGTAGTGTACAATTTGGCTCTGGGTTTCTGGGTTTTCGCCGACGCGAGCAACACGGCACGTCGTGGGGCTCAAGGTCTCGATTACAATGAATGGTCCGGTCCAATCGTACTTAAACTTGGAAGGTATTCCCGGGACCTGTGTCATCGACTTCATCCAGACCTCTTCACCCGGCTGTACCGGTGTTCCGTGAGCTTTGCGGTGGTAGAACTCTTTTTGGTGGCGTTGTGATGTCCTCAAATGTGTACGTGCAAGACGATGACTGTCGCCGAGGGTTCGGCAAAGCTTAATTGCATAGTCCGTTGAGGTCCGTATGTCATCGGCTAGCCGTGGCACCGTAAGATCGATGGGTAACCGCAATTCCCGTCCGGTGATCATGAAATGTGGCGATTGCCCTGTTGAAGTCTGCACTGATGCCCTGTATGCGAGCAAACATGTGGGTAGCGCACTATCCCAGTGTCGAGTGGTATGTCCCTCTATGGAGGCTTTCAGCAAGTTTTTTGAGGTTCGGTTTGTTCGTTCTACAAGTCCGTTCCCTTGGGCGTTGTACGGTGTCGTGCGAGTTTTCTTTATTCCCAGTAACTGACACATGTCGGCCAATAACATACTTTCGAAGTTGGAGCCCTGGTCCGTGTGAATGGATAGTGGTGCCCCCCAAAGTGCGATCCAGATATTAAAGATTGTCTGGGCTATGGTAAAGGAATCAGTGCGTGGTATAGGTTCTGCTTCACACCATTTCGGGAAGTAATCTACCATGACCAAAACAAAGCGATTTCCTTTATTGGACTCGGGGAAGGGACCGACAATGTCAATCCCCAACCGTTCGTTTGGGTATCCCGCCATGATGGGTGCCAAGGGTGCCCGGTTAGTGGTCCGTGGCGCCTTGAAACGCATACACAGTTGACAATTGTTGCAGAAATTCACTATATCCCTCACCTGATGTGGCCACCAAAACCTGGTGCGAACCGCTGCCAACATCTTCCGTTGTCCGGCATGTCCCAGCTCACGACGTAATTCCGCTAGCACTGTCTCGACAGCCAAATGGGGTACTACCATCCTCCTCGTATAGGTAGGCCCATATTGGAAATAGAGGATGCCATCCACGATCGTCAAGTGTTCCCATAGATTCCACAAGCACAAGGTTTCCCAACTCTGGCCAGCCATTTCTTCTCGTGTCGGTTTAGTACTGTTTTCGTTTAACCGTCTATATCTCAGCTCTAATTCCGGATCTATTGCTTGGCGTTTCCTCCAAACATCCGACGGCGCCGTCTGCAGCGTGATAGCCGCTACGTGCGTGTTGGAGCACGTGGGACACTCTCCATGTGCCCTGCAAGGTCGTCTTGATAGGGCATCCGCGTTTTGATGGCTGCGCCCCGGGCGGTGGATACATTGAAACTGGTACTCTTGTATCTTCTCCTGCCATCTGGCAACTTGACCGGCAGCATCTTTGAACGACTGCAACCAAACCAGCGCCTGGTGATCGGTTCGAACGATGAACGCTTTTCCCAGTAGGTAATGGCGGAAATGAGCCAAGAAGTATACTAAGGCCAACATCTCCTTTCGTGTTGTGCAATAGTTCCTCTCGTGTTTGTTTAAACATCGACTGCCATAAGCTATGACTCGTTCTATACCATTCTGATTCTGAGATAATACTGCACCAATCCCTGTTTCACTTGCGTCCGTGTCCAAAACGAAGGGTTCAGCTTCGGGAGAAAATACCGGTGGGGCTAGGACAGGCGAGTTGGTCAGAGCCTCTTTAAGCGCCTGAAAGGCGTTATTACATTCCTCCGTCCAACGGAATTGACTCTTTTTCTCAGTCAACCGGTGTAGTGGAGCTGCAACCGTGGCAAAGCTGCGTACAAATCGTCTGTAATATGAGGCTAGACCCATGAAACTTCTTGCCTCACCCAAATTGCTAGGGGTCGGCCATTGCTGGATCTGCTTAACTTTTTCTGGATCCGTATGAACCCCCTCGCGGCTTATTACGTGTCCCAAATACTGAACCCGTGCCCGTAGAAAATGACATTTACTCGGTTTCAGCCTCAAGCCTGCCGCCTGCAACCCTTCAAATATACACCGTAAAGTTTCGATGTGGTCTTGGAAAGTCTGACTATGAACGATAATGTCATCCAGGTGTACCAGGCATTTCGTTGGCGTAAGATCACTCAGCACTTTCTGCATCAGGCGCTGAAACGTAGCGGGGGCATTGGTTAACCCGAAAGGCATGGTTTGAAATTCATACAATCCGGACGGAATTACAAAGGCCGTTTTCTCCCGGTCCTCCCAACTAACCTCTACCTGCCAATATCCCGACCCCAGATCCAGGGTTGAAAAATACTTGGATCCTGCTACGGCCTCCAATGTTTCGTCGATACGGGGTATGGTGAAGGCGTCCTTCTTTGTAATGGCATTCAGTCGTCTATAATCCACGCACAACCTTAGGGTTCCATCTTTTTTTTACAATCACTACTGGGGAGGCCCAGGGTGAAACGGATGGACAAATGACTCGATTATCCAGCATTTCCTTGACTATGTTATCTACTTCGTCCCGATAATGTGCCGGGATTCGTCTGAATGGTTGCTTGATTTGTGCTGCGTCTCCCGTGTCGATATGATGTCTAACTACCTGCGTGCGTCCCAATTTTTTTGAAGACCAGGAAAACACATCTTGGTTGTCAGTCAGTAATTCTGTCAGCTTTTTTCGTTCTTCGCAAGATGCAATCTCCGACTCATTCCCTAACCGGTTCAATTGTTCCGGACTGGGCTGCTGAGCCTCCTTAACTGCACACACTTCGAAGTCCTTTGGCACGTGTATGTTGGCTGCAGGTCGATACGCAACCTGTTCTCCTGCAATATGCAAGATCCCGGCCGCCAAATTTATGAGACACTGATGGAGGGTTAGAAAGTCAACACCAATGATAGCGTCCCAAAGTAAATCTTTTACGACAATCGCCTGGTGGGCGACCTCCTGATGGCCTATGCGAAAGATGGGTTTGGCAACACCGAGTGTCTGGATTTCTTGATTATTGGCGGCCCACAGACTTTGCGGCACCCTCTCCCCTAGAGTTATCATGGGAGCCTCCCGAACTAGCGTGCAGCTGGACCCAGTATCTATCAAAAACGTGCCATTTACCCCGTTAATGAAGCCATCGACTGTTGGTGAGAAGTTACCAAAAACAGTGGAAACAACTGGTACAGCACTAACATGGGCAGACTTACTAATGGCTCCATTATATTCATTCCTGGCCATGCTTGTGTCCTTCCGCTCGTTGGCCTGTACCCAGCGTTCCGGTTGAAAACGTCTCCCTCGGTCCCGGCCGTATGGACCTCTCCTGGGTTGGTCACCGGGGCGGCCGCTAACGTTGGGCATGCCCTGTGGACTCTTCGGAGATATTTGGGCCCCCACTGTTGCTTCTCTTTTTGCCGCCCGTTCGACCGCCTCGGGCAGGTTTCCCGGCGGGTCAAGCGAGAACATTTCTCTAATAGCTGCTGAGCTCACGCCGTCTATGAACCGGTGTAGTATCAGCATCTCCCTCACCGAGGGGTCATACCCGACGAGGGCTTGACGAGCGATCTTTTTCAGCTCCACGGAGTACTGTCGGACACCTTCTCCCGGTTTTTGGGTGCGATACCGGAATTCGTCTCTCAGCTCGCTCATGGTTTTTTGGGGCGTCAAAATTTTCCGCAAGACTGAGAAGGTTTCCTCACTGACTCCCCCTTCTGGGATCTCTTCGTGGACCAAGGTAAACGCCTCCTGGCCCAGTAGTGACAACAATGTATACCGGCGATGACCGGGTTCACATAGTTCCAGATATGGGCGCACTCTTGCCTCCCACATGTCGAAGTTATCGCCGATATCAAATTTATCGGGTACTGGTAAGGACACGGGCGTTGGTTTATTTCCGGATTGCCCTAACCGCATCAGGGCATCGATCAAGATGTTAATCGCATTAACGGAGACATCAACTTCCGGTTTCTCGGGAGTCGTGTTGTCTGCAATTAGTCGTATCCCACCGCTGCCACCAATTTTGTAATACACGTGGGGTTCGGAGGTCTGAAAATAGACGCACAGATCAGCACAACTGGTCACAGCACGAGGTCAGTCACAACAGAAGGCGAAGCTCGGAAAACAATGGACTTGTATTGGCACAAGGCGACGCCTTAACTGGTACAGCTCGAAACCGGAAGTGGGTCATACGGGGGTGTCCATGGGGGGTGTAACACGCAAGCAGCAGTGATCTTCCGCCGGGGGGGGGGGTCAGCGTGGTTGATCTGCAAAAGCACAAGAGAAGGAAAAAAACTCCATGAGCCGAAGCTCAGTAAGTGTATCAGCGGCACCAACACTTACATTAAACGAACAACAAGATGGCGGCCTACAGCCTGGCCATTACACCGCTCCCCCTCAACGAAAGAACACTGTCCACAGTGTTACTTACTCCGCCATCACACCACAGGGGTACTCAGTTCCCTGGGACCACGCCTTGGGCAGGCCATTTTACAGGTTCACTGCCGATTACGCAGTACCTCAAAACTACACAACCAATCGGGCCTTCCGCTTTATTACTCCGTGCAGGCCAATTCAAAAGACCTCTACTGGGCCACATTAAGACCGTGTCACACTTCACAGAGCACAATTATCTGTACGGCCATTTTCAGGTCAATCACCAAGGCCTCCCATAACCTCCGGTCCCCGGTCGCGGCACCAAATTTGTAACACGCAAGCAGCAGTGATCTTCCGCCGGGGGGGGGGTGAGCGTGGTTGATCTGCAAAAGCACAAGAGAAGGAAAAAAAACTCCATGAGCCGAAGCTCAGTAAGTGTATCAGCGGCACCAACACTTACATTAAACGAACAACAAGATGGCGGCCTACAGCCTGGCCATTACAGGGGTTTTTATACAGTTTCGGGGTCGGGGTCAAGGTCACTGTTCGGGGGGAGAGGGAGGTGAGATGCCTGCCGCACTGTATGGCTCCGCCTCGTGGTTCACGACGGCATCTGGAAGATAAAAGGAAAGGAAACAGGATTATGTACAATCAGAAATGCACTACAGTATATAAGGCCTAGCGCTACAAAATGTCAGCACCCATCTCGCTCGCTAGTCACGTGAACGACCATGACCGTTGACAATTCCGATACTTTTTCCCGATTGATAAAAGACTTTTACAAAGGTCTGGATGAATTCGCAACCGATTTTCGAGAGTTCCGGCGATGCACAAGTACCAGCTTTTACAATTACAATGCCCGAACATGGAAACAGGCCAAAAAGTGTACGTATGTAAGGTTGATTAGACCTTACTTCGCGGTTTCCTTAGTAAACGCGTGCTTCGGTCCTTTGTACTGCGTGGACCACCTGCACGTTACTCTAATGTGCGGCACTGCACAAATATGTTAACCAGAACAGTATTCTCCACGACCCGTGAGAACGAGAAGGCGATTGGGAGAGATAGTGGTTATCGTGTATTTGGGAGCGTGCGTGAGAGTGTGCGCAAGAGCAACGGTCAAATGGCCACTGCGCTTGGCAGTCAGCGCTCAGTTAAACAATAAACGTGGTAAAAGTATGAACGAAGATGGCAACCGCTACAGGGGCCTCCTCCTAGAAGTCCGACGGAGTTGGGCTTCGATCGTGATGGTAAGCCGGAATTATTGGTTGTCCAGGAACTCCTCATAGCCTGTCCGTTATATTGTTGTTGACGTCGAACGACTGCTGACGAGTTTACCGGTGCCTGCACTTTCGAGGTCCGATGTGCGTAGGTCCAACTGTGTTTTGGCGCCCACGGGTCTCGAATGAATGCAAGCCGGAAAATGCCTCGTCAGGTCCATCCAAAAAGGCGTCCAGTTGCCGTCTCCAGTGCCAGGCTGACTAATCGTCCCGTTGTCCAGTGAGCGGTTGGCTCCTTGAACGTGCACGGGAGTCAGCCAGGCTACGGATGAAGCCAATGTGACTTGTTAGATCCGTCTGAGAGAGGGCAAGGTAAACTGGAACAAAATAGCGCCTGAGGGCGCCGTCGGATGTTGGACCGTAATAACAACACACAAACGATGTTCGGTGTTGTTGAAGTCGCTAGGAGACCAGAAGAAAATGAAATCATAACTACCGATTGTAATTTCACGGGTCTGTTGTTTGGTAAATCCATGGCGAACTTCCCAACTTATTGCTAACAGTCGGTTGTAAAAATCGTCACGAAATCGGCGAAGCGGACGGGATTTCGTAGTTGGCGACCGCGACGGCTACTTCGCGTTGCGGGTACGGTTGGAGAATCTGATGGACTAGCTGCCGAGTCCTCACTAGGCGTAATTGGGGGTGGTTCGAGTGGTAACTCGCTCGATGCGGGTGACTGAGCGACTTGAGTGGGTGTAAATTGGCCGAGCGGCTTGCACTCAATGACGGCAGGTTTGAGACGATCGATAGATACGGTGTCGTGTCGTCCGTTGATATCTATGACAAATGTTTTTGCCCTACGTTTTATCACCCGAAACGGGCCAGTGTATGGCGCTTGTAGTGGTGATCGAACGCCATCGACGCGAAGGAATACATGGGTAGCGGTTTCTAACGCAGTTGGGACATAACTTGTAGACTGTTGTTCACGCGGTGGACTGGCCTTGAGCACTCGCATGTGCTGAGTAAGGCGCTGAACATAGTCACCGTAGTCGAAAATCACGGTTGGTGAGGGGGCTACCAACTCCCCAGGCAGACGAAGTGTACAGCCATATACTAGTACGGCCGGTGTTGTGTGTAACTCCTCCTTAACGGTACTACGCAGGCTTAGGAGTGCTAATGGTAGTGTTTCACTCCAAAGGGGGTTACCGTTTGCTCGAAGGGCGGCTTTTAATTGCCGGTGGAAACGCTCAACCATACCATTGGCCTGAGGGTGGTAAGCTGTCGTCTTAACGTGTTGGCAACCGAGCGTAGCGAGTAGGCTGCCGAAAGCGCCGTCAAAGTGTGGACCGCGATCGGTGGTCACTATTGCCGGGCAACCGAAATGACTAACCCAACCGGTCAGAAAAGCTTTCGCGGCCTCTTCCGAGGTGGGACGAGGGATAGGGATGGCCTGCGGCCAGCGAGTAAAACGATCCACGCATGTGAGTATGTAAACGTACCCAAGCGAAGGTGGGAGTGGTCCTACGAGGTCGACGTGCACATGATGAAAACGTGTTTCAGGTTCTGGGAACCTGGCTAACGCCGCCTTAGTGTGCCTATGGGTCTTAACACGTTGACACTGCAGACAAGCACGAGCCCATTGACGGACATCTCGTTTGACATTGTGCCAAACAAAACGCTCAGTTACCAGTTTCACCGAGGCAGTCACACCCGGATGAGCCAGATTATGGAGTGTCAGGAACGTAGGATAACGGTGGGCAGCAGGAACTACTGGCCTATGGCGACCTTGCGACACTTCGCACACGATGGTATTCTGGGAAACTGGGATAGGCACTGTGGTTAAACTCAAAGAACCGTTTTGCCGAAGTCGTTCGATGTCATGGTCCATAGTTTGAGCCTGTGCCATTGCATCCAAGTCGATGTTAGGCGTTTGTGACAGATTTAGTTGATATACGCGCGATAAGGCGTCTTCGACGGGATTAAGTACCCCAGAGACGTGTCGTAAGTCCACAGTAAACTGTGAGACAAAGTCTAAGTGGCGAATCTCGCGTGGTGAGTATCGATCGGAAGCTGACTTCAGTGCGTAAACCAAAGGCTTGTGGTCTGTAAACACCGTGAACGAACGGCCTTCGAGTGCATGTCGAAAATGACGGATTCCCAAATAGATGGCTAATAACTCTCCACCAAATGTACTGTACCTTGATTCCGCGGGTTGTAGGCGCTTGAAGAAGAATGCTAAAGGTTGCCAAGAGTCATCTACGAACTGTTGCAGTACTGCTCCAACCGCTGTGTCCGAGGCATCCGTCACTACCGAAATAGGAGCCAAAGGGTCGGGGTGTGTAAGGAGTGCTGTGTTGGCGACAGCATCTTTGACCAAGGCGAACGCGGCTTGTGCCGTGTCGGGAAACACGAACTTCCGCTTACCTCCGCGCAACAGGTCGGTGAGGGGTTGCATCATTTCCGCACAGTGAGGAATAAATCGGCGGTAGAAATTCACCAGGCCGGCAAACTGACGCAACTGGCGAAAAGATTGGGGTTCAGGGTAGTCGCGAATAGCGGAAACTTTATCTGACAGAGGGCGGATACCCGAGGATGAAATAGAATGTCCTATGAAAGTGATATCAGACCGGCCTAATTCGCATTTCGCGATATTGATCGTAACGCCGTGCTGGCTAAGTCGTTCGAAAAGTGCTCGTAAGTGCGTAGCCTGCTATTGCTCTGAAGAACTTGCCACCAAAATATCATCCAGGTATAATCAACCTTACACGTATGTATATATACAGCCCAGTCCTATTGGACGTACGTCGAGCGATGGCCGGAAACGTTACCATTTAAGTATACATATACATATGTATATATATATATGTTTATACATATGTACATATACACATATACATACATATATATGTATATCTTTATACATGTGCATGTATGTATATAGAAATACATATAGATATGTACATATATGGACGTTCGTCTAGCGATGGCCGGAAAAGTTACCATTTAATTATACATATCTATATATATATATATGAATATATATATATATGTTCATAGATATGTATGTATGTATGACGGTGCAGCCTGGTAGCCCAAGTCCTAGTGTATAATATTTAAGGTACCAGACTTGTATTGTTCCTGGCGAACCTTATCTACGAAGGATCGTTTGACATTTCTTTACATTCCCCAACCTATGTAGTTCCAAAAAGGTACCCATTTTGCAATACAAATGGACATTCTGGCAGATACATAAGAAACAGTCGGTAGACCAATTTCATAATTTTTTTTGCGACCTATTATGCCTCACGGCATTAACCGTAAATTGCTATTTTTGCGGTTCCAAGGGGGTATAAATTTTGGGACAAGACGCAACATTTAGACAGATATAAGCGGAATTGGCGGCAGACTAAAACCGCCATTACCTCATTCAAATTTAGCGGGGTGATGTGTTCGGTGACCTTGCTCACCGGCGCCCGTTCAAATCCCATTGTGGTAGTTTCATTCATCGTTACCTCATTCGCGTTGCTGGATTCGTCCAAGATGTTCAGTTCAGCATAGTTAAACAACCAATAGCCCCACATTTCTGTGCTTTGGTTTTGGTTGCTACCTTTCAGCATCGTCCGGTAAAAGGCAAAAAAACAGAGACAAAGTGAAAAAGAACCAAAAGATCAAAGTAATAAGCGGAAATCACGAAGACGAAGAAACAGTTAAAATGCAACTACGCTTTAGTGCACAAACGACGTCTGCAGCTACAGTTCCCATCCAACGAATGGAGTGAGCAGAAGCATGAGAACGGGTGAATGTTGATGGTTATATTGGTTATCCTACAGAGTTGACAGATGGGGAGCCATGTTGTGCCCTGTTTACGGAGTCACGTGTTTCTAGATGGCGATGATGCCGCGTAGGCCGGCATCAGGTGAATTTAAACAAGCAGTCTGCAAACATCCAATCAATTGAAGGAACTGCAGCTAACCTAAATTCTTGATCTATCAAAGAGCCCGGTAAACGTTTGTCTGAACAGTTGCGTACCTCAGTGGATGACTGCTGAGACACTCAGATGTCCTCCAGGACTTCTGAAACGAGCCCATATGTCCCTGATGTGGGAAAAGTACTGTAAAGTACGATTCCATCTAACTACAAGTCACTTTGTGACTATAAAGAATGATTCGAGAAGATTGCCTATGTTACTGGAAGACCTGGTACCGGTTTCGGATGCTCCTGAGGAGCGGCGACCATTCCTCTAGTAGACCTAAGAACGGATGCCTATTTATAAACAAGGCGCATCTGAGCTCTAAGTTCGCAATTACATTTTGATAAGTTTGGTGTGTTCTCGAAGAGCCACTACATCAGACCCCACTAGGACGACCAAGTAGGAGGACTTCGACCTAAAACAGCGTCGTGAGTTGAGCCAAAAACCAACTGGATAGTTCCAGTCGGAAAGTGTGAAATGTCGCTGAAGGACTGGGTTGGCTCAACACCAAACCTTGTATCGGCAGGAGAAGCTCTAGCTGAAGTAGAATAATTTTGTTACTTGAGTGGTTAAATCTCACCAGGTGGGAAGATATCAGATGAAATGTCATTGTGTATGCAGAAGGCGCGTTTGGCTTTTGCCAACCTCCGTCATACATGGCGCCGGCGTGACATATTGTTGTGCATCAAGGGTCAAGTGTACAATGGGGCTGTTATGTTCTTTATTTCATACGGTTCAGAAAGATGGTCGTTAAGGGTAGAAGATAGACGAAGCCTGTCAGTGTTCGAGCATCGACCTCTCCGGAGCATTGCCCGAAAATGGTGGGAACACCATATCAGTAATGCTGAGGTTAGACGTAGGGTGTTGGGAATCAGAGGTTAGTCTGTGGATCAAGCACTGAATCTAAACAGGTTAAGTTGGTTGGGACATGTGTTACGCATACCCACTGATAAACTTTGTCCGCGTACACTGTTCCACGAGGCAGATAGTGGTTGAAGGTAGATCCAGGTGGTCAGTACATGACATGTCCAAATAGGAAGTTAGACTTCCGTTTAATAGTTGGGGGCATTGACTGATATGGCCAGGTGTCGCTGCCAGTGGCGTGCTGTGAATAGGTTTTCTACTTTTTGTGCTGTTGTTCGTTTTCCGCATATTCGAATTGTTACTCCACTTTATTTGTCAGCTATACGTACAAATGACAAGTTGATTAAAGCCTTGCTTCCAGGCGAACCTCGTATTCTGTGATTGGTGTTGAATGCACGTTGTCGATTCACTACATGGCATTGTAGCGGCTCTTCGCAGACACCAAAATTATTAAAATGCAATTACGAGCTTGGACCTCAGAAGCACCTTGTTTATAAATAGGCATCTGTTCTCACTGTCTACATGCGTCAAAAAGTTGGTATTCCTGTTTGTTCTGCAGCCCGATTGTCGTTCAGTCCCAGTTACCTACATACAGACACGCAAGTTTTCCTGCGTACGTCAAATCGTCGCCCATTGACTTCAGCGTATTTCGGCCCTCACAAAGTCATCTGGCGTTCAGCGAATACACTCGTCATCGATTTCAGTGACCGTAAGGAAACCACCAGCATCCACTGTCTCAATCCAGCATTCGTCGACCCAGGACCCTAGGCCACGGCGACTCCCGCCGATGGCCAAAGCACGGACGTTCACCAAACTCCAACAGCCTCCAGCTGCAACATTCGCGGGTCTCAAGTCGATCTCTCATTACGCTCCACCAGATCTGGTAGGCACGTTCGTTTCCCTGCTGGCCTTGTTGATGTTATTGTGCTCTCCTAAATGTTTCAGGGTTTTTTTGTTGTACACTCTCCCCAATTTTTCCAACCTCTTTCAGAGTCAGTCGTTCTGCATGGAAAGGATCTGGTATATTATCAGCAATGGACTTGCGTCAGTAAATGGATATTACCATTTTTCCTTCCTTTTTTGTTTTTGCTGTTCATGTGCCTGTACATAAATTCGGTACGTCCCTGTCCCCAGTTAAGGTTTCTAGATAGAGTGCGCGGGGAGAGGACACTCTACACGATTGCTCAGCCATCTAAGAAGGCTTCCAACTTACCTGAACCTTTACTCACAACAATATCGTCCGCGTGTTCCAAGTCAGACAGTTCACTTTCCGAGCCAACATCGATGCCGCTATTCTCACACGAGGATAGGGCTATCTCAAGAATCAATTCAATTACAAAATCGAAGAGGAAGGACGAAAGAGGGTAACCCTGACGAACACCATTTCCGTGGTGAACTCGGTTAAAAGATCGCCGTAAGCAACTCGGCTGAAGCTATTCACATACAAACATTGGAAAAGGGAAATGAATGCCTCTGACACACCCTTCAAAGACAGGCAGCGCCAGAGAACTGTGCGGTTGATCAAGAAGGACGGAAATCGTGGGCTTACGGAACATGTCTGTACTCTAGGATTCGTCCAGGAGAAGAGGTGTGGTCGATACAACCACGACCTGGTCTGACACTGACTTGATTCTCACGCGTACACATTTCACGTGCGCTGGATAATCAGTGGAGAATAAGACCGGTGAGCAGTTTGGATGCGATGGTTGCCGAGCTAATTTCTCCTGGGTTTTCACAAGAGGACCGGTCTCCTTTCTTGTAAATCGGCAAAGTCATCGATTCACACCATTCCATGGGAATCTGCTCACTATCTCAAATTACCCGGAAGAGTTTTGTTAACTCCGAAACTGAAGCTTCACCCTTATCCTTGAAAAAAGATAAAGATAACCCATCCGGTCCAGCGGCTTTGTATCTTTTCAAGTAACCCATCTCCCATATAACCTCGATTTCTGATGAAGGAGTGACATATAAATGCATCGGTTCTCTTGCAGGTATATACGGAAGGTCCACTGTTGAAGTGGACCAAATGAACTGTTCCCTAAATTGCTCCGCCCAACGTTCCAAATGACGTCCCTGGGAAAGGCGACACATTCTTCTGTGAAAACCACAGGGGAACAAGTCTGGTTAGCACCTCATCCAAATTGCTTGCTGGTATTATTCTCCACCGCTTATCTAACGCTCAAGAACAGTGCTCATGCGAGAATCAAGCTGGGTTTAGACCTGGTCGAGGTTGTATTGATTACATCCTCGCTCTTCGATAAACTTTAGAATATAGACACACATTCCGTAGGCCCACTATCTCCGCTTTTCTTGATCTTGAAGTGGCCTTCGACTCAGTTGACCGCACAGTTCTCTGACGCTGCCTTTTGTTGAAGGGTGTACTATAGAAATTCATTTCCATCGTAAAACCCCTTTACAATAATAGCCGAAGCCGAGTTCGGGCTTACTGTGATCTTTCACCCGAGTTCCTTGAGAGAAGTAGTGTCTGTCAGGGTTGCTTCTCTTTTCTTTTCCCTTTAACTTTGTAATTGATGTGGTCCTAGGGACTGCACTTTTGTCGGGTGAGGATAGCGGCATTGAACGTTCCCCGGGGGGAAAGGTACCGGACCTTGAGTATGCCGACGACATAGTTCTTCTAGGTGAAGATCCAGGTAAGTTGCAAGCGTTTCTAGACAGCTTGGTGGATTGCGTAGCAATGTTCGGTATGCGTTTTGCACCTTCAAAGTGCAAGCGCTGCTGCAGGACTGGGTCGGTCCAACACCAAACCTTTCGGTGTATGGGGAGACTATAAACACAGTAGACAACTTCGGTTGTCTGGGGAGCTGCGTCTCACCCGGAGGTCGGATATCGGATCAAGTGTTTCTATCTATACAGAAGGCTCGTTTGGCATTTGCCAACCCGAGTCATTTGTGGCGTCGACATGACATCCGCGCACCTACCAAAGGCCGAGTGTACGCTGCAGAAGTCAGGTCCGTGCTTCTGTACGGTTCGGAGACATGACCACTGCGGGTGGAGGACATACGAAGACTGTCGGTATTTGGACACGGATATCTTCATAGTATTGCCCGAATCTGGTGGGGACACTGTGTGAGCAATGCTGAGGTTCGGCGAAAAGTCTCAGGTTCAAGGACCAGATCATTAGGTGAAACACCTAAGCTCGACAGGCTGAGACGGCTGGAACATGTGTTACGCATGTCCCCTGATAGGATTCCTGGGCGTGCTGTTTGCTGAGGCTGGTACCAGCTTGAAGAGGAGTGACAAAGAAGAAAGGTATGAAAAGCCCAAATAGCTGACTTGATCATGTAGGGCGTATCAAACTTCGTGGGTGGGGTCCAAGAGACCCTCACACTCAATAGTTAGATACGTTGAGGGATGCGGATAGATGCCCCGATATGTGGCGCTCTCGCATCCGCAAACTTTTGTTATTGACTTCATTCCATTAATTTAGTTCTCCTCTTACTCCTTTCATACTCTTTCTCCCTTGATTATTTCCTTTCGAGATTGCCGCCAAGAAACGGTAACCAAAAGCCACTGCACCCAGTGCATGTATAATGGTTGTCTGGACAGAACAGAATAGAACAGATAACTCTGTAGACAGCTCTGCTTGAAAAGCAGATCATCGGTTACCGTCTAGAAGCAACTACGCGGAACGGGTGGCTTTTATGGCGGTGCAACCACGGACTAGACGTGAACAGAAGTGAGCACGCACCAAGGCGTGTTCTGGGTCCACAGGCGCAGACCAAAATGAACAACAACGTTCAATTGATCCACGCTAGCGATGACCAATGACAATATGGTGAATCTGACTCCAACGTCATGAAGACGTAGGACGCCATGTCAGGTTATGCCACTCCTTATGACAGAAGTTTGTATTCGCCAGAAAAAGTCGGGTCGGAGCACAGATGGATGGGACGACCGCCGTTATCCGTACGGAAGGCCAGGATAGTAAACGGTCTTCCGATGCCTTGCGGAATCTTCCGAACAGTCTACATTGAAATCCCAAGGAATGACCACCACATCTGTTGAACGCACGCTTCGAAGCAGCTGAGGCAAATCGTGGTAGAATTCGTCCTTGGTCTCAGAGGAACTGCAGTCAGTGGGCGCATACGCAGAGACGACGAACTAGTATCGGCGCTTCAATTTGTTGCAGTTGGCACGCACAGAACCGTCCAACCAAACTGCACACAAACGACTACTGACTGGAACCTAGTCCAGCGGTGCATACTCAGCTCTCCCGCTCAAAGCAAGTTCAACGCCAGCTAGACCACGAACACTAGAAACCGGATTATCCGACGCGCGAACAGTGTAGCGAGAAACTGAGGTTGTACCTGGGGTGCGAAGTGTGATCACAGAAGTAGGGTCTTGTATTAGCGTTTCAGAGACAAAGCATACATCTATATTGAAAGTGTCAAGAGTTCTAGTTAAGGCAGTCAGTTGCCCTATCTGATATAGCGAGTGGGCGTTAAAGGCAGCCAAGTAAAGTGAACATTTCGGCTTAAGGAGTACATTTCCTCTATCCCTAACTCCTGACCTACCGTTGTCTTCGAAACCTTAGTTATTCTTGGCTTTTTGTGTCGACCCTCGATTAAGGAGTGGAAAATTGGTAGCCCTTTTACAGAAAAGATGCTAGAGGTGTTTTGGCACATCATACTTCGCGGCTACCCAAACCGCAGATGGGGTTTTTCTTTGGAACCCTAACTGGAACCTTTGACTGAAAAGTCTCACCCACAAGCCAGTGGAGCCTTGACTCGCCACGGGAACGTGACCAAATAACCCGAGGAACGAAGCCAAGCAACCACAGGAGACACAGAATACAATCGCGGACACGAATCCTCGCAGGATTAACGACACATCTAACCACCCGTACCGAATACCCTGGACCCGTAAACGCACAACGTTCAGTTCAGTACAGTTCAGTTCAGTTCAGTTCAGTTCAGTTTGCACAGGACAGGTAATGGCCACGGCCAATCCAGCGTCCAGAATTCCTTCGATGGTATGCACACCAGTTATGCACCCACCACTGCCGAGTGTATTTCGTCGAACCCAAGATAAAATATTAGGGAAACGGAAAACCTCATCGCACATCAACTGCGAGAGACATTATGCATCGTGAGCGTTCACCGAGACAGTATGCAATGAGGGAAAAAGTCTGTTAAAACATACTCCAGAATGACCACAGTGCTACCCGTCATCCATCTAGTTGATATACTCAAGGCTCACTACAGGGAAAGATCTCAGCCATTTCATCAGCAGAGTCACCCAGGTTAGCTGAATTTAGCTGAAAGCCAATAAACGCATAGACTTGGTCAAAATTGGTCCTTTTGAAGGATCTCAAAGTTTTGATTTCTTAGGGCAGAGGAGGCTATTTCGCGACATAATCGAACCCGCTGAGGATGTGATCACTTTTGCCGATAGGCGGCAAGTAGTGCACCACGTCTTACACACGATTCCTTCTGGTGGTTACCGTTCTTCCGATGATCCAGCCGAACTTGTAGGCGTAAATTGACGAGGTTTTCTGAGAAAATTCTGCTGTTCCTCCTCAGTACTTGTCTTGTTGTCACAACTTCACCCGCACGCAGCAGCACCCCACGGTGTAGCGCAGTCCCTTCAGTTGTCTTGAAGCCTTGAAATACTATTACATGGGTTCGAGGCTTTAAGCCCAATTGTCCCGGTTCTTGAGGAAATGTTTGGTCTGTCGGATTCGCCGAGCTGAAACGAGAGTAAAAAGAAGCGGGGGGGGGGCGCGGGTGGCAGCGAAAACAAGATACATATAACCTCATTCAGTGTCACACTGTGGACAGTGCCTTAAGCTGAGTGGGGGTGCGGCATTCATGAACAAATATGCGATAAAAGACAACTATTTTGTTTGTTTTTTTGACAAAGGGAATTATTGGAAGAGACCCAGGTAGATGTCTAGCTTTTTCTTGAAGATAGTTTTGTCCTGCGACAGAACAATATCTTCCGGAAGTGCATTCCACATGGTAATAACCCTATAGCTAAAAAAGTTAATCCTTAGTGAAGTGCGTGGCCTCGGTTTGAAAACTTTCCTGCTGTGACCACGGAGAGAGGAGGCTGGACAGACGGAGAAGAAGTAATCGCTTTGACCTGATTCAAAATGGTGGAACATCAAAAACAGATCACCTCTTACGCGTCTTACGTCAAGGGGATAGAGGTTGAGGAGTGAGAGGCGGACGGGATAATGTAGATGGGATAGACCACTTACTGCCTTGGTGGAGGCCCGCTGAACCCTTTCTAGGATCTCACGGTCTCGGACAAGACCAGAGTGCACTATCTGACTACCGTACTCCAGCAGAGGTCGGATATAAGTGCCGAAAATTATGGGGAAATCATCCTTAAATATGCGCGGGAAGGACCTTCGAATCATGTTTAGAACTCGAAAGGCAGACTTGCTCGCAAGTTCGTGATGATGAGAGAAGGATAGGTTACAATCTAACCAGAAACCGAGCACCTTGTGTCGGTCAACCCTTGGCAGAGTGGCTGCTCCATTAATGGAAAACGTGTGACCAGTCTCTCTGCCGAAAGACATGCTCACGCATTTGTCATCATTAACTGGGAGGTTCCAATCCTCGGACCAGCGTTTTGTTTCATAAACTGCAATTTGCAGGTCTTTAACGCTTGAACTCCAGAGGGTTACATCGTCTACGTGCAGGGCAATGTTCGCAGGACGGGCTGTCGGAAGATCGTTTATATAGATCAAGAAAAGAAGAGGACCTAAGACCGACCCTTAGGAGACCCCAGTTTTTACTGGGGAGGATTGAGACCAAATATTCCCGACTTTAACCACAAAGGTGCGGTCGATAAGGAAGCTACGTAGGATGGCCAACATGGAGCCTGTGATCCCGTATGTCTGCAGCTTATAAAGAAGAGGGGCGTGGGGGACCTTATCGAAGGCCTTGGCAAAATCAATGAATACAGCGTGTGAGAGCTGGCCATCATCATAGGCTTTCGTTAGACTATCCATGACAGTAAGCATATTGGTGATGCATGATCTGCCAGGAAGAAACCCATGTTCGGACGGGGAGAGGATCTTATTTCTATGAAGATGGGAAAGAACCTCACTCCTAAGAATTCCCTCAAAATTTTTGCTGGGGATGCTAGTGAGGCTTATGGGTCTGTAACTAGAAGCAAAGTGTCTACTACCCTTTTTATAGATGAGTGCGATCACTGCTTTTTTCCAGCTACGGGGGAAAACTACATCGTCAACACATCGCTGAAAAAGAGAGGCATAAGGAGCAGCTAATGTATTCGCGGCTTCCTTGAGAATACGGGGGTGGATTAGGTCAGGACCCATAGAACGATATTGGTTGAGCCGTCGGAAACCTTGAGAGACTGCACCAATGGCAATAGTAACGCGGTTAAGGCTAGTGGTCAGAGATAACGGGTGCATGATAGGGTGGGATGATATGGGTATGGAGCTGAAAATTGTACGAAATAGGAGCTGAATGTCTCGGCTACTTGGCTAGGGGAAGTGATTGGAGATCCGGCACTATCTTTGAGAGCTAATGGCGTCGGAGCTGTACCCCTAAGACGGCGCATGTACTGAAAGAAAAATGCCTTAATGGTCCGTGCTCGATCAAGTACAGATCGTTGGACTGCGTTCTGATAGGACCTAATCTTGTCTTTGCATATGTTCAGTATGATCCTGAAGTCTTCTGCACCACAGGCAAGGCCTGTGGCTTTATATCTAGCAAAGAGGCGTGCGCGTTCGTCTAGAATGCGCCTAGTGGGGCGAGGGAGGGGTCGCTTAGCGGTCTGTGGGCGACAAATTCTGGGGACAAATAGCCTATCAGCTAAGGGGATTAACTCTCTGAGATTCACTGCCATTTAATCCGCAGAGTTACCTGGGTTAGTTGAATTTAGCTGGGAGCGAAAAATGCACAGACGTGGTCAAAATTGGTCCCTTTGAAGGATCTCAAAATTTCGGTTTCTGAGGGAAGAGGGGGCCCTTTCACGATATAATCAAATCCAATGAGAATGTGATCACTTTTGCCAAGGGGCGGCAGGTAATGCACTACTTCCATTAGGAACCGATCATTGGTGATGACCAGGTCTAGTAGGGACGGGGCGTGGTCTGTGCGATATCTAGTCGGATCTCTTACGTTCTGCACCCATGAGTTTTTCAGTACGAGATCAAGAAGGGGTTTTCCGAAAGTGATATCCGGAGCATCAGCTCCTTGTCAGTTTTGTGCTGGGAGAGTTGAAGTCACCAGTGACTAACAGATGAGTGAAGTCTGTGTAGCTTTTCAGGGAGCCTAATAAGTCTGATACCTAGGCTATCAGTTGAATTGCATGCGGGAGGACGGCAGACAACACCAAGCAATAGGGTGTCTGTCCTAGAGAGGCTAAACACAGCCCACAAACAATCAATACATTAAAAGGTAGGGGTTGTCAGTAAAGTGGGGGGAGGGATCGAATTATCGTAGTATATGATGACCCCGCCGGCACGACCTCTACTGGAGTCCTGACTTACTGCGAAGTATCCCGGAATGGATATTTCGGCATCAAGTATGTCAGGAGTGAGCCAGGTTTCTGTGAGGGCTATGATCTGAGGCTCCTTATCCACTGCAATCTGCCGAAGCTCCATGAACTTATTCAACAAACTCGGGCAAATGCTGCGGAACACTTGAGCACATGCTCGGGAGTTGTTGCAGAATCGCCAGGGGCAACTGGTTTTGGGGTTGAGGAGTGGGAAAAAAGGGGATTTGGGGATGGAAAGGAGGTCCTGGGAGAGTCGGGAGCTGAAGATATTAGGGGGCTAGAGGGTAAGCAGGCTGCTGGGGGGAACGGTAGGTTTTGATGTCTAGTAACCGGTCTACATCCTTCGGTCTCCGAAAAGGGTGGGCTGCTTTTTGTGAATTGCCCTTCTGCGCACTGCGTGATGCCCTGTTGTGAGTTTTCTTGTTGGTGAGCTTGGTTTTCATGACAGCATCAGATATATTTTCTGGTGCGTTAACCTCCTCACTGCTTCTTTCAGTGAAAACAGGTTGCAGGTTCATGTCTGGGCTCAAGGATGAGTGAGTCTCGTCCGCTGAAACAGTCTTATTGGCTATGTTTGGGCCTGGGATACTTTTCGTAGGCGACAGGTGCTTAGTGGCACTAGGCCTACTACTGGGAGTACTTTCGGCGACGGGAAATGGTGTCAGTAGGGAAGCGAGGGATGGTGGGCATGCAGCTCGGTCCTCAAGGCGAGTTACCTGGACAACTGGCAGCACTCTGAGCTTAGGATCGGCTTTTTGTGGAATTTCTGGCTTAGCCTTCTCAATGTGGAGCCTCAAATGAAGTGGCTTATCAGTGGATACGCCATTGAGCCCTTTAATTTCCTCCTTGAGCCCTGCGGCCGAAGAAACAGCTCGTTTGGCTGCATCTGTGGAGCCCATTTCAATGAGAATACCGTGAACCCGATTGGTGCGTTTGGTAACCAACCAAGTGGACCGACCTTTAAGTGGGAAAGGGAGCTTAGGGCGATTAAACACCTGGGCGTAGGTGTCATGAGGTTAGTCCGAACTGAGGAAGCGACCCCAAAGAATGACTCGCTTGGAGCAATTCTCGGTGCCTTGTAAAATCTTGACGGCGTCAAGAATTTGCTGCTTAGAAACTCTAAACACCTGGTCGGCTGCCTGGGACACCGGGAGGGATTCGGTTACCAAACTCCTCAGGCTGGTCAGCTCATCCTTAAGGGTGCAGACGGTGGCCCTTAGCTCGGCTATCTCTGCAGCCTCACTTTAGACTGCACATTTTGGTGCATCCGTTTCCAGCGCATTATGAAGGACCGTTTCGTCCGGATTGAGGAGTGAGGCATTGGCCACAGAGGGGGAATCACACTGCCTCGTGGGGAAGGTAGCCTCATCTGAGCAAGCGGTTATATCAATGGTGAGAGGCACTGACGTTACTCAGGATCCAGTCAGCACAGATAAAGATAAACTTAAATGGAGGGGGACGAGATGTGTGTTCTAAAAAATTCAAAAACAGCTTCACTCACCGAGGGAGACGATCGCACCGCTGGTGTACTGCAGTTCAGTTCAGTTTGCACAGGACAGGTAATGACCACGGCCAATCGAGCGTCCAGAATTCCTTCGATGGTAGGCACACCAGTTATCCACCTACTACTGCCGAGTGTATTTCGTCGAACCCGAGATAAAATATTAGGGAAACGGAAAACCTCATCGCACATCAACTGCGAGAGACATTATGCACCGTGAGCGTTCACTGAGACTGTATGCAATGAGGGAAAAATTCTATTAAAACACTCCAGAAGGACCACAGTGCAACCCGTCATCCATCTAGTTCATATACTCACGGTTCACTACGAGGAAAGATATCGTACCACTTGCGATCTAGAGACCTTTGAAGAATTGGACGGTCTGCAGATCTACCATTTCACCGGGCAGACCGTTCCAACTGTTGAAGACCCTGTTGCTGAAGAAGTGCGATCTAGCCATCGACCTAGCTCGGGCTTTTATCAACTTCTTTTCATGTCCCCTTGTTCTGGAGTCTACGGCCAATTGGAATAGACTATCTGGCCTAAGGCCAGAAAAGCCATTCATTACCTTGAACGTTTCTATGAGATCTCATCGACTTCTCCTCCTTTCCAACGAGAAAAGATCCAGGTCACAGAGTCTCTGCTCGTGAGTCCTACCCCTCTGCCCTTCAACCATTCGCGTGGCGAGACGTTGGACTTTCTCTAGGCAGGCGGCATCCTTTTTGTAGAAGGGTGACCAAGCCTGCACGCTACCTTCTAAGTGAGGTCGTACTATAGCCATGTAAATAGGTACGAATACCTCCGGCTTCCGGCAAGACAAAGCTGATCGCAGCCTAAAGAGCTCCCCACGAGCCTTATGCGCAGCAGCGTTGCACTGCTCCGACCATTTGAAGTCACTGTTCATGATGACCCCAAGGTCTTTAACCCCACTAACTACCTCTATGTTGGACAGCCCTTGACCATGAACGACACTTAGGCTCTCTTTTGACATTGACAGCAAATGGCTTGTTTGAGCGTTCAGGGGTAAGTCCCATTTGTATGCCCAGTCCATGCCGGTACCTATATCCCTGCCCAAGTCCGCCCTACTCTCAGATCAAACAATCTTCACATCATCCGCAAAAATAAAGCTGGGCGATTGAAGAGTGGATGCCAGGTCATTAATAAACAACAAGAGTAGGACCGGGCCTAGGACGGATCCCTGAGTTATACCACAGGTGACGTTCACCAAACTGGAGCACCTGTCCCACACTTTGACGTAAAACTTCCTGTGGGAGAGGAAGTCCTCCAGCCACCTAAATACTGGCCTACCTATGCCGATGGTCTCCATCTTGCATAGCAAAAGACGATGATTAGCGGAGTCGAACGCCTCGCTGAAGTCGAGGTAGCATGCCCCAACTTGCTTACCCTCGTCCAGTCGTCCAGTTACTTTGTCTAAGAATCACAAGAGATTGGTCAGTTATGATCTATTTTTCAGGAATCCATGCTTCGCCGGACTTAACATGGAATTCCCTCGGTTGGCCCACAACTCAGGTCAGATCAGGTCCCAGCACTTGAGGCTTGGGCCAATAGATCAGTCCAGATTATCGCACCATCCAAAGTCATTTGATTCTCATCGGGTTACGATCTCTGTGTTTCCTTTTTGCTACATTCTTATTTCTGATACGTTGAGTAACAAAGATAGGACTCAGTTCGCTGTCAAGAGGGCAGCAACCTCACCGTCGCGAGCTGGGTCCCCGCCCAGATCTATCCCCAACCAAGAGGATCATTCGCATTGCAGCTTTTGGCACAAAAGCTATTGTGGGAAGGTCATACGCGAGTGGAGAAAACGGGGGGCCTTGAAGGGGAGTAGGGTGCAACCATGGGAGTGGGGCGTACATGCTGGAGTGGAGAGAGAAGGGTATAAAGTAAACGGTAGATAAAAAGATAATAAGGGCACAGCGGCCAAATTTCCAGTGTATATTAGATTAGTTGTCCTCAGGCAACGCCGCCGACCAACAACTCTCCAAACGAGATTTAAGCTGAATCACCGCATCTGCATCCACCGCCACAGTCCTCTGGCATTTACACGCATTTATAGTTTCCACGATCGTTCTGAGAAAATGACCGTTTTCCGGACATCCTTTTGGGTCTACTTTCTCTACGATCTTTTCTGACGTTTCACATCGACCTCATTGTGTTGTCTGGTTGCGTACGTTTTACTGGACCGACTTTTCCGAGATTTCCATCGAACTCGTTTTGAGTCACCTTCACTTTCGATCCTTCGACGATTGTAGATGCTCGCGGTTCGCTTTCTGCTCAGCCGTTGCGTTCATTTCCGGTCGGTGTATCACTCGTATCGGTACTGTTTCGGTGCCACTTTATATAGAGTACACCTTTGCATCTGGTAACCGACTTGCGTCTTCTCTACTTGTTCGGTAGAGGGGATAACGTTGGTATTTCGCTGTCGAACCGGATAGAAGACACGTTCACTTTTCTCTTACGAACTTCTATAATTTATCAACTCAACACAGTCATATCTGAGGATAAGATGCAGTCCGACACAGACATAGATTTATCTTCTGTTGCTTTCGAACCGGTGCTGTTTATCCTACTCGGCTCTGAGGTTTGTTTGGCAGAATTAGGGCTGCAGTTTGAGGCTCTAAGGATTATCGGCCAGAGCCAACGATTTTCCTATGCCTTAGAGGCAGTCCCGGGCGATGTTACCTCCTCTGTGAGGGATTTGGTTTCAACTCCTCCCCAAGAGCAGCCATTACGATCGGCCTAAGGAAGCTATACTGCTGCATTTCCTTCATTCTCGGGGGAGCTCTTACCTCAGCTACTTGCCCGGCACCCCATAGTGGACACGAAACCCAGCAGCCACCTAGCTCACCTCCGGTCCCTGGCAGGACCCATCGGTAAGGATTCAGAGACAGTTGACGAATTGTGGTTTGACTCCTTACACTTCCATTTTCAGATTACCATAACTGCCCTCCTCGAGGACTCGTCCTTGGAACGAGCAGCCGCCGTAGCTGGCAAGATTTTCGTAAGCTTCGGCAGTGGGGCCAATCCCCTCATCGCGACGACTTCGCGCAATCCTCTGGGTGTTGATCTGGGTGAATGGCCGGAGAGGACTCGGCACTCTCGATCCATCCAGCGTCGACCGTCTTTCAAAGAAAGATTTAAGATTTCTATCCCTCGCAGCAGCTCACTTAAGCAGCGGCATGAACGGGCGCCCTCCACTGCCCACATCCTCCCCGACTATGCCTCACCTGTCCCTTCCAAACCAGACCAACTTCCGGCGGTTTTTGTTGGTTCCATCACTTTTCTGGACCAGCTGCCTGTGGGTGCAGACAGCCGTGTTCATACGCGGCGGGAAAAGCCACTGCCGGCGTGTAAAAGCGGTCGTACTCGACCGGCAGTCAGTCTCAGGTTGGCCGTTTGTTTTACGTGCATGATTCATGCACTAACTCTGGGTTCCCGGTTGATAATGGGGCTCAAGTTTCTGCCCTGCCGGTCGGTAAAGACAAGCCACGAGCTTCTTTGCTTCGGCTATATGTTGCGACCGGCTCCTTCATTACCACCTACGGCACCAGAAAGCTTGAGGTCAGCCTGGAACTACGACGACGTCATCTGTGGACATTCATCCTTACGGACGCTCCCACAGGCATACTGGGAATGGATTTTCTGTAGCACTACGGATTACTTGTTGATTCACGTAGGCTGAAGCTTATCGATCCCTTGTCGGACACTAAATTTACGGGTCTCGCAGCTCGACCAGAAGCACACCGAGGCACAGGTTTCTTTTCTAGCGTTTCTCCTGATTTTCAGTCTTTATTTATTAAATTCCCCTTTCTGACTGAACCATTTGAAGAGATAGATACGGTGGCCGTTGGTGTGGCACATCGCATTGTCACTAACGGACCACTAGTCACGGCACGACCTCGCCGGCTGGCACTGGTCAAACTAGCTTTCGCCAAAAGTGAGCTTGAAACTTTGCTTTCTGAAGGTATTGCTCATCCTTCCCATAGTCCATGGGCCTCATCTTTACACATGGTTCTTAAGGAAGACGGCATTGGCTGGCGACCATGTGGCGACTATCGCGCTCCAAACTCGATTATCCGTTACGATAGCTATCCGATAACCCACATACACGACATCACAGCATCACTTCACCGCACGACTGTACTCTCCAAAATCGATTTAGTACGAGCCTACCACCAGATCACAGTCGCCGCTGAAGATGTCGAGAAAACCACTGTCGCGACTCCTTTTGGTTTGTTTGAGTTCCTAGATATGCCATTCTCTTTGCGAAATGCTGCTCAGACATTTCGGAGTTTTATCGATAGCAATACACGAGACTCGTGATTTGTTAACGCCTACGTCGATGACTTACTAATCACATCGTCGAGCGTAGATGAACATTTCTAACATTTGACGCTACTGTTTCAACTTCAGTCCGAACCTCGAAAAGTTGTCAATTCCGATAAACATGAACTTGGCAAACCGGAACTTGTGTTCCTCGGTCACAAGATCACTCGAGAGGGTACTGAGCCCTGCGAGGATGAAGTGCGCGCTGTCCTAGGTTATGCCATACCATCTGCAATCGAGGAACTTAAGGCATCTTTGGGGTTAGTTAACTTTTATCTTCATTTTATACCCCATACTGCCGAATGCTTGCTTCCATCAACCGACCTACTTCGGGGCAGTCCACGTCAGTCGTCGCTTACGGATGCCGCACGAGTACCTTTCGCAGAGAATAAAGTGACATTAGCTCAGACCACGCCCCAAATTTACCCAGTTCCGTCCGCCACGCTAAGCATAGCGGTAGATGCATCCGACTTTGCCATCGGAGCGATCCTGCAACAGTCTGTTCCTGGGATATGGCAGCCATGAGAGTTCTACTCTCGACGCCTCAGTCCCACGGAATCCAAACATACCGCTTTCGGCCGCGAATTACTGACTGCATATAATGCCGTTGAACACCACCGGGTTGAGGAAGCTATCCTGCACAGTTCTTCGGATCATGGAGGCACTCGGACCATCACACTACGCAAAGGTGCAACCCCTAAATTCACTCCTGATGGGCGGGAGTTAAAAGAGCGGATGTAGGGTGCGGGAACCGATGGTCTCCTCGACCGCACCGGCTGTTGAAGCTGGTAGAGGTCTCCGGAGGTGCTCTGAGCCGCTTTTCAAACCGAGCAATGTGTCATAAATCAGCCCAATGCATAGTAAACGTCCTAGGCGACAACAACTGTCGATATGGTAACTCACGCCCCTCCCCCGGCTCGACGATATCGAGCCCGAAATGTCAGCAGAATGTGCAGTGGCCCTGTGGTATGAAACACAGCATACGGTTATAACAACGATGGGCTGAGGCTGTTGTTTTAGTGCGAACGTTTCTTCTAACAGTATTCAACAGTTTTCACTTTTCAGGAAACACATGCAGCTATTTTCCGCAGTGATTACAGCGCAGAATCATGAAATATCATGAATTTTGTTTGACACCTCTTGATTTAGGTCCGAGGGTGTTGTGTTGCCATATCACGCACAATTTTCACTGTTAAGTCTCGATCTAGTTCAGTGTAGTTTGCACATGACAGGTAATTACCCCCGCCATCATCAATTATTTATGTGGTAGGGCCTAATCCACTGTCTGCAGCTCGTTACTTCACCCGACCCTTTGAGGCCTTATGTGGTCATCCACTCCAAGTTTAACCCTTTGGTTGCCAGTCATCCCTAATAGTGCCGTGGACCTTTGTGGCTACGGGGCGTACAATCTTAGTACCACACTCAAGTGCAAGCTTGCAATCAATATTTTTAAAAGAGCCTTGGCCAGTCCAGCACCCAGAATTCCTTCGATGGCCTGCGCACAAGCTGCGCACCAATAGGTGCGCAGTGAATTTAGTCAAACCCCAGCTCAAACAAGAGGGAAACGCAAAACCTTCTCGTTAATCAACTTTGGGGGACTTTGTGCATCGCGAGCATCCGCGGAGACATTATTGAAAAATAGTCAACCATTATTCACCTCAGTCGTATCACAGTGTTATCCTTACACAGTCTGGTAAACATGCTCAAAGCTCACAACCAGAGATAATTTCTTTCCACTTAGGATCTAAGGCCTCCTTAAAGAACAGGAAAGTCCGCAGGTCTACCATTCCACCGTGTAGGCTGTCCCAGATATCTATCCACCAGTACTGTCTCTCCTGAGCTTTGTGGTTTGATGGACCAGCTGTTTCAGATGCTTTAGGCCCGGGTATGAAAGTAGATGCCTAACATGACTGGGCCGAATCCAAAAGCGTGCCTACCCCCATGAAATCCGGCTTTGGTCCATCTACCCAAACATTTCTCGTTCGCCCTTAAGTTTGGTGATATATCACTCTCGTTCTCGCTCCAGAACTCGATGAATACCTGAATAAGGAGACTAAAGCGAGTGGCCTTTACTGTCCATACGCAAGGAGAGTTGTGGACACGTGGACAGCTCCCTAGGCATTTACACCGGTATGCTCTACTAACCATCTAATGTTGCGTGCATGAACGATCAAAGCTGCTCTGAGTTGTCTATAAAACCCCTCAGTCAAGGCGTCAGTAGCTGGATGGTACGCCAAAACTCTCACATGTTTGCCTCCCGGTACATTCATCAAAGAAGAAAACGAAATTTGGAAATGGACTCCTTGATTTGTGGTCACACTATCAGGGCATCTAAAGGGGGCTACCCATCGCTCAATGAAGCTACTGCTATTGTTCCGGATGAGCAGTCTCGTAAAGGTATCGCCTCGGCCCACCTCGAAAAACTGCACATGCGTGTGGACGAGTAAATGAGCTTCCCTTGTGAGGTAGGGGACCTACTAGGTCGACTGCACATGATAAAAGCCCGCTTGTGGAGCAGTGAATGTGCCGAGAGGGCGTTCTGTGTTACTGTGTATTTTAGATCTCTGACATTCTAGACAGCCACATGCCCATGCCCTTTTATCCACATTTATTTTTGGCCGCACGAAACGCTCGGCCAAGGGTTTAACCAGGGCTCGTATGCCGGAGTGTGACAAGCCGTGCAGAGTGTTAAAGACGCCCTTCCTGAAAGCAAATGATGCCAGTGGACTGGAAGTATTTTACGGCATATTGCACAAGATCTCGTCCTCCGATGAAATGAGTGGCGTTGGTTCGAGTTGGAAAGAGTTGCTGCGACGAAGCCGCCTGACTTCTGGACCGTGCACTTGCGCTGGGGAAGTGGCTGCTAAGTCAGTACCCCCGGTTGGGGTCATGGGACGAAAGCAGGAAGGAGCCGCTGCTACGGGGCTAAGCTCACCCGGGAGGCTTCGTGTATCTTCTTTGAACTGGATGATGCAATCTCGGTGACGGGATTCCCTGATCTAGTACTGGTCTGTAGTCGATCACGCAGCGAAGATGATTCGTTTGCGGTCCGCGAGGAAGGTAGATTGTCTGCCTATCAGCTTGTGCGGAAAATGAAGGATAGTCAAGGAAACCGCTAAAAGTCCCCCACGGAATGTACCGCAGCTGGATTCGGCAGGTTGCAGACATTTGGAGAGGAGAGCTGTTAGTCGCCACGTGCCTTGTACCAGCCACTGTAGAACAGCACCAACAGCCAAGTCTGAAGCATCGGTTGACAGTGCTATGAAGGTTTCTGGTAGGTGATGTGAAACGGTCGTCATGTTAGTGGTAGCCTGTTCCGGCTCAACAGAAGCAGAACGAATACCTTCTGGACATTTGGACGTTTTGGTCTTACCTTGAGGTAAACCCGTGAAGGACTGAGTCAACTTGGTGAACATAGGGTTGAAAAGACCGTAGAGGTTGACTAAAGCATCGAATCGTCGAAGAGTTTTGGAGGATGGAAGTGCCGCATTTTCGGGAATAGCCTGCGCCTTATCTTTTGTGGTGGAACACCCGTGGCTGGTATCTCATGACCAAGGAAAGCAGTACTTTCCTGACCAAATGAACTTTTCGCAGCTTTGGTAATTGCCCCATGTTGAGACAGGCTTTTGGAGAGAGTTTATTAATGCACAGCATCGTCGTCGGGGGCCGATATATTCACTAGGAAGCCATCTGAGTAGGTGTAAATCCATTTGACCACGGCAAACCTCATCTGTGAATCGCCGGCTTGTTTGTGCTGCATTGGGAAGGCCGAAAGGCATTCGCAGAAACTCTAGTAGACCAAAAGTTTTGATGGCAGCTGCCCTTGGTATGCTACCAGGATTAAAGCGAATTGGGCCTCTTGCGTGAACCAAATCTATGCGAATACTTGGGCTTGTCATGGGGATTTGGATTTTTTAAAATGGCTAGGGTTAGGTTGGCTAAACCTTCTCAAGCGCGTTCGTTGGTCTCCCCTGCCACGAGTGAACCACCTATCCGTCACAAAGTGGTTCCACCGTGCGTCGCCAAGATCACCAGAGCAAAGTTACCCTAAACCCATGAGACGGAGAAGGCAATTCATGGAGAGGAACTGGCTGGAGTATATTGCGGAAGCATGCGTGCTGCCTGTACGGGCAAGCGTCAATGGCCACAGGGCTTGCCGGCACAAGTTCAGATAAACACCAATATATGTTAAAGAGGTGGGGATTTCTGCTTCTCGCTGCCGTAGAGACCGGGAGTGATGCTATTGCCTAGTGCCCGATAATAGCCAAAAGGTCACCAACCATCAGTAGAGGTCTCGGTACCATGTGTATTGAAGAATCCTACGGGCTTGAAGATGGCCTGAAGCCACCAAGATTCAGAGTCTGCTGAAACCCGGCCTTGGCCATCCTTAGCTTGCTGGGGGCTAAGAGCCTGGAGTGATAGTAAACCGGTGGGCCAAGTGTGACTATATGCGGCTGTACGTCTGTTGACACACGTGTTAGCATATTAGCCGCTAAAATGGCCCGGGAACTCGTGCAGCAGCCTCTGGTAGAAGCTTGTAGCGACATAAGAGATGAGAACTGGGGGGAGTGATGGTTCCGTTGAAGGTGTGTCACTGGTTGAGATATAGGTGGTCTGCTCCACAAGGCAAAAGCCGGACGGATCAGCCATAGGGTTAAAATGTCGAAGAAAGTCGACACCACTGACATAGTGGAGGAGGTCATCAATAATAAAGACCCATTACAGATTACTGTATAAACCGAGGTTCAGTTTTAGGGAGAGTTCACCGCAAATCCCTATGGGTATCCTATTATCCGTGATCAACTCGATGTTTGACTGACTGAGATGGGAGCCGTGGTATACGGAAGATGATGCACGAGGGATTGGCAGTATGCTTTGAGGATCTTGTTCACCAAAGCCTGCTTTGCCCCGCTGAAGATGTTTTCGATCCCGCGCCTTGAACTCAGCGCAGCCGTTTTAGTGGCCAGGGCGGTGCAAGCGGTAAAGAGATGCTTCGAATTCTACACTTTGTCAGCTAGTTTCTGGACGGACCCTACGATGATACAGTACTGCATCAGCAACCCCAGGAGACGTTTTAGTACTTCCGTGGCTAACTGGCTCACGATTATCCAGGACGAATCTGCCGTGAACCGGCGGGAACATTTCAAGGCTGGCGATAACCCAGCCGGTCTGTGCTCCCGGGGTTTGACCAACTTCCGGCGACTCGACACGTGGACAGGAGGGCCGAAGTTCCTGCAAATGCCTAAACAGGACTGGCTCGTGTATGAACATAAACTCTCCCCAGATTTGGAACTGGAGGTCAAAGGCTTGGTGATGACGGCCACAGTCGTCGAAGCTACATCCATTTAGCCAGGATTGGTCAGATTTTCCCCCCAGATGAAGACACTTGTTGCGTCAGTTTTGTTGCCCAGGTTCAAGAGAAATTTACTAGTCATGAAAGGATTACGCCACTCAATCCGGATACAAGTAGGTCCTCTAAGTCCCGGTAAACTACGGGCCTCAGAATAAGATATTTTCGGGGTGTTACAACGAGGGGCTTTCGCCTGAGAAATCGAGAGGGCGGTAGAAGTGGGACCAATCAACAAAGGAATATCATCCACGAAAGGCGACTTTGAGCATTCAAACCCCAAACTAATTGATGGACTGCTGCTGGTGGATGGTAGGCTGATCAAATTCTACTTATGCTTAGACTCGAAATACCCCATATTGCTGCCGGATCGACAGTCTGTGATAGAGCTAATGATCCAACACGTCCACGCCGTGGAGGGACATGCCGGGGAAAGCCACGTGAGGAGCGTCATAAGGAGGCACCTTTGGTTGCTGAGAGGAAAAAGAGAATGTAAAACGCGTAATTTGACGTTTTGCACATTGTAGAAAACGCGGCGCCGCAGCGGGCAAACAACACATGGCTCCGCTGCCAGAATGCAGAGTGACTCCAGGATATTGACCGTTCAGCGACACCGGGCTGGACTGTTTCGGGCACGTATGGATCAGGAGTGGGAGGAGGCTGGAAAAACGATATGGGTGTACCATGACATGCATGAAGTCACGTGCGGTGCACTAAGAGGTTGCGCATTCAATGACAACCGACTCTTCCATACGGGCCTTGCAGCGCTTTATCAACCGGAAGGTGGTACCGGCAGGTATATACTCCGATAATGGGTCGGATCTTTCGGGCGCTCAACGAGAACTGCGGCGCTGGCACAAAAACACGAACAGGGACCAACTGCAGAATCGGACCGTGGCCTATGGCGTATGGTGGCACTTCAAGCCCCGGGCAGGCAGTCATCGCGGTGGCGTGTTGGAACGCCTGATCTGGTCTACCAGGTGAATATTGCTGTCGATCACTGGGCAACAGCCGCCCGACGACGAGACGCTTAGCACCGTCATGACTGAAGCACAGAGAATTCTGAACAACCGCCCACTGGTTCCAGCAACCAGCGGCGACCCCACCAGTCCGGCACTCACTTCGAACGGCTTATTGGTGTGAGGATCAAATGAGGGTTTCCAAGGGCCGGAAAACTTTCGTGGGAGCTACCTCCACAGATGGAAGCAGGCCAAACATCTTGCCAAGGTATTTGGAGGTGATGGCTTCGGGAGTATCTACCGGCTCTGCAAGCTCGAAAGAAGTGGCTGGTCAAAACAAGACCATTCAAGGTTGGGAATGTAGTGATGATCGCAGACGAACACGCACATTTCAGCACCTGACCTTCGGGAGTGGTTATGGAAACCATCGGAAGCTCTGACGGAATGATAAGAACGGTGAAGATGAAGACAGCCAACGGAGCGCTAATTCGCGACATACGCTGTGTCAGCCTTCTCGAGGGTGGAGGCGGAGAAGCTGATAACAAAGAGGCCGAGTGGTCTGTTCCGCGGTCGAGGTCGAGGTAGGTAAAGAAACCCCCACGTATGGGAGCTTTCGGGACAATTGACGTATCGATCAACCATGCATTCCGACACAGACACTCTTACATTATACGCGTTCATACCGCTTGATCTCCGTCAAACACATTGCAGTGCTCACAGTCTTTCGTTGAAGTTACAGAAGATTTTTCGATAAGTGCTGGTATATGGGATCCCATTGTACATCCAGACACATACGCACTTACCCGATGCACGCTATACCTCATAACCCCATCAATCATGTGACGGTGCTAGCCGTTTTTTCCGTTGACGTAACTGAAGGTCTTTCGCATACGTGAGAGAAGCGGCGATTACACCATACACACACACTCACGCAAGCACATATAGCCAGTGCACGATGCCCCTCCCAAGAACAGCATCTATGTTTCCCCTTGGCACCCGCCGTCGGTCAGCCGTTCTCGTGGAAGATGTAGAATAACCTTGCGTCGGTGTTGCCACCAGATCAAATGCGACCATGAGCAAAAAGCTGACGACATGCATTAGGTACGCGCACTGACAGCTGGGCCTAGGTAGTTAAGAATAATCAGTACCTTTGTACCAAATCTTTGGCTCTTCTGAGGATTCGGGAGGAATTTGGTGGGCAGTGTAACGACCGGTCCTGGAAAATACCCCTAAAACCACTGCAATTCCATATTTCCTTAACATCACTCACTTGGCTTAACCATTGACGTGTCTTTACGCACTGTTTGTTTTTACGGACCAACGTTTGTTTGTTTGCCCCCACCGCGTTGCTCTGTCATCCTTTTTCTGGACCTGCTTGACGTACGTGCTCCTTTCTCGCACACCGCAATTCGTTTCTCGTTTCTTGAGTCCTTGTGATTGCACGATTGAGGTTTGTATCCGTTTCCTGTCACTATTCATCCGGTTATCTAGTATAGTGGAATTTTGCGGATAATCGCCTTTTGATTTTGGGATCCGTTGCCAGTTTGCCTACGCATTGCTCAAACTTGCCTTGCACTGTCGGCCTCCAAGGTGCTGTTCTCTGTATTGGCTGTTCGTGTCGCTCGCCAAGTTCCCCTAGTTCCTTGCTTCCACTTCTTAATAGATCTTCCGAATATCTCTCTTCCCTTTCTTTCGGAACCAACCTTATTGCGGGTGACTTTATTCTCCCTCATATCTGCCATCATGCCCTTTCTCACCTCCCAATTTCATGGACCCAATTACTAGTATTCACCTTGGTGGCTGGACGCCTCATGTTTCGCACCTACCAGAAATGGGGACATGTCAGATCTGATATTTACTCACGTCATGCCTCTCACTGACTTGTCAGTACCACAAAGTTTCCTCGGCGATGACCATGAAATGGTTATCTGCCATGCATCTCTCAGTGGCCCTCTTAACCTTGCACATTTCTCCAAAAATACATTCGTAAGAAAACTGGACTGTGCTGGTCAGGCTTATTCGCCAGAAGACTGGGTTGATCATTTCCTCAGATTGCTGAGGGTATTTTCTAATCCTTTTCCGACTGTCCAAATAAATTATCGTACACGTCTTGAGCTGTACCCAAAAAAATTCCCTTGTCTCGCCACTACAAAAGTAGTATCATAAGCTGCTCAAGCAACTACACGATTCCGACGGCTTTTCACTCTGTATTCGTTTAAACCGCACTTATTCAACGACAGGATAATATGCGGCTTCGTGACCAAGAAGTTAAGGCACCGATACATCCAAATAAATCAATACCTTTTTTATTGTGCATAAACCTAGAAAATCTGATACCAAGACTGTCTTTTAACTCCTGACTCTAGACTAAACGTCATCTATCGCCTTCTCACTTTGAATAGTCGAAGCCCTCATTACATTCTTTGACTTAGCCTTGGCTCCAGCCATGGACATTGTCCCTCCCCGATTTTTGCCCATTAACTACTCCGTCACGTCCACCATACCATTCGATGCCAGGAGTATTAATGTGTTCTTATCCAATTTCAAAATTTTCCCTCGGTTAGGCCCCAATGGCCTACCACCAGCTGCTCTTGTTAGTGGCGGACCAGATCTCCCCTGTAGCTGTTTGAGCTTTTCACTCTTTCACCTAATAGTAGCACCGTACCTGCTATTTAGAAGCAGTCGGTAATCGTTCCCATTCATAAAAGGGGGCCTTCACAAGAGGTATCCAGTTAGAGCCCTAAAAACCATACTCCAATCTTATCCAGAATAATGGAAAATTCAGTTAAAAATCACATTATTACTGCTTACTAAGCCTCAACCTTAATAACGACAACCACCAAAGATCCCTCCGTTCACGGTCCTACATGATTTGTCGGCGTGATTTTCCGAGTCTCGCTACTGACCCATCTGAAAGCCGGGAGCCTTTTGCTGCTCTTAATCCAGACTTACCTGAAGCTTTTGATCGTGTGCCTTACCCCGAGGTTAAAAATGGGGAATGTTCACCCCACTCTGTGGAGAAGACCTGGCTTGGTGGGAGGCGCTTCCTTTGAGTAATGGGCAGGTACCGTGTCACCCTTCGAAGCTGTCGGTCATCTCTGGCTGTTAAGGAGGTCGACATCTGATCAGGCTCACCGTGGTGATTCGGATCAGCCCGGGCGGGAGGGGAGCTGCGCCGTGATAATACACATTCCTTCGAGGTTAAAGGACCCGGGTTCAAAACCGGGATACAACAGAGGATATGCACAACCGATAAGCTCTGAAAAGGGCGAAACTCGAGTCTGGTGCTTCCAAGTGCAGGTTGGTCGGATGACCCGAGGCTTGTGCGTGAGAGGTGGAGTCCAAAAGGCAGTAAGCTAAACAAAGCTAAGATCATTTGGCTTTGCCAATCCACTACTTCCTTGGTTCTCATCTTACTTTTCTCATCCGTTACGGGTTGCTTTGATTACCTTGCACACCTCTAGCCTCAGGGCCGTTACTGGCATTGTAATTCAAGGCGGTGTTTTAAGCTACCTTCTTTTCCTCCCATTCATGGATGATATGCTTCCGACAGTACTTATTGGCACGCCTTTCTTGACTGTGGACTGCTATAAGATAGTCCACACTTTTTTGCCTGACTACCTCAGTACTACCATCCCTAAAATCCCAGCTGAGGTAGCTGCCGTTGACGAATGTTGCTCACAATGGGCGTTGAAATTATCCTCCGATAAAAGTATTTATTTTACAAATGCCAGGCACCGCCGGCTTCCTTGTTCATCTGCGGCTCACCCGTCGACAGACAGTCCCCAGCAAGAGATCTCGGCTGGATGTATTCTTGCTCTTCTAGCTTCTCCGAACATGTTGTCTTCTAAATGGAAAAGGCTGAATGTGTCCCGGTCTTCTGTTAAGATCCTATCGGCTTGGGGACGGCATTCTTCACAAGTACAAAGTACATGCGAGGCCCCCTCTCGAATATTGTCCCTGTTTCTTCTCCGGTACGCCAAAATCCGACAGGATTATTACTGAATGTATTCGGAGAAGGTTCATAAAGGATCTTATTGGTTGGCCGTCGAGCTTAAACTGCAGGGAACGATGTTTAAATCTTGAAATCAAACCATCACGGCTTTGTCGCATTAAGTTCGGCCCGATGTTTCTATATAAACCTTTGACTAAGCCATCTTTTTCCCCGTAACAGTTACGTTTCTCCGCGGCTCCTGGATATTTGCTCCGTTATAAATAATATACTGCTACCTCACCCCTCGCAAGGACTGCTGTACTCCCAAGGTTCTTTCACTTTACTTACCTTAGAACCGAGAATAAACCCACTTTGCACATCAGATCTTCTCAGTCGAAGTTAACACCAATGCGTGTTATTGATCAATTCCTTTTCGCCCCGGCTGATTTGAGCCTATGCATCATTCGCATAACCGAAATTCATGTTAAAGAATAAAGGGCTCGAATTTTAAGCCACTACTCTGGTTCTTCAAATTACCTTGCATTCCAAGATCGTTTGAATTTTTTCATTCACACTGCTGACCTTTTAGGAACTATAAGTGCTGTGTTTGTCCGCTCTTCTTTAGACTTCACCATGAATTCGTTTACTAATTGTTTCCCCACCGACTCATCGAATCCTGCCATTTTCACTTTGAAGTAAGTCCTTCCAGGTGCGTTCACATTTTTAAGACGGCCTCCATATTACTTCTCACACATTGTCCATATGCCGTATCTGCTGCGAGATTTATTATTGTTCTTTTAGTTATATCACATCCAAGGCCCCGGAACCAACATCGATTAACTATAGGAGCTGCACCATTAACAGCATGTTAGTCTACTATAAGTATATATATGTATATACGTAAATACTTACCTGTCATTTAAATAGGCATCTTTGCAAGCCGTGTATCTGAGACTATCATGGCTACGCATAACAAATTGATTTGTCACCCAGTTCCCAATTCTATTTTGGTGCATCACGTTCCACATTCCTGAAAGTAAACAATGTGCGCAACGATTACATGTTTACCTCCGGCTACTTCTTTCACCATCACCCAGGCATTCTCTCTCTACAAATGAGTCCTTCACTGAGTATTTAACTGACTCAGCCGATATTCGGTCACTTAAAGTTACAAGTGTAATCTTCGAAAGATTTTGCTTGTTCTTTGTCCGCAAACTCAGGCCTTTCATCGTCTGACTTCCAATCCAGAGCCGTGCCATAATCCGCGGAGCTCTGTAGCCGGTTCATGTATCCTTTAGAAACATCTTTTTCCTCAAGGTGAACAAAACTTCCGTCGATTCTGTTCAAATTTGCCGAGCGCCACCCTAAAGAGTAATTTAAATACTCTCCCGTACGATATCGAGTGCACATACCTGAATCATCCTCTTGGAATTCGGACTTGTACCGTTTGATCTTGCGTTACAGCATGCCTCGGCGTTATCCGAAATGAACCATTATCATTATGATATATATATATATATATATATATATATATATATATATATATTACTGCCCCGAGATTAACGGTAAGGGCATGGTAAGCTACTTGAAGCTCCTCGAAATCGTTTCACTTACATTGCCTATTTTCCACATCAGGTTCAACCATATATACTTTCGCTACTCTCTCGGCCATCCTGGAAGTAAAATTCAGTCTCATTTTTCTCACCTGAAGTGACTCATTAACCGAATTCTACATCTAGTTATGACGCCGTCCGTTCCACCCCCACTATATACCCCAGCTTAGTTTCTTTCATAATTTCATGTAGAATTGGTTTTTTACTTTAGCTGGTTGATGACTATAGGTCAAGTCTTAACCTCGTTGCTGAATCTTCTAGCTCCGATTTATCCGCTCTCGTTTTTACTCTTACTTTCCATGGTATTATTTGTATTAGAGGCAAGCTGCGTCCATAAGCCCGTGCTTCACTTTTGCCCTTCTTTCCGTTGTACATTGATCCCCGGCTGGGGCATACCTAGACTGCGTTTCTCTATCGCATTTCATTTGCCAGTGACCCTGGAGGCACGCCAACCACCTCAGGCACTACTGATTATTCTTCTGGCCTGTGCACATGGATACTAGTGCTGCATGGCCGTCTGTCGATCGCTAACCCCTTTGGATATGTCGCCCAAGTTCTCACAACCCGGCGTACTGATCATGGATCATGCACCTTTATCGTGGTTGCTCTGTCCCGCGTATAATCATCAGAGATCACTCATGTCACCTCCAAAAGAGCGGGGCCCGGTCAGATCCGCCGCTTCGGCCGGAGCACATCAGGCTTGCAGGTCTTCTGCAACGATGTGTAGACGCAATGCTGCCGATGAACCACTCCTCTTGTGTCCACCATGCAAGTAGTATTTCGGGGTGAGTGTCTAGCTCAAGGTCAGCCCCACTTACTAAATCGGCTGCGGGTCGTGCGCCCTACGGCATCCATTCCTGTCGGTTACGGATCGCATGCCTCTACCACTCTTCTTCTACCACAGTTTGCTCATCTACCGTCCTTGTCAGAACTCTTACCGTTTCCCTTTTTCTTCGCTCTACCTCCTTCTGCACACCTACCCAATGTTTCATTGCTCCCATCTTTTCTCAGAATAACGACCCAAATCTCATGACGCCACTCTCGACCCAACTATTTTACTCTACACAAGCCAGCAAAGCCCCCTTTTCTACCCATGCAGCCCTTATCGGATCCTACTCACTATTCGCTCGATACCTCCCTATATTCTTAAAACTCATTGACTGCTTGAGTCACTGGCTACCATTTTGTCGTGTCCGTTCTTATCCTTCCGTCTTTCGCCTGCTGCTCATGTGGTCTAGACCCACCCGTACCCATGACCAGTCACCATACAGGAACTCGTTGTTCCAACCTTCGTATTTTTATACAGCCACACATAACCTTTTCACCACTACCATATTTTCCTTGTTGACTCCACAATTTTCCTCTGGAACTTCCTCTTAGGTAGTGCCCTGACTAGCGGCTTCTGGCCGGATCCATCTTGTGCAATCGCCAGCAGGCTGGCAGCTCCTCGGTTCCGTTCTCCCAACTACGGAGCGCACATACTTCTCGTGCCTTCTGTTCCATCACAGGTTTACTTGTGGGGTACCTCTCTTCTTTTTTTCTCTGTCTTCATCCGGCCTTATCTGCAGCAAAACAGCCCGACTGGTCATCTCTCACTTATTTCTTCCTGTCAGTACTCTGCTCACCTATTTTGTAAATTGCTCGCCACAGTCATCTTCAATGCGCATTTCAGAACGCGCTGCCTTTCCGCGTTCCACTCAGAGTAAACTCATCGGTACGTCATTATTTTCCCGTACAGCTTCAAACCATATGATCTGCATCTGTGTAATCTTTCTGATCCTCCACTTCCTTATTTTTCTCCCACGTTATTCGCTGTTGAAACTGCTGCGTTTTTGCACCACATCTCGTTTCACCTCCAAGTTACCGTTCTTCACTGATGTTTGACACTATTGCGGCTACTGAGTTTTTTCATTTGCTCCGCCTTCCGCACCCTTTCTGACAGCCATCACCTTGTTGCTGCATATTGTACTTCCTTTTTTAAAGCACCACTCATTTTCAACCGTCACCAAGTGCGGCACCCGCATTATTCAGATTGCTAGATTTACTCTTATCTACTCTTTTGATCCTTCCCTTCATATTCCATCGTTTATCAAATTCCGCTCACAACCATCACTTCTGCGCTTCCAAATTAGTTTGCCTCTCTCTGCTAATCTCCCATGTTCACCTGTCATAAACATTCATCAGGATTTATCAAAGTTATCTCCGCACCATTTGATCTAACCCAACCTATCACTTCCGAGCACTCCAACTTCTGCTTTATATCTCTTAACTGATATTTTCTGCTGTTTTTTCATATATATACATATATATATATATGTATATCAACTTATATAAACATCCATTTATATATTTCCCCTGCATCCTCCAGTTTTTGCCGGCCAGACCTGTTGCCGCCTTCCGGCTGCTCCTCATGAGTTTCTTCCATTCTGCTTATGCCTGTGCCTCACTATTACGATAGTTCGATTCTTCCAAACCATTGCTGCCATTTGCCCCATCATTTGTGCCTTGCACTCCTCCCTCCTTTTTCAAAATGACACCGTTCTTTTATCGCAATGTGCCCCACTTCCTGGCTATCTAGCCCTTTGCCGCACAACTCTATTTTCCTGTTTTCTGCATCTTCTCGTTACCATAGTTTCTCATGTTAACATTTAGTCTTACTCACGGAGGGCTCTCAGGTCTCACTCCCTCCAATCAGCCGGGTCCTCTATTTGGCCTTGACTTTCAACGTCACCGGGCACCAATTCGAATCCAGCCCCGGGTTCGCTCTAACTCCCCCATTGTTGTCTGATTTGATACATCTGCCTCCCTCTCATTCCCCTTCTAAGTCTATCTGCCCTACCTTTGTCATGCAAATTTCCAAATTTTTCTCAAATGTTTTGGGTCCATTCGGCAGCTTATAAAAATCTGATCATGCCTAAGGCATGCTTTGGGCTTCTTCGAAGTTAACTGCTATTATTATTATAAATTGTTGTCACCTTCCTATGTCTGGCTCGGACTTAGGTTTCTGTGTTTCATGTCGTGTTCATCGAAATCTGTGGAGGGGAATGGGCGGGGAAACAGTATTGGTCCTGCTTTCTGAGAAGGCGAATGTGGGAGGGAGAGTGCAAAGGTAAGTGCCGATCGATGGAGGCTAGGAAGGCAGAATCTCCACTACAACTGCCCCAGGACTTTCAGTTTGGGATCTTTCAGTCTTCACGGAACCGCCCGTAGCCAAGGTAAGTCGAGAGTCCAGACTTTTTTTGCAGCTGTGTACTTAATTCAGCTCCTACTGTTGCAAGTTTAGTAAACTGAGTTTCAGGTTCTGGCCGATTCCAGGACCGCGTGGTAGTCCAAATCAAATCGGATTGCAGTTTCTTGAACCTCGAGGCACTTGGATCAGTCTGTGATGCTGCGAACTGAAGAAGCGAGTCTCTCTGTGTGGCTGCTTAGGGACGAACGAAATAGAGGGCCTTCCGTAACTGTGATCTAATCTGATGGGACTCACAGGATCAGGTCTCTCGGTGAATTCTAGCCAGCGTCCGTTCTACTTGAAAGAAGGAAATTACGAACTTGGAGAGGAGAGAGAAGATGTGAGATGGTACTGGCGGAAGGATAGTGGACGACTGGAAATGGAAGGGGCAAGGAAGAAATTTGAGAGCGGAGATATGAAAACAAAATAATTATCGAAGACCAAGGTTGACTCAGGAACCAAAACAGCAAAGGTGGTAATAAGAGTGGCAGAAGTGAAAAAGAATAAAAGGCAGGCGGCCATCTGTCTATCGGTTTCGGCAAACACACCGTCTCAGCGAATTTTCATCCAACGTTTAAGCTTCAAATCCAAAATAGAGTTCACCAGTTTCGTCTGGAGCCAAGCTCAATCATTCATAACCCCAAGCGGCGAAGGAATTCTCTCTCAAACGACTCAAGGTTCTCTCCTTCGCCAGCTTCAATGGGTGCCCTATTGAGACCGTACCACTGCCAGAGTTCAACAGCCTTGAAGCCAGCTAAAGGGATCAAAACACTCATTGGAAATCTTAGACCCTTTATTGGGTCGCCTCTGCGCCTTTTGCGCTCCAGCGAGAAACATTTAAATGCCTTGTGTCTCCCTCTGTAGGCAAGGCCATTTAGGTTAGAAAACCATCTGGCTGGCGGCTTAGCCCTCACGAAGCCACCAGGTCCATCGAGCAGGGCAAAGTAGACTTTTGTGAGCGGATTATGATTGAGTCTTCCATGAGGTTTAACAAGGATTACCCAACTGAGTCTTCTCTACAGAAAGAGAAGGAAAGGCTGGCGTTGGTGGTAAAATGCCGGCACGCATTTCTTATATCGTGGTAAAAGAAAGGTACCGAAGTATGGGACCTCCCTTGAAAATTTTTCTAAATGTTATGCATGCACTTATATTATGGCCATTCAAGATGTAAATTTCCTAAGATATCCATAAAAAACCCCTTCGAAAGTCCGTTTCTTTTGTGTGAGACATTTAAGCTTAGCCTTTAACCACTTATGACGGTCGCGTTTTGACCAAGAAAAGTTGAATTTTGGTCTTTTATTATCAAGTAAATTTGGCAGCACACCTGAGATGTGAATACATTTGTACCTCCTGAGCTTTTCATTTTAGTACAGTAGAAACAACGAAACAACTTTGCTGTGGTTTCGGTAATCGTATAGATGGGCCATGCATTCTTATGATTCTCAGCAGCAAAGCTGCAAGCAAAACGAGCACGGTCCGCGAAAAACCGAAAATTTCAGTGGTACGAAGGTGTAATCAACGAAAACTTTAGGTTGTGACTTCAGTTTATTGCGCACAACCGAAGATAACCCTAAGGTAAGACTAAGCTTTAGAGAGGATGGTAGAGAAAACAAACAAAAATGTTTCCGAGGAAGTGGCCATTTTCTCAGAAAGACCTTGCCCACCATAATAGCCTCCCGATAGAAGGCGTGGAAAGCTTTCGGAAAATCTTGGGGAGATGAAGAAAAAGAAACAATATTTGTGCGCCTGGGTAGAGGAAGAATTACGTGAACGTGGCTACGCTGTGGGTTGCCGATGGACAAAATCAGTGTTGAAAAGAAAACGTAGAATGATGGTCGAGCGAGAACAAGGTTCTTTTCCAACTGCGTTGGTTGCGCCGATCCTCATCGAAGCATGCCGCTCAATCGGCGTATATTGTTGGGAAACCCCCAACCAACACAAAATCCGTAGGACAATTCCGTAAGTTCACCAGGAAGGAAGAAAGGGCTACCGGGTGGAACCAGAACGCGGGTGCTGTTGGCTAAGATTTCCGAGGTTCGTGGGACCAGCGGAGCGTACCATGTGGAAGGGCATCACGAAGTGTTAAGAGACGGAAAATTGAGGTAGCAACCACGACTGACGTGGCAAGCGTACAGCAACACAACTAATGAAGCATGTTCAACCGCGCTAAAACTGAAATACGGAAGGTAACAGTTGGACAAGCAGCCATAGAGACCGTTTTTGATCCAGTCGTGAAATCGTACAGGGCAAGCGACATTCCGACAGCAGCGTGAGACGAAGCGTTCCTCAAGGGTGGTCGTATAGGCGTGCTGTGCTGATTTAACCGCGAGAAAACAAAATGGCTCGAGGCCTAAGCAGCACCAACTAGATTTTGTCCTGAAAGTGAGGTTATTGCTTCATTCAAGTTCGTGGTATGAGCCCCTAGTTGCAGGCCCTAACTTGACACGAACTTGTAATCGACATAGAGTACGGGAAAATTAATATCCTCTCAGCGGCTTGAATGGTTTCGCGGGCAGGAGTAATGTAGTGCTGTAAAACACTTTCGCGGCGGAAAATTGGATATCTGCCTTTATACAAGTTCTAATACTAAGCCAAACTAGAATTAAGGTTTTGTGTCCACTAGAGCTCCTTTTTACTCTGAGAGCAGCTTTGATTGGAGGAAGAACACTTCAGAGTGAATCTTTCGACGCCGGATCGCACGCCTTCTTGTGTATACCCTCTGTACCTGGCTTATGGTTTTAACAAAAAGAATAGGTTGGACTCAAGTTTTACCCTTGATCGATAGTGACTATTGGAGGTAACTACACGAAGCTATTCGTCGTCCTGTCATATGTAGAGCCACTGATCCGGGCTTGGCAGCGGAGGTAGGAATAGCTTCTGGACACCTCGTAAGCCTGTCAATACACAGTAATAATTGGCTGTGCCCGTGCGATGGGTCCATGGACCCGCAAAATTTCGGTGAATACGATCAAAGCGGGCACCAAGCATGGAAGAAGTACCAAAGGCAAGGCTACTTTCTTTTCCCTCTTGTTTCGTAGGCAATGTAAACTTTGTTTTGCCTAATTAATTACATCCTCATTCATGGACGGCCAGACAAGTCATGCAATGATTAGCTGAAGAGTGGTTTTAATGCCGGGATACAAAATTCCGTGGACGTTGTCGAACAGGAGGGGCCGACAGGAAGAGTGCACGGCTGGTCGAGGTAGGCCAGTAGACATGTAGCTGAATATAGTACCGACAATGGCGGCCCGTGACATGGGCTGACAATGCAGAGACAATGAGTGAACGTATTCCATGGATGACGTATCATGTCTAAGCGGCATCAAATACGGAAACATTTGAAACTGGAGACCAGGTAGCATCGGATGGAATGCCCGAAAAATCCTCTGAGACGCAGTTCTATTCGCTTTCGAAGTATCGTGGGTCGGTCTTGAGCTGAAAGATGAAGTCCTAGTGTCCGACGTCTCGTGCTGTGCAAGGGTCAGATTTGGCACGTTATTGATATATCATAGGCTCATTGTCGGTGAAGAGGATTAAATAGCAACCTTAACTGGGTGGTAGAAATGTCTGGCGGCATTATGTGCGGCCTGCCATTGACGACCGGAATAAATACAGTCTCGATAGGTAATCCTAACGGTTTCCAATCCTCAGAAAAAAGCTCCCACAAGACTGCCCCGGCAGAAAATTTGAATACATCAACCGCTATACCCAAAGCGGTGGAGGGAGAAAGGGGCTTGTTGGGAGCGTGGTTTGATCTAACGTCGCTTGAGTCTCCAAAAATGCTACTCACGCGGCACCTGCGAGTGTCACTTTAGGTAGATTTCCACGAAGTCGGTAATGGAAAATGTTTTAGCAGCATGCGGTATGAAAAGATGATAGACGTTAAACAGCCCAAAAATGCCTAAATTTCTCTAGCAAAGGATGGCACGGCGTACCACAGAGCAACACGCACTTGATCCTCGAAAGGTTTATTACCCCCTCAGTTGATCTCGCGACTGGTGAATGTAAGTTTTGTTTCGACAATTTGGCATTTATCGGAGTTGACTGCTATTTGATTTTTGAACAGATGTTGAAATATTATTGTCAGCCTTTGGAAGTGTTCATCCAGGCTCGACTGTGCAATAAGCAAGTCGCCGATGCGGACCGTAACAAATTTCAAGCCTCGAGTAATCCTACTGGTAAAAGTCTGAAATGTCCGAGCAGACTTTCACAATCCAGAAGCTCAAACAGACGAAGACTCGTGAAAGCAGCTTTCTCGACGTCTTCAGTGGAGACTGGGATCAGGTTATATGGCCTCGCCAAATCTATCTCGGAAAAGATGGTCGTGCCGTGAATTGACGCTTGAACGTCATCTATGTGGGGTATCGGAGAACTGTTGTAACTGGCCCGAGTTTAGTGCCTAGAGGTCGTGACATAAAGGCCAGCCAAAACCGTTTTTGAGAAAACATGTAAAGATGAGGTCTGTTGACTGTTAGAGGGACGAAAAATACCTTCGGAAGGTAAAGTGATTTACTTACATTCAGCGGAAGCCAAATTTTTCGGTGGTAGTCGGCGAGGTAGTGCCGTGATTGGCAGCCCGTTAGCCGCAAAGCAGTGTGCCACACGACGGATCATTTTGCCTATCCATTCTGGTGGTTCATTAAAAATAGAAAACTTGACAAATAAAGACAGGATATCTTGAGGAGCTCTGGCAAAAAATCGAGTAATTCGGTGTGCATCTGTTCAAGCCGTGGAACTCATAGATTTTATGTCCGACGAAGGATCGATAACTTGCAGGCTGCATCATTCAACAAGTGATACATGGTTGTGCGTAAAACTGATTTCCAATGAGCCTATGGTAACTTCCTCAAGGACGAGTGCCTATGAATATCGTCGTTAAGGGCCAAGAATGACCTAAAACTGTCTCGGGCTGCAGGTATTACCATATGAACCATTCGCCGCAGGCAGCCGAAATAGGGAAGCCTGGGGCTTGTGTTTACCGACGGGCGAGACTAATATTGACCATGTACCGACCAGAAACCCAGCTTTAGCAGAGCAGTCATGTATATAAGAAGTGCTACCGGTGGCTGGCGACAAAACCTGATTTTACTCGCCGGCAGTGGTATTTCTCACCACGTATTCACACATCTGTCTTTATTCACTTTCGGCTGGACCGAAAACTCGGTGGAACTACCATAAACCGCCTGCAGGACCTTAAGGTTAGGCCAAGTCACCGCAGACGTGAGCAGTGGGAGGCAATTGTCCTTGCCTTTGCTTGGGTGGTAAACTGCTAAGTCCAGAAGTATTCACTCCAAACCCAAGCGAAATACTGCAATGGACCGATCGAGAGTGCCGGGGCCCCTCCAGTGATTCATCCAGGTCAACACCTCGAGGATTGCGCCGTGTCACTGCGGTGAGGGGGTTAGCACGTGCGACAATGTGTAGGCCAAGGGGGCTGATCGTTCCAAGAATGAGTGCTTGAGGACAGCAGCAACGGTGGTCTGAACGACGGAGGGCACAAAATCCCTTCACTATTCATTAATTATCTTCAAATACCTATGGGCTGCTCTGTTGGGGAACACAGGTGAGCTAGGTGGAGACTGGTTTTGGTGTCAGGGTCAGGGTGTCTTGCCTGTAGCTGAGGAAGTCGTTCTTCCCGGGAAAGAGTGTGGGAGATATTGCAGAATAGCCTCCCCAATCCGACCATGCCACCGCCCCTAGGGTGAATTTAGGAACAGGTCCCGACAGAGGGGATGGCATCAAAAGGAGAGGCATCCAAGGCGAAATAGAATCTTCGGCGATAACTGAGTGTCCTACTTGCCTCCAGTGGCAGCTCTAGTTAAGCAAATCAAACTCCAGGAACGTTGGGGATAAACACCACTGCTGTGAACGTGACGGAGGCCAACGTGTGATCAGTCGTGCTGAATCTTATCCCCGTACATGGTAACGTGGCTATAATATATCGTGGAAAAAAGAATAAGGCGAAGCAGCAGGAACCACAGACTACTCTACTTGGCGTATTATCAAAAGCTAAAAAGGGCACACCAATATAGGGGTTGGAGTGCGGTTTATGAAGGTATGTTCTACGAGTTCTTGTTACACGTTGGTATAGGCAACGGTTCTCATACTCTAAAGCAAGTACTGTTGTATGCTTCTGAACTCACTGGGTTTCAGCTCAATGGGTTTTCATTCTTTCTTGGCAGTTGAAACACACACAAAATGGGGCTGCTTCCGGCGCTTCCGATGATCCTGTTTTTAGTCACTTCCGTGTCAAACCACAGTCGATGTCACCACGTTGTGTCTTCCACCTCACCTTGAAGACTACCGCTACAACAATAAAGTCTGACAGCGATTTATCAATGAAGTCCTCTCCGTCAAATGAAAAAAGAGGGCTTGAGTCGGTGGTCAGATGCGGAAGTGTATTCTGCACATCATGGTTATCAAGTGGCGTTCATATGAGGAGTACTGGTAGGATAGGGGGCCCCATGGAGAGGCGGAAGTTATAACGAAAGCGTGTGAAGTAGGTGGAAAACCAAAGGTCAAGTTGGTTCAAAACCTAGGTCGGCAGCAAAATCGGAGTATGAGTTCAGCCAAAGGCTTTTGACTAGGATGAACCGCGGGCCGGGAATCAAGTAGCAGAGAATACATTGAAGCAAATAAATCGAAAAGTGTGCCAAGAAAGTGGTGATACATTCGAAACGATCGTGGTCACTGCAACATTATTTGATGTGATGGCTTCCTCCGGCACTTGGGGGACGACCACGATGGTGATTAGCAAGGGGCTTGAAGTCCCGTTGTCTCGTCTGTAACTCTCCAGAGGTAGTGCCGAATGGATTCAGGCTGCTCGAGATCGTCGCCGTTCGCTGGGCACCGGATAGCTCTCGCGCTTCCAATGACCACTAATGGGATGGCCATGGACTGAATCTGATTCAAAAATCACCAACAATTTATTTCGGCGGTTTTAGCCACACTCCACCCTCATTTCCCTCTGCCTCCGTTTAGAGGCTTATCGGACTTGGCTCCTCCTGCTAAATACTGAAAGTACCTTTTAGGGCCACCATTTTTTCGGTATTCGGTCCAAGCATATTTACCCATCTGGATGGCTGTCCGTATCTCACTAGTCCACTATTGCTGGGCACCACTACGGTGAACACTCCTAAGAGAAGCCAATGAGCTCCCAGAGGGGCTTCACAGAGCCCCCGCTCCTTTCAACCTCCCACTAAACTCAGCCTAAGTCCCTTCAAAGCTGTCCCGTCCACTAGGCGGTAGCTATATCTTTCTTTCACTTGAGATTCTAGTCTGTCCAGATTCAGGGTTAAGTGGAGTACTACCTGGTCACTGCTTCTTATCGGAACCTCAAACCGAAGATGTGAAAAGTCCTTTGGGTATCCTGTATCACCGGGCCTGGTGTGGACAGCCTTTTACCCTGCCACCCTTCGGTCTCCTCGGTAACGTGCTGGGTCAGGCCCTCACCATGTACGTAGCCTAACAGAATGTGGTCGAACGGTTCCCTGGGAGCTAGCTCGCTTACCCAGTCTACCTATGATGTGTTAATCTCCCCCACTATTGTGACTTCCCTTCTCGAATCTGTGAGAACCTGTAAGTATTGCATTGGCTGATCATCGTCCTCTGTTGAAAACGACGGGCTGCGTTACACCGAGACGTCCCAGTTCTACGTGGTGAGCCGTAAAGGGAACGAAAGTGGCCCACTTATGGGGCAGATGAAGCTTAAATTCCTCTCGCCAGTGGCAGTGCCCTGGCGTAAGGAGCAATATTCCTTCTCCGCGATGACCAGTCGACCTTTCTGAGAGGCTACTCCATAGTTTGAAGAATTTGCCCGCTGACATCCCCATCAGGCGTAACCCAGGCCTCAGTGGCCCCTTGTACACCTAAGCCTAGTGTGCGACCCTCAAGTTCCGATCATTCACTGCCCTCACTTGCTGCTTTTACGTACGTGACCAGGAGCTTCGCAGTCCCTTGCTCATGATTTCTACTTTCAGGGGTCACAGTTGCTCGGAACTAAGGTCTGGGCGGCTCTCCTGTTTCTTTTTACGAACGTTTAAGTAACCTCTTGGCGTCTGTTCACGGAAGCACCAGCCATTGCTCCATACGAAGTTTACGCGCTCGTCGAGGCTGGACCAACTACGCTTTCTATTTGTTTCCTCGTCACTACTTCGGATTGCGCAAGGGCCTTTCGTGAATGAGAGCATGCCAACAATGGCAGCCGTGCTACCCGGAATTTAGACGCGTGGATAAAAGCCGCGATGGGGTCTGCAGAGAAACTGGGTAATGTCGTCGGTCTTTCTGTGGCTCGAAGAGATGGGTCGTCGGGTTCTGCCATCACTGTACTCCTCATGGAACTCTTGATCCCGTGATAAACCGGTAAAGTTCTATTCCGGTGTTTGGAGCTACCGAATTCCTCGAAAACTGGTCTAGGCTCCTAATATGGACCATCCCGAGACCCTGCCATCTCCCAGGCCGAAGGATGTGACACTCGAACATGTGACCAGGCATACCGATCAACCTCGGGAGAATAACCACGTGAAACCACACTGCTCGTGCCTTTGGTTTGTGTTCTCAACTGCCACATTTTTCCCCCTTTGAACTCGGCTTCGCTCTCAAATTGGATTTTATTCAAAGCCTGAGCGAATATCTTCTCTTTCTTCAGTTCCGAGACTCCCTAAACCAAGCCTCAGCTCGTCTTTTAGAATGGTGTCCACAGGGAAACAGATGGTGCAAAGGAGGCCTTAATTTTCTTCGTGACTTTTATCTCTCTTTTTAATTCAAAGGCCCACGCTGGCCTGTAACTTAGTCTCCAGGCAGACCTACATGGGTCATTATTTTTCCTGCTCCGACTTCAGTCACTTAACTGGCAGCGATCGACTGTTGCCCATAAAAGTATCCTCGTTCTTGTTTTCTACCGGACTGCCAGTTATTGGGGGAACAGCCTAATTCAGTGAGGGTGTTTTGGGGTCTGGCTTTTGAGATATTCACCCCAGAGATTTTGCCCCAAACGAAGGCGGACTGTCGAAATGGAGTGGAGGTTACCTTCGATCCAGAGACCGAATTCGCTAGCATGGGCTCAAAAAGCATAGGTTCTGGCAGTCTGTGCAGGTCCAACCTTACCTTTTATGTCTGCAGCAAATGCTACCACGGGTCCAAGTGCTGCGAAAGCCGAACAAAAGCTCAGCTTTTAACGCGCCCTTTGCACACTTGGGACAACCAGAATGGTCGTTAGAAGCAGAATTCCCGGCTGATCGCCATCACTTCCACTACTGCTGGTCTTCCTAAAAGCAATTAACGGAAAAAGGGGTCCAAATAATATGGGATATTGTGACAAAAGAAAAAGTCTATGTGCAACTCTGTTCAATAAATACAATGATACATCAGTGGGTCACCGGAATTTGGCTGACTCAAAAATGTTCGTCGTAACTACTGCAGATGGAGCCTCGGATCCCCCTTGTTACGAATTTCCGTTTCAGAGAGCAAACTCCGGAAATTTTGGCCTATCCTCTTCGCTTTCTGGACTAAGATATTGTCTGTTCCAAATTTGTTGTTCTTTTTTTTCAGTAACTCACAAGATGAGCACCGATATCCGTCTGAGGTTCCAGGCTTGAACGCGAATACTTTTCTGATATCGGTTGCCACGAGGGATCACTTCACGGTTCAGCCCAGTCAGGTGAACTGGGGAGGCTGGAAGCAGTCACAATGCTGTTCGAATATTTTCTGTGTAGGATCCTGTCAATAACTAGCCTAGCCTGTGGGTTATGGAGTTTTCTGTTTTTCATTGTGCCCTACAGATGGAACACAAACAACCCTACACAGAGGAACCTCGATCCTCACATGCTACAAATTGACCGCCCTGAGGTTATTCATAAATGACTACGTGTGAGGCTTTCAACACTTCTGTTGTGTTTACTTGCTACGAAATTGTACACGCTTGTAGACAGTTTAGCAAACACATCTGTTCGTCGCGCGCTATATCTATGTTCCGATTCCGCAGTGCTCTGTGAGAGATAAAGCTGCAATTATACACAGAATATCGCTTTTGACATCGCGTTCAGAAATTTCATCACTGATTCAGCTGATATGGAACCGTTTGATGCCAATTTCACTTCTAAGGAATTTTAGGGCTATTTTGGAGGCTTCAAAAACGGTCATCTGCACAAAAGCAGGTATGAGTTCTGAAAAGGAAGCCGCAACGATGTTACATTTCAATAACAACAATAATAATGATTCATTTTGGATAACCCTGAGGCATGCTGCCACGCAAGATCAAATGGTAAATGTGAAGGCGGGATCAGAATTCCTCGAGGGTGATTCAAGTATGTGCACTCGATATAGCAAAAGAGGAAGTATTTGAGTTACGCTTTACCGTGGCGCCCGGCAAAGTCCAGGTGGAGCTGGTTGGAGGTAGTGGACTCTCACTGAAATATTACAAAAAGAGGGACTGCGCAACGAGATAATCAAACGGAATTGATGGAAGTTTTCTTCATTTCGAGGAAAAACGAGGTTTTCAAGGGGAGGTTAACCCACCATAGCACTCGCCGGTGGTTGGAACGGATATAGATTAGAAACCATGCGCATAAATGAGTCAGACTGCGGACAAAGAATAAGAAAGATCATTCAGAGATTACCTTTATAACCTTGAGCTACCGAGTACCTGCTGAGTCAGTTAAATACCCAGTGGCAGACTCATCTGTAGAGGAAGATTCTGATGTGGTGGTGAAATTCGTGGCCGGAAGTAAACATGTAATCGTTGAGAGGATTGTCTACTTACAGAAAAGTGGAATGTGACACACCAACATGGAAATGAAAACTGAGTGACAGATCAGTGTGTGTTGCTTGGCCACGATAGAAGTAAACACACGGTTCGCAAAAGGGGATGAGTTTGTAAATGACAAATGCTTACGCAATAATTAGCTGTATTTAAGGGCTGAGCATGATAAGCAGAGTGTTGCGAGGATCAAAATTAGTCCGAGACGATTTACTAAGACAGGAAACCGGATGTGAAAAAACCCCAAGAAACCGATGAATACAGTTGTTAGGTTGGGCGGCCCGATGTGGGTGGAGTCATTGATGAAACAAATGGACAGCGTATCTGGAGAGGTCGCTAGAGTGACGGTGGAAGAAGTGGCCGGATGTAAACTTGTAATCATTGAGAGAATTATCTTCTTACAGGAAAGTGAAATACGGTGCACCAACATGGAAATAAAAACTGGGCGACAGATCAGTTTGAGGTGCTTAGCCACGGTAGAAGCAGAGACACGGTTTGCAAAGGAGATGAATGTTTAAATAGCAAGTAAGCATTTACGTAAAGATAGGCTTTACCTGAGGGCTAAGCATGATGATTAGAGAGTGGCAAGGATCGGAATGGTTTGAGTTGAATCACCAAGACAGAACTTAGTCTTTACTCCTGCTCAGTGACCACTCTAGGCGAAATACGAACTTTCCCATTGAAAGATTTAGCCACACTTAGGCGTCACCACTTTAGTCTCACGTTTCATGGCCTCAATCCGCCTTAGGGATCCGCTGCACCGATGAGCCTGTGCATAACTTTTGTTCTTCTTTCCGTTAACCATTGATCCTCAGCTGGGCTATACCCAGACTGCGTCTCTATCTCATTTCTTTTGCGTCCGACCACTTTTGCATGACCCGTCTGAGGATCGCACCCACGTATACAGCAATACATATATATACGTATATATATATATATATACATATATATAATATATATACATACCTTGGGTATGCTCCACTCACTTTCCTCCTCCTTCCTAACTAGATTATGCCATTTTACAACATAATTTGCATATATATAAATAGAACCGTTCCGTCCTCTAGCGATAGGTGCTCGCTTTCAGTTAATTCTTGTCTCAGGTTAGAACACAGCCGTCCCATCCCGTTTGTCTTGCGCCTTTCTCGTACACTGCAGCCTTGCAACACGGATTACCACTCCTTAGTGACTAGGCTTCACTTCTCTGCGCATATGCTCATGGTAAGTTGAGACCCCATTCCAACCGGAATCCATATACTCTGATTTTTATTGACCCTGCGGAATGCCAGCACGTTTGCTCCCACATGAAAAATCTTCACCTTAACACCCAGTGTTTTTCTCCCTTTTCACTGTCTGCCGTCCTCGACCGCAGCTGATGAACTGACCAGACTGTTATCTTCCTATTTTCTCATTCTTCTCCCAGACCATACCCTCTACTATTATTTTATTCCTGGTTCCTAAACGGACATCCTCTCCTCATCCACCACCTGCCTGATATCGCTCTAAATCTCTAATATCACCCAACTACCCTAGAAAGCTACCAGCCTCCGTCTAGGGATCGCTAATAGACCGGTCTACTAGCCGAACGATAACTAGTTGTTCGTTTAACAAAATGTTCACTTACTTGTTTCCATCAAAACGATAATCATAACCCACAGCTGGAACACTCTCCAGACTGCCGCACTCCTTATCTCTTTCAGATTGCATTGGTCACTTGGGTAGCCATCGGCCAAATTGACGTTTATCCCGGATTACCGTAAGGACTGGGCGATTTGATCAATGGTTTAAACCTATACTCTCGCCTGCTGACGTTACATATGGCACCATACACAGATTAACAAAACCTCAAGAAAGTCTCACCGGATCGCAGAAGTGACTCCCGACACCAACCATCAACACATCCGCTCAACGCCTATCTCAATATTCAAACCCAACAGTTCAATTCTTTCCGAGTTGCAGTACGAAACCAATGGCCGGAACCCAGCCCTCGCCGCTGTTCACTTCGTCAAACCAGTACCTTTTTACCTGCTACCCTCAGCATCCTACCTGCCACCACCTGCAACCAAGGTCTTTATGGAACAGAATACCAGCCATCTGCAGCCAACCACAGATTGATCAACAATTTTCTATCACATACAAATAAAAATTTACAAACTTCCAACTCCTGCCTAGCCGAACCATTGACGTTTGTCTCCACTAATCCGTTTCATTGACGGCTTTTCGTTAAAAGTCTGTTATATGTCCATACACCATTCATGCTCCTCGACAGTTCACTGAAATCCCTGCGAAGCTTTTCGCCTTCATGTGAATTTCCATATGACACTGTAATCACCTGCACAAAAAGTCCGTTTTATTATCACCTTTGACTCACTTGCCTTTATTTCACATTCTTTTTCCACAATTAGTTACCCAATGCTGGATCAGTGTCCAATATTCCGCTGGTATCTCTGACTGCATGTTGAAAGCCCCATGCTTGCTTTACCTTTAGCAATGTTCTTTGGCATCTCTTCCGCCCGATTACTCGTTAGTGACCCTCTAATTGTTGCTAATGTCAGCAATCCCACGACTGCCCATCTATCCGCACCGCCCCAGCGATTTTGAAACCGATTCGGAATTCCCGCTTTAACCATTACCACTTTTGTTCACTCAAACACCACGTGACTTTACTAGTGTATTTCGGTTGCTGTGTGATTTATAAACTTAGAATTTGTGAATACCTCACATTGACATGTACTGCTGTATACTCTGATCTTGCCTTGTGCATGTGTATTGACCACGGTCGAGAAATATACTATACTATACTATACTATACTATAAAACGCCAATCAACCGATTAAAACAGTTGCAAATTTGGGCGGCGAAGTAATTTACAGGTAAAACACTATCTATCGATGTTCTTTCAGAAGATGGATCATGTGATGGTGACAAATCAAAAAGCTGCGATGGAGTTGTCTCTCAGATGTGAATATATGGGGAGGGTATGACTCTCTACAAGGTGAGGAAGTTGCAACGCTGGAGTCGTGTGTGGGCTAACGGTAGGACTGACGGAGAGGGAGCGAACTGTCTGTATATCGTCGACTGTTGGGATGCTCTAGAGATAAACTTTCCTCAGTGAAATACACCGTTTGGACATCAAGTAACGGAAGTGTATGGCGACATAAAATGTAACCTTTTTTAAATATATCTGTAAGTGTGATAAAAAGTGGCCACTTCATCTAGGGGATTGGTTAAGTTTTGCAAATGGGGCAAGTGAGGGGTTTGACACGAATCCTTGGGAAAAAGGATCATGAAAGGTGAGCCGAGTACGGTAACGGCCTCTTTAATACGCGATAACCATGCGCTAAGGAAAGTGAATTCTCCCGGGCGTAAGAAGCGGCAAGTAAAGGTGGCGAAGATGGAGACAAGTACGATAGGAAATCAATGATAACTGGGGGAGATAGCAGCATATTTGCAGAATTTTGGGTGTATAGCTAGTGTTTTATTCCGCAATCAGTGCTGGAGGGTGGGGCTGACTGTGCGCTGGACACCAAACCTGGAAACCATTTCTGGTGACAAGAGTTGCAATCCGTCATCCCAGCTACTCCAGCGCATCGTTGCGGACGTCCTGCACGCTCGGTGTGTGTCAGTCAGAGCGGTGGATCTGACCGAGCCCCGCACCGGCTGGATTTGCATGGGTGATCCTGGAGTTGTCACATGACTTTTGAGGTCCAATAGTCTATGAGCTTGCGACCAGGTAGCGAGGGATCCTGGGGAGCAGGGCCAGTGAAGCTCTGAAGGAATGACGGGCAGATACCAAATTTACAGCAGAAAATGTGAGCCAGGTATTTTGCCGAGCCATCGAGAGGAAGATACATATCAGTGGTTGTCTGGAAAAATGAAAATAGAAAAAAGCAGCCTGGAATGCTCCCAGCTGGGGCTAACTTTCACTGGTGAAAAGTTACCCCTGGTATCTGGGACTTGGGGCCAATTTTAGAGGACGCGGGCTACGAGCTGATGAGGGAGAACAAGAACACAAAAAATGCCGAAGACAGTGAAGAAGGATATTGATGATTTGGTAATTATTGATGGTCGCCGGAATGGGATTCTGGGATGAAATGCCGAGGCAAACTAAGGGAAGAATAATGAGCCCGGTTTGCACCGAGTAAGGTAAATTTGATATGATAAAGATAAGGGATAAGAACTGCTGCTCAGTTTCCTCCAACGGAGAACCTGGTACATGGGGTGGGCAAGAAGGAAGCTGCCGGCCTAGGGGTATAGTTGCCATAATAGGTGAATGTCGTCCGGGCAAAGAATACTACGGGAAAGGATAGAATAAGTGACCTAGATGATAGTCGATAAATAAGCCAATTACGATTATGCTGGAGCTATGGCACGTAAGACGGATAAATTGAACGGTTGAGAGATGAGATTGAAAATGGGCTTGGTGTCACTGCTCTGTAGAATAGAAAAATGTCTGCGTAAACGCGTGGAATCAAATTAGCTGGAGGACAGCATAATGGTTATTAGTGGGATCAGCATCCGTGGCATCACAACTACAGGTTGGACTACCTCGATTAGCCACTTCAAACGTAAGAATTGTGATTTAGCTTCCTCCGATAGAGAACCTGGTAAGTGACGGGCAAGAAAAACGCTCTAGACCTAAGGTTATATTTTCCAATTTTGGCGGGCTTTATCTTGGTGAATTGTTTGAATTTGCAAAACACAAAATTGCACGCGAAAGAATAAAAAAACTTGAGTGATGTGCGGCAACTTGTGGGCCACGTAGGTCCCCTGACCCATGACAGACCCGCGTATCGGCAACCCAAACCAGCTTCGTATGCTCGCTTCTCCTAAGTGTATGGATCATTGTTTGACACGAGTGTCAGAACATCAAGCAATTTGTTTAATTCCTCTTTAAATATCGGCAAGTGGCCTATTGCACGGATATTTGGTGCAAGTTTATTCTAAATTGGTGAATATTTAACAATAAGGAAATTTGGACTGTAGGTTAGTCCTCGAGGACGGCATAGTGACCGAATGACTACTGTGTCGTAACGAATACCTTAAGCTTAGTGGGTCTTGTACCACAGGAGAGGCTTTGCAGGATCTAAAATTTGATAGTAAGTGGAAGAGGACAAGTTGTTCTCTACCCGTCGGAGCAAAAGGGGTTCGAAGTGTAGCAGGTCACAGCGTTGTTTATAGTTCTTAATAGAAGAATAGCCATCTATTTGTTCAGTAAAGGTGCGCTGAACATTTTCAGTGGCAATCCTGTCAATCTGGCGCATGTTGGAGCCAACTATTGGACTATACTCCGGTAATGATCCAACGTGTTATGTATAGACACTGCGTTTACTTTCACGCCAACGGAATGTTCTGTGAACCAGCCCTACTAACCTGAATTAGCAAAAATGCCTGCGCTTTGATGAAACATCTCGCTTTCCAAGATTCCCTGGTGAGTCGCTCCGAAGGGGAAACCCAGTGTGTTCCTGATGCTACACTTCGGGCCAATCAACCTTATCACATCTGAATGATCCAAGTTCAGTTTTTCGCCTGAAAAGAGAACCAACCCTTCAGTGCATCCATTCTCGAACTTCAGAATCAAGCCTCAAAATGTGGTTATGGTGCAAAATTTGATAATTGACTCCATGGTCGTTTGAGTGCCCCAATGAGAGTGCCAGACTCACGGCGAAGGCTACCAGTTCAGGGCAAGCCAATATCTCAGGGCATTAGTACTGCCTGCAGACAGTGTTAAGTTGTCGCATCCATAACCGCAGTTGTGAATAATACAATTTTGTTCAATCCAACCAGAAGTCACGAAGGAACACGAACAAAATCTCTGCAATTATTCGAACCTTCCGGTGGTTACCACTTCAGTGATGTTTCTTCCAGAGGTCAGAGAAAATGTCATTCTTCCGTGCAGAAATATTCATGAAGAATGTAATTTTTCGGCGGCATGCGTTCCCAGTTTTTTCTTCAGGTTGAGAATCTCAGTGTTCTATCTGTGGTAAGACTTGTTCTGTATGGGGTGCTTGTGGGCAGCGTCAGAAGTGTCTAGCGTGAGTTGACCTTTTTGATTTGAAGACTGAATTTGCTTCTTCGCTTCAGCTGTTGCTCCCCCCTCCATCTCATGATACTCAGACTGTCTAATTCGAAAAGTAACTCTCATGATTTTATTGCTGACACTGGCGGTACAATGCACGTCGTTCCAACACCTCGTATCGAAACTGTTCCCTCCTGTGCTCCTATTCAGCCTACTGACGTCACAATCCGAGGTATCACCGTTTACTCCCTGACAGTTTTGGCCTTGTGTGTCATTCTGAATCAGGTCTGAACTCGTCTGCCACTCCGCGTGAGCTCCTCATTCCTGATTCTGGTCCGTCTATCCTGGGTCTGGAAATTTTTCCTCATTTATATATTTCTTTGCCCCGTTCTTAGGTTGAGGCTTTTCGCCTTCGAAGACTTATTCCTCATTGCACCAAGGTTGCTGGCAGGATGCATACACCACCTTCTATAATGGAAATGTCTGGGGGCCTGATATTTAAAGAAAGGCGCATCATAACATTTGGCCCACGGGAATCCACTCACTTTGCTATACGCTACACGTGTGAAGAAGGCAGCACCACGCTTACTGACTCCTCTAGGTGAGATACTGCCGCGGCAACTCCTCTGAAACCCGATGGACAAAGGGCCCGGATACTTTGTGATTATTGGTTTGCCCTCGGCAAAAGACTACTTCAAAGCGGGTGTACCACCAAAGGACGGGGGGATACGCTCTGTCGTCTTTCAGGCCCAACTGTCTTTTTCAAGATTGACCTCAAGGACGAGTGATTACAAGTAAAGCATGAAGGGAATCTAGTTTGTTGGCGGTCATCCACAATCCCGTTAGTCTTTGCGAGTTTAATATTCGATCTATCTATTTGTGCGAGTTACCTGCTATATACCAATAGTCCATCCGCATAATTATTGCCGGTCTTGATAGAGTTGAACATTATCAAGATGAATTCGTCGCTCATGGTCCAAGCAAGGTTATTTACAACTAACGTCATTTTGTCTCATTGGGGTTTTTTACAGCTTCAATTTGCAATCAAAACAGACAAGTCAGCTTCTGGTGCCTAACGGTTTGCGTGCTTTGTGTGTACCTTTAATTTTGAAGGCATTTCTTTTTATTCCAAAGGACTATCGTCTTCAATAAATGTGCTTTTGCTCATTGAAATTTACAAACTTCGTTCTGTTTGAGAATCACCACACTACTAATCCTGGTTTATTTTAATTTTAACCGGAGATTTGGCTACTTTAGACAAATTTTCTTATGTTTTTCGTGATATGTAGTTCATGAGCAGAAACTGCATATCCTGTTGGGTGGATGACCTATAGTGGCCACCGCGTGGGTGGAACGTCCAACGCATCACAGGGATAGGAGGAAAGCTGGTAGATGTTCAAAAAATTATTCACTTCATGGCAGCTGGATGGTAATATTCTAACGTGATTGTGATAACTCGGAACAAGGCGATCTGGGACGCACATTTATAGAGATCTAAGTGTCAACTGGCACACAGAGGTGGTGGTGACGAAAGCGGAATGTAAGCGTACAACTGGTTATAATTATTTAGATGGGTATCGTGCCACAGCAGAAGAGATTTGAAAGTAGGGTGTGGGTATGTAATATGCAAGGATCAGTGTCCTTCCTGGGGATTTGCTCGAGATCGATCAGCAAAGGACAATAACGCAGAAAACCTCATGAGCACAGGGGCCCAGCAAATGTTTCAACAGAATCCTACACTTACATTTATGAAACACTAATATGGCTGCCAACAGCTTTCTCATTACAGATATATTTTATGTATGCTTCTACGATGAAGATATGATGAACCGCAAGACCAGAAAAGACTCAGGGGGAGGCGCGGTAAAGGAATAATGAACGGATGGGGATTGTATATAATCAACAATTACACCTCTTGCCGTTGAAGGATGGCTGATAAATACCTCAGCAAGGGATGCCTACCTTGCAATCAGGACACAGACAGCAACAACAAGCTTAAAAATGGGTGAACATATCGAAAGCAGCTGCGGTTTTCGTTTTGAAGGGAGGATAGAATTAGGAATAGAACTGGTGGTTAGTCAGGTGAGAATCTCATAAAGTGCAGGCACGACGGAATGTGGCCAAAGGGTGGAATGAATAAACAGGTGATGATGGCGGCTAGATGTAAGAGGTATGCGCGGGTGATTTTATGATTAGAGTGGCTTATCTACCGGGCGTAAAATGCCGAGCAATAATGGTAACACAGACAGAAAGCTGGAACGGAACCAGCGAAGATAGGAGAGCATAGTACCAATGACATGACTGCAGCCGCCGAACGAGCATAACTGAAAAAGGTTTGCAGTCAGTTACTGTGCTAGTGGAGAGGACTAATCCAGCCTTGGGCACTCAGCATGAAGGCCACTTCTGGTGGCAGAAGGCGCTATCTGTCAGGCTTGTGGCTCCCGCACTTCGGTGCAGAAGTACAGCACACCCAATGTGCGCCGGTCAATGCGGTACATCTGAACGCACTTTGAACCTCTGGGAAGTGAGAGTGAGCTTTGCTTTATTTTTTACGTGCTAGGAGTGGCATAGCCAGCGGGATTTTTCGAAGGGACCGGGGGACCAAGACCAGTGAACACAGTGACTCGATGGCGGATCAATAACGTGTGTGTATCCAAATGCGATAGCCCGGATAGCAGCCAAAGCCGTACCAAGAGCTACCGGACATCGTGGAGTGGTGTGTATGTATGAACGGAGAACCGCAATAGGAAAAAGGAGTAAAAATCTAGTCCGGGCGGGTCACAGCTGGGGACAGGCATTCAGTGGCTAGTGCGGAAGGGGTGTAGGTACCCGTACGTTTCGGACTTTTTCAATGATTCTCAACTTCCCTTTGTGCAGCACTTCTTTGTTGTACCGATGTTCCACCGCAAGAGACACACAAGCTTTTGATAATCGCCACGGCGCAATAAAAAAGGGCTGTCTCTAAACATTTCATTCTGGCACGGACTCATCTTCTAATATGGAGTGTCTTGGAATTATATCGGTCAGAACTATTTGCAAGAAACAAAACATACTGGAAGCTTCCAAGGTGTCACTCGGATCTTCTGTCAATACCATCCTGTTCTGTTCAATAAATGGCTGTCAGACCGAACTGAACTGAAGATATTGGCGGATATCAGCACTTTGGCCCCCTTTTCTTGATAACAAAAACAGTAAACAGCTGACAGTTTGTGTCACACCTTTTGTTTCATTTTAACTTCAAGTGTACATACCCTTTGGCCTTTTATCATGGCACTCGCCTTCGCTCGTCTTGGTTTGCTAGTGTCGTCTTAGATACTGTTGACAATAATTTGATGTACCATGTAGACAGAGTAGTACGCCACAGGGGTCCAAACGAAGTTGGTCCAAGCGGATGAACGGGGGTTAGTGACGATGCTGGTTTACCTGCGTCAGGGTCAGATAAATCTTAAAAATCTCATGGGGCTTAATGCATGATCTCTCCAGGTCATGTGGGAATGCTACTTGCAGTGCAGTAGCCTTGTGTGGCTCATAATATGGAAAACTTTCTTTATTCGAGGTGTCTTGGGAGCAGGCCACGAGAGAGTGATATGTAACAGGCTGGGGCCTCAATCTGGTTGAATCCAGGAAGCAAGTGCAAAAAAAGAAAGACGCAGGCATACTGAGCGGTTACATGTATACACTGTGCAGAACTATGCCCAGAAGGGGGTGAACAAAAGATTATTAACAGATTGTTGGATAAGACCAGGGGCTACGGGCGTAGGCCCTTGATTGGAGCGGCAATGAGGAAGTGCAGATACTTAGGAAAGATTTTAACTCGAATTAAATATATCAGCCGTTGTTTATTCACGACTGGTGCACAGGAGTGGAAGTGAGGGTGGTAGGTCCTGTGAGGTATATTGCAATTTCTTATGACTAATTTTGAAGCCGTCTTCATAAGCAGTATTAACAAAAAGGCATGAGCGGTATGGAGCAATGACGATGGGAAGCGTGAGATAATTATGGAGCATACGCTGGAATACAGACAAGGTGGTGGTACAACGTAAAGCCGGGGGGAAGTTTTATTCCAAATTCTGCTAAAAACCGCCCAAAAGAATCGGGATCTCACGAGCCGATTTGCACAGTGGAACTGGTACGGAAGAGACAATGTTTCGAGGTGGGTGACGGCTTGGAGGATTGAGAGACAACTGGCAGGTGTGTGTATGAAAGGCGGAGGATTAATTTGAATAACGAGGTCAGACTCAGTCGGAGGGAAAGGATCCACAGGGGATGGGGGGTAGACAACTCTCAAAACTCACAACGGGTCACGGCGGAAGATATCTTAGCCGGTATTTTTGGTATGAGTGCTCTGAAGGTCATCCGAGGTACTTGTGGCAGATTCGGAAACATAGGAGGAGATAACAGAGCTATATTTAGGCAGGGGTTGGACAGGGAAAACATAAATGCACACTCGAGTGTGCTGAAGTTTGAAGCAGCAGAGAGTAAGCCTAATGAGTCTTTCGGATTTGGCGGCCTGTAAGTCGAAATCCGAGGTCGGATACCACGAGTTGGTAATTATAGATTGTCCATCACGGGCAATGGCTCCTGTAAGTAACTGATACTGATGGGAAAAACAGAACTTTCGGATGCGCGGAATTTAATTGAGCAAAGATAGCTTCAGTCACTGAGCGGGGTATGATCCTGTTGAATGGTAATAAGCGTAAATGACAGACTAACTATGAGAAAGTACACAATTTCGATATCGTGCGCGAAGAGAAGTGGTGCACCATGGCGGATCACACGGAAGATATCACTAATATGTACTAGGAACAACCATGGTCCAAAAACACTACCGTGACCCGCATAACTTGTTATAGGCCTAGCGGGAGATTATTCACGATGGACCAGTACTACCTGGGAGTAGGTGGGTGGATAAGAAGACAACCACGACGAGAGCGGGTCAGATACTCCAGGGGGGTTCAGTATGACAAGAGATGGTGAGGCGCCCGGTCAAAAGCTTTCGATTAATCTGGAAATATGATAATCGGAGACATCCCATCGTTAAAAGCTGAGATTAATGCATTCAGGAAGTCAGTTTGACGCGGAGAACATGACCACGATGTGATGAAGCCACGTAAACAAGGGTGTAGCAGACCGTTGGACATGAGATAGTCAGTTAGTTGAGATCTGAAAATTTGCTACATAACTTTACATACAGCGGTAGTGTGCTTATTTGGACGGTAATTATCAGGGTCATGCCGTGAACCGTTTTTCAAAACACTGTAAGACAACCGAGGTTTTACACTGCCGTGGGGCTTCATTATCGTTCATAGAAAGCTTAACGAAGTTAAGTTACGACCAGGCCTGGTCGAGGCCACGGAAACGGAGATGAGCCGGAGGTATTCCGTCTGGTCCGGGTTTTAGTGAGGTCCTGATCATGAGGACCAGCCTTTCAATTTCAGATGACGTAAAATGAATTGTGGCGATAATAGAGCCAGAGGTGACGGGAGATGACAAGCGGGTGAATATTAGAATAACACACAAGCGAGAAGGAGGAGTGGGAATTGAGCGCTCCCTGGCATAAGTATGGGTGAGTGGGTAGCAGTAGAACAGCACATTCGAAAACTAGGGGGAGTATCTTTGGAGAGTAGAGATCTTACACCTAACAAATTGGAAAAAAGCTCAACTTTTTTGGGGTGCACCTACGTGAGTGCTTCCATTTTTCTGAGATGAATTTCAGTACGGTGATTGAGCTCCAGGTTAGTCCTGTTGATTCGTAGTAGAATAGACAAGTCTCTCGTTTGCTGGCATTTACCCTGCAGGCTGAGCAGCTTCAGCTCAATTCTCTGTGTTTTTAGATCATGCGCTCAGCTAAAGGAGTAGAGAATAAACCAGCGCTATTGAGGTAGCTGCTCATGTCGTCGTTAAAAAAGCCAGCAGCAGCTTTGGCGTCGTATGCCAGAAAGAATGAATCCCAGGCCCCAGGGTGAGCTACGTTTTGCAGTAGATCCCAACCGCAAGGGCCGTAAAGGTTGTTAGTATTGTTAGAAGGGGGTCCACTGAGGAGGCAGGTGAATGTTCGCATAACTGTTTTGTGGTTACTGCTAGGGAACAGGTGGGTGACCCGAAGTTTGACATAAGTCATGTTGTGCGTGAATATTGCGTCAAAGAAATTCCGCCCTCTATTGGGTGTGCTTAAATGTTTGGTCCACCCCCACCGAGAATGCATAAAAGAGAACCTGTCAGAGCAGGTGGGCTTGCTCTTAAGGACCAGTAAATCTGGGGGTAGTTGAAGTTACTCGCAATAAATCTGGCACCCATAGGGTAGTCAAATAAATGCATCAATTAGGGAGTAGATGGAAGTTTCGATAATCCTGGGGAAAGGGAGACACAACCCCATAACGTTGCACAGCTACTAGTGTTTACTAGTAACCAAGGGGAGATTTTCACTTGTTCCAGGTTGAGGTGGAGTAAAACAGTTGCTGGAATAATATGGTGAATTTAGGCTAGGAATCCTCCACCTTTCCTGGATTGGCTAGCGCCCGAAAAGCTATGATGGCTAGCAATGCTTACATGGCCCAGGTGGGACTGCTCAGGTAGCCTAATCTTGGCAACCAAGATTATGTCACTATTAGAGAACGGCGCTAAGTTCCTTACAGGGTGATTTTCTGGTTACTGAGCCGCTGTTGATAAGCGTGAAGAGCAGGTCATTAGTTGAGCGAGAGGGGTGATCATTCAAATGACGCGGTGTTTGTGAAAGGGCTGTGGCCAGGCTGACACGAGGGACTTCAGGGCGCACCTCTTCAGTGATTGGATGGTACCAGTGGCTGGTCCCGGGCAGTTACATATGGGGGTAGACTGATAAACATGAGAAAGGCTGGAAATCGGTATGAAGTACTGCAGTAGCGAGGAACGATGGAGAAAAAGGTGAGGTTCACTGCAGTGAATTAGATGACAATGAAGCATTGGTACTTTGCAGTGAATTGTCGGCGGATAGGACATAAAACTCACCGTAAAACAGGCAGAGAGCAATGCAAGACATAGAGGGATGATCAGATGACAAAAACGATTTAGAAGGATTGGATACGGTAGATGTGAGGCACAGATGTAAAGTCGATGGATGCCTGTGATGACGGTCGTTGGGATGATAGCAAGATAGATGGCCGGTGAGGAGCTGCAAGATGCAGAGCGCGTGCACATAGATATATATGCGTAAGTTTATATATACATATATATATATATATTGTATATATATATGTATAGGTTTAAGAGAAGCAGGAGCAATAACAATGGGGTCCCAGAAAGAAATTATCAGCCATTAGGAGGAGTAGGTTATGTTAAATCAATTGGTTGTAGGATTAACTTTGGAATGTCGTGATGGATTAACTTCATGACAAGTGCACGTGGCGGCCCAACGGAGAGAAAAATAGAATGTGGAAGCACAGAAGTGATGGAGACTGTTAGGAGCAGTTCATGGAAGAGTGAAAATGAAAGACAGGATCAAGGAAAACAGGTAAGAATGGGTCTAATTATTTGATCAATGCAGGTGCAAGATGTAGTGACGGACCAGAGGAATCGGGTAGTGACAGGTCAAACGATTTGGAACTGTAACAGAACACCGTGACGTAACGTTGTCATTACAATGGTGGAACATGGAAAAGCGGACCACACTGGAAGGTACAGAAAAATGCCTGTAGCGAGCAATAAACGGATCAAGGGATGAAAGCAATGACCGAGGAGACACAGGTAAGAAGTCACCAATCAGATCATTTTACTGCAGATGAAACACGAAGGAGGCGGACAAGGAAGCGGGAAGCCCCGAGATGAGTGTACCAAAAATAGAACAAAAGGGCCACAAAAAATAAATGCGCAAAGGAGTTGGGGTAATGGAGCTGGAGAGCTGTGTGCCGGCAGACAATTGAACAGGTGGATAATAATCAGGACGCTGGAAGGCATAGGAGTGGATCAGCTAGCGAGAGAGCGCGACGTCTAGGTGGCTTTTTGGAGCATGTTGCATCGGGTAGGATAGCCTTGAAATCCAATTTAAGGAGACTGGCTAATTTTGTCAGTGGTGATGAGGAATTTGTGCGTGCATCCCGCCGTGAGGGTTTTCCTAGATGCGCGCACGGCGAAGAAAGCTGCGGACGTTTTGGGGTAGGTTTTTTAGGGGAGGTATCAGACTTATGGTCCAAGTCTACATCTGGAGCTAGTTTGCACGGGGCTGCCAGGTTGATTTGGTACTGTTGTCATCAGTGAAGCTGCAAGGTCACACGTCAGACATTATTGGTGGCAAAAGGTGGGCCGTATCCACCGCCGGCGTAGAGTTGGTTGATTTTTATGTATGACTGTGTGCTGAGCGGTACATCTGTTACTGAAGAGGAGCTCTATAAGCGAAAATCCTGAAGCTCTTAAGAGGAGCTGCAGAGGCTAAATCGCCTTGCACACTTAGACGGCTTGGCGAGGATGTTATTAGTGAGCTGTAATACACTTGGGTAGTTGTCGTTTGCAGACTCCTTTCGAGGCCTCCTTATTTGACAAGGAACCTGGGCGTTGACAAAGCAGCACGGAGGGTCCTCTGGGCTCTTTCCCCTGGAATCAGCCTTAGGACTTTTATTCCCAGGCATCATGGGAGTTCTGGATTCTCCGTGTCCGCTACGACGCGAAGGGAACAGTGTACGGTCCAACAGCCTTTGGGCCTTGGAGTTTTGAAAATTTTCGGGCTGGGCACTACACAAAAAGGGAGCCAGCCTGGAAAGGGAGGCCTCAATCGTACTAATGACTTAAAGCCGTTGACAGCATTTATTCCAGAAGACTAGTGTGGCTATCAGCCAATCAAACTCTGTCTTTCACACGTTAGACTGCATACTTTGTTCACACGGCAACCCAGGCGATACTTCCGAAACACTTCCTAGGCACAAACTAGCATGCTGCATCTGTACCCAAGCTCCGTGAGAATACACGCAGTTGGCACTCCATGGTCTTGTTGACTTCTTCGAAGAACCCTGTAGTGGAAGCCGAGAAATTATGCCGTACAAAACTAGCATTCAACCAGCCTCATCAACAGAGTTGTGAACCAACAAGATGCAAACCTTCGATCCCGAAGCATGTTTGAAAAGTCTGTTATTCCATAGATTTGAGATGGTGTTCTTCAGGCTTCGTTTGTTGGAGGGGTTGGGCACGGCAGTCTGTCCGTAGCCAGCTTTGATTTGTATTCGGAAAGTCAGGAAATAGGCTGGACGTTCAGCCTGATAATAATAATCGCGACCGATATACGTTGCAAGGTAGTCAGAAGTGAATAACTTTGGTTGCGATGAGGAAATGGTGCCCACCACAACCTTTTGGAGTGCTGATCAGTCGATTAGATTTTAAGATAAAGACCAAAGTGACTCCGCCTCTTTATCGTAAAGAGTCGGCCTGAACTACTACTGATGCAGTTTACTGGGTGCTGAAGTGCCTTCTAGAAAATAAAAGGTTTTGGAAGGTAGCTGTTAGCTGCCCGTAGCTAAGATACGAGGCGAGTCTTCGTTTTATGAAATCTGGGTGCGGAACAACCACGGTAGTTTGTGAGGAGTCGTGTGGTGTGGTTGTAATGTGGGTTGACGAGATGCCTTCGCTTATAAAAACGAGGGACTAACGTTTTAGTTAAAGAGGGGGTGGGTACCTAAATGATGTGTTCCGGTTAATAATCTGTAAGTATTCGGTAGGCGGGATCGCGGGGGGTGATTTAAGGTGGAAGTTGACCGAAAGTTCCTAGAAAAGTGCTTCTTTAGATACCTCGCGATATTAAGTTACCAACCCACAGCGCAGTGGCGCAGCCAGACCCTTTGACATTTCGAAGCCTCAGCGTGAATAATATTCACTGCTGAGAACGGCAAAAATACCAAACTGGGTGGTGAGAAGAGTAAAAATTATGAGACGAGACAACATGATTTTCCCTTCTAGGCGGCCTTGGCCTTAGAGCTTTTAGGGATTTTCATGGCCACTCACAAAAGCCAAAATTTGTGGTTTCGTGAATCAGAGAAGGCATTGGCTGTCCATTAGGAAGCATAAAAGCCTATACCAATATCTGTTAGGTAAAGATTTTATCGTGGCACTGAGTGAAGTCTTTCAATCCGAGTATCCCCAAACGTGACCATCAGCAAGTTCATCGGCTGAAGTGGTCCAAATAGTGAAAATCACGCCAAGTTTTTACTGTAACAATATTTTTTATCGAATTACTCTAAACATTCAAATTAAAAGATCCTACAAGCCGCCACACTCCCCTGTTTGCTCGTCGGTGCAGCCACTTCGTTTGCTTAGGGACTTGAACTGAGATGTCCGTAAGTAACCCACACCTGCTATCTCAGCTTAGCGTCGTGAATGAGAAAACGATGAAAAGCGACAATTTTCGGACACCTTCACTGGCAAAAAGCGCCTTTAGTTCACTCCAAGTATGAGTACCTGTTTTAATTGTCTTATTTTTATTACACCGAAGCTTCAACCAGCCGTGCCTCAAGATCCACATTCCGGGCACTGAAGAGTTGGAAAAAAATCCTTGGCCGGAGTGATATGCCGGTGGCCTGAGCCAAATGACGATATTGTCAACACAGCTATGCCTTGTCAAAAGTGCTCACGCAAACAGCTTTTCAAACCAGGTAAGTGACGTTCGTAGACAGTGTAAAGGAAACCATGGCTTCTTGTGCATGCAGACCAATGTAGTCCATTTCTGGGCAAGTTTTGTGTACTGGCAAACGTTGGTGCACTTCCTCGCTGGCCAGTTGTATTCTAGGAGATTTTATCCACAGCGAAGCTCCAGCAGACTGCCTTGTGCAAAACGTTGACTTTGGAAGAATGACCCTTAGCTCAAGTTGCAGATAGTGATACTCACCTCTCCGGCTAAGCTTTTCAAAGTCCGGTTAAAATAACAAGTCGGTCGCTACATGCATGCCGCGCCCAGCTATCCTTAGCTTAATAGGCTCGCTATGAATTCCGTCAGTACTCTTAAAAGCGATATAAATCAACATTTACCCTGTCCTTTGTTGAACTGGACCCAGCTACTAGTAATTTCCTGGTGCTATAACAAAACGCCTGTCGCAGTACCTCTGGCAAGGGCTTAGCACAGCAACCCAGGTTTCTTAACTTTAGAACCAGATTTGAGCTTCTCTAATGCTGCTGTGAGCTTTTTTCCAGAGAGATTTGTCCAACCCCATCCAGTTGCAAAATCCTGGCAAGAAATAGTAATGGAACTGTGATCTTAATTCGTCGTCATGTTTTATCCAGCTAGCAAGGACTTATCTATAGTGCAGCGTTCTACATGCGGGGCAAGTTTGAGAACAATTCCAACCTTGTTCCGTCCATCAATGCGCTTATTCCAGATGCTGATACGCCCCATGGATCCAGCGAATCATTCGAAGAATCTACTGCCGCAAGGTCGGCCGGGATATTAGCAGAGCCTGAGGAGGACTACAGCCATCCGGGGCTAAATTCATAGTGCCACAGACGTGGTATCCAAGACTGCAGATCGAACATAAACAGCCCCGCAAGGGGGAACCTTGATCTTTGCATGCTATAACTAGGCCACATTGGGTGGTTTTCATAAATGACTGTGTGTGGCCTTCACCACTTCTTCTATGTTCCCCTGCTACAAAACTGTACATACTTGTAAACAACACAGCAAACACTGCCGTAATTTGCTTGCCATATCTTTGTTCTGCCTCTGTAGTGTTCTATGCAAGACCATGCTACTGTAAGCCACAAAAACTTATACCCTGCTGACGGGACCAACTAGAATGCCAGGCCGTGATAAAAGAGTGATTTTTGGTAAGCTGCTTGGCCCAAGGGGATACCGTAAAACTGCTCCCCCATTGGGGTGTCCCGGTGAACCAAAGTGTCCCAGCTTGTGCGTGGAATGGGAGTTTATCAAGCTGAGGACAGTGCAGGAAGCTGGTTGTTGGCTGTTTTATTGGCTTTCGACCGGTACAAAGATAGAACCCCGTTGAAGCACTCTCTGAGCCCGAGTGCTGATGGAGTTTCCTTAGTTTTTCTTTGTTCTTCAGGTTCGACGCAAATGACTTCCCGAGAAGGAACAACGATTCTTGCATACCACATATTTAAGGTGAGGCCGGTTCAGGTCGCAGGACTTATGGCTTTGGCCTAATTGATAAGCCTGGATTCTCACATTCACGAGATTTAGGGAGATTTCGCTGCATGGCGTCGACGAGTATTTTGCCAATGGTCATGTGGATTGGTAACCAGTTCGCCCATAGCAGTATGGCGCAAAATCGGGCTTGCCGTCTGCTGAAGTTACGGCCTTACGACCTGTTTACTTCGCAACAACCCCTTGTATCCCTTCCGGCAAATGATTATTCTATAGATAAACGGTTTCAAAGACAGGCCAGTTAGTAGTTCTGAAAGGGAGTAGTAAAAGGAAAGGGCCGAGAACAACGAAATGATCTAAACTTGGAGTAAGTCTACAAGAGGCATGTGGGAACTGAAAGCAGGTGGAGAATACGGACGCAGTGCTGGTCAAAAAGACATGGCCCATTTGGGCTGAAGGTACAAACGGTCAGAGGAGACTTCTGGCAAACAGCGGTACGGTGGAGCACTGAACACCTCCCGACTTGGGCGGCCACCACATCTTCTGGGAGCTGGTTCCACGGGTTCATCACGCAACATGAAACAAACTGTGAAACACAGTCATGGTACGGTCCTTGTTTGACCCGCTTCAGTTCACGCCTTCTGTGGGCCATGTTGTGGCTAGGCATCAGAGGAGAGAAGAAAGCTTGCAATAGTCTTTTCTGACCATTTAAATGCCTAAGCATTCTTTTTTCTGGTATCTCCGCCCCAGCGAGATCGGGTTCCGCCGCTCTAATCTGGCTGGATACGGCAGTTTTTCCAGCCCTTGAGTGAACCCTGCAAAACTCCGCTATACTTTTCCAGCACCTGATTTTCTCTCGCAAGCGGCGTTGACTAGGGTTGGACACAGCCTTCCAAGTGCTGCGGAAGGGTTGTTTTATAGATAAGCAGCAGAGCTCCAGGCTCCCTGAAATTAGAGGTTTGGATTGTTGGTACGGTAAACCAAATGCTCTTGCTGCGGCGGAAGTACATAGAACGCCAGGCTTGGAGGATTCATGTATTCATTCCTAGTTCCTTTGTCAGCTATGCCCTGTGGATCTTGTGGTGGATGGGCCTTTCTATATCCTCCGCCCTCCCTTGTATAGCAGCCGGTGGCGAGTACCTGCACTGCCATGCTTTTTGAGGTTTGTTCATCCAATCATGGACAAGAAGTAGATCCACCTTGACGCTCAAATTCAAAGACTTCCCACAACGTTCCACACAGGGGAACAGAAACCCGGGGGCTCGCAACTTTCGGGGTCAAGCCGATTACGTAAACAAGAAATGACATTTGCCCTAACACCATTCCCTGCTGTACCGCAACACAGGCTTCGGCCGGGTTTATTTACCGTCCTCTAACAAATTACGGAACGTTCTATCACTCATTAATGTCCGTATTCACACCATCACTCTGAGGTCCGTGTTTACTTCCCATAACTTGAGCAGCAAAAGTTGGTGGTTCATGGGTTCAGAGGCTTTCAGAAAATCTAGACAACGAACCTCTTCCAGTTCAGTCCTGTCCAAGCGTGAAGCGACCCTGTACAGGGAAGAGCGCAAACCTGGAACATGCCATTGGTTCTTCATGAAACCATGCTGTCCGCTCAACAAGAGTTCCCCCGCACTAGCTGAGACAGTCTCGCTTCCTAGAATATTTTTGAAGACCCTAAGGATGGCCGGTAAGAGGCTTACCGATCGGCATTTTCTGGGATCTTTCACTGACCTACTCCCGTAAATATGATGGCCTCAGCAACCTTCCAATCCGAAGGAAATGTGACTGTTTCTCGGGGCATTTTGAACAGCTGTTCTAGAGGTTCAGTAAAAATTACTCAGTGACTTAGTGATAGGACGATGCAAGTCATCTGGCCCCATCGTCTTACAGACGCAAACCATTCCGATGGCTCCAACAACCTGTTCTAGATATTTCAAGGTGTCATCCACCTGTGTAGCCCCCGATTTAGGTGACACTGGTTTAATCCCCGGAGTCCACAGTGTTTGCCAGCTAGAATTGGCATTTCAGTATTTGCGCTTTGCATAATCCTATTGTGGCTTGCCGCCAATGGTGTTCCGCTGTGAGTCCACCACAATTCCTAAGGTTGAATCCAAATGCACGTAGTCGTAGTACACCTGTGGACTGGACTTGGCCTTGGTCACCAGTGCCAATTCATGTACTGATTGAAAGCTTGCCTGTATCCTTGGGGCCTTGGAGCAAGCATTCCTAAGAGGCAGCTATTTTTGGTGGCCACCAGTTAGGTGAAACAAATCCTCTGCTAAATGTTTAGCTTTTGCTCTGTCTGCCATATGCTTTCGCCGGGAAGACCAACTCTACCTTCTTACAGTGCCAAAGGGAGAAAAAGACTAAATCAGTGCTTAAGGTACCCTATTTGTTTTTATGTACCACCCGGTTTTCTTGCTTTCCTTGGGGGTTTTCAGTCTACTCCGCCCTGGTTCTGTGGAAAGTGAGTTCAGGGTACTAGCCTTGGCTGCACTTCACTTCTTGCCTTTCCGGTGAATTGCAAGGCGGAACACCAAAGTGAGGTAATTTAGGGTTGTAGCATCTCGCTTATTGGAAATAAGGGGCCTACACGTAGTCAAGCACCCTCAATTGGAACATCATAGAGAGAGGCAGAAACTCGCTTTCGGCACAGATTCAACAGGGCCTTTTCTTTGCTCCACAGTCGTATATATGGCTATGAGCGAGTCACAAGCCATCACTTCGGAGGAAAGAACGTGATCGGAATCCCCGGGTTTACGTTCTTACCGACCATACCAACCGGGCGGCTCCCGGCTCCCCACCTCTGGTTTTTTGTCTACAGTAGAAAACAGAGAACACCCAAAATCTTTTCCCTTAATACAGCAGTACCAAGTTTTTTGCCGCTTACGCGTATTTCACCAAAGGCCGCTAAATATAAGAGATAAGCTTGAACCATCGTCGAGTTTCACCTGCGACAGACAATGTTTTGGAGGCATCAACCCTTAGCGGGACGTGCAGTGTCTGATCAAGGGCGGCAAATATGGGTATTTTTGTTGAAACCCCTTCGTACCATCATCTCCTCACTTTCTCAAATCACCCTAGAAGTTTCAAGCGGAAAAGCCAAGTCAATGAAAAGGTAACGCGTATGCTGCAGCCCAGACTAGAAGCCTGAACTTAAGTGGGGGTGTTGGTTACCTCTTCGTGGTAATGAATGAATTCTTTCAGGTCTTCGGATACTTGGCTTTTCCAAAGAATTATCGGACTCAACCCTACCTAGATTAGACCAGAGTCCGAAAATATTTGTCCTCAGGCCTAGAAATTTCTCTAAAATTGCTTTGAGGATATTCAATGTGCAAACTGAGGCAAGTTTGAAGGCCGGGAAGGTATCCAGTCAGTAGGTTTTGGGGTGGTTTGTGAACAAGAAGTTTGGGTGCAATTGTTCCGGGATTCGGTGTTTGTCCTCCATCTGTCGAGTGACAAAACTAGAAAAATTTAAACTACAGAGTATCACGGACAGTTACCAAGAAAGAGAAGAAGAGAACATGAGAAAACATTCATTCATATTCGGTCTCTGTTTTTTGTGAGTCTTTCTTTTATTCTGTGTGGAAACGTTTTTGGAAATGGATGGGGATTATACGGACTGGAAAAATTCCTTCAGGGAGTTTTTCATCTCGTTGTCAAAAAAAGTGCTCTCAGGGTCAAACCTGGCGGCATATCTTCAGTTTCTTCCCATGAGCTCCTGTTGCTTTGTCCCAGGATATTTGGTACAGACCTTCCTGGCTCATGCTAGAAAACCCTCTTCAATCTTTACTGGCCTTTCGACTTCCTTGAAAATTGTTATATTCCATAAAAAGAGCAGGCAGAGGACTCAGAGTCGCTGCCAGTCTCCCTTGCTCTTCTGACTGTCAGCTATATGTGAAGTGGACTTGTGCAGTTACTTCGAGCAGGCGGCTTCCTTTTTGTGTCAGTGTATCAATGTTGACACCCGTAATCAAGATGAGTGCCACTTCAGTTGACGCAGCATTTTATACTGCCAGAGCAAATGATACCAGACGGTCGTTTTGTGGGCAAGTCTTGAAGCTTGCAACGCAAAACATTACCTTTCCTGCAAAGAAAAATTACTTGCCGCACATTAACCAGCAGAAAGAAGAAAATAAGTGATCGTGCCGGTCCAGATTCTGAATCAACCTAACAAACTTTGAGTTCCACTGCCCTCGGAATTCATCCACCTCTAGGGTTTACAACATTGGCAGCTTATACCAGTGACTATGTGCATTTGTCCAAAAAACTCCCTTTTTAGATATTCACCCCTGAACGGGCGCCATCGTAATGGATAGGTTACATACCGCTTCCCGGCGGTCCACTTCTTTCTTGCGAAGTTTTGCCCAGGTGTGAAAATCTGTGTTAAGAAGAAGAGTATCCGCCGAGTTTTCTACATACACACTGGAGAATCCTCTCTCAATTTTATTCCTTGTGAGTTCCTCAAGCTATTCTGGACGAATAACAACTTCCGTAGAATAATTAGAAACTCAACGATAAGAAATTCTCTGCCGTCATATTCATCGACTGTGGTACTGACCGGCTTTTACTGGTACCCAATCGAACAAAGAAAGCACAAGGTATCGGTCCACGAACCACGACTCCAATATTTTCTTTCATCAATTTCCCTGAAAGCAAGCTCCACAATAGCTTGCTATCCAAAACCAGTTTTGGATTTTCCTTTAAGGTTCTTAAGCAGCCACAAGGTAACCTCTGAACACACGTGAAGAATAATCTCAAACGTCATACTCTCTGACACCTGACCTCATCTTGCCAAAGGCGGCAAACCTCACAGGAGGTTAACCTTCTCGGTATTTTAGCCGGCAACACAAACCACCTCATTGGAGACCTTAGTCTTCAACCACCGCAGTAAAATCAGACATTTGCTTTATGCGCCTGCAGCAAAGAGCCAGGAGTTTGTCAGGTAGCTGTAGCATCCAACATCGGTCTCAAAAAAGCTATGCACGTAATCATCTATTAAAATCAAACTTCCCCTTCAAAAGCCTTTCATTAACTTCGATTAGCAAGCATATACTGACAATTCGTCACTCACTTAAAATCCCTAAAATGACTTCACGACGAAATAATTCCCTCAGTTTTAAAATAATAGCAGCAGCGGATCCTCCCCGCCTCTCTTCTGTTTTAACATGCATCTTCTCCCCTAGCACTTTTTTAGTAGGTCAGAGTTTACCGGCCGCGTGGTTAAAGTTTAGCCTTGCGAACTTCGAATAGTAGCGAATCGGACTCTACTGTCAATACTGCCGATCACTTTTACATTCTGCAGCCTTTTACTGAACACTGATCCCTCAACCATTGGTACATGTTGCCGTGTAGCGAATAAAATAGACTGAAAGTGTGTTTCAATCTAATGCGAGTTATTACCTTGAAATAAGATTTGTTCCAGTTCCCTTTCCGTATCCTTATTCTAAAATATTTTACCCACAACAGCTATAGAAAGGAAACATGTACCTAAAAGTGCAAATTACGGCCCTGTTTCAAGCCGAATCGAATTCTCTTTCTTATTATTCACTACTGCATCTTTGCCATCCTCACCCACAGTTCGCCCAACGACGGTCTTGTTGGTTCTTACAATTTCACTTTTTTTAGACCCTTCTGATTCAACACCACTCATTGTTCAACCCGCAGATGAATCACAATTCAAAATCTGGGCATCACCATTTCATCGGGTGGAACTCAGATGACGGATTCCTGTGCACCGCTTCTAAGCAATTTTGAAAATCGTGAATTTTCGGCTCGGACAAGCAAATTATTAAATTTATAAAGTAATTCACAAAAATTAGCGAGTAAACACCATATTTTATTTGTTTTTACATGAAATGGTAAAACATGTAAACAGGCTGTGCAAACTACACTCTTACTTTAAGATTTTTGATCGCGCCGGTTGAAAATTTGGAGCTCAATGAGGGATACATCATGGTGGAAACAAAGCTCTTGTTCTTGTCGGACTTCTAACAAACAATCTGACAGCGGTGGTGAATCCTCGTGCCCCTAATGTACGCAATATTGACAGGAAAAAAGCTCTTTCGACCAGGAGGGGAAAAATATATCTTTTTTTTGCTGAAAGGACAAATCAAGTAGGTTTATGTATCTTGACCCTTCTCTGTTCCGGCTCGGCAGTGAACCTGTTAAGTGCTTCCTACTGCTCCCTAACTCCGACCCTCCTTTTCCAACTTAGGCTGTAAATTGTTATTCCGCTTAGAAGGTTTCCGTCTTTTCCAAATAAAAGCATTCACTTTCATTTTGTGGCTTGTTTACTTGAGTACATTTGCGTGACATGTCTCGTTTGTCTGCCGCTCACTTGCCTTAATTGCACAGTTTCTTGTATACTCCTCCGCTGCATACTTTTAACGGACTCACAGTCATTTAGACTGAGAAATTTTGAGTTATTTCTGTCACACAGACTGGTGACAGATTCAGTTGAGCCAATGTACTTGAACGATGGACATCCGCGTCTTAAACCGGGGTATTTCCAGCCACTTTCTGACCAGCTTCGGCTCATACCACCAACAGGGTTACTTCAGGATCCACCATAGGTCGCAAACCTAACAATGTGACAAGTGATCACCTCAGGGACAGTTTCAATCGTGCCGCTGAGTTTTTTCAACCAAGATCTATTTTTTAGGGAGTAAATCGTTCAGCAAGCCTTCCCGAGATTAGCTGAAACTGAAAAACAACTGGTTTGAATTTAACTGAGCTACCCTTCTGAATTAAGCTGGTTCGTTGTGTGCGAACGACGATAGGGTTCAAACAGTGATGGTTTGTGCACTTTCCGAAGCAGAATATCTTGGGAAAAAGCGACTGATTTGCTTTAGTTTGACAAGGAAAAGGCGAAGGGCATTATACTATAAGCGTTCGCAAGGCCAGCGCAGGAAGCCTGACGAGTGATTTTTCCTTAGCAAGCCTCTGTTCAGCGATATAAGACTGAGTGGGTCGAGGATGCCACATCCAGGCAAAAACTTTACAATCCTGGAGAGGAAAATTCTCTGGATCACACCCAGAAGCTCAAGAACAAAAAAATGTAGTACTAGGAAACCAATGGAGATTAGCAGTAAATAATCGAAAATCGTATGCTAATAACTGTTAAGCAAATGGCAAATATTGAAAGTCAGATGAAAAACTCACCAAGTCTGCCATTTGCTTGTTTCCCCCTATAAATTGCTTCCCTTGCTCTATGGCTTGCCCGTAAGTCAGGATTAACGTTCGTCCAAAACACTCCCATCGTTAATTTCCCAAATTCCATTCTGCAAATTGTTTCGTCACACGTCCTTATGTTGAGCGAAAATCGAGTTACTGCATAACCACCCCTAAGCCCAGCTTTTATATTTAATTGCACCTTAAATTAAACCAATATGCTCACCGATCATGCCTCCGTGCATGTACCCGGTCGCGGCTGGAAATTTGCCGTCACCTACTGCACACATACATCTGCCCGCTCCCTTTGAATAAGTTTTCTGCCCATCATGCAAACGAAGGGATTAACCAAGTCCATGGACACTGTCTCTTCCTTGCACAAATCCAACGATAACCCAACTAGCCAAATGATCAACAGATCATTCTGCTTTCTGTGAATGGTCATCTCCAAAATCTTCCTTCCCGGTCTATTAAACCGTCCACGTACATTCAATGGTCGCAATATTCCAAAACACCAAGTTTCAGTTGTCACGCTTAAGAAGAGCAAATCACCGCTCGTGTATTTCTATTCTCTCCAGCCGGTTGGCTGACCGACTTGAGTTTTTCAGTTCCACAGCTGGAACTTCAACCTTATAATGCAAGTTCTTACTTTTACGCGATCTGCCTGCAAATTTGGTTGTCATTTATAATGATTCGGTCTCGTTTAGCCCGTTTTGTACTGTTCATCTGATACGAGATTGCTTCTATTGGATTTGAAGTATGGCATCTTTAAATGAGGTACAAACACTACTGAACGATTTGCCTCACTCCATCTCCTTTTATTCGATGTTTCTCCCCTTGCTGCTATAAACCACTAGTGTGTGATTTTTTTGTGGCACAGCTTTTATTTCACTTGTTGACCTTGACCCTGCGGCAAAGTATTTTCCCTGGAATCCCCGGGAATTGTACGATCATCGGAGCAGGATGTCAATCAGGCTGCCGTGCTGACCTGGGTTAATTAGTCGAACGCGCATGTATCTGACCGGGTTTTCAAAATCCTTGTTGGCCTTGCCGAGCTTCACTTCCTGTTTGTTACACTAAAACTTCCCACCACAGGCCACATGTTCCCACATGTTCCATCATTTTGAAAACTTCAATTCTGACATCAATTGAACCATATGATCATGCGTTTTACCATGCTCTGCGATAATCCGAAATATACTATGAATAATATTATTAGTATTGATGCTTCAGTCTGTGGGGCATTTGGTTCCCGGACTTTTTCTTTTTTTGCTGAGACTTCAAGTAGCCAAAAAGCTACAGTGTGTGGTTAAATGCAAGATAATGAAAAGATAACACAGAGGCTCCTTCTGTTGCAAGGGATAATGGATGATGATTTCCACCGATACCGGAAAAAGCCATCGTACAAGGGTAAATTTATGGCGTACAAAAATGAGATTGCGACGTGAAGTCCACCAAAGCGAAGCAGCACAGGTAAGACCCCGCAGAAGATGGACCGATATGCGGGTTTGGGTAATGAAATATATTAGACACCTCAGAGATCCCAAGTTCCTTGTCAAGCAAGATGGACGCAGCATGAGATGCAGGTAGGCTTAAACTGGAACGAGAGTTACTACAAATGGATATAGGGGAAAACCGAGTCATAGGTTTCAAAAATTGCAACAGAGGTTCCCTCGCAACTCGTTCGGTAACTTCGAGCTAAATATAATAGGACAACTGGGAATTTCTCTTGATTTCCAGTGAAATCCGGAGTGACCTGTCTGGTTGGCTAAGAGCAGAAGGTTCCCAAATTTGGGAGTTTTTCTGTGATAATGAACCTAATTAGGAAGAGCCCGCGTAGAAGAATTAATGGAAAAAATTGTGAAGGTTTGCACATGAGGGTGGAATATTTTGTACCTAACTCGTGAAGATGTAAAGGCATCATGAAGTCGTCTTAGAGGATTTCTGAAAGTCATGACCTGACTAAAACCCTGACGACATTATGGGTGCAGATGCTCTGTTAGTTGCACTTCGTGCGTTGGGATGTGGTTCCTCCAACCCACGGAGTAGAATGACTGGGCGAGACCCTACCTGCATTGCGAGTGGGAAGAACAATAGTAAGGACAAATGGACTATTGTTAGTAAGGGCAGTGGGCTTACAGTATACCACTCTGCGATCGATTGCGGGGAAACCGCTGAGTAATGATGGGAGTGTTTTGAATGAGCTTCAGTCATGACGTACGGACAAGCCATAGAGCAAGGGAAGCAACTTATCAGGGGAAACAAGTAGATCGCAGAATTGGAGAGTCCTGCATCTAGCATACATGATTGACCATGTACTTTCTGTTGCAATTATACATGGAGTGTGCTGTTTTGATACGTATTACGGGCTTTAAGTTTTGTGCAGTTCAGTTTGCTTTTAACATTGTGAAGAAGATTTATACCGGTGTATTCTTCACGTTCCTTCTTGTTGGCTGTGCCCTTACAACTGACAGGGGACTCAAGTTTTCCTCTGTCCAAATGGATGAATGTGTGCTAGGTATCAGTTTATACCCCAACCCGAAAGATGCGTATTGTTAGTTAAGGCTGATCCCTCTATGCCGCTCAAGTGTATGTGGATGGTTTAGGGATAGTTCGAATTGATCTTTATGTTTTGCTATTTACGCCAAAGTATTCGTTGATTGCACTAACAGAAGTGGTAACTGTTTATGGTTGTTTTGTGAATAATTACGAAGCCAAAGTTATGAGTGGTTAGATAAAGGTTAGATAAAGTCTCCAGCACGATTACAGGCAGTCTCACTTAATGGTGGATGCACTGACAACTGTGAAGACGTCTGTGGCATTGGATAAATCGAGAGATGTCATGAAAGCCGCAAGATTTAAAAAAAAAAAATAGAAGCCTTTAGCTGTCTAAGGATTTGTCAGTACGGGGTTTTCTGAGAAAACGCGAATAATACGAACATTTTTACTAAATTAGGCTTGTAAATCCATGGTAGTAAACGAGAAACACAAAGTGCCGTGCCACTGTTGTATTCTATCAGAGGATTAAGAATAGCCAAATAAGTGAAAAGGTGTTCCAAAAATGGGTACTATTTTGATATACCTTACCTCCATGGAAGTAGATATCGGCAAACGTATTAAAGCGAATGCCAAATAAATGTATCATCAATACGTGGACGAAATAAGCATTTGATGAGAATGAACGGGCGATATCCACTAAGCAGAGAGGTTTGCTAGCTTCGGCTTAGACAGGAAAACCGCCATACATGTTGAGGGTCGGATATATCAAGCTCCATTTTCTGCTAAGAGATAAGAAATTTCTATAACGTGCGTGTGTTGAAATTGTACCCAGTCGCTGTCACGCTCTCGTATTTTCACACGGTTTTACGTATTTTATTGAGCCTCAAAAGGTACAGCAAGCTTCATCTACTATAATTGAACAGTTGTATACATTCTCCTCATGTGTCGTGGCATGCCTTCGATTTGAACTCGGACTGCAGTGACTGCAGCCTCCCACAGTGACCTTTGCCGAACTCTGTTTCTTGTTGTTTAACTGTATGGCCGTGCGAATGAGGTTTGTTCATTACTTTACATGCCTGCCATTTCCTGATTCAGTATCGTAGGATCAGCGAATCAATCTTGTTCTGACCTTGGAATGTGTTGGTAGGTCTACGCGTTACTCGCGATCGGAATAACCGTTACATTGTGTACACGGATAAATACCTCCATCACTTCAAGACACAGTATCATTGAAGCCATTTCCCCAGATTATTGCAGAAGTCATAAGAATTACAAGGTCTAAATGACAGATGAAACGCGGAGAGGACTGGAAGAAACTGCACTGTCCAAGACTAATTTCCCGGCCCAGTAGGTACCCGGCAGTTTTCTCGTTAGTGAGAGACTCTACTATCCTGGAAATGACAATTTTTGATTTACCGGCCGATTGTCACGAATATATGCCGCAAGCATAGACTACGCTTTATGATGTGGAGTAGTGAAAGGTATGTTCATTGGGAAGATATGAAGCTATACTTAGTAAAAGGGTGAAAGTAGCTTGTATGACTACAGAGAGGTTGGATCATTCTCCAGTAACATGGCCTGTAATAAGCCATCTGTTCAACAACAAACAGATTATTCATTACGGTTTGGTAATCAAGAAGTATGTACGATGCTGAAAGTCTTCGTTGGGAGAGGGGGGTTCGTAGTTTGAGTCACATACCGGGCATCGCCATTTGCTCTTTTATCAAGATGGAAACAAGAACAGCAACTGAAGGCTTCACGTACAATAAAAAGGACGCGGTTCGTTTTTCGTTATCTACCATTGGTGAAAGTTTATTTTGACGGTTCTTCTTCCCGAATTTATTAATAATAATAATAATAATAATAGTTTATTTTGGATAACCCCGATGCATGCTGCAATGCAAGATCAAACAGTACAGCTGAAAGCTGGATGAAAGTTACAGTGAGACCGTACAATTATGCGAACGCAATTGAATATAAGAGAAGGCATTCAAGTCAATTGCTGCGATACCGCCCGGTGAATTTAAACTCAGGGTCAGGTGGTCGATCCGGCTATGGTAGGGGGGTTAGTTTCGACCTGGATGTTTTTGAATTGGCCCGGAATCCTGGAATTCTGGGGCGCCAATTTCGAAACACACGAAATTGATCTGCCAAGCTTATTTTGAATTACGAGTTACTTGCTGGGTTATAAGTGACTTACCTGGTATATTTATAAAGAGAAAACAATGGGCATTTTTCCTTGGTAAAAACATCCTGATCAACGAAGTGGTCATCCTTGTTGTATAGCGGAGTCTAAAATTGAACTGGGGTGTCGATTCGTATCTGACAATAGCAAAAAATGTGTGAAATATTTTGAAAACGTTGGACCGTTTCTTTAATTATTATTTGGAAAAGTGTTCCTCACTTATCATTGTTCCAAAATCCCTATTTTGTGTGAAAAACGTGCCCCTAGTGGTGGTGCGCTTTCCGAAAGACCACTGGGTGATGTGATCTGACCCAGTGAAGTTTGGCTAAAAGAATAACTGCCAGAATACGGAAACTGTTTTTTTCTACCCGCGTGTACACCATTGGCGTAATGAGTTACGTAAGTGGTGAGTGGAAATAGAGCAGGTTTTGTTTCGCGTCCACCGGTAACCGAAGGATATTATATGTACATATACATATATATATATGCATAATTATACGCATACATATATTTGGTCGTAGTTATATATATGTATATATATCACTTGCTCCGGAACTGTACTTAGCTGACCAAAGATAAGTGCAACATGACAGTTGTTATCTTCGTTTATATATATATATATATATATATATATATATATATATATAGTTATGTCCCACTGTACGAGCTCTCTTCCATGTATCTAGCAGCAAAGTTTCACTGAACTAACTAGCTGATCCTCTTGTCTGAACATAGTAGATAACTGTGCTCCTGCTACCAATGTTTTCAGTACTGTAACTTACGTGATATGAGTAACGGATTGAATCGAATGCTAATTCCTTTCCATCTTCTGAAGCTTTTAAACGTCAGCTTATCTCCGCGAAATGCTTAACAAAGCACGGAGTTTTCTATATACCACGCCTAAACTCGCAAACGATCGCCCCCTATATGATGCTAGTATTCCCAGGCTTGCGCACGTGAAACGAGACTCACATGCAAGAGAAATGAAAAGGCAACAACAAAATGGCTTTAGAGAAGCAACACGGTAATCAAAATGTGGTGGCCTCATAGGGGCCATGTTGACAGTTCCGTTGTCCTCCGCGTTGGTCATCGAGCCAGGCAATGCACGCACTCGTACTTGTCGTCCTTTCTGAATACCGCGCGTTGGAAATGGGCCCATCGACCACAGGAGCCACATTGCACCCACTGAACGTCCTCGTCAATGTCCACCGTTGGTTCCTCCAATCTGTATACGCTGCAAACGTCCTCCCCAATTGGTGAAGACGCTGGATCTATAAGTCGACGCTTGTTTTCCGTTTTGAATGGTGTCGACGTATTGGTGCGCAACCGACGGAAATCCAAGGCTTGCAGTGGGTTCCCTATGACAACTATATCTTCATCGTCCGCATTCCCAACTACCAAGGCAGATTTTTGTTTCGACCGTGACCTACTACCGCTGGTTCTGGCTACTAATGAGCTAGTACTAGCCAGTGGTGTTGCTGGAACGTACAGGGCACTGACATTCAAGTCTGTCTGTAGGATCCCCGTGGGCTTGGGAACTTCCTGTAATTGATACCATGAACTGGGCCTTTCAGCTAGTCCACGCGATAGACGGTGAATAAGGTCCATTATATGCTTGAACTTATCATCGCCTAAGCTGCTGACAATTACCCCAAGGTCCTTCAAGGCATCATTAGTGATTGCCAGTTTAGCATTTATAGGAGTGACATTTGACGTCTTCTGCTTATGAACGAAATCCTGTTCAGAAACTGGAAACCATGTTCCCAATACTGGCAGTTCCCAACGGCCCAAATTTATTTCACCCACGGGAAATCTTGTTTCCTTCACTACTCGAAGCAAATGTAGACAAGGCAGGGCCCACTGAAAACTGAATGAACAGTTACACCATGGGTTCTCTGATCTCAGGTTAACTCTATAAATGTGACCCTTGGAAGTAAGTACCACATATGCTGCACCTGATAGAGTGATGCCTGAAACCGCTTGACTATCAAATTGCTTCGGAAGCACACCACGTGCGTACGCAGTCAGTCGACCCAAGACGGCCTGCGTCCATCCAAGATCTTTTGGAGCCTCAAAGGGAATCATCCTTTCTCTCGCAAGTCGATGCCTACGAACATTTAATAAAGACTCAGTGCGGTCAAGAATTTTCTTAAACACATCATACATCGATGACCCCCGAGACAGACCGGTTTTCATTTGCCTATCCTCAGTTTAAACCCTATTTGTGGTATAATTACCATGAAGCAAATACTGCCGGGTGGCATGTGCAGCCCAGCTAGTCTTATATGGCATCCAAGTACTTTTCAAGTACTGTGATGCCTCGGAACTTCGACTGTCAATGGCAAATAAGAACCTATTAAAGGTTGCACCGTACTCCGTGTACACTATATTGCGCATCCGCTGGAATATCCTACTACGGTCTGTGATGGATACGTGTGAGAGAAGACCGCATCTTTGACGCAAATCCTTTACGACGTGGAACATACAGAATACAACCTGCGACTCCGGGTACTGTGTCCTCAGAGCGTTATACTGCGCCAGACTACGGTCTACTACCATGGTTTTACAATTTCTGGTCTGGGGCAGGGATTGAGCCAAAAACTCAACGGCTATTTCGTAGCCACTGCCGCTTTCGTTGGGCATAATAGCATAAAAATACTGTGTCCCAAGCCGGTGTCGTCTACGATCATAACGTGCCACAAGACATACCCACCGTAGTTCATTTGATGCATGGCATCGGCTAACATCACGTCACCGAACCTGCCGACGAGCTCGTTACTTACAAGAGAAACAAAGAGAACAAACCTAATCATGCTATTGTCACTAATGACCTGTGAATACCCCTGATTTCTCAATAACTCACCTACACGCGTTGCATCCTTAATGTGGTCAACGGAACCTAATCTTTTCCTTATGGAGCGAAAGTCTTGACTGCGAAGGCGACGGCTTAACATTCGTCGGGTGTGAACCCTAAGCTCGGCATTATTACGAAATCTCTCCATCATACTAAACATGTGACTCTCTTGGTCACTGGTCAAGCGGCGGTTACGGACGTTATAACTCTCGGTCTCTCGTTGGAAGTCGTGGTTATGGACCATGGCCCATTGCGACACCACGTAGGATGAGCCGACGGCACGCACCGAGACGAATGCTTGACAACCAAGGTTGGGGTCTCGGCAAACAGTTTCCATTAGGAACAAGTAAGGAAACAAACTACCTTCTTCCAGAGCAGTTACTTGTTCTCCGATGGAAGCAGCAATATTTGATGAAATAATACTGCGGACCAGGTGGTAAAATTATACCACGTTTACTTGCCATTTCCCTTGTTCGTGAATCGTATACCTAAAAACTCGAACAAGTGGTTGATTGGAAGTCCCGAAAATGGGACCTAAATGCATCCAAATTCGGGTACATCTTCTTAACCGTTGCACAGAACTGGGCAGAATCATTAGCGACGTTTCGCCCCATATCGAGAACCGGACAGTGCGAGAAAGAAATGGCAAGTGAACATCAAGCCTAGGGTTACGGATTATGTATGACCAATAACCCAATCAACAGGCTGCAACGGCTAAGCCAATAACAGGAGAGCTAATTACCAAGAGTTGACCAAGAGAAACAAGTTTCAACAAAGATTACCAATGAACTTTTATAAAGATCTTTTCTATAAAGCACACTTTCACGGTGTTTTTGTTCAGCTTCCTTGCAAAAGTTAATCCGTCAGCTGTTTCAGGCCTGCAATACGCTAAACCAGGCCGGAAATTGCCCCACTCTCATCCGGCTGGAGGTAGGCGTAGTTATTCTGCCACAGTGTGGGGTGGGCGGAGAATGGTACAAAATCACATAAATCCTACAGAAAGAAGACTGTCTTGTCGGAGAACCAAACTAGATTGACGGATACGTGGATATCGTGAAGAAGAAACATTCCTGAAGGAGACGTATTCAAGCAATAGAGCTTTACAATGTATGAGAGGATTTGCGATGAAAAATTAGACGATAAAAAATTGTGGCATGATACATAAAGACCAAGAAAATCGGTCGAGGATAGCAATTTTGGGGTACAGTGACCGTATATCGGTTGAGCCAGTTGTAAAACGAAACGGACAACACACTGGACTGTGGGTGTCAAATTGATGGTGTAAGAAGTGACCGGATGAAATATATGGACTTTGAGTGAATTGTTTTGCTTTCAGAAAAAAGGAATGTAATGCATCAGCAAGATACTGGTAACTGACAAAACATCGACGTGTGGTGCGTAGCTATGATAGTGGCAGAAACGTGGCTTGCTAGAGGGATGACCGGTTGAATGACAGGTAAGTATTTATATACTGATAATTCTCAGCAAAGACTTCACGTGGTGAAAGAAAATGTATCAAGTATCGGAAGTGTCTGAGACGATCTATCGGAATGGAGCATGAGAAAGGAAATACACAGAACAGCCGATGAATAGGTTTGCAAATTTCGGCAGCCGGATATTGGCGGAGTGTGTGTGATAAACCAAATGGACTACACATCTGGACCCTGGTTGCCAGAGTGATGATGAAAGAAGTGACCGGATAAAACATATGGACTTTGAGTGGATTGTTTTTCTTTCAGAAAAAGGAATGTAATGCATCAGCATGAACTAGGAATTGTCGAGAAAATCGTTGCGTGGTGCTCAACTACAACAATAGGATGGACACAGCTGTCAAAAACGATGAAGTGATGGGCAGAAGACTATCGGTTTATGTTTGATACAAAAGGTGGACCACTTTGTGGCAACAGAACAGAACTCTGCGGCAAAAGAGCTTATCGGATGTGCAAAAGTGGGACACGATACCTTGCAAGATGAGGACATTGCAACGCAACAGCCCTAAGTGGGCAAACAGCGGAGCTGGCAGAAAAAGCAAGCAAACACAGAGTCGTCGATTATTGGGAATCTCTAGAGATAAATTTCGCAGTGTCATATACTGTCTGGAGATTGTGGTACGGAAGTTAGTGACAGCAATAAATGCGTTATTTCTCAAGTATATCGGTAAAAGTAGCAAAAAGGGGTGGGCTTTATCTTAGAGAGTAATTAAGTTTGCAAATAAGAGTGGTGAATAGTTTGGCATGAAACCGCAAGAAGTGGACCGGGAATAATGAGTTAAAAGTGTTGATGGGTTTTTAAGCATGCGATAATGGTGCACCAAAGAAAGCAACCTTTGGCGGACGAAAAAACTTTAGGTTATGAAGGCAAATTTGAAGCGAGCACGATGGAGAGTCAGTGTTGGCTGGAGGAGACATCAGCATTTTGAGTATATGAACGGTAATCCTTTTGTTCTGTTTTCTTGTTCTTTTCAATCCGCAACCGGTGCTAGTGGATGGGGCTGACCGTACTGAACGGAGAATTTACTCGTTATGACCCTATGATCATAATCAGGAAGGTGGCTAAGGACATTTGCCTTTATATTTCGGAGGCCTAAAGTAAAGATAAGGTCAAGAATATTGTTCCCTCTGGTTGGTGATTTTGCATGTTGTGTCCATCCGCCAGCACGGATACATGAGATAAAATTGCATAAATTCGGAGAGAAATTCAGGGTTGTCCAACAAATGCCAGGGAGGTTGAAGTCCCCCGCTACCACTTTAGCAGCATGAGCAATCTCAGCTACGTGGCAGAAAGCATCGGTAATTGCATTTACGTTGCCCATGTTGTAGTCCGGCGGACAGTAAGCACAACCAATGACGAGCTGTCCCTGAAGCAGTTGTATAGAGATCCAAACAGAGTCTTGGACCTTATCAAGGACAGCAAGTTGGAATAAGTTTGTTCCAAGACTGCTCTTACTATAAGCAAGACATCCACCACCACGTTTCTCAGATCTGTTCGTAGCAAATATATTATAACCGGGTATGGAAATGTGTCGGAGGGGAGTTTTATCAGTAAGCCAGGTTTCAGTTACGAGGATTACATCTGGGTGGGATTGCAGTGCAAAGGAGCGGACGGATGTAAGTTTACTTACAAGGGAGCGAGCATTGAAAAGTGCAATTGTGAAACTATCATTATCGTGGCCATGACGTACATGGAATTTATGACCCCTTGATGTGGCTGCCAGGTTTGGAGAAATTGTAGCCACTGGCGGGCCGTGGGATGTTGTAGGGAGAGATATGGTACGGGAGGAGGCGGGACGTTCAGGGGAAACGGAAAAACTGGCAAATTTAGATGGGGTGGCATTGAGTCCGAAAGCTCGCGACTATTTGGAATTGAAGAGCAGGAAACATGTGGTTGAGTAGCCCGTGAGTAGTCAACCGGAACCGCATTTGGATAAGGTACTGGCATAGCGGTCTGAACAGCCTTGCCGAAACTTCCTTTTTTGTAGTTGGAAGAAGTGTTTTTAAGGTTCACTCTACCTGGAGGTGAAAGACTGATTGGGTTCGGAGAGAGAGGTCCGGGTCCCCGAGTTGAGATGGCTGATTTTGCCGATAAAGCTACTCTATTTATTTTCGAATTCGTTACGGGTGCCGGTGCAAATACATCTAGTCTCGCTCCTTTCTGTGGTACGCAAGGAATTGCTAGTTTTGACGTCAACAGTTGAGGGATTACTGATTTTACTTCAGGTATTGGACTGTTTTCCCGATCCGGTTCAGGATTTCGGACTCCTGCAAGGGTCGGCTTTCGTTTTTCGAACTATATTCCGTGGGAGTAGTTTGTAGGTTCGACCAGACACTTCTTGAGCTAGTTGAAGGAATCATGTCAATCGGGGTTTTGTATGGTAATTTGTTACTAGTCTTTGAGTCAGGGGGACTTTTATCAGTTTTGCGGACGTCAGGAGACACATTAATTTCGACCGTTTCATTGAGACTGTTCTGCAAGTTTTGACGTTTGCGACGCGGCTTCCTTGGAGTGGAGACTGATGAACTAGCTAGGTCGACAACTATTTTGCGACTAACCACAGAAGAGGTCTTCGTATGGTGGCCGACGCTTGGTAAATCGACCACCTGAGAGGGACTACTGGCTAAATGTTTACCAGGGTTGTGGTTCTTGGCATGGCTTTTGTGAACTTCTCTTTGTAGGGGGTTTTATCGAGAAGTATTTTTGCCCGCTTGAAATCTGTATTCGCGACGACAAAAGACTGCCGGCTAATAAATTCTTTGGCAGCAACTTCAGTATTAAAATGACACAGGAGTGGGCATGTGTTTTGCGGTGAAGTTTTGCAGAGTCGGACACAGTAGCAAGGTTGCGAATCTAGGTTGCAAGCCTTTAAGATTAAGTTCTTGGCAGTTGAGAGAGGTAACTTATCCGGAATGTTGAATACTACTGCATTGTTGGCTTTCTTGACGCGTCTAAATATTTCAGAGGCAACGGTATCGATGAACTTCGTGGCTGAGATTAGGTTTGCCTGAGTGTGGTGTAGAGATGGGTCAAGCAGGCTCGCTAATGGACCTAATTGACCGATGGTTTGATCATAAGCGTCAAGCCGAGAGGAAAAACTATTCATGGTTTTGCGTATTTCGGCAGTTGCTTTGGTAGCATCTCCAAGTATATCAACGAGGGATACTGAACAACTTTTGAGCGTGCTTTGCAGGTTAGGGGTCTTACAACGGCAGGTGCTAGCTGTGATTTTGGGCCGGTGGGCAGCAATGGAACGCATAGCTAAGCTGTTGAAGTGATTGATGGGTAATTTGACGCAATATCGCGGGGAGAAGAGTAGTGACAGCTGACACAATGGGCGAGTTATCGGACTATGGTAAATTGCGGGGTATCAAAAAGGTGAGAAAAAAGTGGCTAATTACCTTTGGGAGGCCGGATAAGAAGAGAGAATACCTAGGGACTGTTTTGAACCATTGATTAAGTTACTTGGAAACTACGAAACTCTATAAAGTTCTATTGTACTGGTTCGCGATAATAACTGACGCCAACAGGTTGGTGTCATTCTCCAGTAACATGGCCTGTAATAAGCCATCTGTTCAACAACGAACAGATTGATCATTACGGTTTGGTAATCAAGAGGTATGTGCGATACTGAAAGTCTTCGTTGGGAGAGGGGGGTTCGTAGTCGGAGTCACGTACCGGGCATCGCCATTTGCTCTTTTATCAAGATGGAAACAAGAACAGCAACTGAAGGCTTCACGTACATTAAAAAGGACGCGGTTCGTTTTTCGTTATCTACCATTGGTGAAAGTTTATCTTGACGGTTCTTCTTCCCGAATTTGAACTGCAGCTGAAGCTTTCTGACCCTCTGTTTTGCATATAAGTATCATTCACCTTGTGGAAGGTCCTGCTATTGAGGTGGACCCTGATGGGAACAGAAAAATACTTTGTTATAAGATAAATTGCTTGTAAATTTCTACTATGTGCTCTGCAGCTTTCGGGCAGTACGTATTTTTGGCACCAGACGATTGATAGGAATAAGTTTTGAGTAGATATCAGTAATTAAGTTTAGAACTTATCTGCGACGATAGCCGGATCCGATAGCCTTGCACTTTGGCCCTATCTCCGTCTGGTGACACGGAAACTATGCTACAACAGGGCTACATCTTCAACGTGGTCTCGCAGACCTTGCCCAAGTTACTCTGCCGATGCACGGGTCGGTTGCCACTCTGTCCCAGGTTCGCGGAAGTCCCCGAGTATCAAGCACTTCTCCGTTTTCCTGGTTAACTTCACAAGATAATTCAACAGACCCTCGTTCTTCTTGGGGTTTGATGAGCGACTTCTACAGACAAACACCAGGGCCACTAACCGTGTCCAAACTTCTATTCGTACTGAGAAGGCCTGTGCATCGGAAGCGGAATACTGAACTAGCTGCTTTTACGTTAACTAATCCTCTACCAGTACCAGCTCCTCTCATCCCATTCTGCCTTATCCCCTAGCGACTTTATATACACCAAAGCCTTTTTTGGTAGGCCGAACTTACTCCCGCTTTTTCCTCAGCCACCATTATGTGGTCATTGTGCCGCAACCCCAGCTTCCACACCAGGCCCCTCAATTTACTTCTTAAGCTGCTTGTTTTGCTCTGCATCATCAAAATGCTAGGAAACTACTAAATTCGGTGCCCCATTTTTGCACCCTATCCTTAGACCCCAGTGTTTCCCCTGTCTTTCACTCCTCTTGGCTTCCTCGATGTGCTACGGTGGCGATTTTGCTGGCCGCTACAATCCGTGGGCCTCGAGTTTTACTGGGCTACTGCGATTCCGCTGGTTCTTACGGTCAACTATTGGCCCCAGGGCCAATACAGAAGGCGGCAGAGCTCCCGCCAAATCCAAGCTACCTGGCTTTTTGCAAAGCCAGCAGGGTCATTTGCACCACCGGCGACAACATGGCTGGTTGGCGCGCCGCCTTCAAAAATGGGGCCAGCTTGGGCATCATGGTGCTAGACCTCGCATTACGTGTCCTCGGTAATGCCAAATTGGCTGGTTCCAAAGTTGGGTTTCTTCTGCACTTTCTGTTGGTCTGGACCGCAACCACTAGGAATGTTCCCGGTAACTGGGGTTCCGAAGCTCCACGGGCGTCGGCCACTAGTTCCAGAACGGCAAAAACTTCCCCGGAAATTTTATCCATTTGGTACCCGAATAATTCTGTAAGGTGGAAGACTGTACACTGGATAATGGAATAATACAAGGGTATTTAGGGCACAAATCTCGACAAAACTCTCTTTGCTTTTGTTCGATGATTCTGGTGTGCCGGATGGACGTAGTTTTCGCCTCGCCTGGGCTCTGTCGTCAAGTCAACTGCCCACTGTTGGGCAGGAATCCTAGAAATTTACTTCATATATGTTGGTTTGTGGTGCCTGTTTTGATACAATCCAGCATACGGGCTTGGCTGAGACTTCAGTGTTTTCTTCTGTGCTGGTATAAACCTATGGTTAAAGCAGAATTAAGAAAAATGACGGGGGCCCTGCTTGTTGGTGTAGAAGGCAAAAACGCCAATGTGGTAAGCTGAGACCCTACCTCTTTTCGGCTACACAGTGAGTGCGGACACTACCCAGATGCACGTGCAATGATCATATTCAGGTTTGCACCCGTCAGTGTGTTCCTCACCAGCATTTGCTCTACAGTTTGCTCAGGTTGCTTTTTATTCCACGCGAACAAACCGGAAACAATTGCACATGTTCCACCAGTGGACACCATACGTGGAGGGGAAATAATAGAGAGTCACTTCCGCACCGCATTACAAAACTTGTCTTATTAAGCAGTCGATTTCAAACCCGCAAGTTGAAAACCAGTAGCGTGTTAGAGTGCAGCATGTTGTTGATTTGTCTGTGGGTGTGTAAGACGGGGAAGCTCGTCCAAAGGTGCCAAGGAGGCAGAATTCCAGGGCCTGGTGACTCACGGCGATTTTATTCTAGTCTAGGATACGTGGGATACTTCTGACTTCCAAACGTTTATCTTCGTTCAGCTTCGTGATGGCTTACGTGGTTCGGACTCCTGTTTCTCCTTTCTCCTTCCTCTTTGTTGATTTGAATCTTGCTTACCTTCTTTTTCTAACTTAAAAAGGCCTGCTTTTATCTACCTTGTTTTGCCTCTTTGATCTTTTCCCTTACTTATCTACTTGCTCTCAACACATTCCTTCTTCGTTTCATTGTTCTCCTCTTTTTTCTTCCCTTTTCTCTTCCTTTGTTTCAAGTTCTTCTTTTTTTTGTTTTTCTTCAAATTTCGTTGCTCTACCCGTCACGCCGAATGAAGACTACCAAACTTGTCTACCTTACTGTCCCACCCCTTGTCTGTATGGTATAGTGACCTGAACTGAAGGGAAGACTGATGATGCTTGGCTGCCTTGCTGATATGGGCTTGAAACCTAAGGAGTGATGCTTGTCTGTGGTGCTCGCTAGTGTCCCTTCTTCTTGGTTCTCAGCCTGATGTGCAACGCACTACTGCGTGTTACTGGTCAGAGGAGATTGGAAAACATGTCAAATTTGAAGATTTCATCTGAACCTTACTCTGCACTAGAACGACAAATGACCCCAGGCAAGCTCCATTTATCATACAACTATGCCGGTGTCATAATAAGGCAAGTACCCTTTGCTCACTATTGCAAAGCTGTATGGATTTCACCATTCCTAATGACGTAATAAAGGTTAGAATGAGCATCGGAATGCTCATCTGCTGCGTGCTTTTCGAGTTGCAAAGCGCTTCAAATAAGGGAGCTAGTGGCAAATTACACCAGTAGTAGACACCTACCAAAAAACAGCAATCTCTAGCACTCAGCCTTGGGCATTTCTGTTCTAGACTAGGAGGGTGCCTAATCGACGGTGGAGTGAGCGTTAGTGAAGGCGTGGGCAGTATCGGGTGCTTCAGTGTGCTTAAGGTATCACATAGTAGTGCAAAAACTGCTCGGCCGTTTGTACTCTATGGTTTTCTGGCCCTAGTCACGGAGTCTCTTGGAAGAGACGTGTTTCGCAGGCTCAGGGAGCGCTTCAGGGTCTACCTTCAGACTGAGATAATATTACCAGTGATAACCATAATGTTGGTACAATTCGGATGAGCCCGAAGCAAATTAGAGTGCATTATCGGATGATTCAGGTGGTGTCACAATCAGAGTTTTCGAAAGAGTACAAGGGGTGCACACAGATTATTAGGAAAGGTGTAAGGTCTAGCCACCGGGATGTTCGAGCGACACGTTGCAACCAATTTAGACACAATTCAAAACAAAGTGGATTCCAAATAGCCTCAGCACTATATATAACAAATTAATTGATTTTACAATAATCAAACCTCAAAAGTGTTCCTTCTGGGCTCTTACGCTCTAAATTGGACAACAAATCAACAACGGCAGCTGAATTACAGCAAGAAAATAAACACAAAAGATGAGTATTTCGAATATAGTCACAACGAAGTTCAAGCTGAGCGACTCTTGCTTGAGGCAGATGCAGGAGTCCGGTTTTTGACAAGGATTTGGAGAAATAAAACAAACAATTGGAATTCCGGCAAAGTTAGTTCATACAAATGAAAAATGTCGTTTGTAACATGGATGCTAATGCATGGAACTCCTTTACACCGGCCCACAAAATTCGACCCAGATTTTTCCCGTGCACTTCTAGGTTTGGTCGGCCTCATGCATCGGCTCGCTTTACGGTTCATAATACGTAAAACTGATCGCCGTCAATAATAGCCCCCAGTCGGACAAAAGGATCAACTCTCAGTGGTCCCTCTCGGTTCGGCAGATCCGAAGACCCGCCTCCCACTCGACGAGCGCTGGCCTTTGAACTTACACCACCGGTGTCCTATTTGCCTTCAATAAGGTAACTCTTTCTAATGTCAGGGAGCACTAATCCTTCATTAGTTCGCATTGTTGCCGTTCGTACCAAGCCATCGTCCGAAACTGAGATGCTTTTGGCAACTCTTATCGGTCTCCAGCCACGCGGTAAGGCCTCAGAAACTAGTAGAACTACATCACCCGATCTGAAGTTGCGTTCTCGAGTTATCCACTTCTGCTGCTTTTGTAAAACTGGAAGATATTTCCTGATCCACATCTTCCAAAACACTGATTTTAGGTAGTCTGCGTGCCCCCACTGACGAACCATTCCAGCTAGCAACGAATTCGTCGGAATATCTCGTGGGTTCGCCCTTAGGATAAGTGGATCATTGGGCGTGAGTACTGACAGATCACGACAAACCGAGGACAAAGGCACTAGCGGTCGTCCGTTTACTATCTGCTCACTTCCCATAAGGAGTGTTAACAATATTTCGTCAGTCGTCGGCTGCTCATCACAAACTGAAAGAAGTACTCTTCCAACCGAGCGCACCATGATCTCCCATATGCCACCACTGTGATCGGCATGAGGGGGATTGAAGTGCCACTGCATTCCCCGTTGCAGCAATCTATCATTCATCTTATCACTAGATCAGTTTTTCATTAGGACATCCAAGTCCCTATTAGCCCCAACAAAGTTTGCACCACTGTCACTAAAAATCTCAGGCGGCGCCCGTCTCTCCGACACGAAAGTCAGTAGTGTCATAATGAATGAATCCGCGGTTAGAGAATAAGTAACTTCAATGTGTACCGCACGCATCTGGAGGCAGGTGAAGATGTATCCATATCGTTTCTCCATGCTGCGCCCCTGTTTAACCGCAAATGGGCCAAAGTAATATATTCCGATATACTTGAACGGAAACCAACCTTGTTGGACTCTGATGGCTGGTATAGGAGCGGTCATCTGTTTCCCTACGACCGCTAAAAGCTTTTGGCATTTCCAACATCCTCCAAGTACTCGCTTGACGGCAGCTTCCCCCCGTACGATCCAGTTTTTGCGAAGTTCCACGAGTAACTGGGAAGGTCCTGCGTGTCCTTCCGCCAAGCGATACGATCGAATTATCGAGTCTGTAATCGGGTAAGTCTTGGGTAGTATCACCGGATATTTCACATCCTGAAGCTGACTGGAGTAGTTCAGTTGTCCTCCACCACAAATAACTCCATTTAATAGAATTAGATCGAGTTCTGATAGAGTCCTGTTCATCGGAGACTTGTTAGTGCACAGGTTATTGCTCCTGTCTGGTAGCCATTTTAACTTTTCGACATAAACCTTAGCTTGCACAATCAGAATAACAATTTTCTCCGCTTTAGCAGTGTAGTGTAACTTCAACGGCCCAGTTCTCAATTCTAGATCCGTGAGCCCGCCTTTCATGACTGCAATGTACATTTTAAAAAGGGTTAACCATGCTACCGACTTCAGCAAGCAAAACCAACTGGAGTACCTAACTACAAGCGCGTCCGTCCATTTCTCCTGCAGCATTGTGAGAACTGTACTCGAAGGCTGCTTCAACTCAACGTTTGGTGGTGCTGCAGACAACGTAGGATTGGTCGGCCATGAAGTTTCATCGTTCATCAAGAATTTAGGACCTTTGAACCAGCAGCTGATATCACTTGGTGATGCTGTGCCTCTTGATGCCAAGTCTGCAGGGTCAGCCTCCAATCTGACATGAGGCCACTGCCAGGGTTCCGACCACTGACGGACCTCAGCCAAACGGTTGGCAACGCACGTACTGAATCTCCTTTTAGTGTTGTTTATGTAGTGCAAAACTATAGTAGAGTCCGTCCAGCAGTAAGTATTATCAAACTTGGTTCCAGTTTCTTCCATAAGAATCCGAGAGAATCCAACATCCAGTCTCGCTGCGGCTTACTCCAATCGAGGGATCGGTACGGTTTTCAGAGGAGCTACCCTTGACTTAGAGAACAGTAGGGCACAGTAAGGGGCTATGTCCCTTGAAACCATTCTGGAATACGCCACCACCCTACAGCCAACTTCAAAAGCGTCACAAAATACATGAAACTGTACACCTTCGTTCAGTGAGTCACCTCTTATAACAGAACGCTGAATTTTGAATGCGCATAGTTGTTCCATACTTCTTTACCGCTCATTCCAGCATCGTAGGGGTTTTTTCTCCAATTGAATCGTCCCAACCAAGCCTTCAAGCGACATGGTGATTGCAATAACATCTTGCCTGGCTGGATGGAAGGTGAAACCAACCCCAGTTTGTCGAACACTGATGATACTATAGACAACATGCCACGCCTTGTTTGGGGTTTTTCGCATATTGTGAATGAAAACTGGAACGTGTCTTTTATTGCGTTCCATTTTAATCCCAAAGTCCTCCCCGGCATAGGAGCACAATCATCTATTTCCAAAGTAGGATAAGCCAGCTCAGATTGTGGAAAGGTACCCAGCACCTCCTCACGATTACACAGCAACTTATGAAGCCACAATCCACCTCGTGATAGTGAATCACTCATCTGGTTGGCGAAAACTTTTATTCTTTGGTATGGGCGTAGACAAAAAGAATTTGTCTAAGTAGAAGTTATTATGCACGGTCCTGGAGGAGGAATCCTCATACTGCATTTCCCAATCGTCCGCCGTGTGAATTAACGCAAAATTCACACAAAAAGGGGAGGAAGAAACACGAAATGGGTGGGCATTTATTTGATATATAACAGGATTACCACCTAGTTGACCATTTTTCCACCAGAGGAACCTCAGTGCTCCTCTGTGTCTTGTCGACACTCGAACCTGCATGAACATTTCTTCAATATCCACAGCCAAAGCGACGGATTCCTTTCGAAAACAAAGCATCACTCCAACTAAGCTCGCTGTCGTATTCGGTCCTTGTGGCAAGTAATCACTCAAGGAGCGTCCTTGGAATGCAGGCGCACAGTCAAACACCACCCTAAACCTGTTAGGCTTCTTAGGGTTTGTAACTGCGTGATGTTGTAAGTACCACTTTGGCTCAGAACCCATTTTTAGCTGTATATCGGGCACTTACTGGGCGTGGCCCTTGCTCAAATAACCCTCTATTATGGTAGAGTATTTGTCAAAGAATTCAGGGTCACGTGCAAGCCCTATTCTCAAGCCGTTCAATCTCTCTTCGGCCGTAACATAAATGTTTGGAAGTCCCACTTCAGGATTCTTCCACGAAAGTGCAAATTCATAGTGTCCGTTTAACCAGGATATGGCATTGGAAACCATATCAAGGACCTGTTTGTCTTCTAACGAAAGAGAGTTTTTCGATGCCCACCCATGGCAGAAATCGACGTTGTATAGTCGATCAATCTTTTCTGCTGGGGGATCGATTCCCCTCTCAATGTGGTTTACTGTCCTCACAAAGCGTGGTTCCTGGTTTATCGGACCAGGAACAACCCATCTTAAAAACGTGCGCACGGAGTAGGGTTGTTTTCTTTCACCACATTTTTGCTGTAATGCCCAGTGTGCTTCTGGGAAGCGGCACCTATCAGGATTCGCACTCTCGAATCTCTCAGATTCTATCTTTCGAAGCAATATAGGCGAGGCCAGGATCAAACGCCCTCATCTGTATAGTGCTGGACTGCCTGGATTGGTAGCCTATCAACATAGAGTGCTCTCTCCTTATTCATGAAATCATTCTCCGACAATGAGTTCAGTCGCAGCTCCATTATTCCTGAATTCCAAGCGGTAGTCCCATTTACGGTCGAAATCGGGAGTGAGGTCGGGGACGCCTTCAGGCCCACCAGCCCCATAAGGTCTTTTTGTACTAAAGTCACATCGGACCCGCCGTCCAGCAGAGCATAGGTCTCAACAGAGCCCCCCGGTCCGTCTACTCGTACTGGTAGCACACCTAAACTGACTCGACATTCCGGCCCAAGAGTAGCCGCACAATTATTGGTCCAGTGCCCAGGCCTTTTTGCATTGACTGTACCCAGCTTATCCGGCCCCAGCCCTCGTGTTTAATCTTGCTTGAATCGATCTGTACATTGCTTCTGTGCACCATGCAGTAGAGAGTGGTGCCGTTTCTGACAACCTGATTTCGAACATGGTTTTTGGAAACGAAACAGTTGCTAGACAGATGTCCACGCTCGAGACACGAAAAAAAAGCCCTAATTTTTTTTAATCAATGCCGAAAGACCGAGTAAATCACGAAACAGGAATCGCTGACATTCCTCAAGTGCGTGTATTCCATTACATACCGAACGCCCATTAGCTGCGACCAACAAAGTACTACCCTGATTTGGCATGAACCATGTCGCTTCTGGATGCGGGTTTTGTGCGACACTCCTCCAACTGGATGACCGCGAATAACCCTGAGCCTTGCTATTGGCAGCCAGTTTGCCAAATCTACTTCGAGCAATCCGTGCCTCACGGAACACTAAGTGCTGCAGATCTTGGAACATGGGTTCGTCTCCTCTGCCCGAAATATCACCAACGGTCCTAGCCCACAACTCTTGGAGAAAAGGTTGGTGGCACTCGAGTAATACGCTCCATAGTCTGCAGTGACTTGAGGTCTGACATGCAATTCATCCGCGTGGGGGCAACTTCACAGTTCAGCATTTTCAACGACAATTTGGTCAGGGCATCCGAACCTTCCACCAGAGGCTTCAAACCTTGCAATCAGCTGTCGGTCAGTGAACGAGCCACTAAATGATCTTGTCTATACAGATCCTTTAGGATTTCTCCAGCCCTATTGCATAACAGTGTTGGAGGCAACATAACACATTCGGCAATCGCATCCTTTGCTTGCCATTTGCAGTAATGCATCAACTAAAGTGAGCGCTGGCCATCGTCTCGAACTCTACCATCGAAGTAATATTCAAACTGTTTCACCAACCTCCAATATTTTGACCAGCAGCCCGCATATGACTCCAGTTTCACCCTGGGTGAATCCAAACGATAGTCCACTGCAGGTTTTGCCACTGGGACCAAGTTCGTTGTTCGTGGTGCATTGATCTGCAAGTCGCAAACACCTGGGTGGCGAGAAAGGTGTTCACTGACACTTACTGCACTCTTGATTTTATCTCTGTTAACTAGATTCTCTCCTTCCTCAGCGAGTGCCAACAGCAGTTTTGCTATTTCCGTCTTATTCATCACCTGGAGCGGCTTACGTTGCATATCTAACACTAATTGTTCTGCAACCTGCTTCTCCCTCAACTCAGCTGACAACGGATCAGCTCTGGCTCTATGGGAAACCGGGCTAACCCTAGAACAAACAGACATACTAGAGCCTGAGCAAGAAACATGACCAAGACCTACGGGAAAAGAGGTTTGGTTCACCTGCAGGGTGTTATCTTTTGATTCAGAACAGTTTGCCTACTTGCTGCGTAATTTTATGTCTCAGCGGTTGCCAAAGGTATTGACTACTGCAATATCCAGCCACCGGGATGTTCGAGCGACACGTTGCAACCAATTTAGACACAATTCAAAACAAAGTGGATTCCAAATAGCCTCAGCACTATATATAACAAATTAATTGATTTTACAATAATCAAACCTCAAAAGTGTTCCTTCTGGGCTCTTACGCTCTAAATTGGACAACAAATCAACAACGGCAGCTGAATTACAGCAAGAAAATAAACACAAAAGATGAGTATTTCGAATATAGTCACAACGAAGTTCAAGCTGAGCGACTCTTGCTTGAGGCAGATGCAGGAGTCCGGTTTTTGACAAGGATTTGGAGAAATAAAACAAACAATTGGAATTCCGGCAAAGTTAGTTCATACAAATGAAAAATGTCGTTTGTAACACGGATGCTAATGCATGGAACGAGGTTTCCTGAACTTCTCTACAGAGGTTGTTATCGCGAACCAAAACGATAATAATACCCGGAAAATTCGTAGGTAAAGGCCAAGTGGCTAATTCGGCTAATGGTGGTTGGAGTCCGTTGGAGAGTAGCAGCGCATGCACAAATGGTACTGAGACCAGTCACATTATTAGAAATTGCAGCAAAATCAAAGGGTATTTGTTAGGCTGCTTTGAAACGGAGAGTCCATCGGCGTAAGTTGAAAGAGTAATTTGCACGCTGTAGGTTCGGAAAAGTATATGGATAGAAATCTCGGCGATGTGCAGGAATGCATCTCGAGAGAAGAAATACCGTGAATCAGCTGCCGGTATGGCGGTGAAGTTTGCTGGCGCGATGCGGACGGAAACAACCACAAGGAAGGAGAACGGCGAATCCGATGGATACAGTGAGAGATTTTAGGAGCGGCGATGGAAGAAATAGCCACAGGTAAGCCGACCAGTGTTCAGCGAACTGTTTACATTAAAACTGGCATATCGTGAAATGCCAGCAAGGATATGAAGTTATGAGAGTAAGTCAGCATGGACTGCGTCATGTGGCGATTGCACAGGCAAATAGCATGCGGGAGCAATAACAAGGTAGAGGGTAGACAAGCGACCTGATGACCGTTTTGATAGACAGATCGCGCCATAACGGTAAAGAGACAGCTAAAGGACCATTGAGACTGATATGAAGAACGAGAATGGGATTTTGGATTTGGAATATAGTGAAACTGTCAGTAGACGTAGCAGCAGAAACTAGCCGCTGGATACTGGTGGAGTCAGTTACTTAGCGAATGGGGACACCCCCGGAAGTGTTAGGGGACCGCCAAAGTGAGAGGCAGGAGAAAGCAAGTAGCATGAAGCAAAAGGTTTGCCTCTGTTGGGTTGATCGGGAAACAGTCTAAAAGTGGAAGACAAATCAATATGATGCGCGCATAGCCACATCGGTTACCAGGGTAGGTAGTCCGCAGAAGAGACTAGATGGGACGACAGGTAAGTGCTCAGCGCTTAATGAATATTGCGTTAAGTATAGTGTGCAATAACCGCAGGCAAATAAGGCTACGTGACATGTAACTGGGAAGGCCAGAGTGTAGCAACAGCTACAGCACAAAATAGTTCACGCATCGGAGATAGTGTTAGAATATGAATGGTGGTTACTTGCGGAGTTGTTTATATATTAAACGAGTCAAACGAGTGGCACGACTCGGGTTAAAGAGAGACTGCCAAAGTGATAAGACAAAGGCCAGCGGAGGCCAGATAGGTGTTCAGTTGCTTTTTCACTTCACAACAAATGGATACTGATATGTCAACATCAAAATAAAGGTGATGGCTGGGTGATAAATCTATCTGAGCTGCGTTGAAAAGTGATTGTGTGGGCGAATGGTATGCACAGGTGATGGTATGGTGGATGGACGGTGAGCGAATAACTTTTAGTGACCATTTGACAGGTGTCTTAAGGTAGTGACAACAATGGAGCCACATGATAAATATATCGGAGAAGTACAAATATGGAGGTGTCGCGGTGCTCTGCAAGATCAAGATAAAGCGATAGATGTGCATTGTGTAGGTGAACAGTTGGACTGATGGAGACAGCAATCAATGGGTAATGACATTTCTGACAACTGACGGACTGAGGAATATATTTCAGCAAAGCATATCAATTGGCGATTGCGGCAGGGAAACTACCGTTGAAAATGATAATATTAATGGTTCAGCTCGGGCAAGTCCAAGGAATGCCAGGTGCACGGTCAGATTTTTAAGGGATGGAGTGGACAAACAAGGTTCGGGAAAATGTAGAAATTTTCATGATAAAAGTAGAATAAAGCGGCTCAAAAAGAGAAAGAAGGGGGATTGAGGTAATAAAAGTGTATGCATGCCAAAGAAAATGTAGGGAATCTAAACAAACCCAAGAGAAGTTTTAAGTGTGAGCCTGGTGAGTGTGAAAGCTAATGCCAAACGCGGAGTCTGATCATGTCAGTGGGAACATCTAAAAACCGACTGAGGTGAGTGAAAGAGGCTTGAAATCAACATAAGAAACTGAGGCAGACGGAGATTACGTAGAAAAGAGTGAGACTCACCGCAACGGATTAGACAGCTGTGAAGCATTTTGACCCTGCAGAGGATGGTCGGCGGGCAGGGCACAAAACTCATTGTCATGCAGGGAAAGAGCAACGCAAGACGTGAAAGGTCGATCAGATGACGAAAACGATTTGAAAGGATCGGATGGGGTAGATGGGAGGTACGGATATAAAAGGAATGGACGCACATCATGACGGAAGGCGCGAGGATATCGAGAAAAATGCAGAGCGAATGCATATATACACATATATACAAAGCAGCTGGAGCAATAACAAAGGATCCCTGAAAATGGAAAAGTATCATTTATTGGAAGGAGCAGGTAAGGCTAGATCTATTGTTTGTAGAATTCACTTTGGAATATTCTGGTGAATTTTCTTCATGACAGGTGAAAGTGGCGGCTCAATAGAGAGAAAAAAATTCGGAAGCTCAGGAAAGATAAAGACTGTAAGGAGCAGTCCATAAAAGAGAGAAAACGATCGAAAGTATCAAAGAGAACAGGTAAGAATGGATCTAGTAATCTGAAGAGTGCAGGTGAGGCAAGTGGCGAAGTTCGAAAATGGGTGAAGCTTCAGTAAATGGACCTGCAATTCCGGCGAGATGTTGGCGATAGGAATGGCCAGGCAGCGCAGATTAAGTGAGGACCAAAGTGGAGAAAGGTACTTGGGGGGTGAAACTGTCTGTGGTGCAAGGAAGAAGCAGCTGGTATGGCGAACAGTATGGGGGTGGAATGAGCATATGAAGTGCAGATGGAGTCAAGAAATGGCAGATCAAGCAAATTGAATATGTGAACGAAAACCATGGCGTAAGAAAGACTTAAATTTGGGTGGAATGTGAAAAAAGTAGAACGGCCTGAAAGGCACACAGAAAATGCCTGCGGCAGTCAATATACGGAACAGGAGGTGGGAGCACGGGCCGAAAAGGCAGGTGAGACATGACCAGTAGGATCGCCTTAATACAGGTAAAACACGAAAAAGGCTGAAAAGAAAGAAGCACTAGGACAGGGCAGCCGGGGTATAAACACAAAACACCAGAGAGGAATGCATGTCGGGGTTGGGGAAAGGAACTGGGGAGCTAATCTCCTACGGGCAATTGCACCAGTGGATGCAACTGGACGATACTAATCGGGGCACTGCCGAATGGAAACATCCACAGAGGAATCGCGGAGTCGGACGAGGAAAATTTAGTGGTGGTGATTAGGTAAAAATCGTGGCCGTAATAGATGCAAAGTTTGGAAAGGCGAGTTCTAATATGGAAATTGATCATGGGTGCGGGTGAGACTGGTGCGTATTGGTATTAAGCATGAGAAGGAAGAATGAGGGGGATCCGACAGGGCGGCAGGCAAAGAGACATAAGAATAAGCTCAATGAGCTTTATGAGCATGGGGTGATATCAAGTGAATACAGACTTCGAGTAGAAAATGACGACGTGGGTGGAAAACGAAATATTGGTTGTCGTCGGCAGATTAAGTTAGGTGGGACGATGGTGACGTGCAGTGAGAGGTGACACTGTGAGAATCGATAGGGGCAAGGACAGAATGGGTAGCTTGGCATACCACGAAAGGACGAAAAAACTGAATTGATAAGAGTGATAACAAAAGTGAAACGTGGGCGTATCATGGCGGAACAAGGATGGTAGAAGCTTGCGATATGCAACATTCAGCATTGGAGGGTGTGATCTGCTGTCGATGCTAGTGGGTGGGGTTGGCCGTGCGCTGGGAACCCAGCCTGAAAACACTTCGCAGTGAGCACAGGAGGTGTGATCCACCAGACTAATTGCACTCGCACATAGCTGCAGACGACCTGCACGCCCTATGTGCGCCTCTGAAGGCGATGGACCTGACCGCGCCCCGCGCCGTTGGGGAAGGCACTAATGTTCATTGATGGTTATGCATATGAGACGTAGTATAACTATGAGAGTACAAGGTCCGCGATCAGATGGCCAGGTTGTGAGGGTTCTCAGAGGGCGGGGCCAGCTGTTATTATTCGGCCATACAGCAGCGCTATCCGGGTGCGTTTACCAATGTTGAGGGTGAAATGCACATAAGTGGAGAACTAGAATAGTGAAACAGATACAAAAGGGCAGCCAGGGTTTGCTCCTGACACATAAAATCCAACAAAGGGCGAAGCATTACAGTGACAGAGACTACGGGAGAGGGCAGAAGTAAAGAGCACGAAAATAAAGGCATTTCAATTCCGTTTATTCCTTTCGAGAATAGCCACAGCCAGTCAAGAGCTGATAATTCATTCAGATAGTGAAACTCTCTACCAATAGCTGTGTTCTCAATTGGAGGGAGCGGGGTCTACGAAGAAGTTGGCCTTAGAAGGCGAGCCCTCTTTCGTATGCTACATCTTCAGCCATGCACATACCAAATAACTGAGGCGCACGGGTAACTTTGAGGTATGGGCGAGTTCCGATAGAAATTGAGACTTGGTTTGCGAAGCTCGAATAGTGATGGGCAACTTGTCCGGAACTCGGAGAGGACAAGAAGGAAAAAACGTGGCCGTGCGGCTGATTCAGCTATACTAGAAGGAACAGTAAAGAGCATGTCCCGAAGTGAGTAAGGGGTTTCACAGAAGTTTACTGGGTTAAAGAAAATAAACCGATTATGGGGCAGGTTACACAAGAAGACTAAGTTCAGTCTCGAGGGGCGGGCCAGCGTGGGTCAAGATTCAGATTTTGGCGCCGTTTTCTATAAGTTTAAGGCGTGGACTCACCGGGTAGTTGTTTGATAAAACACACTTGCATGCTTTCTAGCTTAACTTCGTCAAACATTTCTCATGTTCTAAAACATTATTTTGGAGTATTCAAGCAAAGGCCTGATGTAGGATATGTAGATACTGATGATACTGTCCCGGAGATGGTAGGAGCGGAGGAGAATGACCACACCTCTCTCAGCCTTGGCCGCTTAAACGGCGGCGTGTTCAGAAAATTTGAGGGAGAAGGAATAAATGAGTCCCAAGTAGCGGACGGTAGGTCAAACGGCTGCTGGAGACCAACCAGAGATCAAAAATCCAGGGGGCAATTGGAATTTGTGAGTTAGGACTTGGCACCTATCAGTGGAAAAGCTCATCATCCGGGATTGAAATCAGCGGTCATGTGCAGAGAGGTCAAAGGTAACGTTTCAAAGAGTGGGGGTAGCATCACTAGAATTGAAAGCGTAGACTATTTTTATATCATCTGCAAACAAAAATGGCGTGCCATGGTGTACTATGTCCAATGCGTCAGTAATGTACATTAGAAATAGGAGAGGACCCGGTGCACTGCCTGACATAACTCCACCTGTAGGAGGTCCCGGGTCAGAAGTATGCCCATTTGTAAGGACCAGTTGAGAACGACGAGTGAGACAAGGTTGCAGCCCGAAAAGCAGTGGGTCAGCTATCTCAGATGAACGATATTTAGTGACGAGATGACGATGTGGAAAACAGTCGAAGGCCTTCAACAGATCTGGGTAGACAATTACTTGGGCTTACTCTATCAACAGCCTTAGTGACCAGGTCAAGGAAGTCAAATGTACATGTGGTGCGCGACCGCGATTTGAGAAACCCGTGCTGTCCATGGCTAAGGAGGTTTGAAGCGAGAAGATTGATATTAATGTCATGTTTGCCCACCGTTTTCACTATTCTGGAAATAATAGTTGTTGTGTCCACTACCGGTAGCAGAACACGTAATGGTGGCTTTGCATTTATTTATGCAATTGTAAACACAAAACCCGGCCGTAGCCGGCGACTAAGCGGCAAACAAGCAAGTGAGTTAGCATAAAGAATTAAACTACTTGTGCCGTCACGCGCAGCAGAGGAAGACCAACCAGTGCACAGCAAAATCGATAGGTCAATACTGCTGGCGCTAAAGCTTGGTTAAATATCGAGGCAAATTGGGAGTATGTCCATTCATAAGAGGAATATTGATCGGTTGTCCGCGTAGTATGCGAGACCCTAACCAGACACAACAACAGTAATATGATTATTGCGATAGTACTTGGTGAGTTCGTGTCCATGACCTGTTTTGTGTCGTGGAAGGATGACTAAAAGCTTCCAGTTCAACGGTACCGAACTGGATTTGAGTGACAAAATCAATAGGTTTAGTAATAGAAGTGGAAGGTTTAACCCATCCTTAGTGAGTGCAGTTGCGGGTAACCCATCTGGTCCACGATGCGCAGATGCCTTATAGCATAAAATTAGCCTAGAAATAATGTCCATTTCAAATAATGGGATACATACAGGAGAGCTGGTACTAGCAAGAGGATTCGAGGGGCCACGCATGAGGCGGGGGCCATGGAATTGGCGAATTAAGGGGTAAAGGCTTGAGCGATATCCGAACAGGAAGTGGCCGAAAGTTTATTGGGTAGCACAGCGTGTTAGATAGTGGTACCCGTTGCCCAATTTCTATATTTATATAGGAATGCAAGTTGCAATGCTTTATAAGGATGCCTAAGAGCCTTGGCTTCTTCTTTGCGGAGCTGGTGTTCCTTCAGGTCCTGGATAATAGCAGTAAGACTTGTCACCCTCGTGAGAAGGGAGCAGCTGTGGTTTCGAAAATGGCCTTCGCGTCTTAAGGTACATTTTTGGAGAGAGGCAGGTTTGTTTTTCCTAAGAAAAGTGTTTTGGATAGTTGAAAGAATCTTCAAGAGACTGTTTTCCAAGTTGAGGTAAAAGTGAACTGCGGCTTTTTGGGGGTCAGTCGCTGGAAAAAACCTGTTCCGGTCTTGGTTACGGGTGAAATTGGGCAGGGGGTTCTAATTAGAACGGAGGGAATCATTGACTGGGGTCAGATAGTCTGATGGATAAAGGTGGAATGAAAGATTACCAGCCCATATCTCATGGTGGCTACCCAGAAACTTGTGCAAAACGGAAACCGAAAAGTTGGAAAAGCTGTGAGCGAATATAATATCTAGGATGTTGACGTTTCTAGTAGTGGTTTTACCGTGTTTCACCCCGCCCTAACGTGAGTATGGGGGACAAATTTTTAGAATTCGAAGGCGCTGTAACTTTCTTTCAGGATGTTTTAGGCCAATTAAAACCATGGGCTTCGGTTTACTCTGCCGAAGTTAGCGGTGGAAGGTAATCAGAAGCTTCAGTTAAAGGAGATGAGTCTGTATTATAGAGGAGGTCGGGCAATAGACACAAACAATGTGCATGACTTTAGCTGAGAACTGAATTGTGAGCCACAGAGAATCCGGAATTAAGTCGAGCATGACATGTTTATTGGGCGATGTTAAAAGGGCGTGCTGTGCGCACACTTGGCACCCACCTCCGCGTCTGCCAATCCTATTTACCCTAAAAATCTTTTAACTCTGGAGCACACTTTTGCTTGTGGGAGTGTGTTCTTTGAGCCAGATTTCAGTAATAAGGATGATATCAGTGCTTAATTTCGTGATATAATGTTTTAAGTGACGAAAAATACTCAGGATGGACCGGGAGTCAAATAAGACCAAGGATAATCCATTCATGTGTGAGTGAATATCTGGGCTGGTAACATTAGAGAGTTACTGGAAGAAGAAAGTGCACAAGGATGGGCGTGAGGTGGAGCGATCGCGGAACAAGAAGGAAAGTGGGCGTTGAATGCCCCTCGCGATGGTCCCAGAGGATTTAGCGGCCGACTATCAGGAAATAGTTAATTTCGGGCTGTTGCGAGGTTAGCGAGAAGACCTTTGACTAGATGGCCTGGCTACTTGTCCTGATTTGTTGGGATCATCCGATGCTCGGGTGTGATGAGGGGATATGTAGTTATGGAATTTATTGGCTCTCGCACTTGGCAAAATTGGTAGTGGTTGGTGTTGTGTGGTAAGAGTAGTTTCAGAAGGTAGGAACTAGGAGAGTGTGAGGTCAATTCGCAGCTTGTCGATGCGGCTTGCTCGGGCGGAGAAGGATAGGAATCAGTAGTCGTTAGATGGGGTACTTGGAGGCTACCTCGGAAGAAGGTAGTGGGAATGCTCGGCGTTGCTTGGTTGGCCTGTGGAGTTCGGTTTCCTACTAAGGGTGTAAGCAACTGGCATGGTGCCGATATCCGAAAGAGTTCAATAGGGCTAGAAGGAGGGAGAGATTGTGGGATTGAGTGCCACAGACAGGAAAATTTGCACGGAGGGGATTTCTCGATGTATTCTGCGGATAAAAGGACTGTGATGGCATGGGCAATGGTGGGGCAAGACAAAAATGCTTGTATGGTAATGGAACTAGCAAGATGAACGGTTGAGGCACGGGAAAGTTAGGGAATATGAGTAAGGCAGATGCACCAATGAATAATAGCTGTGAGATGGGTTGCGGGTATAATCCGTATAAAGGCGCGAAGGGATGGGATTTTGCTGGAAGAACATATGGTTTGATGAACTATCTGTTCTGAGAACAGAAACTGCAGGCTCTGACATTAGTGACATCGTACTAGGGTGTCTGCATGCTTCCAATATTTACATGACCACCGGAGTGTGGCCTGGCGATATAAAGCGGTTGCTGTTAGTGAACTGGAGGTTGAGGCCTTCAGTAGGGATGGAGAGCTGACTGCCAAATTTTGGATTTGCGGCCATGGGTTTCTTCTGGTACCGACACTCTGCTTTGGGGGCTAGGTACAAAGAGCTACTAGCCTTCGGCCCATGGGTGATAAGTCAGGTCTTACGAGAAGACTGTGTTTTTAGTTACGCTAAGTCTTGGCGGTTTGCTTGCGGGATATGCCCTGAGGACTGACGAGTCTGATTAGTACGAGAATGACCTGGAAGTGGTGTGCTGTGGTTCAGCGGATAGGTTTTAGTCGCGGCTAGAAGGCGGGGACGAAAATGATCATACTTTGGTGTGTGTCACCTTGGGCGAATGATGCAAACTTGTTAGGTTAGGGAGGCTACGCGATCTAGGTAGCTGTTCTCGATGCACTGTGCTGAGCTGCCTGGCAGGACTCGGTAGATTCGAGCCCCAGGCATCTAGTACGTTACTGACGAGTCTTAGGCGCTTAGAGACCGGTGGATTTGAAGGGGACCCAGGCGCTGCTTCAAAGTCCACATCAGACGGTTGTTGGCTGTCAGACGTTGGTTGCCCAGAGTGGGCGGGGAGAATGCGGGGTATAAGCGTCTTTTTGGCGGATTCCTGCCCGGAGGTCTGAGATTTCGGCTTCTTCAGCACTTTAAGTGGTAGTAGCGTTTTGTTAGACGTTATTCGAATGCTTACGTGCGGTGAGCTAACAGCGCTAAACATTTGTTTTTGAAAAAGTCAGTGCCCGTCAGTGGTCCGAAAATTTGAAAAGCAGCCGGTACTGGTGTCCTTGTGTTTGGTATTGTAGTCTGCTGCTACGGCAAATCACCAGTTCCACGTTAGCGGTCTATAGCAAAGTACTGCTGACTATGTTGATTGGGGCCCTCTCAGGAATGGTAAATACAACGGAGTCATTAGAATATGCCAGTGAATCAGTGGTAGCAATGAGTTCTGACATTGGCGAATTGGCAAGTTTACGGAAGAGACAGGAGAGCTCCCAGACGTGAAACATAGGGAGCGTAGGCAAAGAGTACTTGCAAAGGTCAACAAGTGCATATTTGGGCAACCGCAGTGGGCCAAGAAAAAGAGGGATAGGTAGGTTGGGATGGAGGCAAGGTTGCCGGGTATGATAATGCAATTTGTAATGTCAATGTTGAGAACGAGCCCGACGGAGGAAAAACAGCCGTAGGGGAACACAGAGAAATCACCCTGCAGAAGCAGGATTACGGGCTCAGAAATGGTGTTCTGTAATCCGCAAGCTATGCTGGTGGGTGGGACTGGCCTTGAGCTGAACGCTCAACCTGAAAATCATTTCTGATAACAAGGGGTGCCATCCGCCGGCCTAGGTGCCCCCGCGCATTCTTGCACACTGCCCGTAAGCCCAAAATGGGCCGGCCGAATCTCTGGATCTGACCGCGCCCCTCCCCTTTCTGAATGGCACGAGTGGTCATTAGTGGTTGTAGGGTTGGGCAGAGTAGTGGCGAAAAGGGCATATGGTCCAGGATCGATTGGCTATATTGTGAGAGACGTTGAACAGCAGATGCAACGGGGAAATGATGGCGAATTGCAAATATAGCACTGCGGACCAGAAACACCTGCCAGAGTAGTGATCTGTAGAGTAGACGAGACGAAGGGCTGTCACTGGAGATCACACGCACTCTATTATGTTCTCAACTCACCTTGTCAGTGATGGGCTTGTCTGGGTTCTTATTTCGGGGCGAGTTCTCATATATATGGGTTTTTTCTCGGAGAATGACTTGGGAGTGAACTAGCCGAGGGGTTGACTGATCCGATCTAGTGCGAACATGGCTCTGCCATCTGGGATGTTAAGGTTGAACAACTGGAGTAAGTCACCCGAAAAGACCGAGCCTGGATCTCTTTTTGCATAGATCTTCATTGAGCCAATTCTCAGTAAGCTTTTTCCGGCCAGGTTTTTCCAATATCTACGACCATGCACTTATCCGTTATAAGGGGGGAAATGTTCATGATAGACCATCAGTGCTGATGGTTGGGGTCTGAACGCAGGACCCTCTTGGCCAGTGAGGTTTGAATCTCAGGGAGGATTATGAAAACCTCGGCGCACAAAGGGACTTTGGGATGCACCTGAAGCGGAAGGTCGCTCGTGGAGGTGGCTTACAGCCGTAGCTCCAGCACGGAGCCTAGTAGCGCTTCAGTTGTGGCGTAAAATTTATCCTAGAGAGCTTCAACCACTCGAACCTGAAAATGCCGGCTGTACAAAATATGTGACAGTCGGGCTACGACGGCCTTATAGAGCTCGAGACTGAGTAAATTTCAAAAGACAGGTAATGATTAGTCCGAACGTGAGCTTTAAATAGGCATGGTAAAATGACATATATCTTAACCTACTCATCCACGCCCCCGGTTTACCCTTCCCTGTTCTCCATAACGCATACTTGGTACAGTACAAATCCCCAAAATCCGCAGCAACAGAGGTGCAGACAGCCGTCCCTAGCTAATCCACCAAGGGCGTCAACAATCAGGCTTTTCATAGCCTTGAAGACCACCGAGATTGAAGCAGCTGCTCAGAAGTTTCTTTGTTCGGGTAGTCCGACAGACTTGAAAATTGGAGAGACCACGCGAGACTTCCACTACTAAAAGAATCAGCTGTCTCTTATTTATTAACTGAGCCACTTTTGCAAGGGAAATTGTCCAGATGGCCGGAGCACCGTAAAAGAAAGAGAGGCGAAATTTTATCGGTATCGAGAGACTCTCGAGGTCTTGAGTGCTTAGATTTCGCTAGACTTGCACCTTCCAGGTGTTATCCACAGAATCTTCCCCTGACAAAATTCCCCCACCAATGCCGGGCTTCTGGTGCACGTTGTCCCCAGTTTTAAGTGGGTGAATGCCGGGGATCAGTAAGTAGTCAGCCTATTTGTGGAGTCTGCTCCGCTGTGCCATTTTGTCATCACCTTCACGCATGTCTGAAATGCTTGACTTAGCATAGGTTACCTGAGCACGCTGCCCGCGAAGTTTCCTGGAATCCACCTGAACCCTTCTAACAAATGCTTCCGGTAGTCCGCGATATCCTGCCTTCGCCGCCTGTTACAGAGGCTCATTGTGAAGATAGACTAGTGATCCTGCGACCTCCGTAATAATTCATAGCGATCCCGTTCAATCTTTATTTCTGTAGTTTCTTTAGTGTTAGCATTTGCAGCCTCGGCTTTGGCCGAAATCTGCCTGTCGGTGACCAAGGCGCGAATCAGCGAAATGCCTCGGTCAGAACCCTCTTTACTCCCCTCAAGTTTCCGTCTGTGCGTGACAAATCGCTAGACAGCGGAACAGTAGGTAGTAAAGTTTTCATTGCCGAGAAATTAGCTCTAGTAAAGTTCCAGCTGGTGATCCTTTCTGTCGTTGATTGAGCAGTTGTGCGCACCAGGAGCAAGCTGATAACCTTGTGGTCTCCAGGCCAGAAGTGTATGGTTACTTCCAGTTGGTCGGCTGCGTATTATTTGTCACCGAGGACCTTGTTCAGTGCTTAGAGAATGGCAGTCCTTCGTCATCTTATGGGCTACCTTATAAGCTCAGTGCAGCCTGATTTCGCCATCGTGTTATTGAAGGTCGAGGAGGTACATCCAGGCCCACTAGACCATGGCAGACGGTTGAGAGTATATCGGACTGGTTAAATCTCCCCGTGATAGGCATTAGGCGGTGTTCTGTCATGTCCGCGTGCTTGATTGCCCAGATGATGTGGCTGTTCGAGTTCTTTGGACAATTCTAGGGTCTACAGACCACCATCCCTGGGTGCGAAGGACTGGATGATAGACTTTTGGAAACAAGCCAGGGTTCTGGATACTAGGCTTCACTGCCGCGTTTGTCTCATATTCCTGATGAAACGTGTAACAGACCTCCTGCCTACAAGAGAAGAAAGTTTTACTTCCAAAACGCATTCGTCGTGAAAACTTTGCCCAAGATCCCGATACGATTGATTCAGCCACACACTTCCGCAATGATCTGCCGAAGTTTCGTTAGTTTCAGTTTGCATAAAACAAAAGCGGTCGAGATCAGTCGTATGTTGTAGGAGTGCTTCTTTGGCTGCTAACACTGCGCTTTAGATTTTTGTCCTGAAAGGCAGAATTTACGACGCAGTATCACTTTTACAAACGCACATTAATTGGCAAAAACACCAGGGGATCGTTATCTGCAGTGGCCTCAGGTTAAAGCAGGAAACAGGTATTCTAGCCTAGTGAACTTCACCACTGGCATTCTTCAAGGACCCGGCCCACGCTCGGTGAGATTCCATGACAGGCATCGGTCAAACGGTCACCATACGGAGCTTTCGACAATTCCGCCACTGGTTTTCTTTGGGCGCTGAAGTCTTGAGGTATACCACGGCAAGGGTTTAGGAAAAAATGTGCCCGAATCTCATATTCACCTTATTTTCTGAACATTACCGATAATTTGGAAGATAGCCCTCTGGATCATGGGGCGACGGGGGAACGAAGGCGGGTCCAGAAAGTAAGTCTGATTGTATGTCGCTTATTTCCGATGATCTGGAAGTAGATCACCGGGCAGGGGGGAAAGCTCACTTATGTTGCATTCTTTTGGGCTTGCCTGGCACAAGTATTCTGGCTTTGAAATATAATATTGGTTCATTTCGGATAGCTCCGAGGCCTGTTGCACGGCGTGATCAAATGGTGCGCGTGAAAGCAGAATACGGCTTCCAGGGAATTTCACAAATATGTGCGCTGGAGGAGATAGTTTCTCAAGTCACACAATAAAGTAGCGCCTGGCAAGTTCAAACTCAAGGGGAGACTGTCGAGCCGAATGAAGCTGGGTGCAGCATGCCAGTAATAATAAAAACTTTGCTCGACTCCTATCAGGAAAGGACTGCGCAACTGGGTAAGCAAAATGGATTGATGGGTGTTTTGTTCGTCTTTGAACAAAGCGAATTTTATGAAAAAAAAGTGAGAAAGTAAGCGAAATTTGCATTGTATAAGAAGGTTTGGGACTACAGGTCAGACGATGAACAGGAATATACTCTCAGGTACGCGAAAAATCCGCGGTCAGTCATTTTCCTCAATAGGTGGACTGAAATCAGCAGCGACCTCCCCCTCCTGGAATGGGGCATAAATGATATATAACTAAAGGCAATAAAAAAAGTAAACGAGATCAGGCTTAAGAAGGACTTGGCGTGGACTAGTTTCACTTTTGCGGGTTTCTAGAATTTTGTAGAGTCCGGGGAGCGGAGCGAGGAGAGCAAGGACAAAAAGCAGTAATCATCTGGTCATGCAAGCGAGATTCGCCGCAGAAACGAGAACAGACAGCGCAGTTCTGGAGGGCTTTAGTGACCCGGAGATAGGCGAGTTCGGATGTAAAAACTGCGAACAGAAACTAATAAAGATAAGTTCACCCAATTTGTACTCTGCTTTTTGATCCGTCTCACTAGCTCTAGTGAAAAAACTCTTTTGCCTCTGAACCGTCTTATTTATTGTGCAACAAAAACCGTTTTTACAGATCACTAGGTGGTAAAAATCAAAGTCTCTGTTTGAAGCTCATTGACACGGAGCCCTTCTCCGGACCGGGTCTTCTGAATGGCTATGTTGTAGAAGTCTCCGATTGGCTGATCTCTTTGAGATCGGTTAGAACAACCGCTTGGTGGTGGTTGGTTACTTTCCATTCCGTTCGAAGAAGACACCTTTTGCCGCTGATTGGTTTAATCCGAATAGTCTCCTCAAAAGAACCTCTGGCTGTTGATTCCTTGAATCCACTAGGTTCGGTCAGAGAGACCGTTCACGTCTAATTGGACGGCCTCGCTCAGTTTCGTCACGGGCTGACTGAAACATCAACCCGCTTAGCTGGCCTTAGGTTTGCCACCGACTTTGGACAGGCGAATACGTGCAGTATGTAAACGAAACTAGGCCGCCCGTCGATGCTTCCGCAAATACCCACACATTCTCCATGTTTTCTAAAGACGGCTGCTTCTTGTTCACCCGGATGTATGTGAAACCTTTTTGCTTTCAAAACCCTTGGTCCTTCGAATACAGATTTGTGTCTTATTTTCCGTCGTGTAATTTTTCTTCACACCTCGACTTCATAACACTGGTTTCCCATATACTTACTACTGTTCCTCCTCTCTAACAATGAGGCCTCCTGGAGAATCTTTTACCCATATTTACTGTCCCTCTTGCAGTTCTGGTGGGTCTTTTGCTTCACGGTCCTCCTTGTTGCAAGCGGCTTTGTATGTCAGTCAAGTGCTGCGCTTTTGGCTCCAGGAGTTCACCAACCTTCGGAAGTTGTGTCCTAGTACTTTTTCCGAGTAGCCTCTGAACAGAGCTGTATTCAGCAGTGGCATTTGGTGCGCTTCTGTGTTCCAGAAGCATCAAGTAAAGATTATTTTTGGATTCTCCTGTCTAAGTTATTATTTTTTCCGCTCCTTTCGCCGCAGATATGGCCTTACCTTTTGACTGAAAGTAGTGCGGGCTGCTAGTCCGATATTCGAATTTCCGTATGCGAGAGAAATGCTGAAATTCCGCACTCGTGAGCTGGGGCCCGTTGTCAGAAATCATTGTCTCAGGAATGTCTTGCCGGGAGGAATGAGCATGCAAAAGAATGATCATGTTGGTTGTGGTCGTTGCGTGGGAGAGGTCATTCCCGTAAGAATCACTAAAATAATTGACTAAAATCAAATAATGTTTGCTCCCGTGCTCGAAAATACCTGCTGCCAAAATTTGCCAGGGGCAGGTGGGCCATTTCCTTACCAACGTTGTCTTTTTCCTCCGTCTTTTTTTGTCAGCACAACTTAACTCGCATCTGTAAATGTAGTCCTTTACCTGAGTGGTAGTTTCTGGCCAACAAAATGATTGTGTCGGCTGGCAAATAGTACTATTATCCCCGGGATATGACAAACGGAGCCTCTCCATTAGCTCTCCTCAAAACTGTTCGGGGACGACGGAACGGTCTTACATAAGTAACAACCCACTGTCTATAGACAGAACTTCACGGCTTCTGAATAGTAAAACCAGCTGCACTGGCAGGTTTCCTTTGGTCGTAGGCCACCCCTTTGGGATATAATCGGTCAGTTGCTGGAGGACAGTGGTAACGTCCGTGGCTTTCTGTATCTCAATGAGGCCTGTTTTGTCCATTGACCTCAAATCAATCTTTAGAATTTTCTCAAACTCTGGTGAGATAACTTGACGATCCACGACTGATGCTCAGGATAACGTGTCTACAATGAGCATTTGACTCCCCAGGAGATAAACTGATTCATATTCGTACTTTTGAAGCCTGATTGGCGTCCTTTCTAAACTTTTCAGGATATCGTTCAGCGGTTTAGAAGTGATAGTACTGAGTGGCCCGTGATCTGTTTGAACGAACGTCTTCCTGCCGTATGTATACGAGTTAAAACGCTCCTATGAGAAGACCGCAGCGAGCGCTTCCTTTTCAATTTGAGAGTAGTTCTTCTTGGTCGAGAAAATACTGCGGCTTTGATAGTCAACAGGTCGTCCGCTTTGTAGGAGCACAGCTCCGAGGCCGGAGTGACTGACGTCATACTAGAAAATTAGAGAGAGGTCTGGTCAGTTGTAGGCCAACACTAGCGTTGCGGAAACTGCCTTCCTTACCTCTTCAAAATCATCCTGTTGTTCCCTGCTTCAGTGCTACTGCTTCCCTTTGTGAGTGGGTTGTCAAATAAGTTGCATCAAATCTGCCAGGCTCGGTGAAAACCTGCTCAGATGGCTGACCACAACTTTGAGACTTAAATACGCGGTAGATTCTACGGGTGCGGATATGTTTTCAACCGCCTTGATCTTCTCTGGTTAGGCTCCTAGTCCTCTGTCTGTCAAAAGGTGTCCACGGAAAGAGACCGATGATGCATGGTGTTTAACTTTCTCCTTACTCAGTCATAAACCCCGTTGCGTACAACGTCTTAGGAAATCAACCAGATGATAGTCACGTTCATCTGGCGCTCAGATGTAAATTAGCACGTCATCCGCGACGCAAAAAACGCCTCTGAGATCATCAAAGGCTTGAACAAGAAGCTTCTGAAAGAATTTACTGGGGACGTCTAATCCGAAGGGTATTTGAAGCCAACGGAAGCGACCGGAGAAGGTAGAAAAAGTGGTGGGAAAACTCGACTGGCCATCTAGCTCTAGCTACTAGGAAGCTGACTATAACTTGCTGACTATAACTTGCTTCATACAAATCCACCGGAATGTCATCAGGTGTCGGCCATCGGTATTGGTCCCTCCTGAGGGCGGTGTTCAAATGTTTCTGGTCTGGGCACGGGCGAATGGCCCTAGATATCTTTAGAGCGATAGAAAATTGAATAACCCAGTCTGTTGGCTCATTGACCTTAGCAGTCAACCTTGGACCCAGCAACCGATCTAATTCAGAGCATAAAGTCCCCCGTAGGGCCACCGGAACACCTCTGGCTGGTAACGCACCAGACATGGCACTGTCAATCACTTATAAAAGAACTGTGCCTGAGGAGCATCTCATCTGAGAATCAAAAACTGGTGCCTGCTGAATATAAACGTATGACACAAAAAGGATGGTCACCGAGGCTCTGGGATCCAACAGGAGACGGCATCAAGTTTTGTCAACTATGACATCCGCTAACAGCCCTTAGCATGCCTTGGAGGCGCCCAGATAGCAATTAACAGATAGTTTTACCCAAACGGATTTCCCCAGATTACCAGTGTAAGAGCTTCCGTTCAGCCGCCAACCACAGATGCATGTTTCGGTATCACCGAAGGCATCGTTCTAAGGTGTGTTACCGTACCTGGTCTCGTGCCGTGGCCCAAGCAGGTCAAGGGAACAAGGAGACCCGTGTGTAGCTACGACGAAAACTGCTGGCCAGGATAGTCTCCTACTCCAAGTCATCGAAGGTGAATGAGGAACACGTTATTTGGTGGACACGGGTGTTGGAGTCAGTAAGCTCCCACATCCATGCCGAAATTTCGATGGGAGCTCCTACTCCAGCTTGCTTACCGGTAGGGGTGATTTTACAAAGGCCCACAGAAAAATTTCATAGATTTTAGAGAGTGGTTCTCGCTCCACTTATGGCCCAGATTTTTTGATTGCAGAGGTCCAAAGCGCCGTACTCCGCACTGAGTTCTTGCGTCACGTGGAATTCCTGGTTGCTTCCCCGATTCACTCAGCTATCTATGAATGGGATTCTGTCGAACTCCATTCCATATTGGTCCTATCCTACGTTCTTACTTGTCAGATGACGTACGAGAGGCATAACCAAACGCGCTGTGCGCGCCCTCCTTGAGACCTTTCTTCTCACTGGCAAATCAGGCCCTCAGTTGTTGCCGGGGCGAGCCGGCTTGAACCCACAAGCCTAAAGTCGCGTTGACTGGATTTCGGTACACTCCGAATTGGATGACATCCGTGAATCAAGTGGTGCTTGGGCCTCACCACTTTACACCTTTTCTTGAAGCCAATGGATTTATTCCCATGTGGAGACCAATGAGTCATTATTAGCGCCATTATTCCAAGTAGTTATCTTAGCCCACATATTCAGGCTATCTCGACCGACCTCAGTGCTGCTCGAGTGTCCTCAAAAGTAGATCTTCTACTTGCCTGTTGCTAGATTTCCTTTACGAAAGGGAATATGCCCAGGAAAGCGGTAGCATCCTTTGGCCTGTTCAAACTTCCATGCTTGCCATTCGGTGTACGCGAAGCAGCTCAAACATCTCAGTTGTTAATACTCGGGTTACCTGAGCTTTATATCTAATGTTTGTCTGGAAAACAACCCGTTCTTATGCGGCGAATCCAATAATCCACTTAAACTACACCCATGTCGGTTGTTTGAAAGTTGAGCCGCAAGCCGCTTGATTTCTAGATCGAGAAGAAAGTATTTTTGGTCAGAAGTCACCGGGGGTTTTAGGAAAAGCGACTGGGGAATTTTGTATTTGACCCTCGGGAGAAAAATTGCTGGCCGTTCACTAATTTTTATTAGTAGTTTCAAAAGCCACCGATCCTCATTCAACTGCAAGGTTAGCCGTTATCGACTTTCCATCCGAAAAAGTGCTCACTTAATGTGGCCCATGACAAAAGTATTTCGATAAACCAAGGTTGGTCCTATGGAACTGCCCGCGGCTGCTAAAGCTTCCTTCAATATAGTCAAACACGCATTGGGTTCTGTCACTGTTCTCGTTCATTTCGACACTAAAGCTCAACAAAAAGTAGCCACTGAAGCCTCTAACAGCAATAGGTGGCTTGCTGCAGCTCTGATCCATACCAAAGTGGTAACAATGAATCTTTTTCAATCTTCGTCCCTTGCCGGCTGGAATTATTAATAAAAATAATAATAATGGTATATTTCCCGACCATGGTCGAGACGAATGCCCAAGCCCATGAATTTCAAGAAAGGCAGTCAAAACGTCAAAAACAAAACAATATAGCTAGAAATAGTTTAAATGGATCAAAGTGAAATTGGTCTGCTCGGCTAATACTGTTTCGGTTTCGAATTCGAGTTGGTTGATGGTGTTGTGAATATAAGAGCAGGGGCGGCCATATTGGAGGGCCTTTTGAAAGTGCCCACTTCTTGTCGTTGGCTAGTTGCAGGTTCACCTGTCGGAAGTCCCGATCAGACGAAGACTGATGAGGAACCCTGCACAAGTAGGTCTGCCACTATTCCCGAGGACGGTAGCAGTCCCGACCCGGAGAAACCGGAATTGTGAAGAACTTGTACAACTTCTTTCAGTTACGCTCATTCTTGCCCAATACGCCTTTGTACTCTGTGTTCTCAGTTGATGACCGAGCGTAGTGCACCCGACGGTGTCTGATGTGTTGCGTATGTGTTAGTTTCTAGCTAACCGGCCCGTTACAGTGTAATAAACCCAGACAGATCGCTACTACCATCTTTGTCGATGTAAGGGTTGATGCTTGCCGACGCACTTACTGTGCTCCGGCCTAACGAGTTTGTTTTCCGCCTTTGCAGATCGTGCGCGTGCAACCCCCACGGAAGACACTGTGTCTTGCATACTACATTTCTGGTGACCCTGCCAGGATCTCGGTTATCCAGCTTTTCACACAAACCCCACCTACAGAACTTGCCGGCTGACCGGCCAAAATAATGAACAAGCTCTCAGAACGGTGTTCTTCCGTTGGACGGAGCAGTGTTATACGCTCAGACAGATCGCCACTCCCATCTTTATCAGTGTAAGTGTTGATGCTTATTGATGCACCCAATGGGCTCCGACTCACCGAGTTTCCCTTCTGTATTTGCAGATCGTACACGTGCAACCCCCACGGAAGACACTGCATCTCCCATGCTACAGTGGTGACCGGTGATGACATAGAAAATATCGTGAATAAAAATAGCTAAGGATGCATTATAAACCAAAATGACGCAATTCGTGGATGGCTGGGGCTCAGATGGGTTCCATGAAAGTAATAAGTTCTGAACGGGTAGAAATAAAAAAATGCATGGGACTACACTTGTAAGCTTTGATAAATATGAATACAACAGCTTTCCATGAGCCCGGAATTATGGATATTGCCGGATTCAATAAAAGGAGTACATAGCAAAATGGCGAGACATGAAACAAACTGTGTGAAAGTGCACTCGGAAACCTTGATGAACGTGGAGGAAACAGCAATCCTCACAGAAGGTTAGTTAGGGTTTAGAATCAATAATCTGTATCATTCAGAAACAAAAGAGCTCAGCCTGAGGGCGTTGGATTAATGAAGAGTCAATTTCAGGCCGGATACCGTTTGAAAGAAAACTAAAGTCTTGCAACAGATACCAGAGTGGAAAACCTCCTTGTAGGCTCCCGAATTATTGTTCTATTACGCTGACAAAAAATATTGACTTGTTGATTCCCAGTGTTATTAGGCGTCACTATTGAGGACCACAGATGGGGAGGATAAGTGGACTCGCGTTCAGATGGCGTACCCAAATTTAATGAGTAACAAATTCCTGTGTTGCTTGTTCTAGCTCTGTTATTGAGTTGTTCCATCTAAGGCCAAGGTAATATGCATCATCCCGTGGGTTTGGTTCATCTAGTGGGGTAATGGACTTGTCGATCAATCAGTAACTGGTCGCCCATGAACTGTTATTTGTCTAGGCTCCAACAGTGACATTATTGGGAGAGATGTTGCTTTTGAAGACGCCCATCAATCCTCTGGTAAGCAGTTGGGGACATTTATGGTCGTTTGTCTCGATTGAAATCCTGGTTGGTATGAAAGATTCCGTTTAGATCTCTGTCAGCACGGGTCAAAGTGTGGAGCTTGGTCATTGAATATATAGTCCGAGAGAGTGGGAGACGACGAACCTAAAACGAATGGTGTTTGCAGTCTGGACGTGGTCCCGGCTGTGGGTTATGACAACAAAAGGCGACAATTACTAATCAACTGGTTGGGTTTATGCAAACCGTCAGTGTCCCATATTCCGATCTGGGTTTTAATTCGAGTTTAGGTGACGTAGAGTTGCAAGGGGTTGACCATGACAGTTGCAGGCTAGCAAAGTGGCGTACACCGGGTTAGCTGCCGTGCCTGCGTTTCACAGGATGAGTGGTTTCCACACAATTAGAAATAGCAACTCTCAGTGCCGTTTGTCTGAGCAGAGTGTGGGCCAGCACCGAAGCGGTAAGATAACTCACCTACATAGGTTTGAAAGAACAGTATGTGTGTGAATTGGATTGGTGCCCTTCTAGCATAGCACTATATGTGTTACCGTCTCTCCTGGTATAGTAGGTATCCTACACTGAATAGTTCTGAGGAACAGTTAAGTTGGATTGCGGAAGGAACTACTAGGGCGTCGGCGGTGACGCATTAGAGGAAAGTGGAACCGTGCAGAGAAACGTCGACGTAAGTTCATCTATGCTCCTACTCGATGGTGCTAGCGTACTGGGATTAAACTTGAAGTTGAGCAGGGAAATCTCATGATGTGGTGATTGCACGAATATTTCATTTATCATAAATTGAGGAAAGATATTAGGGAATGGAGAATATGAATTGTTCTCGTGTTCATTTTTTGTGAACATAAATGACGTACGTTTTGGTCATCTGTTGCCTCGAAATGCTTTCCATGTCGGTGGGCTTAAAGTCCCGGCTGCGGTAGTGATTGTAGTTAGCAAGAGGAAACCAGAGTCACTAATAACCAAGATAGCTGTTTGCACAACTGGTCTCAGGGACATTTGACACGCCCGGCCGTTAGGTATTTACAGGTCTAACGCTTCTGGTGGGTATCGGGTGTGGCTGCTCTTAGGTGGGGTTGTAAACCTAAGCTTGGCTTGGACGCTAAGACATTGAGAGGGCCGATTTTTAATAGGGATGACGGAAGATGAAGGGGTGTAGATGGAAAAGGTGACCAGTTTCCACTAGGTTCTTTTCTGATTTCCTTTTCCGGGCTCCACCGAGGTTGCTGTTATTCGTCAGGTACTTCTACACGCTGTCTGGATCAACGGGTTGAAAGTCGAGGCTATGGTAGCAATTAGATTTGGCGTCGACATGCACGCCAGGTGCGCTTATGGGTCTCGTACCACAGGGGAGGCTTTGCAGGATCTATATTTTAATAGTGAGTGGGAAAAAGACAAGTTGTTCTTTATCCGTCGGAGCCAAAGGGGTTCGAGGTGTAGCAGGTCACAGCGTTGTTTATAGTTGAGACTAGACGAATATCCAACTATTTGTTCAGTAAAGGTGCGCTGGACATTTTCGATGGCGATCCTATCAGTCTGGCGCATGTTGGAGCCAACTATTGAACTATACTCTAGCAATGGTCCAACGTGTGTTGTATAGACACTGAGTTTACTTTCACGCAAACGGAATGTTTTGCGGACAAGTCCTATTAACCTGCGGGACCTAGCAATTTGAGTGTCTGTTTGCTCCGAGAAGTTGAACGAACAGGAGTAGTATATGCCCAGGTCGCGTACTGATGATTTCTTGGGGATCAGGTGACCACCTATACTAAACGTTTCGGGAGGGACATGACGCTTGTATGTAAGAATGCAGCTTTTGTCCGCCGAGAACTTCATTAGACAATCGGTACACCACGAATTGAGCATCCGCAGGTCCTCAGATATTTTTGCTATAGTATTACCCAATGAATTATGGTCGAAGGTGTACAACAACTTTACATCATCAGCGAATAAAAAAGGAGTTCCATGACGAACCACGGTAAATATGTCATTTATGTACATGAGAAACAGCAACGGGCCCAGTACACTACCTTGGATCACACCGCTGGTTACAGGGCTGGGTGTGGAAGTTGTGCCATCAACGTTTACCACTTGACTGCGCGAGGACAAGTACGATTCTAGCCAGGCATATAGTGGGTCAACAATGCCGAATGTCTTAGCCTTTGACAACAAACGAATGTGAGACACCCGGTCGAAGGCCTTAGACATGTCTAAAAAGACTGAGATCACTGCCTTACCATCATTGGCAGCTATCGTAATAAGGTTCAGAAAGTCAGTCATACAAGTTGCACAGGATCGATGTTTTAGGAAACCGTGCTGACCTTCACTTATGAGGTGGTTTTTAAGGAGGTGATCTGCTAGTTTAAGTTTTATTAATCTTTCCATAATCCTCGATACTACTGGGGTATGACTCACAGGCCGGTGGTTGGCCGGGTCCTCCCGTGTTCCCTTCTTATGAATTGGAATAATAACCGACGTTTTCCACTGTGTAGGATACCAACTAAAGCGCATAGACAAATTGAATAAATTCGATAAAAGAATTGGGATATCTGGGCCACCCAATTTAAAGATGGCCGATGGTAACGAGTCCGATCCGGAGTGGAAAGACATTTTGATATTTGAAATTAAAGGCTCGATTTCGGAGGGCAGGAATGTTACAGCAGAAAGTGGCTCATATGATGGTACTGGTGGATTGCAGAAAAATGGTGCTGTGTCACTAATTGAGGAAGAAGCAAAAAACTTGTTAAGCGCTCCTGCAATGTCCAGCGGTTTGTCGAGGCACGTGTTATTGAACGAGATAGAATAGATAGATGAAGTTGTTTTGGGGTTCCTCGACTTCATCAGTTTTGCAAGAATCTCGACTTTCTTGGAATCACGTAAGGCCCTGAGTTCCTGTTGTACCATTTCACTCTCGGAGTACAGTTTTATCGTTTCAGCCAGACGATTCAACTGTATAAACAGCGAAAAGTCCCTTGTTGTAAGATAAACGCGTTGGAGTCTACTTAACTTCAAGTTGAGGCGAGACAATTTATTGTCTTTAGGGCGGATTGACGACCCTTGTGACGGAGTTATTCGGTTGAGGCATCGTTCAAAGATGGAGTAAAGTTGATCTGCCGCCAGCTGGGGGTCTGCACTTAAAAAGAAGGTGTCCCAATTTTGGCTCCGAATCAGAGAAGGTAGTATATTCCAGTTAGCCTTATGATATGGTCTATGCGGGAGTGTCGGCTGTTTATCTTTTATGCACACTATGAAGCAGCAGTGGGCAGTTGCGTGATCACTCCCGGGTAGGTTATTCTGAACTTTTGTTACAACCTGGGTTAATCCTAGTGATAAGATCAAGTCAAGAATGTGGTCGTCTGTGGTTGGCGACGTGACGTGCTGCTTCCATCCTCTGAGGTGAATTGCATTCAAAAACTGTAGTAAATGGCGTGGTGCTGTAAGTGATGTCCAGCATATTTCTGGTGCATTAAAGTCACCAGCTATCAATTTTGGGCCTATGTTAAGATCACTAATCAGGTTGAGTGCCTCTATAATTTGCTTGAAACTATTAGAACTAAATCCAGGCGGACGGTATACGCAACCTAGTATCAGTTCTTGACGTTCAACTTCGACGTTCAGCCATACAGAGTCGACGATGCCGGCTAGGATAGGATGCCGAAAGGTTGTCTCCCTGAGAGTTTCCTTTACATACACTAGACAGCCTCCACCACGTTGATGTGTTCTGCCTTTGCTGAAGGATTTGTAGCCGAATACCTCAATATCCTCTACTAGATAGGAGTCCGATAACCAAGATTCCGTCACTAAAATGAAGTTATAGTCATTTGTTAGTGCAGCTGATCTTATGTATTGGATTTTGTTCCTAATAGATCGTGCATTGACCACTAGCAATGTGAAAATTTCAGTGCCTCTGACGTCATCATTGATATTAGTACTTACCGTTTGTTGACTGCTGCGTTTAACCTGGAAAGAAGATAAGTATAACAATGGTCAAGGGAGGCAGCAGGAGTTACAATGGATTGTCTGGAACTGCCGGGAAATTTCATGGCATGCCATTCGCTTTGTGACTGGCGGAACGCGGTAAGTAGACCGAGAGAAAATAAAGGAACAAAGCAACCCGGATGCACAGAAACAGGCGGCCGTAGTGAACACTGCATAAAAGAGGGAAGGTGAGGAAGATGATGGGAGGAAACTGCTAAGAACGGATCGATTAATTATTTGTACTGCAGTAGCATCATGTGATGAGGGCCAAAAAGGGGAGCGGCGTAGATTACCCGAAGTACATTATTACAGAAGCAACAGGTTGATCGCAAGGGAATCGGCTGGAGAAGGCAGGGCAAATATAGCTTCAAGATGGTCGGAGTGGTATACACTATCAGCGAAAAAAAGAGCATGGAACTACGACCGGCTGTGGTGCAGTGATGCAAACATTTTAAATGCAAAAGACTATAAAAAGGAAACAGTTCGTGGAAAGTCGAAGAAGGCAGATTGAGACCCATCATACGGTTTCGAATTTCACAGGATATTCGTGGTTTATCGACTCGCTTACGACAGATGGAGCTTGCAGAAACAGGGGGGACACTGAGGAAGCAGAGCAACAAGAATAGCACAGGAAAGGTATCAGTAGAGAAAAATATTTTAAAGTGTAGGCGAATAAACCGACCGAGTGAACAGGCAAGATTTTACCTATTAGATGTTTTGACTGCAGGTCGATTGGGTGACAACGGCCGAAAAAAGGGAGGGAAACATGGGGACAAGTAAAGCTGTGTTGGAACAGTAGGCATGAGAAGCGTAAGCGTAGCCGAGTTGGGACAATGGAGCTGGAGGGCTGCCTGTCTGTAGGCAATTGGACATCAGAATGGAGACAAATGGCTCTGGTCAAAACACAGGCTAATAGAATGATCCTTGGGGCTTTGCTGAACTTGGCGAGGAATATAAGTACATCGACAACAATTGTGATCGTGGAGGATAACAGGAGGAAACAGACGAGCGTTGATATACAGAGTGGCTATGGTTACTAACGGAACTGATCGGTGTTTTTATGTACTACGGATATATCAAGGGGACAGATGGTGGAAATAAAGGGATATGATTATTGAGCTCCGTGAGCCGAGCGTGATATTAGTAAACAAGAGGTGTGGAGTGAGTAAGAGAGACATCGGAAGAGGGTAAATCTGTTCGAGCTTGGGCTGATTGAGTAGAAAGAGCGGCAGTGAATTGTGAAATGAGCGCCATCATGGTGAAAAACGATAGAAACACGGACAAAATGATAAATTGAGCATACAGTAGAAAAGTGACAACAGTAGGGGGCTACCGGGTGGTAGTCGAAATTGACTTTTCGTAAAAAGTCGGAAACTACTTTTTGTTCGCAGTTTTTCTAGCCGGCTTCGATACTCTTGAAGACAGGCAATTCATCATCTTCACCCAACACGAACCACTAGCATAGACTTTTGACAACGAGTCCGATAAACGTCTACCACGTGGGTGGCTTCAGTTGAACTTCGCTGAGCAGCTTCCAATGTTCCTAAGGCACGCGGCACCGGCCACGTTGCGGCTGATGCCCTCTCCCGAGTAGGGGATATCCGAAACCAAAGAAGAATCACAGACCTCGAAGCTTTCGCTAAAACCCGAAGTTTGAAATTCGATTCCACAAATCCCAGTCAAATTCCACCATTCGGATACTCGGAGTTCTCTCTGGGTACTTCCTCGGGCTCAGTAAATTGTGACACAAATCTAAAGTGTCCATGCACCGTGATGCCTACTTTTAGTCGCAGCACATTCTTATACCTTTACCACAACCGAGCCCATGGTGGCATCCGAACCACCACCTAACCAACTGCATGTAGGTACCTCCGGTGCAACATTCAAGAGGGATACCCGTAATTAGGCTGGTTCATGTGTTCATTGCCAAATATCGGAGGTTAATAGATGTACAAAGGCTATGTTGGACCACTTTCCAGTGGTGTCCTCACGGTTTTCTCATATTCGCATAGACTTCACTGGTCTCCCGCTCCTGCTGAAGTTTACACCACCTTCTCACTGAGATCGACCGTTCCACCTGTTGCCTGAAGGCTGTTGCCGTAGCCAAAGTGGAAACAGTAGCCATTGCAGCTGTTTTTACGGAATCCTGGATTCCGTTGCAAAGTAGTTCAGCAACGGTAACTGCCGATCGAGGCGAATCAGAGAGAGCATACTTGTTTTGAGAAATTCTTTCTACGTGAGGCTGTCACTGTTTTCCTATGCTGGCTTGTCACTCAGTACCCAGGGGCATGAATGAGCGCGTTCCTGGCCAGACGCAAGCCCTGCTCACCTCTTCTCACGGTCTCAATTTGGTGCTGGCTTTTACAGCCGGACCCTTGAGCTTGCTTTCCGCTTATAAGCCTGATAACGGCTCCTTAGCCTTGGAATTAGCTTTGGGTCAAATTTCTTGGTTACCTGAGGATTACTTTGCTTTCGACCGCTCGGGTGACGGCTGTTGTGCTTCATATTTCACGGCTGGCCGCGCAAATGCAAACACGTTTATCACAATCACATTATACCCAAACGGCCTAAATGCACTCAGGTTTTGGCTCGCATGGACAGTGTAAGAGCATCCCTACTGTGGGCCACAAAGGTCAGTTTAGGCGGCTGCAGCGAAGCAGCTGAGATTACCTCCCTTATCAAAATGGCAGATACGAAAATGTATCTATCGACGGTTTTAGGGACGCGGGCCTATGTGATAGTCTGGGTGGGGAGACACCACTGAACAACAGTTCTTCAAACATTCGGTCACTCATACTAGATGATTTAATTCGGCCTCAAACAACGCAACCCGGATCGGCCGAACTGCATTTTATTCGGAATGGGCTCCACAGAGGCAGCCAAAACAAATTGTTTCCTCAGCCGAAAAGCTCAAGGAGAAAATAAAAAGGCCCAAGGAAATGTCCGTCGACAAGCCATTTCACCTGAGGCTCCGCGGGGAGAAGACCACCCCGCAACCTCCCGAAGAACGATTCCAAGCCAAGGGCGCCGCCTGTCGTTCAGCTAATCCGCTTTGGGAATCGAAAGCCATGTCCACCTTCTGACATTTTCCTATTCACTAAACCTCCCTTCACGGAAAGTACCTCGAGTGATAGAACCCGTGCTAATAAACCCCTGAAGAGCACAAAAAGCATCCCAGAGACTAAAGTTGCCAATAGGATTTTATTAACCTAAGAGGCTTCCTCACCTTCGAGACCAGATTGAAACCTGAAACCTAATTCTTCCGAGCGCGGCAGGGAGGAGTTCGACGTATAAGAAAAGATGTCTGATTTGGTAATGCAAAACGGAAGAACGAAGAAGATTCAGAGCAGTGAATTCTGCTGTACACACGGAGGTAAACAAAAAAGCAACCAATTCTTTTCGAAAATCTAAGGGATGCAGACCGTCCGCCCGATATGATACCTCCCAGGTTGTAACACACGTTTGAGCAATGTGTAGCCAAATTTACAGCGGATTCCGAAATCAAAAGGCGATCATCCGTGAGATTCTACGATACTAGATTATTGAATGAACAGTGACACCAAATAGATACAAACCTCAATTATTGGATCACAAGGACGCAAAGGACGAGAACCGAATTACGGTGTGCGAGCGAGGAGCACGTACATCACGCAGGTCTAGAACAGAGATACGACAAAGTGGCGCTCTGAGCGTGAACAAACAAAAATTCGTCCATAAAAACATACAGTGCGTAAAGACACGTCAATGGTTTAGGCAAGTGAGTGATGTTGAGAAAACATGGAATTGCAGTGGTTTTGGGGGTATTTTCCAGGACCGGTCGTTACACTGCCCACCAAATTCTTCCCGAATCCTCAGAAGAGCCAAAGATTTTCTACAAAGGTACTGATTATTCCTAACTACCTAGGCTCAGCTGTCAGTGCGCGTACCTAATGCATGTCGTCAGCTTTCTGCTCATGGTCGCATCTGATCTGGTGGCAACACCGACGCGAGGTTATTCTACATCTTCCACGAGAATGGCTGACCGACAGCGGGTACCAAGGGGAAACATAGATGCTGTTCTTGGGAAAGGCATCGTGCACTGGCTATATGTGCTTGCGTGAGTGTGTGTGTGTATGATGTAATCGCCGCTACTCTCATATATGCGAAAGACCTTCAGTTACGTCAACGGAAAACGGCTAGCACCGTCACATGTCTGATGGGGGTTATGAGGTATAGCGTGCATCGGGTAAGTGCGTATGTGTCTGGATGTACAATGGGATCCCATATACCAGCACTTATCGAAAAATATTCTGTAACTTCAACGAAAGACTGTGAGCACTGCAACGTGTTTGACGGAGATCAAGCGGTATGAACGCGTATAATGTAAGAGTGTCTGTGTCGGAATGCATGGTTGATCGATACGTCAGTTGTCCCGAATGCTCCCATACGTGGGGGTTTCTTTACCCACCTCGACCTCGACCGCGGAACAGACCACTCGGCCTCTTTGTTATCAGCTTCTCCGCCTCCACCCTCGAGAAGGCTGACACAGCGTATGTCGCGAATTAGCGCTCCGTTGGCTGTCTTCATCTTCACCGTTCTTATCATTCCGTCAGGGCTTCCGATGGTTCCCATAACCACTCCCGAAGGTCAGGTGCTGAAATGTGCGTGTTCGTCTGCGATCATCACTACATTCCCAACCTTGAATTGTCTTGTTTTGACCAGCCACTTCTGTCGAGCTTGCAGAGCCGGTAGGTACTCCCGAAGCCATCACCTCCAAATACCTTGGCAAGATGTTTGGCCTGCTTCCATCTGTGGAGGTAGCTCCCATGAAAGTTTTCCGGCCCTTGGAAACCCTCATTTAATCCTAACACCAATAAGCCGTTCGAAGTGAGTGCCGGACTGGTGGGGTCGCCGCTGGTTGCTGGAACCAGTGGGCGGTTGTTCAGAATTTTCTGTGCCTCAGGCATGACGGTGCTAAGCGTCTCGTCGTCGGGCGGCTGTTACCCAGTGATCGACAGCAATATTTACCTGGTAGACCAGATCAGGCGTTCCAACTCGCAACCGCGAAGACTGCCTGCCCGGGGCTTGAAGTGCCACCATACGCCATAGGCCACGGTCCGATTCTGCAGTTGGTCCCTGTTCGTGTTTTTGTGCCAGCGCCGCAGTTCTCGTTGAGCGCCCGAAAGATCCGACCCATTATCGGAGTATATACCTGCCGGTACCACCTTCCGGTTGATAAAGCGCTGCAAGGCCCGTATGGAAGAGTCGGTTGTCATTGAATGCGCAACCTCTTAGTGCACCGCACGTGACTTCATGCATGTCATGGTACACCCATATCGTTTTTCCAGCCTCCTCCCACTCCTGATCCATACGTGCCCGAAACAGTCCAGCCCGGTGTCGCTGAACGGTCAATATCCTGGAGTCACTCTGCATTCTGGCAGCGGAGCCATGTGTTGTTTGCCCGCTGCGGCGCCGCGTCTTCTACAATGTGCAAAACGTCAAATTACGCGTTTTACATTCTCTTTTTCCTCTCAGCAACCAAAAGGTGCCTCCTTATGACGCTCCTCACGTGGCTTTCCCCGGCATGTCCCTCCACGGCGTGGACGTGTTGGATCATTAGCTCTATCACAGACTGTCGATCCGGCAGCAATATGGGGTATTTCGTGTCAAAGCTCGGGTGAGTTTTGGTCAGCCTACCTTCCACCCTCAGCTGTCCACCAATGATAATAGGATATGATGATGGTTTCTTTTGGATAGCCCCGAGGCAAGCTGTAACGTAATATCAAACGGTACAGTTTAAGGTAGAGTCCGAATTCAAGGAGGATGACTTGGGCATGTGCACCCGATATTTTACAGGATGAAGTATTCAAGTTACGCTTTCAGGCGGCTCCCGGAAAATTTGAACACAAGGTGGGGTAGCCAACCCGGCCAAGTCAGGATGGAGCTGGTCGCAGGTAGTGGACCTTTACTAAAATATTACAAAAAAGGGACTGTGTAACGACAGAATCAAACAGAATTGACGGAAGGTTCGTTCACCTTGAGGAAAAAGAAGTTTCCAACTTAGACATGAACCGGCCATAGCGCTCCGCGGAGTATAGCAAGGCTCTGGGTTGGAAATCGGACGATGAAACGAATAAGTTTGCACGCAAAGAACAAGCAAAATCTTTCGAAGATTACACTTGTAACGTTCAATGACCAAATATCGGCTGAGTCAGTTAAATACCCAGTGAAGGACTCATTTGTAGAGAGAGAGTGCCTGGGTGATGGTGAAAGAAGTGGCCGAATGTAAACATGTAATCTTTGCGCACATTGTTTACTTCCAGAAAGGTGGAATGTAATGCACCAAAATGGAAGTGGGAACTGGGCAACAAATCAATTAGTGACGCGTAGCCATGACAGTAGCAGATACACGGTTAGCAAAGTTGCGTATTTAAATTAAAGGTAGGTATTTATGTATGATTGCCGTTATCCAATGGCTGAAAATGATGACCAGAGAGATGCAAGAATCGAAATTGTCTTGGAGGATTTACCAAGATGGAACACCGGATATGAAAAAGCACCAAACAACCGATAGTTACGTTAGCGAAGTTGGGCGGTGAAGTAGTTGACAGGTGAAATATTATCTGTTGATATTCTTTGTAGAAGGTGGATCATGTGATGGCGAATGATCAAAACGCTGAGATACATATGTCTCTCCGATGTGAATATATGGAGAGGGCATGGATATTTGTGAGGTGAGGATATTGCAATGCTACAGCCGTGTGGGCCACCAGAAGGTACGATAGAGAGAGCGAACTATCACAATATCGCCGACTGTCGGGATGCTCTGGAGACAAACATTCCTTAGTGAGATATACTGTTTGCACTCTGTGGGACGGAAGTTTATGGCAACAATAAATGTGACTTTTTGCAAATATATCGGTAACTGTGATAAAAAAGGCGAGTTTTATCTTGGGGATTGGTTAAGTTTGCGAATGGGACAAGCGGATGGTTTGGCATGAATCCTCGGGAAAATGGATCATGAACGGTAAGCCGAGTACGGAAACGGTCTTTTAACCCCGCGATAATTATATCCCAGGGAAAGTAGATTTTTTCGGTCGTAAGTATGATGAAAAATAGGCGATAACTGGGGGAGATAGTGACATATTTGCAGCATTTTGGGTGTATAAATATTTTTTTGCCACAACCGGTGCTGGTTGGTGGGGCTTACCATGCGCTGGACACCCAACCTGAAAACCATTGTTTGTGACACGGGGTGCGACCCGCCGTCCTAGCTGCGCCCGCGCATCGCTGCAGACGTCCTGCACGCCCGATGAGCGCCGGTCAAAGCGGTACATCTGACCGTGCCCATCACCGGAGGGCTTAGCTTGAGTGATTTTGACGTTGTCAAATAGCTGTAGAAATCGAATAGTCCAGGAGCTTTCGACCAGGTTGCGAGGGATCCTGGAGAACAGGGCCAATGTGTTAGTGACGGAATGACGAGCAGGTATCAAATTTTCAGCCGGAATATGTGGGTCAGGTATTATGGGGAGCCACCGAAGGGAAGGCACGCATCAGTGGTTGTCTGGAAAGGTAAAAATAGAAAAACGCAGCCCGGGGTGCTCCCAGCTAGGAATCAACGGTCACTGGTAAAGAGAAACCTCTATCATCTAGAAACTGGAACTACTTGGTGGATGGTTCGACTTCGCAAAACACGAGGTTGTACACGAAAGATTATTAAAACTTAAGTGACGTATACGGCGACTAGTGTGATACGTAGGTCTCGTGGCCCCTGAATCAGACCCGCGTGTCAGTAACCCAAACCAACTTCGTACGCTCGCTCCTCCAAAGTTTACGGATCATTGTTTGATACGATTGTCAGGAAATCAAGCCGTTTGTTCAATTCCTCTCTAAGTCTCGGCAAGTGGTTTACTGCACGGACACTTGGTGGAAGTTTATTCCACATTTGTGAATATTTACCAATGAAGAAATTGGACCGTAGGCTGATTCTCGAGGACGGCACAATGACCGAATGACTGCTGTGTCGTAACCAATACGTCAAGCTTAATGGGTCTTGCACCACAGGGAGAGGGTTTGCAGGATCTGTATTTTATTAGTGAGTGGCAAAGGGACAAGTTGTCCCCTATCCGTCGGAGCCGAAGAGGTTCGAGTTGTAGCGGGCCATAGCGCTGTTTATAGTTGAGAGTAGATGAATAGTCAACTATTTGTTTAATGAAGGTGCGCCGAACATTTTATTGGTAATCCTGTCAATCTGGCGCACGTTGGAGCCAACTATTGAACTATACTCTAGCAATGGTCTAACGTGTGTTTTTTATGGACAGTGAGTTTACTCTCACGCAAACGGAATGTCTTGTGAACAAGTCTTATTGACCTGCGCGACCTAGCAATTTGAATGTTTGTTTGCTCCGAGAAGTTAAACCAACAGTAGCACCATAAGCCCAGGTCACGTACTGATTATTTGTTGGGGATCAGATGGCCACCCATACTAAACATTTCGGGAAGGACATGACGCTTGTATGCAAGAATGCAGCTTTTGTCTGCCGAGAACTTCATAATGCAGCCGGTACACCACGAACGTAGCATCCGTAAGTCCTCCGACATTTTCGCTGGAGTATTACTCGGTGAATTATGGTGGAAAGTGTAAAACAGCTTTACATCATCGGCAAATAGAAACAGAGTTCATAGCGAACCACGGTAAATATATCGTTTATGTATATGGAGAACAACAACGGGCCCAGTACACTACCTTGGATCACACCGCTGGTTACAGGGCTGGGTGTGGAAATTGTGCCATCAACTTCTACTACATGAATGCGCGAGGACAAGTACGATTCTAGCCAAGCACACAGTGGGTCAACAATGCTGAATGTCTTAGCCTTTGACAACAAACGAATATGAGACACCCGGTCGAAGGCCTTAGATGTGTCTAAAATGACTGAAATCACTGCCTTACCATCACTGACAACTATGGTAATAAGGTTCAGAAAGTCAGTCATACAAGTTGCACAGGATCGATGTTTTAGGAACCCGTGCTAACCTTCACTTAAAAGGGGGTTTTTAAGGAGGTGATCTGTTAGTTTAACTTTGATTATTCTCTCCATAATCCACGATACTACTGGGGTATGACTCACAGGCCGGTGGTTGGCCGGGTCCTCCCGTGTTCTCTTCCTATGAATAGGGACAATAACCAAAGTTTCCCATTGTATAGGGTACTCACTAAAGCGCAATGACAATTTGAAAACATTTGATGAAAGAATTGGGATACCTGGGCCGCCCAATTTAAAGATAACCGGTGGTAACAAGTCCGATCCGGGGTGGAAAGACATTTTCATGTTTGAAATTAAAGGCTTGATTTTCGAGGGCAGGAATGCTACTGGAGAAAGTGGCTCAAATGTTGGTACTGGTGGACTTTAGAAAAATGGTCCTATGCTACTGGTTAAGGAAGAAGCAAAAAATGTGTTCAGCGCTTCTAGTATGTCCAGCGATTTGTCGAGGCACGTGTCATTGACAGAGATAGAAGAGATGGATAAAGTATTTTTGGGGTTCTTCGACTTCATCAGTTCTGCAAAAATCTCGACGTTTTTGGAATAACGTAAGGCCCCGTGTTCCTATTGTATTATTTCTCTCTCGAAGTACAGTTTTACCTTTCCAGCCAAAAGACCTAACTGTATAAACAGTGAAAAGTCCCTTGTTCTAGGACAAACTCGTTGGAATCTACTTAATTTCAAGCCGAGACGAAACAGTTTATTGTCTTTAGGGCGGATTGACGACCCTTGTGACGGGGTTACTCGATTGAGGCATTGTTCAAAGGTTAAGTAGAGTTGATCTGCCACCAGCTGGGGATCTGCACTTAGAAAGGTGTCCGAATTTTGGCTGCGAATCAGAGAATGCAGTATACTCCAGTTAGCTTTATGATATGGTCTATGCGGAAGTGTCGGCTGCTTATCTTTTATGCACTTTATGAAGCAGCAGTGGGCAGTTGCGTGATCACTCCCGGGTAGGTTATTCTGAACTTTTGTTGCAACCTGGGTTAATCCTAGTGATAAGATTAAGTCAAGAGTGTGGTCGTCTGTGGTTGGCGACGTGACGTGCTGCTTCCATCCTCTGAGGTGAATTGCATTCAAAAACTGTAGTAAATGGCGTGGTGCTGTAAGTGATGTCCAGCATATTTCTGGTGTATTAAAGTCACCAGCTATCAATTTTGGGCCTACTTTGATGTCACTAATTAAGTTGATTGCCTCAATAATTTGCAGGAAGCCGTCAGAACTAGACCTAGGCGGACCGTATAAGCAACCTCGCATCAGTTCTTCTCGTTTGGCTTCAACGTTAAGCCATACAGAGTCGACGATGCCGGCTAGGATAGGATGCCGAAAGGTTGTCGCCCTGAGAGTTTCCTTTACATACACTAGACAGCCTCTACCACTTTGATGTGTTCTTCCTTTGCTGAAGAACTTGTAGCCAAGTACCTCAATGTCCTCTGCTAGATAGGAGTCCGATAACCAAGATTCTGTCACTAAAATAAAGACACCACTAGTAAATTTCCCTTGAACCTGGCCAACCAAGCTGATGCACGAAGTGTCTTCATCCAGGAAGAAAATCTGACCAATCGTGATAAAATGGATATTTCTTAGACGACAGTACGCGTTATCACTAAGTCCGTGTTCCTCAGCTCTAACTCCATAGGGGGTTTTGATTCGCACGCGGGTCAGTCCTGTCCAAGCATTTGCAGGAACTTTGGCCCTCTCGTCCACGTGTCGAGTTGCCTGAAGTTGGTCGCACCTCGGGAGCCCAGACCTGCTGGGTTATTGCCAGACCTGATACGCTTTCACTGGTTCATGGCTGATTCGTCTTGGATGATCGTGGGTCGGTTAGCAATGAAAGCACTAAACCGGCTCCGGATGTTGTTAATGTAGTAAAGTACCACTGTTGAGTTTGCCCAAAAGCTGGCCGACCAAATGTAGAAGTTGAAACGTCTCTTCACCGCTTGTACCGCCCTAACTGCCAACACGGCTGCTCTGAGCTCAAGGCTTGGGATCGAGACCGACTTCAGTAGAGGAACGCGGGCTTTGGCGAACAGGATCCACGTATCATATTGTCCACCTCCTGTGCACCGTCGTCCGTACACCAGAGATCCACAACCGACTTCGGATGCGTCGGAAAAGGCATGTAGTTCTCCTGTCCGCGTCACATGACCAGGGGTCAAAAGTCGTGAAATCCGTATGTCCTCTAGTTTTTTCGAGGTGTTCAGAAATTCTTCCCCGTCCAGACGGTTTTCTCGGTCCAGTGGCTGGTCCCAATCGAATTTCTTAGGGCACAGCCGCTGCAGCAAGATCTTTCCGGGTAGCAGCCAGGGTGAGACGAAACTGAGCGGGTCGAATAAACTACAGACAGCGGATAGTATACCACGACGGGTTACCGGCAGCCCGGGAACATTTAGCTCCAAAACAAAGTTGTCTTTTTCCGCTTCCCGCTGAATTCGTCGCAGCCGACGAGAAGATCCACTTCGTCGTCTTCCCAGTGTACAACAGTTAACTCCTGCAGGCGGTGCCACTTAGTCAAAATTGCGTTCACCGACCTCGGTGCTCGCATGGAGAGGTCAGCTAATATGAATGCTTCCGTTGATTCGATTTGCTCGTTAGTGTCTAAGGAGATGAGCTGCAACCTCAACCGGTCGACAGACATTACTTGTGTTGCTCCCACGGCGCTCGCTGTTAACGACGTCGTACTTTTAGCGAGCCGGTGTTTGCCAGCAAACCGCTCTTTCACTAGTGTAGTGTCAGATCCACTGTCGACGAAAGCCAACGCTTTGACCACCCCAGCTGGAGCTACCAACCCTACGGCAACTACTCCCAAAAGCACTGGTTTACTGGCAGCTCGCGATGTTGAACAAACCACACTGGGCTTCCTGCTTGCCGCGGGTTTAGTTTCTCTCGCCTGGTGTAACAATCGATGGTGTATGCCCGCGTAGCCCTCGTGAGCTCATCTGGTCCTTGTTCGACAAGCTGCCGCCCGGTGCTTGGTGTTGAGGCATATAAAGCATGCTCCTGTCATCCTTGCCATTCCCTACCATTCGTCTATCGTGGTTCTGACGAACTTGGGGCATTCCATTAGCCCATGGCTAGCATCAAAGTATCTGCAACCTGGCTGCGCTATGACCCCGCGTGAAATGGCGTGTGCATTGTTCCAAGGCTGATATTTCGGCTGTTCCCGAGCAGTGGTTTGAGCCTGGTTAGTATCAGATTTGTTCGCTTGGTTACTGTCCCGAACAAGTCGGCCAAATCTACTGCGGGCTATTTTGGTTTGCCTGTCCAAGTATTCGGTCCGGTTTTAAGTTAGCCTCCCGGTGGCTTCGGCTTATACGTTCGGCCTCTCCCGCCCACCAACCCTGTAGTTCGGGAGAGAGGTGACGGACAATGCCCTCCAAAGTGTGCGTTGCATCCGGATCAGCCGTGTAACATAAATGGTCGACGGCTGTTGGACGGTTCTGCCTTTTTGATCATCATGTCTGCCATTGTATAGAAGTCACCCTTGGTTCTTTTACCTCTACCATCATGCCCTCTATTAGGTCACAGGCTACTCTGAAAGGATGGCCAAACGTGTCCCTCAAGATCTTCCTTGCTTGAGTGTAGCCTTTTTCCGGGCCAAGCATGGTGCACCCATCGAGGGCTTCTCTTGCTCGGCCTCGACAGTAATGAGTCAGATAGAAAAGCCTTTGCCGGGGGGCGGTTATTTTGTTTTCGACGAAGGTTTCGAACTGCTCGATGAACTTGCAATAATGATCAGATCGCCCATCGAAAACCGTCAGTTGTACTCTTGGCAGATCGATGGTTGCTGGGGTTGCAGTTTTATATTCAGCGACCGGCTTGGAATTTCCTATGTTATTTTGTCCCGATCAGTCAGAAAGTTCGTAGTGGCTGGCCTTCTGCTCACGCTCGTTTTGCCTACATCTCTCTTCTGCTTCCTGGGCCTGTCGTCTAGCTGATAACAGTTGTTGTTCTAGGTCTTACATTTTTAGATTAAATAGACCGACATTCTTGCAGTCCGTATTACCCTCAGTATTACATGAGCTAGCATTGACAGGACTAGGTGACCTAGCATTAACTAAAGAACCAAAAGTACCCACACACGTTTGAACAATGCGTAGCCAAATTCACAGCGGATTCCGAAATCAAAAGGCGATCATCCGTGAGATTCTACGATACTAGATTATTGAATGAACAGTGACACCAAACAGATACAAACCTCAATTATTGGATTACAAGGACTCAAAGGACGAGAACCGAATTACGGTGTGTGAGTGAGGAGCACGTACATCACGCAGGTCTAGAACAGCGGTACGACAAAGTGGCGCTCTGAGCGTGAACAAACAAAAATTCGTCCATAAAAACATACAGTGCGTAAAGACACGTCAATGGTTTAGGCAAGTGAGTGATGTTGAGAAAACATGGAATTGCAGTGGTTTTGGGGGTATTTTCCAGGACCGGTCTTTACACAGGTTACCAGTTGTAAAGCTTACTAATTCCTTCAACGGTTTATTCAACCTCTGAGAACCCCCATATCCCCAGCTCTTGACTTTCTGGGCACTCTTCTTACCCTGACCTCCCCTTCTTTGTTCTCCTCAAACCCAAAACCAGTGGTTTCGAGACATTCTGCAACAATTTCCAAACACGTATCCAGGTGTTTTTTTCAGCAATTGCCTCAGTGTGCTGATTAATATCCCGGAGTTTCGGCAGCTTGTATTGGATAGTGAGCCTCGGGTCATAGCCCTCACAGAAACCTGACTCAGTCCTGGTATAGTCGGTGCCGAAATATCCATTCCGGAATAGTTCATAGTTAGGCAGGTCTTCAGCAGAAGTCGTACTGTTGGGGTTATCAAGCGTCACGACAATTCTATCTCACCTTCTACCATGGTAAGAACTGACGCCTTTTCGCATATCGATTGTCTATGGGATGGATTTGCAGTTTTTAGGAAGGACACCCTACTGCCAGGTGTAGTCTATCGCCCTCCCGCATAAAATTCTGCCGATAGCCCTAGTCTGAGTTTTATTGAGCCCCCTGAAAAGCCACACATACCTCACTCATCTTTTAGTCACCGGTGACTTCAACTCACCGAGTATCGACTGGCAAAGAGCTGATGCCCCTGATGTCACCTTCAGTAAACTCCCTGGATCTAGTAAACAAGAACTCATGGGTGCAGAAAATAAAAGATCTGACCAAATGTAGCGCAGGACATGCCCCACTTCTGCTAGGCCTGATCATCACCAATAAATGGTTCCAAATTGATGTGGTGCACTACTTGCCAACTCTTGGTAAAGGTGGTCACATTCTCATTGTGTTCAGTTGTATAGTGAAGTGGCCTTCCCCCCCCAGAAGCCAGTGACGGGAGGGTGCTATATCATGTAGTGTAGATATTCAACAAACCGTTGAGAGCCAGCCCGGATAGCCTTGTGGCTAAGGTGCCATTTGCAAATGAGTGGTAGGAGATTAGATTTGTATATGATATGATTCATCATGCAGCCTGAACGCTCAACTCACCAATGAAAACCATGGAAGCACTGTACAGCTGTTTCATCCTTGTTGGGAATCATCAGCAGTGCACATCCACCGAGCCCCCACGGGTACTCGAACCCGGGGTGAACGATTGTGAATCGAACACCTTAACCACAAGGCTATCCGGAATGGATCTCAACGGTTTGTTGAACATCTACACTACATGATATAGCACCCTTCCGTCACTGGCTTTTGAACGGTAACAACCCGCTTCCCACACAGCGATCGACTCCTATGATGATCATTCAAAAAGACCAGCTTTAATCAAGCAGTGCAAGTCTTCGCACCCAGCTGAACTCAGCTAACTTAGGTAATTCTGGTGATCAGATAGCCGAGAATCTCCGAGAGTTGATCACCTTGGCTCGTAGGCTACTAGTCCCCAGAATTCGTCTACCACAGACCGGAAAAGGGCCCCTCCGTGATCCCATGAGGCGCATTCTAGACAAAGTGGCGCGCCTTTCCGCTAGAAATAAGGCCACGGGTGTTGCCAGCGATGCAGTGGACTTCGTAATTGTCTGTAACAAGTGCGAAGACAATATTAGGTCCCATCGAAATGCAATCCGACGACCTTGACTTGCGCAAGCACGGGCCAACACGGTACACATGCTTTGTCACACATTTCCTCTTAAGGGCAGAGCTCCGATACCACTTGTTGTCAAATATCACACCAGGTTCCCAATCACTTTCCTCAGCCAAGTAGCCGAGGTCTTCAGCTCGCACTTACGTGTAGCTTTTGGCTCCATAATTATATCATCCCACTCCAAAACGCACCGACATCTTCCTTCACTGATCTCAGCAAATCACTATTCCCACTGATGCAGTTGCACAAGGCTTCCGTCGGTTCAACCAATATTGCTCCATGGGTCCTGACTCAATCCACCCCGGCATTCTCAAGAAAACAGTGGGCACATTAACAGCTCCTCATGCGTCACCTTTTTGGCGATATGCTGAGAATGGAGTTTTCCCCGGCGTCTAGAGAAAAGCAGTCGCCGCACCCATCTATAATTAGGGTAGTAGACACCTTGCATCAGGTTACAGACCCGATAGTCCGATCGGATTAGCCAGCAAAATTTGTGGGCGAATTCTCAACAGTGCAGTTCTTTCCCATCTGCACAGAAACAGAACTCTCTTTGCGTTCCAACATGGGTTTCTCCCTGGCATATCATGAATCACCAATATGCTTACTGCCGTGGATAGTCTGACGGGAGCTTGCGACAATGGCTGGCCCACAAATCCTGTATTCACCGGTTTTACTGAGGCCTTCGACAAGGCCCCACATGCCCCTTTGCTTTATAGGTCGCAAACATACGGCATAATAAGCTCCATTTTGGGCACCATGCCCGGTTTTCTTGCCGCCCGCAGCTAGATGGTTAAGGTGGAGAATGTTTTGCCTCAACCACCCTCAGCAACAAAAGGCGTCCCAAGGAGATCGGTCCTAGGTCCTCTTCTGTTCATGATTTACATAAGTGATCTACCGGCGGCCCTTCCTGTGAACGCTACCAGGTACGCAGTTGAAGAAACAAAACGCCGCTCTGAGGATTGGATGCTCCCAGTTAATGATGACTTGCTTGAGCTTGTCTTCCGGCAGAAATACTGGCCACACTTTCTCCAATAACGGGGCAACCACATTGCCGAAATTTGGCTGAAATAAGTTGACGGTTTCTGGTTAGATTCTAACCGATCACCAACAACTTGCAAGCCATTTTGCCCTTCAAATCTTAAGTATGATTCAAAGGTCCTCCTCAAGTACCTTTAGGGATGATTTCTTCATAATTTTTGGCAAAAATGTCCGCCCTCTGCTGGAGTAGGGTAGTCAGATAGTGCGTTCCGGTTCCGTCCATCATCATCATCATCGTACGGCACTAAGCAGTAGGGCAAGCTCCACTGATCATTGCTTTTCCTACCATGTTGCACGCTGAATTAGAAAGTGCGGATATACGAGATGGACTGGGAGTGGACCTAGATGGGTGGGAAAAAGAAAGAATGCTCTATTAGCCAAAACACGGAATACACAGTCTAACTGTACAAAAGCACATTGATCAGTCATTCTGGTTCGATAGAAAGTGACAACACTATTGCGCAGTTCGCGGTTTGCAGCCACATCCTTCAATGTCTCCAACCAACTGGTAGACGGGCTTGGTGGAAGCCCATTCGTTTGGATCAATTATTCTTCCACTGATTTTGCCGATTGAGTTGCCAACTCAAAAGAACCCCTAACCTGGGGCACCAGGAGATTGGACTTTGTCTGACCTCTACCCATTGACCTGTCAGGCATGATTGCATCTTCGGCTTAAAGAAGTCATCCTGTATAGCTCTTTGGGTCATAGGGGAGCGCAAGCCATCACACCACGTCAAGGTGCAGTCTCGTCTTCCGACATTGTTAGATCCTAGAAGCGTTTAGAGTACTTCTATCAAAGTGGTATGGCGCCTGTCTTACGTTATCGCGTCCACCACATACTCCACAACCTCCATACTCTTGGCTTTACACAAGCAAGTGATGATCTTTTTCGATGTTTCACCCCGTCCGATCAGGTCAAAGCGATCACTTCTTCCCCGTCTGTCCAGCTTCTTCTCTCCGCGATCACAGCAAAAGGTTTCTTCAACCAAGACCAAGCATTTCTCTGCGGATTAACTTTTTCAGCTACGGGGTTATTACTCCGTAGAAGACCAGGAATTTCGTAAGTTTTAAAATTTTGTATTTAACCGACCGATCTGGCAAGATTCGTTCATTTCAATACCACACTTTCGTCATTTGCTCGACTGCTTCATTTTCCATTATTATTACGTGAATGGGCAAGGTCGATGAAGGAAATTTTGGAAAATTATATCAGGGTGTCTGCACGGCATATAATTCCTTCTGTTACACTCAGGTAAGGGTCTTGTAGCTTTTTTCCGATTGTGAGTAAGACGTTGCCCAAATACCGAGTCCCAAAGTCAGAACAAGATTGATTCGCTGATTCGACTTCATAGGATCAACAAATTGTACGCACATAAGTGATGTGCCAACTTTACCTGTGCGGCCACAGAGTTCAGCAACGAGGATCAGAGTTCAACCAAGGTTACTGTCAGACACGACCGTCAAGGCAGTCCGAGTTCAAAGCAAAAATCTGCCACGGCACATAAGCAAAATACAAAAAAACGTTCAAGCTTAGTGGCTAATGCTTGCTGTACTTTTTCAAAGGTCAGTGCTTTAGAGAGCATATTTTTAGCAACGCTGGTATGTGACAACGACTGGGTAGGATTTCCACACTTACTTTATGGCCTGGTGATTGGCTGCTTTCTCACGAGCACGGATGAAGACCAAAACGCGATATACCCCCAGCTGGGTTGAAGGGTTAATGTGGCAATTTCGCTCCAAGCGGGGATTTGTGGAGACCTAAAAAGGACAGCTTGAAATTGTAAACTCGTGAGCAAACAACATTGTGGAAGAATATAGCTAAAAAATACTTTAACATAGGAAGTTGATGTTGTTTTATGCCACAAGAGTGTACGTTGCTTGTCTGATTGCGGTCGACGTGCCTGAAGGTGAGGTTGGCGGCTGGAGGCGAGAGGCATGCACTCCTTTTTGCACAAAAACGGGGGGTAAAACGTTATCAGGTGTACAAGGGATGTTTCAATGATACCGCGGACAGCGAGCTCTATGAGGAACAAGCGGTCGTTAGACAAAGCAGAGCGGCAGTCATGCCAGCACAAAAATGGCCTTCTGTCATTTGCGAACTGTGCTGGTGTTTTCAGGTTATGTCTATATAGCAGCTTCTCCCCCCTCCCACTAGAACCCCTGGAAGCCGCAATCTTCAATTTTTAATCTCAACAGACGGCTGCCGGTCACAAGCTACTACAGTCTTCGCCCTCCAGCCTGGTAGCCCGTTGGATGGCAGTCACAGAAACTCCCACCGGAATTTTTCTTTTGTTCTAGAGGGCCGGAAGCGTGATAACTATTGTCATTATCAAAGCTTTTAACCTGCGTCCTATCTTTCCTGTTAGCCAGAAGCTCATTCCTGGTGACTTCGGTGCACCAGGCGTACGGTGGTCATGAGGCGGAGGGACAAGGCGTTGTCTGGGATGGGCCGCTTGAGTCTGCCTTGGTCGGTGGGCCCTGCACGTAAGTTTTCCCATAAGAGGCAATAACACACTGACACTCCTGCCTACCTAGGGTATCACCGGTGTACCCACATCAGTGGGGAAAGCTTCCCCTCGTGTGATTACCAGGCAGTTAGTTGCCAGAAATAGTAAACACACAAAACAGAGCTCACGGACCGTTTTACTCAGCCTACTGGAAAGGTCTACCAAGAATAGTTCGGTCCCAAAAAGTGGAAACGTTATCTTATATCCGGTCATCATCAGTAAGTGCCCAGTGGGGCTCATTTTAACGCCAGTAGTTTATTGAACGCCATCAATCCATTCTACTTACGTACTGAGTTAATGTGTTGCTTTCATCCCCATTGACCAAGCTCTATTTTTCTTGGCACACTAGGGTTGCCTATATAAACACTCATCGACCTTGGCAAAGACAACAATGATCACCCCCCCCCCTACGTTCCACTTCTTACAACTCTCCTTCTCTTCGGTAAACTTGCCCATTCCCCATGTCAAAACTAGCTGCCATCACTCATTCACTGGCACAGATATTGTCACCGCTCGTTTCCCCACCACAATCGCGCGCGGTTATTGCACACTATACTTAACGCAATATTCATTAAGCGCTGAGCACTTACCTGTCGTCCCATCTAGTCTCTTCTGCGGACTACCTACCCTGGTAACCGATGTGGCTATGCGCGCATCATATTGATTTGTCTTCCACTTTTAGACTGTTTCCCGATCAACCCAACAGAGGCAAACCTTTTGCTTCATGCTACTTGCTTTCTCCTGCCTCTCACTTTGGCGGTCCCCTAACACTTCCGGGGGTGTCCCCATTCGCTAAGTAACTGACTCCACCAGTATCCAGCGGCTAGTTTCTGCTGCTACGTCTACTGACAGTTTCACTATATTCCAAATCCAAAATCCCATTCTCGTTCTTCATATCAGTCTCAATGGTCCTTTAGCTGTCTCTTTACCGTTATGGCGCGATCTGTCTATCAAAACGGTCATCAGGTCGCTTGTCTACCCTCTACCTTGTTATTGCTCCCGCATGCTATTTGCCTGTGCAATCGCCACATGACGCAGTCCATGCTGACTTACTCTCATAACTTCATATCCTTGCTGGCATTTCACGATATGCCAGTTTTAATGTAAACAGTTCGCTGAACACTGGTCGGCTTACCTGTGGCTATTTCTTCCATCGCCGCTCCTAAAATCTCTCACTGTATCCATCGGATTCGCCGTTCTCCTTCCTTGTGGTTGTTTCCGTCCGCATCGCGCCAGCAAACTTCACCGCCATACCGGCAGCTGATTCACGGTATTTCTTCTCTCGAGATGCATTCCTGCACATCGCCGAGATTTCTATCCATATACTTTTCCGAACCTACAGCGTGCAAATTACTCTTTCAACTTACGCCGATGGACTCTCCGTTTCAAAGCAGCCTAACAAATACCCTTTGATTTTGCTGCAATTTCTAATAATGTGACTGGTCTCAGTACCATTTGTGCATGCGCTGCTACTCTCCAACGGACTCCAACCACCATTAGCCAAATTATCCACTTGGCCTTTACCTACGAATTTGCCGGGTATTATTATCGTTTTGTCCCATTTGAGCACCCTTCCTAATACTTTATGCATACATATTGTACCCTTTCGAAAATTCCGATTGTGGCACCACTTGAATCATCTGACAACGCACTCTAGCATGCCTCGGGCTCATCCGAAGTGTACCATTATGATTGTTATTCTTGTGACAACTTTTCGGACAAAGTCAAGGACGGCAGGCGTCTTTAATCTCGAACCTGGGTTTCTCGGGCCTGGATCAACTGGCACGCCATACGGGTGACCTTTCAACTTTTTCAAAGTTGGATTCATTGTTGCAGCCCCAATACGGTCAGGAGAGACCACATAATCATTGAAATCAGTGATCAGTCTGGCATCGGTATTTCTAGACGTCGGTGGTGGGGAAGTGGTGCCAGGTTTCAGAGAGTGGTAGCACTCTAGCGGCCGCGGTTCGGAAATATTAGAGAGGATGTGGGGAGTAGCGCTCGTTTGAGGTCAAGAGGTGAGGGGAGAATGGGCGAGGCAAAAGCAAATACCAAGTGGAATTTCGGAGGGGGCTGAGGGTTGTAAACTCGGGTCACGATGCAGATTTTCACGCAAATGTACAGGTGGGGATTTGGTAGCTGGTTATTTCGACATGTTTAGCTGCCCAAGCTCATCGTCAGACGAAGCAAAAAGCGGTGGAATACGCCTAAAGGACCGAAGGACATCTTTTGGTGCAATAATCATAAAGATTAGGACGATATGTCCATGGGTGAGGAGGCCTAGGTAATGGTGGAGGCATCTGATGCGCAGCCTGCATTTCAGTTCAGTTCAGTTCAATTCACACAAGACAGATAATGGCCACGGTCAATCAAGTTTCCAGAATTCTTTCCATGTCATGCATACCAATGATGCACCCACCACTACTCGGTGCATTCCGTTAAATCCTCGCTGAAAATGGGAGAAAAACGGGAGATATTGCGCTTCGTGAGAGTTCACCGAGACAGTGCGCAATAAAAGAAAACATCAACTAAAACCTACCCCATCCATCTAGCAAACATACTCAAAGCTCACTACGCGGAAGTATCCCGTACCACTTGCAATCTAAGGCACCTCTGACAGACTGGACGGTCCGCAGGTTTACCATTCCACCAGGTAGATCGTTTCGACTGTTCACTACACTGATGCTGAAGAAGTGCGGTCTAGTCATCAAATTAGCTCGAGTTTCCTTCAGCTTCTTTTTGTGCCCCAGTGTTCTGGAATCTGGGGCCTCTTGGAACAGGCTATCGGGCCCGAGGCCAGGAAAGCCCTTCATTACCTCGAAGGTTTCTATGAGATCCCCTCGACTTCTCCTCCTTTCCAGCGAGACAAGATCCACTCGCACCTCTTACCCCTCTTACCTTCATCCATTCACGTGGCGAAATGCTGAACTTTCTCAAGGCAGGCTGAGTCCTCTTTGTAGAAAGGTAACCAAGCCTGCAGTCCACCTTCGAGGTGAAGTCATACTATACTCATGTAAAACGATACGAATATTTTCGGCTGCATGCAAGACAATGCTGATGGTGGTCTAAAACGCTAACCAGGAGCCATTTATGCAGCACAGCAGCGCTGGTCCGACCATCCGAAATCACCGTTCATGATGACCTCGAGGTCTTTAGCCCTGTTGACTCGTTCTATGGTGAATATCCCCTGACAACAAGCGACAGATAGGCTTTCCGTTTCCGTTGACAAAAATGGCCTTTTCCAGCGTCCAGGGGTAGGTCTCATTTGAATGCCTAGTCCGGGATGATATCCACAACCCTGCCTAAGTCCGCCCTACCCTCAGATCCAACAATCTTCACATCATTCGCAAAACTAAAGCCAGGCCAATAAACGGCGGATGCCAGGTCGTTAATAAATAGCAAGAATATGACCGGACTTAGGACGGATCCCTGAGGTACACGACTGGAGAAACTCACCAAATTAGAGCACCCATCCGCCACTTTGAGGTAAAACGTCTTGTGAAAAATGAAGTCCTCCAGCCATCTACATACTGGACCAACTATACCGAACGTTTCCACCTTACAAAGAAAAAGACGATAATTGCCGGAGTCGGAGGCCTTGCTAAATCGAGGTAGTACCCCTCAAGTTGCCTAATTCCGTCGGGCCGTCGAGTTACTTCATCTAAATAGTGGAGGAGGTTGGTCGGACAAGAAGTCTATTTTAGAAATCCGTGCTGTGTTGGGCTTAGCGCGGAGTGCTCCAGGAGGTGCTGATAGATGTGGGCACGGATTTTCTCCTCAATGACTCTATATAGGAAGCTTACTAGGCCTACCGGTCTGTGGTTCTGCATAGCTGACTAAGGTCTACTCCAATGGATCACCACGAATGTGGCACATGTCTAGTCCTTAGGCAGCTTGCTCTGGTCCAACGTTGACCTGTATAGCATACATATCGACGGGGCTATGATATCCTTCAACGGCTATATGATAGCTGGGCGGATGCCATCTGGACCAGCTTCCTTGTGGTTGCTTAGTTTTTGTAGGCAGTTTTCAGCACGGTCTGGCGCTGTGAGACTAAAAACCGATGTGCAGGCGCGTACATTGCAACACTCGTTGTCCCACTCTATGCATTTGCTTAGCTCCACTCTGTATTTTTTCAGCCCATGCAAGCAAAAACCCTGATGTCAACGGCACTTTCATCATAGCTGCGTCCGTATGTGAGGGAATCAGACCACCCACAACAGTTGCAGAAAAATGACATGCGCCGAAAGTTACAGTCGGGCTGAGGGGCCATGGAAAGTTCCTATATGGGCTCAACCACCCCTCTGTTTGAAAAATGTGGGGAACATGAAAGATCTAGTGGGATCGATTTGATCAATATATATCATTAATATTGGGTCGTGAAGGAAATTGGCAAACTCCAATCATGGGTGTATCCCATCAGCTCACACCTGACCCTGCGAGAGGAAAAACCCCATACCGCCCTTGTCCGCTTGACATGCTTTTGGTTCCTACGCACGAGAATGACTCTGAGGTGATAGCAAACTGGTTTTTCCACACGTGTTTACCCATCCCCCGCTCCAATTTTCAATCACCTCGTACCCTCCCATGCACATCTGGCATATTTGGTGACGTCAGCTACAAACCACTGTGGCTCTGGACAACAAGTCGATACATCAGAAGACAGGCAAGTCCCATCAAAGCTCTAATTATATCCATGTAGATATTATTGTATATATGAACATCCATGTAAGAACGTAGAGAAAAGGTCCTGTATTTTTCCTCCTTTTCATAAGAAAGCGGCTTTTCTCTTGTCCTGTAATCCAGCCCACTCTCCGGTTTACAGCTTTACATACCAGCAACCTGCAGCATTAGACCTGTAGATACCCCACGATAGGATTTGTCATACATCCTCTGGATCTATCATATAAACTTGCCATTTGGATTCTTAGTGTGTCCCAGCTGCTTCCTTGTGACCTGTAAAACTACCGTGGGATTTATCATTTATCCCCTAGACCTAGTATGCAAACTTGCCATTCGAGGTTCTTCGTGTCGCCCAGCTGCTTTCTCACGTAGCCCTCAGACCCTATAGTCCAAGTGCACCTCCACGGCTTTTTTAACCCCGAACGATAAGACTTCCCGGTGAACGGCCGAATCGGCAATCAATAACTTTGCCTAGCAATGTAAACCCAGTTAGCCCTCACGAACGCCGAATCACAATACCAAGGACTCCTCATTTCACTTAGACCATCGTGCCTCATTTCCAACCTCCGTACTTTTATCTGTTATTTTGCTCACGCTAACCCTTAGCTGGAACATCTCTCAGACTGCGTTCCTCCCTTTTTCAATTTCAGAACCACCCGTTCATCACGTAGCCTGGCTGCAATATATCATGCAGACAGCTTATCTTTTTCTCTGCCCGTCTACAACCGCACCAAAGGCTGGCTACCGCGAATTCGATCTAGCCACCGGGTTTCGCCCACAAGAAGTCCTGGTATTGTTGCATATCCCTCTCTAAGGCTTACAAAGCAATTCTCACATCAAAACCCTTCCGATGTCGAAGCCACTGTGCGGGGACTCCTGATTAAATAGTGATCGGTCCTGATTCGGCGATGCCCGCCTCCTTCCCACGATGAAACAGCGAACAAAAACCGCAGCCAACCCTTGCCCAAAAAATCCCAACACGGACACAGAAAAGCCACAAGAAACTCAACAGAATGATGTATTCGCCAATTTACCAGCATAAGATGGTCTACTGCAAACACTTTCACCCTTGTCTTGCCTTATTTTGTTCCTCGTGGACACGGCATTCCGACTGCTGATTATTCCTTCCTGGAACTTCATCCATTTTCCACCAGCGGCGAACTGTCGACACCAGATGACACACAATAATTCTCATGGAAATTGTCCCGTCTTTTCAGGGGGTACCATTCCTTTTCATATCCGCAAATCTAAGACAATTGGTATTCCTCTGCGAACCTTCATGAACTTCTTCCCTGTCTTCTTTGTTTCAAAGCCAATTACCGTCTTAAGTGAACATTAATATGCATTACCGACCATTTTTTGCATAATTCTTGGGAACATTGTATTTTCTGCTTCCCAAGACAACGTCCGTCTGAACACTCTTACATCCAGCCGCTTCATTACTATTGCCGTATTTGACTCGAAATCAAATCGTATTCCTCTTGTATTCTTCGGCCATTTTAATTCATTTAAACTCTCCTCAGCTCTATTCCACTTTTGCTGTGGTATCCGAATCTCTCTTTGAAATTTGTGAATTTTCCATCTCATTCGGTGATATCGTAAACTCTGATCATGCCAAGATGCGTGCCTCTCGACCACGGTCCAGAAATATATCACTATTATTATTATTATTATCATTATTATTATTATTAAGCACGACTCCCTCTGACAGATTTAGCTCGTTTAACTGCGGAGGAGGAAGTAACAGAGCCAGGTTGACTGGTACCTCACTACCCATCCGATAAAAATTGCCAAAGTGACCCCTCCAGGGGGTGTGCTTTGCCCCGATCATCGGCGGCAATACTGTAGTCCCTAGTAGATAGTGCGCCTGTGACATCATTTTTTGAGCCCTTAGACTGCACATAGCTATAGTAGTTGTTCGAGTGACGTCTTATTCGCTGGGCCAATAGATGGTAATTGGCTTCGATACGGGCTACAATCGGAAGGAGGCTGGTAGGCCTATAAACGCTGCAAGCTAGTAGCTTGGATGAGGCCCAGGCGACAAGCCTGTGTTGTGGCAGCGGGACCAGTAGTCCTTCCTAATTACACGACTAGTATCGAAAAAGAGGGTGTGTGAAATGGTTTCATGAATCGATGACCGGCCTGAGAGACTCGTGTTACTAGCTGATGGTAACCAGCGGGCTGGGGAGGGACTCGGTTACGAGCAGGCGATTTGCGCTGGCCAGGCACTGTCACCAAAGTTCCAGATGCTTGCAGTGGCTGTATTATCGCAGTCATATCCCGATACTCCCGTGCAGGCCGACTAGGTGGTTGAGGGGAAGTCGTTCAAATGTTAGTTGACTGGTGGCCAAATGCGGAAAGAGAATTACGGGATACATTCGTAAAAACGACCTTGAAAAAGTAGGACTACCGATTCGACGAAGCTGCTTTTTGCTTCTACTTTTGGTAGACGCAGAAGGTAGGGAGGCAAAGCTTCGGCGCCTAACTGGGGGCTGAGTCAGTGGCACATACAGCCACACGCGTACGTCCACCATGTAAGGCAGCGTAAAGGGCACTGATGGGATGTGAGCGCATCTTTTACCATATTTTTACAGTTTTAGTTTTGCCACCAACAACCTGAGCCCAATTGATTCTTCAGGATAAGTTTCCATGGGTTTTTTTTCGGACGTTTCTGTAGAGAAATTTGTTAGAATCCGGGGTGATTGCACGAAATTTGAGTGCATTTATGTAGCTGGACTGGTAAATATATACTGACACCGGAAACGGCCATGAAGTTCCTAGGTGTTCAGGATGGATTCCTATTCATAAGGGTACGATGCGGTTCATATAAGGGTCCTGTAGGCTCCGGGCCGGTGAAAGGTGCGGATTTGTTTTTCTGCATGCGGGACACCTTTCGTGGAAGAGGTTTATCAGTTTTATCTTGATGCTTTTAAAAGACGTAGCTCCAGCAATCCTTTGGCGGCTTATGACGTATTTGGCGGCTGGTGATTCGTCAGAAAACTGGAGGGGTAAAGGGCGAGGTTGAGGTGGTTGCCCCTTATGTGGCCTAATACGACGTTCATTGCGATCAGCCACTTTGCATGTGCTCAATATGGTGCCTTTAGCAGGCTTTGCGAGTAGTCCGTCCGGAACAATAAAGACCATAGCACTGCTAACGTTTTTTATTCATCCGCAAATCTCAAAGGCGGTGGTATCCATTAAGAGGCGGGCTTCAGATAGACTTTCGTAGCCAGTTTTGCTCTGTAATGCAGCAGCTAATGTCAACGGGAGAATCTTTGACAGGGTGCTATCAGTCGCTTGCCATTCATTATATAGGTCGACAATCGGTTCCAGATCACCGTTTTTATTTTTGGCACCAACTTCCTTATCTGAAAGTGCTGGGGGATAGGTTTTGTCAGCTGTCATCTTGTTGGCGTTTGTATTTCTGTTACTTTGGAAGCCCAGGTGGTTCGTTTTGGAGCTGGTGGACAGTAACATCTCAGATGCACCCTTAGACGTAGCTGATAAGTCTAAAATGAAAGCAGTTGTGTTTTTAAAAAGGCTTCCAGGTTGTGCCTGAACTGCGCAAACCTTTTTTGGAATGCTACACATCGGAGGGGAAACATGTTGACGGATCAGGAACCCTGTCTACCAGTAGGAGTAGTTGCTTGGATCCAAAAATGTTGAAATACATGATTGTGATATTTTAGGTGAATGCCCTCTGATTTGCCCTACTGTAATATATCTTACAAAACCTTCTTGTGCCCCATAATATTCAGCACATATGACATATAACGGTGTGTTTAGTACCCTCTTGAAGCTTTTTATTTTTAGTTGTTCTGTGAGCGGTTCGGTCTATTCAATTCGTTCGACCTGCAGGGCATACTGCATTTTTTAAAACTGACTTGAAGCTTTCAGGGCTACAAGTATTCCTGGATGAAGAATCAAGCGCATCGACTACCACCACCATTGCTTCCGGTTTATTCCGATAGGGCTTTTTGCCTTTTTGTCTACGTTTCTCGCCTGTTATTATTTACCGGTATCCTAATCACATTGCGCAAGACCTTGAGCTTGTTGAGTCGCACCAAGAGGATATTTATAATAATAGTTTATTTCGGATAACCTCGAAGCATGCTGCAATGCAAGATTAAGCAGTACAGTTGAAAGCCAAATGAAAGTTGCAGTGGGATTGTACAGTTATGCGAAAGTGACTGAATAAAAGAGAGGGCATTCAAGTCAATTGTTGCGATACAGCCCGATGAATTTAAACTCAAGGTCAAGTGGTCGATCCGGCCGGAAGTAGGTGTAGTAATTCTGCCAAAGTATTGGGTGGGAGGGGAATGGTACAAAATCACACAAATCCTACAGAAGAAGACTGTCCTGTCGGAGAACTAAACCAGATTGACGGATACGTGGATATCGTGAAAAAGAAACATTTCTGAAGGAGACCTATTCAAGCAATAGAGCTTAGCAATGTATGAGAGGAGTTGCGATGTAAAATTAGACAATAAAAATTGTGGCATAACACATGAACAGAAAGAAAACCGGTCGAGGACAAAAATTTTGTTGTTCAGTGACCGTATATCTGTTGAGCCAGTTGCAAAACAAAACGGACAACACACTGGACTGTGAGTGTCAAATTGATGGTGAAAGAAGTGACCGGATGAAATATATGGACTTTGAGTGGATTGTTTTTCTTTCAGAAAAAGGAATGTAATGCATCAGCATGAAACTAGGAACTAGCAAAAAAACCGTTGTGTGGTGCTCAACTACAACAATAAGATGGACACAACTGGCAGAAACGATGAAGTGATGGGTAGAAGACTATCGGTTCATGTTTGATACAAAAGGTGGACCACTTTGTGGCGACAGAACAGAACTCTGCGACACAAGAGCTTATCGGATGTGCAAATGTGGGACACGACACCCTGCAAGATGAGGACATTGCAATGCGACAGCCCTAAGTGGGCAAACAGCGGAGCCGGCAGTAAAAGCAAGCAAACACAGAGCCGTCGATTATTGGGAATCTCTAGAGATAAATTTCGCAGTGTCATATACTGTCTGAAGATTGTGGTGCGGAAGTTGGTGACAGCAATAAATGCGTTAGTTCTCGAGTTTATCGGTAAAAGTAGCAAAAAGGGGTGGGCTTTATCTCAGAGAGTGGTTAAGCTTGCAAATAAGACTGGTGAATAATTTAGCATGAAACCGCGGGAAGTGGACCGGAAATAATGAGTTAAAAGTGTTGATGGGTTTTTAAGTGTGCGATGATTGTGCACCAAAGAAAGGAAATTTTGCCGGACCAAAATTCTTTAGGTTATGAAGGCAAATTTGAAGCGAGCACGATGGAGAGTCAATGTTGGCTGGAGTATATGAGTGGTGTTCCTTTTGTCTGTTATTTGCGATCCGCAACCGGTGCTAGTGGGTGGGGCTGACCGTGCACTGGACACCCAACCTGAAAACCATTTCTGGAGGCTGGAGGTGCGATCCACCTAGTTGCGCCTGTACACTGTTGCAGAAGTCCTGCATGCCCGATGTGCACCGGCCAAAGCGGGGGATGTGTCCGCGCCCCGCACCGGCGGGATTTGCACAGGTGATTTTGGTCGAGATCATACAGAGGTGGAGATGGAGTAGTCTAGGAGATTGCGGGGGATCCTGAAGAGCAGGGTCAACGAGTTAGCGACGGAACGATGGGCGGGTATCAGATTTTCAGCCGGATGTGTGGGCCAGATATTTCGCTAGTGTTATCTCCGGATCATTCCAAGACATCAAAAGGGAGATGCGCGCCGGTTGGTTTCTGGAAGCATAAGAGTAGAGAGACGCAGTCTGGGATGCTCTCAGCTGAAGAACAACGGTCAGTGGTGAGAAGAGAAATCTAGTAGTGTAGACACAGACTACTTTGGGAAGAATGAGGACTGTGAGCCATTGGGAGTGAATGGAAATACAAAAAATGACCAAACCTAGGAATAAGAATGATGATTTAGAAGGTAGGTGGTGGTCACTGGAACTAGATTAAGTGTTGGGACGCTAAGGCAAAATAAAGGAGGGGAATGTGGTCATTTCGGACCGAGTAAAGCGAATTAAGCATGATATAGATAATGGATAGGAGACGTTGGAGCGCGTGAATTGGGGAGATCTAACAAGAGCAGTGTCAGTGATATAAGTCATTCTAAGGGGTACTAATATGCTGGCGATGGAGAAGGCATATGGGGTAGGTGATGTCGACGTTGCAAAGGATGTTAACCGGGTCGTGTTTTCTTTCTCTATTCAAAAATCTATGTTACCCTCATAAGCTTGTTCTAACGTGGTGCACATATGGGTTAATTGTGGTACTTTGGCGACATCTAAATATTTTGTAAGGACAATTTTGAAACGGCCTAATGTCCGGCAGGCCCGAAAGTCTTCAGGCAGTCTGTTCCAAATGCGGGAATAGACGGTGATGAAGAACCTTTCTCTTTGTTTTGTCCTGAAGTATGGGGCTTTGGTAGTATGATTTCGGTTACGAAGAAGGTAGGGTGCGTCTTGAACGAAACATAGACCAGTGATGGACGTGTGCGCTCTAGAATGTAGGAGGTTGAACAGAAGATAAAGATTGAGCTTCATACGTCTTAGCCATAGGGGTTCAAGCCTTAGTAGCTCACATCTCTCTTTCTATTTCAAGGGGGATGATAAGCCGAGTAAGTGCTTGGTGAAGGGTCGCTGAACTCTTTCGATCACAAGTCTGCCAGATTTGCGCATGTGAGTGTATACCAGAAGGCAGTACTCGAGCTGTGGTCTGGCGTGGGATTTAAAGATCAGAAGCTGGCTGTCGTGCATTCTAAAGGTTCTGCAGATGAGAGCTATCGTTCTCTTAGTGTCAGCCACCTAGTAGGTGGCTTGTTCTTGAAAGGTGAAAGTGCAAGAATATTGCAGACCGAGGTCTCGTACTAGCGGAGTAGTATGGATGAACGAGCCGTTTAAGGCGAGGGACTCAGGAGGAATTTGACTTTTATATGTGAGAATGGCACTCTTAGCAGCGGAGAAACTCATTTTCCAAGTGTTTCACCGTATGTCAAGAGAGTTCAGGTCGTCAGCTATTTCGGTGAGGGTATAGGTCGAGGTATGGGGTTCAAATGAATATACAATCTTAATATCATCGGCGAATAGGGACGCGGTGCCATGGCGTTTAACTTTGAATACGTCGTTTATGTAGAGAAGGAGTAAAAGTGGGCCTAACACACTGCCCTGTATAACACCACTTGTGACTGGCTAGGGTGATGAAAGGTAACCCTCGATGTTTACTGCTTGCGATCTCATGCTTAGATAGGATGACAACTAAGAAAAGAGTGGGTCTGTTATGCCATAAGATTTAACCTTGGTTAGCAGCTGGGCGTGAGGCACGCGGTCAAAAGCTTTCGTCATATCAAGGAAAATAACGATAAGTGCCATTCCAGAGTCAGCTGACGTTGTGATTAGTTTAAGGAAAACAAGTTGGCAGGTCAGACACGACCTAGACTTGAAGAAGCCGTGTTGATTTTTATTTATTAACCCACGAGTGAGAATAAAACTGGCAATCTCATCTTTAACTATTCGTTCCATTATCCTAGATATAATGGGAGTGTGATTTATGGGGCGGTAATTAGCAGGGTCATGTGAAGCACCCTTCTTCTGGAAGAGAATGATAACGGAATTTTTCCACTGAGATGGGAAAATGCTTTGTGACATGGAGAGAATAAATAATTTCGTCAAAAGCATCACAATGTCCGGGCCGCCAAGACGAAACAGAGCTGGTGGGATACCATCGGGTCAAGGGCAAGCCAGAGGCCGGGTGGTATTTAACAACTTTCTGGCTTCGTTGGCTGAGAATACTACGGTTGACAAGTTGTCGGCAGTCAAGGAAGTGAGACCCTGGGTTGGACTATTGTGGTCTGTTATGAAGGTAGAAGCAAAGAAATTATTGAATGCCTCAGCGATTAACTGAGGCGAGCTAATATAAAAGTTCTTTGACAGGAGAAGATACAGTATTTTAGTTGTACAGCGGGGGTTTCGAGTTTTAATAAGGCCAGAGAGGTGGGCTATTTTGTTCGGCTGTTTGAGAGCGTACAGTTCTTGCTTCTCCAGCTTGTTCTTATTTTGGCTTAGTAGCTGGCCTGGGAGGCGGCTGGGGCAGAGGACGATAGAAAGGTCGTTAGTCCTTTCGTAGGCAAGCTGCAACTTCTCGAACTTACGTTGCAACCTTTGTTGTCAATAGGTCTTTCTCCCACTAAATTAGGTTATCTCGGGAGATATGATGTTAAGAGAACAGAATAAGTTAGAATACATCACGTCCGATGCCAGCTGGGGATCAGATGTCAGAAAGAACTCATCCCAGGTCTGATTACGCAGGGTGGTGGGTAAAGTATCCCAATTTGCATTTCGGAAAGATTTTCGATTTTGAGGACTTTCGTGGTGATGAGGTCAAACGGAGAATTCACACGTTATGACCCTATGATCACAACCAGGAAGGTGGCTAGGGACATTTGCCTTTATATTTCGGAGGCCTAAAGTAAAGATAAGGGCAAGAATATTGTTCCCTCTGGTTGGTGATTTTGCGTGTTGTGTCCATCCGCCAGCATGGATACATGAGATAAAATTGCATAAGTTTGGAGAGGAATTCACGGTTGTCCAACAAATGCCAGGGAGGTTGAAGTCCCCCGCTACCACTTTAGCAGCATGAGCGATCTCAGCTACGTGACAGAAAGCATCGGTAATTGCATTTACGTTGCCCATGTTGTAGTCCGGCGGACAGTAAGCACAACCAATGACGAGCTGTCCCTGAAGCAGTTGTATAGAGATTCAAACAGAGTCTTGGACCTTATCAAGGACAGGAAGTTGGAATAAGTGTGTTCCAAGACTGCTCTTACTATAAGCAAGGCATCCACCACCACGTTTCTCAGATCTGTTCGTAGCAAATATATTATAACCGGGTATGGAAATGTGTCGGAGGGGAGTTTTATCAGTAAGCCAGGTTTCAGTTACGAGGATTACATCTGGGTGGGATTGCAGTGCAAAGGAGCGGACGGATGTAAGTTTACTTACAAGGGAGCGAGCATTGAAAAGTGCAATTGTGAAACTATCATTATCGTGGCCATGACGTACATGGAATTTATGACCCCTTGATGTGGCTGCCAGGTTTGGAGAAATTGTAGCCACTGGCGGGCTGTGGGATGTTGTAGGGAGAGATATGGTACGGGAGGAGGCGGGACGTTCAGGGGAAACGGAAAAACTGGCAAATTTAGATGGGGTGGCATTAAGTCCGAAAGCTCGCGACTATTTGGAATTGAAGAGCAGGAAACATGTGGTTGAGTAGCCCGTGAGTAGTCAACCGGAACCGCATTTGGATAAGGTACTGGCATAGCGGTCTGAACAGCCTTGCCGAAACTTCCTTTTTTGTAGTTGGAAGAAGTGTTTTTAAGGTTCACTCTACCTGGAGGCGAAAGACTGATTGGGTTCGGAGAGAGAGGTCCGGGTCCCCGAGTTGAGATGGCTGATTTTGCCGATAAATCTACTCTATTTATTTTCGAATTCGTTGCGGGTACCGGTGCAAATACATCTAGTCTCGCGTCTTTCTTATGTATGCTTTCACTCAGGCTACGCTTATTTATCCTTTTTCGTTGTTTTTCAAATGATTTTATTCAGTTGAACGTCTCCATCCTTCTAGACCGGATCATTATAGAAGTCCTTGAGTTTTCCTATCTGAGTACACTGAAAAAGCTAGAAGTTTTCTCCCGTACTTAGCAGGCTTAGCCAAGCTGACTGACTTATTTTCTCCCACAAGCATTCAGCAACTACCTTATTCCTGGAGGTCCCCAGTAATATGCTCTGTTTGTTCCAAGGTCTCCTCAATAAACCCATTATCTGTTTGATGTTCTGTCTACCAGTTCGTTCTCTCCAAGTAGTGCTCATGAAAAGATATTTCGGGAGCCACTATCAAATCTACAACCCGGAGTCTTTTTTGAGCAGTTTTCTTCCAAAGATCACTCAAGTGGTAATAGCGATGCACCTCCAACCAGCATGGGCGCAGTCCTTGAAAAAAGCAAGCGGCCAGTCATCTGTCTTTTAAGGAGGCTCACTGAAGCTCAACAAGTATAGTCGCGAACACGGAGAGAAAATTTCTCATTTTTCTGGGCCATCAAGCACTTAAGTGAATATTTGTTTGGTGGGGGGTCACCATAGTTACTGGCCAAGATGCGTTGCAGCCCATCTATCGCCGGTATCATTTATCGTCGGAATTGGAATCTTCAAGGTTTCAAAGGTGGGTTTTTGCACTCATCTTGAGTGATTAGGATATCCCGTACCTTAGTGCCGAAACTACACCACACGCTGATTTTCTACCTAGAATGCCCTACTAATATTGACGACCAGCCGATTACGAATATTTGTCAATACAAACGCTACCTCAGCGGCCTGAAGATGTTGTAAAGAATACAAAATCGAAATTAGCTCCTGTTTTTCGGCTCTACTTTGTGGATGGACTTTGAAAGAAAAGCGGCGTCTTCGTGACTTCCACTCTTGTCGATAATAACTTGCCAATGCTGTAGATGGATTACTGTGCCCTGACGGCTGTGTGGTCATTTTCTCGATATTCGTCCCGATGTATCGGCAGACTTCCTTTCGGAGAAATTGGTGGTTGGCAAAATAAAGTTACTAGCACTACCTACTCGCTGGTGGTCGGAAATGGAATTCGAAGTTGTACTTAAGGCAGGAGACTGTAGGCAACTCTTACGTAAGACGAATTCAGAATCTCTGAAGTGGCTTTCTCGGCCAGTAACCTGTGTGGCGCGGCAGCGGGCGCGTGCAGGTCACCGTTATCCCAGAGGGAATTACTTGCGACTGGCGAACAGCCTTGTCTTTCCGCGCAGAGAGAACCGGATCGTCACTATTCTGGGTCTGGATGATCTATCCGGTCATAAACGCCATGTTGACCGGGTACAATTCAACGAAGACGGTCATTCTGGTGTCATGTCACCTAACTTTTTTCAAAATAGTAGTTCCGATCCAGACACATCTGAATCCGAGAATCTCAAGGAACAACCGATCGTCCAAAGATCTGAAAAGATTCGGCCATTGCCACGGAGAGATTACAAACGACCCCACTTCAATTCAGCGTGCGGCCAATGCGATAATCAACAATGACTCTTTCTGTTTTGCTTCAATGCATGGGTTCTTTTCTAATTCAGAATTATACCATACTTGGTGCCAGCAACAAAAATACTACGCTACGTTTCATGCATTTTTTCAGTTCCTAATCTACGTTAGTAGATTTGAGGTTCAGCTTATGCCATAAATTTGATATTTCATCGATATTCCGCTATTTTTACAGATGGTGATTAAAGGCCAGCCGGCTTTCACTTCAAAGTTGGCTGTATTATCGATGATTGCAAAGGCAATAGTTTCATCCAATCCTGAGTGCCAACAATCACTGACCGGATTTCTCCGGGTGTAAGGCCTAACTTCCAAAATAGAGACGCCAAGAAAAACACCGGACATACTAAAATAACAAAGAGATAAAAGCTCACAGCAAGTTACGGAGAAGCGCAGTCCTGGACTTCCACGAGATCATCTCTTCATTTTTCATGGTCCTGCTTTTCTTTCACCAGGTGCAAATCCGCTCCCCTTGAATGACTCGTGGTATTAGTCCTAGTAATGGTCTTAACATTTTGAAGGATTTTGCTCGTTCACTCAGCTTTCAATTTTATTTGAGTACTATCATAGAATTTCCACCGTCGTGTCTGCTTCTCAAGGACCTGCTTCAACCAGTGATCCTGAGTAAGCAACCTGAACTAATTTTTTTTTATCAACCCAGTATACCTTGAACCTCTGACATCTGATAGAAACGTCCTGTTTGGCAATTTTATGTCTGGCCGATTCTTTACATCATCAGAGCTGAATTTCAGTCCGTATCCTATTTGTCCCGAAAATCGTTTCCGTTTTACTCCAAGTGAACTCCTTCTAGTTTCAATGAAACGCTGCTGAAATGTGGAACCGTTTTCGAAATTTGCGAATGTTTCACCTTGTTGAGTAATAATGTTTACTGTGATCAGATTCTACTCGTGCTTCTCGACCAGGGTCGAGGAACATGCCACCACCGTTGTTAATAATAGCAGAAGAAACAGATTGTAAATTTGGGCCAAAAAGTACCTAGTAACAGAAAACTAAGAAAAAAGAAATATGAAAATCAGCTTTCCCGGATTTAAGTTTGGATGCAAGGATCTAAGCAGCACTGTGCCGCAGAGTGGCGACAGTAAATCTTAGCTGAGCTTTGTTCCTTGTGACACACCAGTATACCATCAACCTGCTTGGACAGCGTTGCACACAATCTTCATTTTATGTCTTGACATTCCATAAGATTAGGGCCCCCTCTTCTCTCCTTTGTTTAACTGCGATCATGACTACCAGAAGGGGTGGAAGCCGTGACAAGCACCTGGGGATGTTTCCGTCTTGCGACCCCTATCACAAACCCAAAAGTGCAGAGGATGAGTTACAAGTAGGGATTCGGTGTGGTTACTGAAGCTGTCGGCCAACCTCTAAATTTGGAATTAGAAAGGTGACTCTATATAACATTTACTGCAAGCACAATGGGCTTCATTGTCTCCAAATGAACTGTGAGAAACTACTTCATGTTGGATCCATGCAAGCCAACTGAATAGCTGAAGGGAATAGAACCCTCACCCCAGCTGGAGGGACCGTAGTCACTAAGGTCATGTTCCTAGGGAGAACATACTAAACATCAAGCTCCCTAGTTTAACCGCAGAATTCGATTGTCCCTCCCGAATAAGCTGTCCGAAGGAGCACGGGGAGGAGAACCGCTGTGAAGAACTTCAGTCATTCCCAGCCAGTCCAGGAACCAAAACTGGAGCAGACAAAGATGATGGCCTACTTCATTCTGCCTTGAGGCCTAGTGCCACGCCCAAAACAGGGTCTAAAATACAGAAAACGGAGATGTGCAAAAACGAAAACTGCAAAACTGTTGCCACCATTTAGTGCTCCTGTGAACGCCATTCTAAAAGACGAGCTTTGGCTCGGTTTAGATGGCCTCGAAACTTTAGGAAGAAAAGATATTCGGTTAGACTTTGAATAAAATCCAATTTGAGAACGAAGCCGGGTCCGAAGGGGAAAATATGTGGCGGTTAAGAGCATCCTCGAACCAGTTGTCAGATGAAAAACAAAGGGCTTGAGCAGTGAGATTTCACGTGGTTATTCGCCCAAGGTTGATCGGTGCGCCTGATTACATGTTCGAGTGTCACACCCTTCGGCCTGGGAGATGGCAGGGTCTCGGGATGGTCCATATTAGGGGCCTAGACCAGTTTTCGAGGAAGTCGGTAGCTCCAAACACCGGAATAGAACTTTACCGATTTATCACGGGATCAACAGTTCTATAAAGGGTACAGGAATGGCCGAACCCGACGACCCATCTCTTCGAGCCACAGAAAGACTGACGACATTACCCAGTTTCCCTACACACCTCATTGCAGCTTTTATCCACGCGTCCAAAGTCCCGGTGGCGCGGCTGCCATTGTTTGCATGCTCTCATTCATGAGAGACCCTTTCGCAATCCGAAGTAGTGACGAGGAAACAAATAGAAAGCTTAGTTGGTCCAGCCTCGACGAGCGCGTAAACTTCGTATGGAGCAATGGCTGGTGCTCCCGTGAACAGACGCCAAGAGGTTACTTAAACGTTCGTCAAAAGAAACAGGAGAGCCGCCCAGACCTCAGTTCCGAGCAACTGTGACCCCTGGAAGTAGAAATCATGAGCAAGGGATTGCGTAGCTCCTGGTCACGTACGTAAAAGCAGCAAGTGAGGGCAGTGAATGATCGGAACCTGAGGGTCGCACACTAGGCTTAGGTGTACAAGGGGCCACTGAGGCCTGGGTTACGCCTGATGAAGATGTCAGAGGGCAAATTCCTCAAACAATGGAGCAGCCTCTCAGAAAGGTCGACTGGTCATCGCGGAGAAGGAATATTGCTCCTTACGCCAGGGCACTGCCACTGGCGAGAGGAATTTAAGCTTCATCTGCCCCATAAGTGGGCCACTTTCGTTCCCTTTACGGCTCACCACGTAGAACTGGGACGTCTCGGTGTACCGCAGCCCGTCGTTTTCAACAGAGGACGATGATCAGCCAACACAATACTTACAGGTTCTCACAGGTTTGAGAAGGGAAGTCACAATACTGGGGGAGATTAACACATCATGGGTAGACTGGGTAAGCGAGCTAGCTCCCAGGGAACCGTTCGACCACATTCTGTTAGGCTACGTACATGGTGAGGGCCTGATCCAGCATGTTACCGAGGAGACCGAGGGGTGGCAGGGTAAAAGGCTGTCCACACTAGGCCCGGTGATACAGGATACCCGAAGGACTTTTCACATTTTCGGTTTGAGGTTCCGATAAGAAACAGTGACCAGGTAGTACTCCACTTAACTCTGAATCTGGACAGACTAGAATCTCAAGTGAAAGAAAGATGTAGCTACCACCTCGAAGACTGGACAGATTTGGAGGACCTTGGGCTGAGTTTAGTGAGAGGTTGAAAGGAGCTTGGGCCTTGTGGAGCTCCCTTGGAGGCACTATGGGGATGACCTCCTACCATTCAATGACAAGGTAGCTCAAATTAGGGAGGTTCGTCAGAGAGGTGCCAGGAAATGGAGGAGCGATGTGGTCTGAAAGTCTGCCCAGATGAATCAATCTGCTTGGGCTGGATGACTAAGTAGCGATGGACAGACATTACCTGCAGCACCATGCAGGAGGAGCTGAAACAGATAAGATTTAAGAAGAATGCAGAGGCAATTACAATGTTTTTTGGGCAAAAGTGCCAAGACAGACCAATCACGCACAGTTCAAGGCGACTTTCATAGTGATCACTGGAAAAGCAGGAGATCCTTCTGGCCGGGCAGCCAAAAACAATCTCCAGCAGGCTGCCTCACTCAGGCATCAATTCCAGCAGGTATACAGATGAGACAAGGGCCCTCAGGCCCTCCGCGAATCGTAACCTTGGATTCAGAAACCTGCCCAAATTACGAGCCCATTACCTCGGCTTCGGTATCTTTGACGGTGATGGAAGAGGCTTCGCGAAACAGGACTGATACTTATGTGAGTATTCCCAGATTGATACCGGAAAATCAGCATGAGTTTGTTTGTCAGCAGTGTAATGAAAGAATACTGAAAATCCTTCCAAATGTTCAACGCGCTTTGTGAATTTGACTATGTTTAACATTATCTTGAAAAGCTCGCTCATACACCGCACTTTTTCACATTTGTTTATCCATGTGAGACATTTGAATCTGGCCCTGAACCGTTTCTGACTGTCGTGCTTGAGCCACGGGGCATTGGACCTTTGGGTTTTATTGTGAAGTCTATTTGGCCGCATACTTGAGGTTTGTATATAGTTGTATCCTTTGCGAATTTCAATTTAGTACCGTAGAAACAATCAATCAATCTTGTTCTGGTTTTGGGATTCGTTTGAATTGGCTACGCGTTGCTCGATTTGCGAGATTTGACTTACTGTACTCAAGTGGAACCCGGACAAGAAAACTCATTGGAAATGCCAAGACGAGTAAGCAAGAACCTTTTGAGACAACAGGAAATAACTCGGCAAGTCTCTGGGGATGGTTTGAGTGTTACTGATTCTCTAGATAATGCTAAGTTTACTAGTTCTGTCAGTGCTATGTCATATATCTCTAACCGCGATGAGTTTGACGATTTTAGTACTTATAGAATGAGAGTGATAGAATTAGAAAATAAGCTGCGGTTAGCCAGAAAGGAAGCAGAACCCCTTACACAAAGAACTGGTCTCAGAGAGCCAGCAAAGAGTCCATGTAGTTCACGATGTCAACATCGAAGCGGCACTGTGATCGACGAATATGAACCCTTGAGACAGCCTGAAACTACCGAGGTTTTGGCATTCGACCTGCCGAGAGTGGAGCTGTCCTATTTCGACGGGCACCCCGAGCAATACTGTATATTCATGGAACAATTCGAAAATTTTGTTGAGTGCAAAGTTGCAGATCCTGGTCAAAGGTTTTTGTATTTATTTGTCGTGGGAGAGCCAAAAGTGCTATCTAAGGCTGCGCAATGCTTGATCCACCAATGAGGTACGTCAAGGCACGCAGAATCCTGAAAGATTTGTTTGGACAACCATTCAAGGTGGCTAGAAGCCTGATTGATGGTGTTTTATTGGAGGCAAAAAGGACTGAGGGCAAGGCTGAATCACTGTCGAATTGGGTGATAAAAACGCAGAATTGCAGTATAGCACCGGAGCACTTAGGATGCCAGTCTGATCTGGAAGCATTGCACACACGGGAATGCATTTTCCGATGTCTACCCATTGATTCACAGAGCCGACGGGCTGAGGGAGCTGAAAAAATATGTAGGCTTGAGCGGGAGCCTACGTTCAACAATTTGACGGAGTTCATAGGTCGTCAATCCCGTATCGCCAACGGCCGATTTTGACAAATCGTACGCGGAAGTTGCAGGCTGGAGCGAACGGAACCAACATTTGCTCAAAATGTAGAGAAGGACTGTAACCGAATTAAGTCCTTAACTAACATGCACATGCTAAGTCGAGAACTCTGGAGGTCAACAGAATGATAGCTATGCAACTCCCTGCATGGGTCACCAGATTGTCCGACCTTTCATGGGACGAGTGTACCCAATCGGTGGTGCGCAGTAAAAAGGATTGGCTCATGCTTTATGTGTTTGAACAACTCTCATCGAGCCTCTAAATGCAGCTTAAGAGTGAAATGTAACCAGGACGGATGCCTGCGTTACTACACGGCCCTCTCAACAATAGGCCTATTCAGACAAATGAACCAAAATTGTCTGTTCAACGGGACATGATGATTTCAAACCGGCAAGATTAGGCATCGTACCCGTCGGCATCGTGACACCTAAAGGACTGAGGAGGGTCAATGCATTTTTGGACACGGGGTCGGATACCTCGCTGATTACTCGCGAGCTTGTAGAAAGCTGTGAACTAGTCGGAAAGCCTACCTCGCTCACTATCAGCACGATTGCAGGGGGTCATGTTAGCGATTCTAATAGGCTGACCCTGCAGTTAACTTCTTTATCTGATGAAGGGGCCGTAGAAATTCCGGAAGCTTTTACAATAGACAGCTTGCCAATGAGACCAGTCGACTCCGTTAGATCGATCACTAAGAGATGTGTCTAGCCTCCACGTCGACATACTAATTGAATGCAATGTACCAGAGGCTCATTGGGTGCTTGAACGGAGCATAAGCAATCGAAAAGAACCATTAGCTACGCAAACCATACTAGGCTGGACACTTCTCGGACCCCTGACGAGCGAACTTCGACAATCTGCATCAATAAATTGCTTACCCGTTGCTGAGAGAAGTGCCCCTGTAGAACACAATCAGCTTTTCGATATTGAATTCAATGGCCCATCTCAGGAAAGTGAAGTTCACTCAAAGGATCAGTCGGTGCTTTCGATGGCGAGTTCAAAGACGGGACGTCACAGTGGGCAACATGAAGTTGCTATACCCAAGAGACCACCGACAAGTCACCTATCAAGAAATGGAGAAGTTGCCCGCAGGCTTTTGAAATATCTCAAAAAAAGACTCCAGCAGCTTGGAACTTGCCGACCCAGTGACAGTGTACGGTACCCGGGTGGAATTGCATGGCCGGCGGAGAAACAAAGTACCCTTTGCCAAAACAAAAGTTGCTGAGCTGAAGTCAGTATCCCTAAACGAACTCAGAATGACTGCGCTGGTATTGGGTTTCAAGGTAGCATCAATGCTAAAGAGAACTGTACCACCATAGAACTGAGCCTTGCATATTGGACAGATCCTACAGTGGTGTCACATTACAGAAAACGGAAGAAACGAACAGCATGTTCGAAACATCAGAGATTTAATCCACTCGTAGCAGGAAACAGCGAGGAAAATGTTGATGATTCGAGCTCGAAACCACATACAAAAGACAAAGTAGCTTGCAGATTGCCTTGCTCCGAGTTACTCAGCATTTTATTACATTTCACGCTCTGCAACTATTCAACTGGACCCATTTTTCCTGAAAAGTTGCAAAATGTACTTAGTTCCAGCTTCTATCCAGCGTGCACATAGGCGAAAATGAGAAATTCACCAGTACTTCTCTTGAACAGTTCAAGTGAGGCTTATTAACTGTGAGCACATTGTGAAACTATTATTATCTTTAAAGAAGAACATTTATTTACATTTTATACAATATTGATTGTCACATATTTTGTGCACAGAAAAACTTTGAAATACTTTGATAGATGCCCGTATTCAATCAGTTTCCGTGTTCATGTGCTTTTCAATACTGTCCGCCGTACACTTGGTTTCTAAATTTATTCATAATCAGAAACCGGTTTTCATTTCTTTTGGAAGATTTGGTGCGTTAATTTTGTGTAATTCCACTGGTTCGTGACCCGTCAATTTTACGCGATATCCCATTAGGCTTTGCACCTACGTTCAACTTCAGCGCTCATTCTTGTAAACAAAATTGGTCTAACCAATCACTGCAATAGTTTATTGCCTGAGATAAGTAGACTGAGCTCGTGCGGCGAAATGTTTCACTCTGCAAGGCCTTCATCTGCATCGTGCGTCTGACTGTGTGCGCCGGTCTCCTGATGGATACGTTAACCTCAAGTTGTGCAGCGGGATTTGGAACTGATTCCTTATGGATCGCGCGAATGATAACTACGACGGAAATCTGTTTTACGCGCGGCTAACACAGGAAGTTAGTAACCACAGGCACTGACAATAAGTTATACGTGGGCAGAGTGACAATCATGACCCCTTCCTGAACCTCGGACAACCATTGCTGCGTGGGGACTTTGGCCGGCGGTGTAAAGAACAAATACTGAAAATCCTTCCAAATGTTCAACGCGCTTTGTGAATTTGACTATATTTAACATTATCTTGAAAAGCTCGCTCATACACCGCACTTTTTCACATTTGTTTATCCATGTGAGACATTTGAATTTGGCCCTGAACCGTTTCTGACTGTCGTGCTTGAGCCACGGGGCTTTGGACCTTTGGGTTTTACTGTGAAGTCCATTTGGCCGCATACTTGAGTTTTGTATATATTTGCATCCTTTGCGAATTTCAGTTTAGTACCGTAGAAACAATCAATCAATCTTGTTCTGGTTTTGGGATTCGTTTGAATTGGCTACGCGTTGCTCGATTTGCGAGATTTGACTCACAAGCAGTGTGCCTTTCAAGCCGCATCTATTTCATGGAAGAAGTTATAAAATGGTTGAACTAGGGGGAACGAGTGGAAGTCCAACAATCCGGTCTCTAGAAGGCGTTCAACCCAGCCGATCGCCATTTTGTTGCCGATGAAGTTGGGTGCCTTCACTCTGTCTCCAGACGCTATTAGGCGTATAAGTAGGTCCACCTCGAGCAAGTCTCACAAGGTCAAGGTGGACGGTAGCACATCCCAGGGAGGGCGTTTTCACGACAGTGTACCTCTAGGATCTACCCTCAGAGCTAGGTTGTTCATCCCATTCATAGACGATTTTGTTATATGCCTAGAAAACCCATGTCTTGCGTTTGAGGATAACGTTAGTTTTGTTGGCTCCGTAGCGACTTGTTCCATGCAGTGGGGTTGTGATATCGTGCGATACGGTCCGGCGGTCACGGACTGTCCAGTAGATGCTAATGAAAGCATCCACCTGTAAGTGGTATGGAGTCACCACCGACTAGTATTAGGAGAGGCAAGCGAGCGCACTGTGATCACAAAAATGAGAACAACAAAAGGTTTTGGAGTAACCGTATCGGACAACTTTCGATCTGTGGGGCGGTGCTCCATGGCCACTCAAAAAGCCGCTAGGGAACTTAACGGTTCAGGAGAATTGATGTGTCCGAAATATCCTGAGTTGTACTGCTGTTCTACAAGGTGCTCGTTCGGACTCACCTGGAATACTGTGTCCAGGAGTGGCGGGCCTCCTTGTTGAGGGACGTCAATCTCCAGCAACAGGTTCAACGACACTTCACGCCGTTTGAGCTCTCCACATATGCTTGCCGACCCCGCCTTACTCAGTTTCAACACACTTGGGTTCATTGCAAAATCTTTGACCAGCTTGTTGATGTTCAATGCAATAGTCGATACCCGGTCGGAATAGTTACGTCATGCGACCTCTGCCCGGAAGACACCCCGGCTTTGATAGGCCTAAGCCTAACAGCTATGGGCAAAGCCTCGCCTATATTGGTTGTCGGAAAGAGGAACGAAATCATTGCACTTTTATAATTTACCATCCACAAATTTGTTTTTTCTGTGTTCCCCTCGTGCCCAAGCACTAATAATGTTGTCCAAAGTCAGCGATGATTTGTCTGCTACCATATACAATCAGTTACAAAATCAAAATTCTTACAGACACAGATTCCGTTAATAGACTGTTATCCCTTTATTAATGGATGCTCACCTTCGCTTAATTCTCTTGTCCCAAGATAGAACTCAGTGGTCTCTTCGTCTTTTTTGGTGCACTCCTCCGTTACCTCTAGTCTACCACGCAGATTATCATCCTTTATTGACCAGTATTCACCGATCAGCGTATTTGCTCACGGTATGTTAGAACCTCACTCCACCTAGCAAGCGTACGTATTCGATTACGCATGATCCCACGGAAAACCAGCATATTCGCATCCACAGAAAAAGGCCTCTTCTTAGCTCTGAGCTTTTCCTTTTCTTTTTTATAATTTCTCCGCCCCCACCTTCAGCCGGGTCAACAACCTGACTGCAGTCTTCCTTTTTTACCATCCCTATTTCTGACCCCGCCCTCTTCCACTGTTCCATTCTATTTTTGATCATCAACTGGGCACCTTTACTCTTCTACCAACTATCAGCCTAAACATTTTGCACTCTGGTTAACCATGTGCCTAATATCTCCATCATCAACCAACTGCCCTAAAAAACTACCAGTCCCCGCCCGCTAATCCCTCCTAGATCGGCCCACTGGCCGTCAAGCAGCATTACCTCTCTAATTTTCGTTGGGCCGTTAACCATGACCCCCATCTGGAACATCTCCCAGACTGCCGCATTTCTCCTCTCTTCCAGAACACATCGGTTACCTGGGTAGCCCATCAACCAGATCACGTTACCCCTGGATTACCTAACGGACTAAAAGATTTGATCGATCGTATTGACCACGGTTAAGTCTATATTCACGCCTGATGACGCTTTATATGGAGCACCTTACAAGGCTGACCAGTGATCACAATCCCATAGCCAGGATCACGACCAATCATGATGGTCTCACCAGGCTGCGGGACGGATTCCTGACATCACCCATCACCCCACACCCATCGTCATCCACTTCCCGTACTCCACACAAACAGTTCAATTAATTCTGCCTTGCAGTACCAAAAATAATGACCGGAATCTGATCCTCGCCGTTGCTTTCAGCACATACCCTCCCTATTTCGTCAGCCCAGCCCCTTTTGACTGCTTCACTCATCATGAACTATCTGCCATCAACAGCAACCGATGTCTTTATGAAACAAAATACCGGCCACTTGGTTAGTCCTTTTATCGCGTGTGCAGAAAATCACACCTTTGCACTCAACTTCCTCACTGTCTATTCCCGCCCATCTCCAACTCCCAGCCCCGCCCGATGAGCAATATCTATGTACGACACTCTTTACAAGGCTGGAGGTAGAAAGCTACCTCTATCAACTTCGTGCATTTAGTTCGATGGGCCCTGATGAGATCCATCCTCAATTCCTTAAAAAAACTTCCGTAGTATTGGCGGCAACCTATGCGGAGTACTTTCAGCGAGGCTTAGAGCTAGGTTTTTTCCCAAACTCTTGGAAGAAAACGTCAACCAGCCCTATCTTTAAAAGGGGCGAGCACCGTCAACCAGGGAGCTACAGACCGATTAACCTGACTACTATTCCCAGCAGGACCTGCGAACATAAGATAAAGCGTGTCATACTGACACACCTGCGCAAAAATGGTTTATTCTGCCCTGCTCAGCAAAGCGTCTTGCTGGGAAGGTTCTGCATTATCAATATGCTCTGCGACATCGATAGTCTTACTCGGGCCTACGACAGAGGCATGATTCCTCGCGCAATTTTTATCGACTTCACAAAATCCTTTGGCAGTGTACCGCATATTTCTGTTATACGCGAGCTGGAATCCAACGGAATTTCTGGCAACATGCTTTCTGTTCTTTGTAGCTTTCTCACTAATCGCTCATCCGAGATCAAAATGGATCCATGCTTCTCGGAAACATCTCGGACACACTCTAGAGCCTCCCAAGGGGCAGTGTCAGGTCCCTCACCGTTTCTCATTCACAAAACGGTCTAAACAACATATCAGTGAACTTGACGATATAAGGATCTGGGGCGAAGAAGCAAAAGGATAGAAGCCAGTGACGGACGACGCTAAGCAATGGTCTGTTGAGTGGAGCCTACCGATTACCGGGAATAAATGGGTCACTTGGTAACTCCCCGACTCAAGTCTGCTGGACGAATAACGCCACACCATTCCGGGATGTGAAACAGCATGAGGCCTTCGGCTTCTGGCTTAACAAGTTGCTTTCTTTCTCCTATGACCATCAACCAGCCAACGGGTTCGCCTTTCTCGTTACCAAAGTAACGGTCATTCCGACTGTGAGTAACGCGTAGCCAATTCAGAACGAACCCAAAAACCGGAAAAGGACTGATTTGTAGTTTCTACTGTGCTGGATTAACAAGTTATATTCATATAAATATGTACAAACCTCAAGTGTACTGCCACAATGTCTAGAAACGAGGAGCACAGTTCGACGAAGGTCAGTGTCAGGTACCACCGTTACGGCAGTCCAAGTTCGAATGAAGATTATGCCGCTTCACGTGAGCACAATACAAACAAATGTTGAAGTGTATTGACTGATGCATGTTGCATTTGTTCGAGGGTCAATAAAACAAAGAGCGTAGTCTCAACAACACAAGTATGTGGCAACCGCTAGGGAGGATTTTCACGCATGTACGTTACACCGAACAGGGTAAGGCGAAACTTTTGTTCGATTGTGAAACGTTTTCAGATCATTTATGGGACTCTCCTAGAATACGGCAGCCAGATTGCTCACTGTGGCCTGTCCAAGGGCCGAGGGGTCCTAGAACACGTAGGAAGGAATGTCACGAAACTAGTTTGGGAGTTTTCACTCACTCCTCACTTTCAAAGGCTGACCAACCTAAAGTCGAACACTATTGGAACCCCCAGAGCTAGAGGAGATCATTTCTTCATGCCCAGCCTTTCCACCACGAGGCTTGCAGTTCACTTTTTCACGCTCCGAAGCCCAGACATCTTCAGAGGGCAAGCTAAGAAAACATCCAGGTCTCGCCTTTTTACAAACCTCCGTAAGAACCTTCCTTTTCACAGAATAGTTCCACCCTGGAATAAGTTACCGCGGGTGGATGTGGAGGCCCTGGTCAAATAAGCTTTAAAAGCGGTTGGTCAAGTTCCTGAGGCTGTTTCCTCCTCGAACCTCCCCAAAATTTAAACCGTTGTCCGCTCCCTCTCGAGTTTCCCCCGACGGGCCTGTTCTTCTGTGCTCTGATCCTCCCCCCCCCACCTCATCCCGCCCTCAAAAAACATATACAGATATTTATAAGGAATAAAAAATAGAAAGAATAATAAACAAAAGAAAAAGACGAAACATGAAAACCTGCTGTTACCTTCAAATCTGCTTTGCTTTATAAATGCTGCTCTTTCGCTCGGCTGTTTCATTGTACGCTTTCAAGCTTGCTTCTAAGCGCAATATCCAAGCCGCCTTACTAGTCACTCGGTAGCGTTCTGTGGTCCAACAGCGCGTTATTTGAAAATTTGGCGTCGATTTGAATGGGTGCGCGATAACTTAGTTGCCATTTTCGGCAAAGTATAGCCATTTGTACAAAGACACAGTCCACAGTCACCGATAAGCAAATTTGAGAATTGTACAGCAAAACCGGGAACCATACAACCAAATTGAACTTGAGAAGGAAGAAGCTCCAATTCTATTTGTAGACCTAAATAAAGATGTACACAGGTATTGTTTATTCACCTCATATTTATTTATGTACATATGCACACCTAAATATATATATATATTTACTTGTATATATTTATATATATAATAATGTATATATACATATATATTTATATGTCGGTATATATATATATATATATACGTATATGCACCCCTGCATACGTAAGTGCATGTATATATACATGGATAAACATGTACATACGTATATAACCACAATGAAAATCCCATGTGTAAAGGGAGTACTTTTCAAGAATCAGTCGATCAACTTCAGCCTGAACGATTTTGTTTCCGTGACCGCAATATTGTAAGATTGCAAGCACTTAAGCCAACCTCTAATTATGCGAGCTGAAGCACGAAGTCCATTAGGCGCACTTGCCTACACATAAACCACCCACATCGTAATACGTTGCACCTAACGGATAAACCCATTCCGTGGCGAATGCAAAATGGAAGACAAACTGAAGAATAAGATTTTTATTGAAAGATGGTGGTTCAACAGTACAAAATGATCCTTTGATGCACACTTCCGTGCAGAAGTTCAACGGTCATACCGGTGCATCGAACCGCGTCCAGCACCCTCGATGTTGTAATATTTTGCCGTGTTCTGTCTCTAAAGTAGGAATGGAAACAATTATTGTCTATGTTTACTACTTACAAGGCAAAGTAAAAACAGTAATTGTAACTCACTTATTTTTCATCCGACAGACAGTGGACGCAAACGTAGTTATCCTCTTCTTTGAAATTTGCACACTGATAGTAGGTCCAATGTGGGCAACGGCTCTATTGCACCCACTCGGTTTCCTTGTCCAAATCCACTTTGGGATCCTGAAGATGACAGACACTGCACTCATTTTCCACGATCGGTGAATGCGGCCTTTCCAGACGGCGCCTTTTCTACTGGATCCGGTATTGTGCGGAGGTTGTAGTATGCAAACGTCTAAACTGTACCAGCTGCAAAGGATGCCCTATCAGCTGGATGTCTTGTTCATCCGTGTTTCTAAGCACTACCGTCGCCTTACTTTTTGAGGAAGTAGGAACTACCGGTACTCGTGACGTGCTGGGTATTTGCCTGACAGTAGGCGTACTTCTTTTGCCAATTAGTTTCCCCGGGTACCTATTGCCAGTGTGGAGGTTGCCCAAGTCTACCTTTGTATTGGTAGCTTTTTCATTGCAACTCGTGTCAAAATCTCGTCCGGACCCTATGACTGTGGCTAAGCTCTTCAGCTGACAAACACAACGAACCCATTTGTCGTTACTAAAGCTTCCTGAAGCAACCGATAAATCCTTCGCGATGTCTTCGCTGACGGACAACTTGTGACTAGAGTTGTACGGGGGTGGAATTTCGTCTTTTTCCGTCAACAACCTTGTTGGCATTCCAACGGACAACGGAAGTCGAGCTTCTGCAGCCCATCGACCTACTGCTAGTATGTGGAATCCGTATCCTATTTTGTCAGTCACATGCGAATTATGACTGCATGAAATAGACCACTGTTGAAATAAGCAACGAGTGCAACTAGGGTAAAGAACCATTCTAACAGTCACTTTACATGACTGACGGCACATAAGCAACCATATGCAGCCATTGGGAACAATGCTCCTTACCTGAAGCAAACGCACTTGTTTCTCAAGTGCTACACGAGCGATGGTACTTAATCGGGTCAAAAACCCTGAGTACTTATCCATTCCAGCGCACGATCGGAAGAAACCAACTGACTACTTACTTGGTCTACGGCGCCTAGCTCCATCTAAATCCTCCGTTCGTTTTAAAATTCTAGTGAAAACATCTACTAGAGACGATCTGGCAAATAGCCCTTCCTTTAGGTGGAGATTCTCAATCTCGATCTTGTTGGTAGTAAACGTACCGAAGGTTTCCATATCCAATACACCATAACTCGCCCACAGTGCTTCACATGGCGGCCAAGTTCGGTCCAAGTAGTTCATGGCCCCCGCACTACGGCCAAGAATGGCGGACTCAAATCTATCAAATATCACCTTATCTGAGGGGTAAACCAAATTGTGCATCCACTGATGGATGCCTAGTTTGTCATTTAAGGACAAGCCAAGCAAGCGATAACAATGGCGCTTCATATCCTTAAGTACACGGAACCAACAAAAAGCCAGTTCTGCTCCTGGATACGTAACCGCAAATCCATTGTACTGCGCTAAGCATCGATCTAATATAATGGTCTTCATATTCGCTGTCCTTGGTAACCTGGCTCTTATTTCTGTGATTGCACGCAGATAACTTGCACTGCTCTCGTTAGGAAGCACTGGGTAGAATGTTGAACGACCTAGGCCACTTTTGTCTATCAACATGCAGTGCCAAAGAAGGTAGCCACCGCAGTTCAGCTGGTGGGTGCCATCCGCTAGCAGCACCTCACTGTATTTATCCGCCAGATGCTTCACGGCCTGTGTAGTGTGAAATGCGAACATGACTATGCCTTCCCGCGACATGATTAGCAAATATCCATTGCCAGTCATTAGTTGTTGAATCTTCAGAACATCACTCCGGCTATCTACGGCACTCGCCTTGGCCCTCAGGTAGTAAAAATCCCTTACTGTGAACAACTGGTTGTACTTTTGGCGAGCGTATTCACATACTTCACTGGATCTACGGAAAGTACCCGTCAGTTCTAGTATGTGGGACTCTTGTTCGGGAGTCAAACGCCTATTACTATGGTAGAACCTATCGCTGATAAGGTGGGAATCATGGTTATGGTGCAGACGTTGACCAACGACTTTATATTGCATTCCAACGGAAAGGATCCTCATGAAAGCCGGACACTGAGTACTCTGATATCTGAAAAGTAAAGATAAATTTAAAGTGCGTTGCCTACCTGATAGCTGTCCTACTTCGGCCTCGATTGTGAACGAAGCAAAATTCAACCCGGTAGTATGGGAAATGTTTCGGCAGTGCTCCCGGATAAGTACGAAGCCATTTCTCATCACTAACACTCTCATACACGTAGAACAAGGTGAAGGTCTGTTGCTGAAATAACCGACAGTCTTACTCAAACCTTGAGAATTATTTATAGGCATCTTTTACAAGTCCTGAGAAACTCTCAGAGTCATTACCGACAGCAAGTGCAATGACCGTGACAGTCAACAGGTCGAGCAGCAACCGCCTTGCGCAACCCTTATATACTACGTAGTGGCTAAATTAGGCAAAAGTCGCCGTAAAAGTGAGAACACCATTCCTTTTTCCGCGAAAATGCCTTCATCAGGTCGAACCATTTTCTTCAATATTCACGAATAACGCCAACTCGGCCATCATTAAGGTTGGACAACAAGACTATCCTGGTCACTCTAGACTACCATCTGTGCTACTACCTGCCATTTATGCCCCTGGTACTGGTCCTTTGTTGTCCAGTTCTCTTGATTTCAAAGGAGTGACTACTACATACAAGAAGGCAACTCAAGAACCGAGAACATCTGTGCTCCAGTTCCGAACCCGTGCACTGGTGAGTGCCGCTCGGTTTGAATTCATAGTGCTCTAGTCTTTAAATTGAGTTTTTGAAAAGTTTTGTGAATTAGCCTAGTTTAGGTCACAATACTGAGCTTATCACAATTGCATTTAAGGTGCGCTTTATCCGGAGAATGTTTTTATTCTCCTTGTAGTATTGCCGAGTAGTGTTCCGTGTTTTTTGAGGCGATCTTTTCTCGCTTCACGTCCTTCTTTTTGTTTTTTGTGTTAGCAGGCTTTACCTGCTAATGTCAGAGTGCTTATTCTGTGTTTGGGTAACGAGTGCTTGAGTTATTTTGCCCTCGTTTTAGTGGTTTTGATATGACACGATTTTCTGACCCATGTCTCGCGCCTAAGTGCGGAAAACTTGTGGTAAATGGTATAGAGTGCGAGGTATGCAAGAGGTGGGATCACCCAAGGTGTTCAGGAATAGCAAAGGGCATCTTTGTCCTTTGTAAACAAAACCCATGGGCTGAATGAGTCTGTGTTCCTTGTGAGGGGGCGGCCAGTCTGGACTTTAAACTGCAGGCCCAAGGGCAGGACCAACGCCCACCAAGTAGTAGTACCTTAGACACAAGACCCAAAGCACCGCAATCAGGTTGCAGGAAGTCGTTTGCGGAAGTAGTAGCCACACCTGAGAGGACAGCCATTAGAGCAAGTTGGCCAGTTCCGATAGCTTGCCAGGCGGTCGTTGCCTCAACTCCTTTGAAGCAGACCGACGAGGGCCAGTTGACTGAGCAGAAGTCTAGAAAAGCTAGGCAGGTCAAAAAGAAGGGCGACTGTAATATCGCGAACGATGGGTTAGCTAGGGTGGATGACCCTGCTCTTCTGGTATTGGAAAACAAGGTGAAGGGTCTTTGGAGGCAGATCTTGTCGATGGGCAGGGTCTCAAGCCACAGGCAGGAAGAACCCTTTATAAGGGAATCTAAAGCCAGGAGGGACATAGACAGGAGAAGGGTCTGCGATATACTGCGAATCGCAGGTGTTCCGTACCCTACTACTCTAAGAAGAGTACACAGAGTGGGGACAAGGAAGTCATCATTGGGGAAAAAGGCGAACATCGTGCGGGACCAATCCTAGTGGAGTTCGCTGATGAGGCAACCCGGGCTAGACTGCTGGTGAGGGCGGCAATAGTGGCTCACATTACCAAGGACAGATCCCAGATTGTGCCGGACGAGCATAGAGTAAGGCCTGGTGGTCTAGCTCCGGAAAGAACCCTTGCTCGACCAGCCAGGGCGCTGGTGAGAAACCTAAAAGTTCAACAGAATGCCGTACTCGGCTCTAAGGCCCCGACCCTGACTGTAGTTAAGAAGCCACGTGCGGGGTAGCAAACAGTTGTAATTGAAGACGCGCCGGAAGATGAAACTTGGCAGTACTGTCCGAAGATAGATGACAGTGCGACCCCTGCCAGTCTGGATGTTGTGGCAACTCCTATAGAGATGGATTGGGAGTCGTCGGAAATTCTGGACCGTCAGCCGGCTTCATGCACACTAGTGGGGACATCCGAAGTAAAAAACGTGTCATCATCTCAGGCGTTGCTTCTGAGAAGCAGACAGGAGTGAATAACAAGAGACACTTAGGCGGCGGAGCAAACTCGGTGGTGTTATATACTAACGAGTGTAGTATTAGAAACAAATAGGCGGAACTTGCCAAAACCGCTGACGAACAGGAAGCGTCAATGATTTCCGTCACGGAAAAGTGGCTCTCTGAAGAAGACTGTGTGCCAGGCCTAATAAGTAACGGTTTTGCAGTCTATAGGCAGGATCTAGAACAGGATCGCCTTGGTGGTGGGGTAGCCATCCTCGTTAGGTCAGGTGCAAACCAACTTGAGTCTCAGACCAAGATGTACACTTGAAATATCCAGTTACGTGCCGTTACGATCATCCTTCAAGGCAGAAGGGTTAACGTTGTCTGTGTCTACAGGGCACCAAGCACTAACCACGAAGAGGACGATTGTTTACTGCGGACTTTGACTGAACTAGTTAAGGATGCACAAAAGACCTTCATAGTGGGTGACTTCAATCTCCCGCACATCGACTGGGTGGCTGAAGTCCGCGTGCCGGGATCGGAGGAGCAAACCCACTTAGAATGGCTGCATGCCAATGTGTTGCACCAGCATATTAGGGAAAATACCAGATATAGGGCTGGATGCCTTCTATCCTTGCTGGATCTAGCTATAACGAACTTCCCCAGCGATGTGGCTGGACTGCATTACTGTGCACGGCTGGGCAAGAGTGGTCACGTGTGTGTCAAAATAGTCCTATGGATGCGGCAGCCCAAGCTATCCTCAAGGCTGGTCAGACATTTCGGTAGTATGGACATAGATAGGCTTCGTAATAGGGCGATGGGTTTGACCTGGGATACGACAGAGGAGGCTACTGTCGAGGAGCGCTGGCAGGCCATAAAGGGATCCCTGACTGTCCTACAGGAAGAGCTCGCACCCTTAAAACGAAGTAGTGGGGAGGGCAGACCCATGTGGTGGAAGGCTGCAATATCCAAGGCCATTAAACGAGGAAACCGAGGCTGGAACCAGTTCAAAGCTTCCGGCAGTCAACTAGCCTGGAACCGCTATACAAAGCTGAAAAACGAGACTGTAAGCCTTCTGAGAACTTCCAAGCGGGAATTTGAGCTCAAATTTGCCCAGTCTGTAAGAAAACAGCCGAAAACATTCTACAGCTATGTACGGTCTAAAGGCTCAAAAAGAAATGCCGTAGGTCCGCTATCCATTGGAGACTACGGTATTGTTACTGTTGACAAGGGCAAAGCAGGCGCCCTGGGGGAATACTCTGGTTAAGCCCCGGAGAAGATCATCTGTGCCCACATCTGCCAGCACTTAATGAAGCACTCCATATTAAGTCCGGCCCAGCATGGATTCCTGAAAATGAGATCTTGTCTGACCAATCTCCTGTGCTTCTTAGATGAAGTAACTCGACGACTGGACGAAGGTAAGGAAGCTGAGGTATGCTACCTCGACTTTAGCAAGGCGTTCGACTCCGTTAATCATCGTCTTTGCTATGCAGGATGGAGACGATCGGCATAGGTGGGCCAGTATTTAGGTGGCTGGAGGACTTCCTCTCCCACAGGGAGTTTTACGTCAAAGTGTGGGACAGGTGCTCCAGTTTGGTGAACGTCACCTGTGGTATACCTCAGGGATCCGTCCTAGGCCCGGTCCTACTCTTGCTGTTTATTAGTGACCTGGCATCCGCTCTTCAATCGCCCAGCTTTATTTTTGCGGATGATGTGAAGATTGTTGGATCTTAGGATAGGGCGGACTTGAGCAGGGATATAGGTACCGTCCTGAACTGGGCATATAAATGGGACTTACCTCTGAACGCTGAAAAAGACCACTTGTTGTCAGGGACAACGGAGAGCCTGACTGTCGTTATTGATCAAGGGCTGTTCACCATAGAGGCGGTCAGTAAGACTAAAGACCTTGGGGTCATCATGAACAGTGACTTCAAATGGTCGGAGCAGTGCAACGCTGCTGTGCATAAGGCTCGTGGGGAGCTCTTTAGGCTGCGATCAGCTTTGTCTTGCCGGAAGCCGGAGGTATTCGTACCTATTTACATGGCTAAAGTAAGACCTCACTTAGAAGATAGCGTGCAGGCTTGGTCACCCTTCTACAAAAGGACGCCGCCTGCCTCGAGAAAGTCCGACGTCTCGCCACGCGAATGGTTGAAGGGCAGAGGGGTAAGACTTACGAGCAGAGACTCTATGACCTGGATCTTTTCTCGTTGGAAAAGAGGAGAAGTCGATGAGATCTCATAGAAACGTTCAACGTAATGAAGGGCTTTCCTGGCCTTAGACCAGATAGTCCGTTTCAAGTGGTCGTAGATTCCAGAACAAGGGGACATGAAAAAAAGCTGATAAAAGCCCGAGCTAGGTTGATGGCTGGATCGCACGTCTTCAGCGACAGGTTTGTGAACAGTTTGAGCGGTCTGCCTGGTGGAATGGTAGATCTGCAGACCGTCCAATCCTTCAAAGGTGCCCTAGATTGCAAGTGGTACGAGATATTTCCTGGTAGTGAGCCTTGAGTATATCAACTAGATGGATGACGGGTAGCACTGTGGTCCTTCTGGAGTATGTTCTAATAGACTTTTTCGCTCATTGCATACAGTCTCAGTGAACGCCCACGATGCATAATATCTCTCGCAGTTGGTGTGCGATGAGGTTTTCCGTTTCCCTCTCATTTATCTGGGATTCGACGAAATACACTCGGCAGTGGTGGGTGCATAACTGGTGTGCGTACCATCGAAGGAATTCTGGACGCTCGATTGGCCGTGGCCACTACCTGTCCTGTGCAAACTGAACTGAACTGAACTGAACTTCGAGAATTCGAGACATGACCTTGAAACCATAACTACGCTATGTGCGCTTTATGAAGTCCTGTCTGCCAGACAGTTTGTTTTGCTTGAATAAAAGAGGTCCGGAGAATCGAAACAACGAGTGATTAAAATGGAAATCGAAGAACAGCCGGTTGAGCATCATTCTGATTTCCCTCAGAATGAACCAGAAGATACTGATGCACATGATATGAACCCTCAAAACCCACTTGGAACGGAAGGTGGTATAGAAGAACAAGATATGTCCGAACTAGTTGTTCTGGACCCCGAACATGTAGGCTGAACGAATTTTCGGAACTCATTTTTCCAGCCATTAATGAAACGATTTCAAGATGCACTTCGGAATATGATAACAAAACACATTTCTAGCTCTGAAGTAACAATGAGGGAAAGGGTAGGTCTCAGGAGATGCTAATTGGATCAGATAGGACGAAGAAATAAAACGAGAAAAAGCCACTCACGTCGAGCTCGGCTGCGAGCTTTACAACTTTCAACAAGAATTGGCAAAGTAAGTTGATTACCTTCCTTTGTAGCACCCCAGCTAACAAAAACAGGTCAAAACTTCTGAGTTGGCCTCTGTTTCCCACGATGCAAAGAATGACCAAAAGATTGGTCTCAGCCCGTTCGTAACATCGGTTTTCGGTCGGTTTGTTTAGTAGCCATTTTACACGGATCAACGTTGAATTTATACGGAGGAAACTGACGACTGGAGTAATCTGCAGCGATTGGTTAGCGTTTAACCTAAATGTTTTTGTTAAACTTATCAAAATTTTCTGAAAACCTCGGTACAGATCACTCTATTTTATTCCCTAGAAATGGGCAAAATAATGACAAATATTTGGGAAATCATAAATTAGGAGATAGAGATGAGCATCGTGATACGTCATTTAGGTTGATGAAAGAAATTAACGAAGCAAATCAGGTATTCTAAACGATTGGCACAAACCACTCAGAAATCGGCCAAAACCGCTCCGAAACCCATCGGTTTTCGGCCGGTTTTTGGCCTAAAAATGTCCCTGGGGTGTTCCAACCAGGGCTAAATTGGGACGAATTCGGGACTAAACTCGGAATAATTTGGGACTAATTTAGGATTATTTTTCTGGCTGGGAAGTGACAGAAATAACGGAAGCATATCACGTATTTCAAACAATTGGCACAAAACACTCGAAAGCCTACAGAAACCGGACAAATCAGCTCTGAAAACGGTTGGTTTTTGACCGGTTTTTGCGTGGTTCTCACCAGTACGCCGATCGGTTTTTGAGCAGTTTCGGAGCGGGTTTGGCCGGTTTCTGAAAAACTTCTTAGCGGTTTGTGCCAACTGTTTGAAATATGTGATGCGCTTTCGTAATTTCTGTCACTTCCCAGTCAGCAAAATAGTCCCAAATTCGTCCAGAGATAGTCCCAAGATATTCCAAATTTTATCCCAATTTATTCCTGTTTGAAACACTCCAGGGACATTTTTGGGACTATTTTGGAACAGCAAGAAAGCAGCGACCTACGTGCTCAACTTTGGAATTTTGGCGAGCTCTACTACATTACTTCATCTTGAGGTACTAGTTAATTCAAATAATTCCATTTGGGAAAATAATATGATCTGTGAACACCCCCAAAAAAACCTTAGCACGACCCAAGTACTTTCTGCCACTCAACATCTCTATTAAAAGTAGTATTTTACAAAGAAGTCAAGGCGTACTTCCGTATTATAAACCGCACTTGAAGCAACGGGCAAAGTTCTCCAACTTATACTACAGTATGGAAATAGTCCAAAAATGGTCCCTTCAGGGACTTTTTTGGGACTAAATGCTCCCCCTTTATGTTGACCGGGCTGGTAAACCAGTGTCTTTCCATGAAGTAAAGTCATTTTTCCAAGTTTTAGACCCGTTCAAATATAATAGTATGGTATAAACTCTTCACAAACTAACTATTTAACAAAAGTCCCTAGCGGGACTATTTTAGGACTAAAATGCGCACCCCTGTGCTGACTGAATTTTCCCAAATTACGTTTTACGACGCCCATTTCTATCTCCAAACTTATGATTTTCCGAATAATTGTCCTTATTTTACCCATTTCGAGGGAATAAAGTAGAGCAGTTCACAGTATTTCAAGGCTTTTGATCCATGTATTTGAATAAAACTCCGGTCGTCGATTTCCTTCGTATAAATTCAAGATTTACCCGTGTAAAATGGCTACTAAACGAACCAACCAAAAATCGATTGACTTAATAGTAAGAACCGCTTCGGAGACCGGTTAAATCCGGCAAATTCGATCGGTTTTGGAGCGGATTTACTACAAGAGTTGTGTTGATTGTGCATTAGAATATTTACAAAATTATTTTCTTCTCTCAGACGGAAACTAATATGAATTCAACAACAAATAACTCATAGTAAAGTGATGTACTAAATGGTGCCGAGGTTCAAAAGTAAATTTTGCAATCGGTACATGCATTGGACAACTATTGCTATCCCAACGAATGTACTGAACTCTCTCACCCAAATTAAATGCACCAACGGAATCAGAACATCGGTTGGACCGGAATGCAGTTCAAAATTCCACTTTGTATAATCGTGGTATACACGCCCTCAAGGATGTAATAAAACAACTTGAAAGATTATCATTAACAGCCGTCACAGTAAAGCACGTAAGTCGATGCATTCTCGACACGTTGAAAAATTATTCCCAAAAATATCCCTAAGGTGTTTCAAGCAAGGCTAGACTGGGACTCTTTACGGACTACATTGTGATATTTTCGGACTACTGTGCTTACTGAGCGATACTAGTATCCGCAATTACACAGTCTACAACCATGCTGGTACCTTCATATATATATATATATATATATATATATATATATATATGAAAGCCGTCAAATACACCTTTAATACTCTAAGCTACTAATTACTAACTGGTTACCCAGAAAGGCCTGGGGAACGGACAACAAGACAATAGTTCCAACGGTTGTCAAAAGACGATAAAACTCAGCTGGATGTGTAAAAGATGGTCTATAGCGGAACAATGTCGATGACTTTTACACTTGATGGCAATAATGGACACGGTTCTGCCTGGGGGGGGGGTCTAGGTTAAACCGTCCGCAAGTGAAGTGGTCGAACATGTTTTTGGTTGGTTGAAACAAACTTTTATCACAGCAAGAAGACGAACAGCGGACGACCCTGATGCATCAAACTGCTTAGAGCTAGATGCTAAGTATTTGAGTTTGTCTAAAATAGTTTTCGTGAATTCGCCTATTGTAATTCGGCCATACACAGGCCACTGAACATCTGTGAAAGTTGCCAGATTCATACACCAAAGGCTGATTATTTATTGACTATAAGCTATACGCGTGGCTGGTCCGCAAGCAGCATACAGTAGTGGACCCACCATAAAATTGTGGAACAGGGACAACGTTCATGCTGTGAAACAGATAAAAAACGCATTCACAGGTGTGCTACTGATATAGCGACCAACAAACAAAAGTACAATCCCTTCTAGAGCTGGGCAACATTTTACAATCCTTCGCTTTTTGGTACAAGACACTGGAATTATAACCAAGTGGAAGATTGCAACGGTTAAGCATGGTGTTGCAGGTGGATGATTTGATCAGACAGCTTGAGTTAACAAAATTCACCTATGAGGAACGACCTAATATAGCATTATTAAACCATGAGTTTAGCGTCCAACCGAGATGGTAAGGGAGCTGAAGTGTAATACAAGCTCTTCTGAAGGAGTCCACGTTAGAACCCGTGAAAAGAATCAGGTGCCCGGCAACGTCTAACATTTTGGTCCATTCGTCTACGAAAGTTTTTTATTACTGGCAAATAAGGACAGTCAACTGCGCCCTTGAAGCATTTTATTTCAAACCCAGTTTATAAAAATCTTCAGCCTTATCAACAAAATGAATGAAATGTCATTGAGAACTATGATTTTATTTCATATTTATTAGAAATGAACTGTTTGCATCTAATTTATTACTAGGAATGCCGGAAAAACTCAAAGTGAAACGATTCAATAAAAGTGGGGACTTGACTGCAGCAAACTAACGTGTTTCACTCAAGTACTGACAACCTAAAATTGGTAAATAAAACGCTATTTAACTTGTTACAAACGATTTTACAAAGGAACAGAGCAAGGCTGGTTATAAATATGCCCATAAGATAAGTAATGGTCCGCGTCAGGTTTTTGAAACACCCATGTATGAAGAGCTACGGGATAGCTAGATTGAAATGCTGATATGCGTGCAACTGAGCCACTGGAATGAAATGCTTCCCTTACCAATTACTTCGATCAAAATGGGCCCTTTTATTAACCAAGAAGTATTTTAGTCATATTTTTTATACGTCTTTAAAGAATTTTCGTGTTGTAGATATTTTTTCATACTTTTACCTGAAAAGCCGGCTAGATCTAGACTGAGAACTTATTTTTCAGCCAGTATTAGAATAAACGCAAGTGTTTTCAGTGCAATTTCCCTAATTTTTGTTTATCAAATCTATTCTCGTTTACAGAGCTATCTATGTCCAGTACTCAAGTGTCCATTTTGAATTTGTACGATTCTTGCTTCACCACGTTTTAGTATTGCTGTGCTACAGAAAAAACATAGCACCACTTAAAATGAAGGACTTACTTGCATGTAGTTTGCATTCATAAGAACATTGAAACTTAGAACGAAGCCGTTTCATATCAGTTTTTATCTCTATACTGTCAACATCAGTGGGTGGATTATATTTTCTGATACTTTGCTAACAATTGAAAGTGGTCGATTTACCCACTTCTTTTTTGCGTCACTGTATTGATTACCTACCAGACTCTCCAGAATAAGACGACACAAATCCAACGATTCCTTGGTTGGCAGGCAAAACTGTATTGTTATATTCTGCATTCCTTTTGCGCCAACCTTTTTCGGTAAAAGACTAAATTTATGTGCTTCTTTTGCTTGAACTTACACTGCCTAAGATGGAAAAGATAAAGTACTTCAGTTGGAATAACATCCACTCAATTTATGAACACTGAACAGAGAAGAACGTTTATGCCTGACAATGAATTCATACTTATCAATTTGTTGAGCAACTAATGTTTGGTAATAAATTTATTTGCAACAGTTTGTGGTATTTCATAAAAACTTAACATATACACGAGGCAGCCATCGAATGTGATAAACAATCGATTGGTTAAGTTATATTTAGTTGTTTCTTTACTTGGAACAGTCCTCTTCTTCAGCTCTCTAACCAGAATCTGAGTCCATTTTACACGCATTTAGAGTACGCCGTTCTTATGCTGCTTATTTATATGCTACTACAATAGCACACGCATAAATAAGGAAACGTGTTTTTTCTTGCCAATATGTGCGCATAGTTACGCTCATATCCCCTTCTTGGCAAAAGCACGGTGGTTACTCTCCACGGTTCATTGATAACCGCACAATCAAAGCATGAATTTCTCAAGCGCATAATCTATTAGTGTGTTGCAAAGTTGCTTTAGCCCTTGTGCAGTAAACATGATTGATTTAGGTTCCTGCCAAAACCCCTCCTTAATCAACCAATATGGTGTTCATGTTGTGAGTTTTGGTGAAATCACGGTGTTCGCTCACTCTGTAATGGTGCAGTAACCCGCTTTTTGCTAGTAACGTACGTATACACATGATCATAGCTAAATATGCGTAATCAAACGTATGTTTTGCTCATAGTCCAACAGTGAAACGATGATATTTTTGTAGTGAGACCCCAAACCAGTCTGATTCACGCTGCAACTAATGTCCGTCCTCGCTCATCGGACCGCACATGACTGGTCAGCCTTTGTGTTGCCTTCGCATGCGTCATCCAGCCAATTGGTTCGGTCGATGTGTACGCGCAACGTCTTTTCTTGTAAAACCAATCCAAAAAGAAAAGGTAAAACGCGGTTCTAGTCTAGAGACACGTATTCTTTTCTTGATCGGGGTAATTAGGCCAGTGCTGACCTTTTTTAACAATTTTGCAAGTATGGACTTTACAGCTGACAGTAGAATGCTAGTTATTGTTTTCATTTAAAATAAATTACCAGGTAGCGCCTTCACTAGCTGGCTAATCGAAACCTGGTCAGTTTTGGCGAATTGGATAAACCGTGCCTTTAACCAACGCAGTTATTTCACAGAATTGTGACGGTTGTACGGAGTATCAAAAGGGTTTGCCTGAAATCGGTTACATCAATCAATCTGAAGTGACCAAAGTTTGTTTTCATCTCTATCCGCTATGGGTCTACTTTGTCACCTAACGTGTAGCAACCACCTGACATGGAGCTAAGATACCGGTTTAGTTTTGATTTGTCAAGAAAAGACTGACCGACCAATATAATTAAACTTGATGAGTCCATGGTAAGTCACGTAGTCAGTTATTTTTCGATAGTCGGTAGTTAGGTTCTACTGCTAAGAATACAAAAGTAATAAAACGATTTCTCCATTCTTCTCGGTAAACATGTGCAACAAGTCGTTTTATGAGAAAAAGACCGATGATTACTGCATTTTTTGATTAAGTGAGTCCTCATGAAGCTGAACGCATAAACCATCATTGAAACTGCAGGAGAGCTGTTCCGCTGTTTCATCCGGTATGTTAGGGATCATAATCCGTGCATATATACGTAACCAAGTACGAGACTCGAATAATGGAGCATGACCAAACAAACACATTATCATCGGTTAGTTCTAGCTAGCTTTTATTGGTTGATTTTTTTTTTCAAGGCTAGGCGATTCGCACTCTTTTCCAAAAGGCTTTCAATAAAAACACACCCTGACCAACAGGATAATGGATCACTAGGGCAGCGTTCTTCTCCGTAGAGGCCTAAATTTAGCAAAGACAATTAAAACACAGCTTAGCCCTCTGATTACTGTTAACAGAATCATGCTTTTTTGTCATACTCATGGGTGAAATGTCCTGTTTTCTTTTCCTGAGTATTTTATGAGTAATCAGTAGAAAATCTAAGTTATATTTTTACCTTGGAAGTTGTCACGCTCACCATTAAATTTGGGAAATAATTTTTATTTCATAGTAGATGCAAAACAACCATGTTTAGATAAACCTACTTTTAGATTAGGTTTGTCCACTTTCTCTTCTGCAGAGCTTTAATAAAACTAATCCTGCTTTGGCCTTGATGATCAAATAAGCAAACTCTACTCTACTATTTGGTTTTTTCTGTGGATAAGGAGAAGAAAACCATTAGTTTTTTACGCGTCTAATCATATTTAAACGATAAAATAGAAATTGTGTAAATCAGACAGCGTTTTTTTGTTTTCGAGTTTAATTCGTACCAAATATTTTATAACAAATCTATTCATTGCTATAAGCTGCATTTTATCTTCATGGTTTGACCATCTTCCTAAATCCTTTTTTTGCTCGTTTTCTATTATTTAATAGTAGTAAATATTTAAGAGAGGCGTGACTGATACATCGATACATTGATATTTTTGTAAATTTTCTTGACTAAATTTAAAAGCTGACCATCAGCAAGCGTTTATTGGCCGGAAAGTGCTCTTCTCCTTAGATGGGAAACCTTTCTCTCACTTCTAATTGAGAGTACAATTTGAACTCCAGATGTTACCTGGAATGAAGTTTTCAGGCTTTTTCCAGCAAAGAGATAATCTTTTCAGAAGCTAGCCCTTTGAAACCTAAATTCTTTGCCTAAGCGTATGAAATCCACAGATTTCAAGGGAATTTTGACAGGCTTGCAATCAGATGGCTAACTTATCCCTTGATTCCAGGGAAACGTGTCATTTTCGACTTAACTGTGCATAAAATCCCACCTTTTTGGCTTTGTTCCTCGTGCCAAAAATACGTTCTCTGAATAAACAAAATTGTTGTAATCAATACTGGGCATAATTTGGAATTTGCGTTGCATGAGAAATAACACATTTCAGTGCTTTTTATTACGAAAAACCGTTGAGTATCATAGATCCAGCGAAGTTTTATGATACAGCACCACTTTTAGCCTGGCAATATTATCATGTTTTGGAACAACATTTATTCGCTATTCTCGAAAAATAAGATCTGGGTTCATTTATTTCTTTCAATTCCCTGTGGATTTTGAATACTCTATGCCAACGATAGACTTTCTAAAACTGATATAAAGGTATTTAAATGACGCATAAAATGCACAGTTCTCCATAAAAAATGAACGCAACGAGCAGAACACGCAAAATACCCAAAATGCAAAACTTATAGCTTCATGAGTAAATACCAAATCCTTATTTGTGGCTTATGGGCTAATCAGGTAAAAACTTTTACGCGATTTTTTAATTTATTATATTGTTACACATGAATATGATATGCTTTTTACTGAACAGACCAGTTCTGACTCAGATTTATCTATCAAGAGAATCAAAAAACACATAATCCCATTTCACGACGGTTCAATAGACAGGCGAAGCTAGAAGGGGGTGTTTTCATGATCTGAAAACAATCATTTTTGCACTGCATCTGTTTTGTTGTATTCCATAACGGAAGTTTTTGAGGCTTCTAGTATTCAGTGTCTGAATTTTGTGATACAGATAATGTACAAGGCCACTGACCTTTTTTAATCTCCATAGTTGGACACACAAAGAAATGATTTCAGTCTCCATTCTCTAAACTGCAGCATTTTCTTAAATTCTGTTCCTCAAATGCTGGTCGTGAGAATAAAACGGATCAGTTTTTGTGGGCAATGAGACCTGGGTTTGAATGAAACGTATCGACCGAGAATTATCGTTTGACCACCATTGGTTAAATTTGCCATGAAGGCTGTTTCACGTTTTAGGGTATTGCTAAAAGTGTTCGTTTTGCTTAAAACCACACTTTGTTTACTTTGTTCCAGCTGGCAACGAGGGGAACCTTTAGCAGTTTCCAGATAATCTTTTCCGGAAAAAAAGGCAATAAAACCCTAGATGACAGCGAAACAGATTACTGCAGCCTTTGTTTACTTACCATACACATTTATCGAAAAATTGTTTATAGGCCCACAGAAATTTCGTCAAGAACGTATCCTCGTCGTTCATGCATAGAACAATATTCTTCACGGGGATCTGTACAAGTAACACTAACGAGTGAATTCCTAAACAGATCAGTTCAATTTGATCTGTTGGAACAATATTCGGTTTACGGTGTATCGAAAAAAACGATGTCCCGTGTGAAATCGATCTCCAAGTAGGTTGCCCCTGATAATATAAAAGCCAGCTGATTACAAAGGATTCCTACAAAGCTGTGTAACGGGATACCTAACATTCATATGAAACCCGATTGAGAATCGTTGCGAAACAGTGTTTTAGTTTGGATCAAAAGTGTGAAAGCTGTGGTAAAAAAGACGGCAGCAGATCTTCAGTATTAGAGTATCGGCCACTTCACAGTCTTGTTCTACCATGGCGGGAGTGCTTCTGAAGTAATGTTGATGTAAGTTGTGGAGTTAACTACAGGAGCATGGATCAGTTATCCAAATAAGCACAGCCACTGAATAAGCAGCCTCCATTTGAACACGTGTTTAAGACGCTCACAAATACATTTCTACGATGAAAATTATTATCCTAGGTAGAAAGTGGTTGGAGAAAACCTGCGGGTGGTCAGTAGATTGCGTAGTAAGATGTTATGAAAGTTCGTATTTTGTCCGTGTGGTTCATGTTGGGCTTTCCGGATGGGCCATTGAAAACTCAACTACTATATACCTAAAGAACTCGGATGACACAGTCAGGTTAGACAGTCGAAGAGATATATGCGATAAAACGTTTTCGTTACCCGTTGTAAAATAGAATGCTTTTACTATACTGCCTAAACGGGAAGTTTTGAAACTAAATAAATGAGAGATTATCAAGTCGGTCTTTTTATCGCCTATGAAGTTTCGACATAGAGTAGACAGTTACTGCGAAAATCAAATTAAGAATAACGATATTCCCCGATAATCTAAGAAAATTGAAGTTTACACGCTCCGTTAAATCCATAAACTTTATTATTGTCAACAGAGGTCTGGATCTTCGGTAATGGGAAATCCGCAAGCATTTTTCGCATCCAAAGGTTCAACTCCCATTAGCCGGGATAGAACCGGCGATCTTCGGCTTACGGGACAGAAGATCTACCATCATTGTATATTCACTTGCGTTATTCACATCTGATCGATCGTACAGCGATAGCTCAGCTGCTGTACCATACGCTCGGTAAGTGGAAGGTCACCGGTTTGACTTCAGCTCACGACGGCAAACCTTTGGATGCAAAAGATGCAGGTGCATTTTCCGCTTCCTTTATAAATATTACCAATACTCCAATCCCCGTTTCCATCGACAGATGCCCTCCAAGAATCGCATAACAATCTTGACTACTAGAAGTTAGCTCAGTAGTTCACTAAAATCTGTACATTTTAGAGATACACGTTGGGTACCTAGTCCCTCACCATACGTATCAACAAAAACAGCATTTTGATAAGAATTAAATGAAATAACATTGCACTACTCAACCACAGTAGTATTTAGTTATTAGACGGGAGAAAAATCAAAGGTCTGGAATTCTATCAAAGTCGTTGCAATCATCGTGCTCCACTTAATATTGGAAGTTATTCCTACATTTCATGAAGTCTCACTTTCTTGAATATCTCTTCTGTTTTTAATATGACAGATTTCAGGGACAGTTGGAAAAGAAACACTCCAAATATAATGAATTAATGGAAAAGGTGACGCAAAGTCAAAAGGATCTGAAAAATCTACGAGAGCATTACACAGAAGTTTTAAACCGATTTTCTGAGGAGACGAAACGAATGCACGCGATGAGGGACGAAGTGGATGCTCTGTGTCTCAGACTGTTTTATCTGAACACGGCAAAAGAAGAAATAATGAGTGACATAATGGTCATGCAGAGAGCAGCCGAGAAAGCTACCATTGATCTGTCAAAGGTAAATCTCTTCATATATATTTTCAAAGTGAAACAGAAAATAAGGCAGTAATTTGAAATACTTTTGTGATGATCAAAGACAGAAATCAAGTTAGTATGTAGCTATTACTTCGCAAATTCAATCAGATATTAGCAATTCTCGTCAGTTTTTCTGTTCCCACTAAATATATAGATGGAGAGATGAGGTGTCCAAGTATGCGCGCAGTGCTAGTCGCATTTCCAAAGATGCTGGCTAAAGCCCGGCTGATGCGCGTACAACTCTGGGTAGCAGACAGAATCATTCACAACGATTTAAGTTACGTATGGTTATCGTTCGTCTCGAAATAAGGACAACCATTCAAGGATAAAAATTGGCTGGCAGAATAATTATCAGCTGGCCTATAGGAATTCAGAAGCTAAAGCCTAAAGTACTAAAGCAAGAAGTAGAGACATTGCAGCAAATGGCATGCTCAATTAATTACATGAGATGATGAAGTTAAATGAGACTCCTCGTATAACATTTAGGCAGAGCTGACAGATAAATGGAACTTTTAAAAAATGACTCGGATCAATGGTGTTTTGGTTATAAAAATGGGCTAAACCCCTCGTGCATTCTTTATTTCTCTCCGATTATACTACCCTCATGAAATGTGTATGAGTGCAAAAACTGGGTCTAGTCCCGGCTGTAGTTGTATGGACAACACCTTCACACCGCTACACACCTTACAAAACAGGTGCAAACCCTGTAGGCCCACAGTCTCTGTCTTCATTGTTAGGAAACCGGCGTTTGACGTAGTCGAATGCGCTGTTCTTTTGGGTTGTTTCTCACTGTAAGGTGTATCAAAGAAGCATTTATTTTTTCAAACCCAGTGAATGCCTGCAGTCGGAGCCCAGCTTGTGTCTATGATGATCTTCCATTGGAATTCCACACGATAAGAACTGAATTAAACTGGGGAGATGCGACCTCTCATTGTTGACGTGAGCAAATTTGAAGACCAGTGTTTTCCGTCTTCATGTAAATTGAATCAGTGGCGAGTAGACAACGACCCCCTCAGCTACCTCTTCCTCATCAATTCTGAGAGAACCAACTAAGTGGCATATCATTGGTATTCTGATACAGAATCTAGATCAGTAGCGACAATCGTGTTGTTGTTGGCAAAACGCCAAATCTTTCGGTAACTTTGGCTGAGAAACAAAAGTAACAATTCCTTGAACTTACTTAGAGGCATATACTATGAGGGTATGGACTGAAGCAGCGTTGATAGAAGGCCTGGTCTCGTGGGCAAACAGCACGTCATCGCCTGTCCAGAACCTAGATCAACATTTGAGCCAATAGAATAGAGAACTACTGGACAGCAGATCGATGGTGTAGATCGACGCATTACGCGACAAATGTATAGGACCCCCTTCATTTTCCCCCACATTTCTGACTCGGTATTCTGTAACGAAACCATATTTATTCAGAAAGACCATGTGCCCATTAGATTGCAAAATATGAAATTTCACAGCAGAAATTTTTTTATGAGCTAATTAAGAGAGAAAATATGAATAAAGGGAGCTACAAAAGTAAAGGAGACCTTTCAGCTGAGTAGCACTAGTTATCACCGAGAATTGTATGCAAGCACCATTCTGCTTAATGACCTCGATACATTGCCTCGGCGTACTTCTTACAAGAACTGTGACTGTCCCTTTGCCAATGTGAACCCATTCTCGCCTAAAGGTGGTTATGAATTCACTCTTAGATTGATAAACTATGGTATTCTTGAATATCAGGCGAGCAAGTATACCCCATAGGTTCTCATTTGGGTTTAGATGTGGGCTGCAGGCAGGCCACTGCGTGACCTTGATCCCACGGAACTACAGCCAACATTTTATGGTATATGCGCAGTGGACAGAAGCATTATCATTTTGGGATATGGCGTCATATAGTAATCCGTTGTTCAGTAGCAGGAGCAACAGGTATTTCAACTTACGTACGAATATACACGCCGGAAGCTTTTATGCCCTCGACTATGAACAGCTTCTTTTGACCGTTGACTGAGAAAGAGTCTCGAACCATCGTTGACCTCATTTCGTTGTTTCTTCGACTTCTAACTGTTTCTTTTCTGAAATCATGTCGGAAATAATTCCAGGCATCCGGTACATCCAGATTATTTTTTCATCACTAATTAGACCATTCCCGTTGTTCTGTGTCCATGCTTTGTGGGTTTCAGCCAGTGTTGAGCGTTGTTCTTCATTCCTCGGTGTGAGAGCAAAGTGTCTTTCAATTTTCTTGTATTTTATTCACAGCACAGCTTTCAGCGTTCTCTGTAACTTTTGCTTCGAAACACTGACTCCAAAAAACGCTTTCAACATCGACGTGGCGCATGAGTCATTGGAGGTTAGACAAATTAACTTGCTTTCGTCCCATTTCGTTAGCTTTTTAAGACGAGTCATTCGCTTTTTAGGCGCACACTGCTCGTTGCATTCCAGATACTGCAGTATGATGTTCTCGATCTCTTGCATTGCCTTGGGATCTCATGCAAACCGAGCCTTATTTGGTAGAACGCGAAATCTTCTAGGTTATTTCCGGATGGTATCGCAAAGACGAAATTTCGCGTGAGTTCTCTAAGGTGTATACGTGTAACCAAAGGCAGTGAAGATTACCTTGGTCGCTAGGATGCATCACGTGCTTCAGTGCACAGGAATCACACGATTCCGGATCTCATGGATTTCTCTGTTGCTAAATCCACAGACCGAGGAAATCAGCTTGTAGCTAGGCTCAGTAGTCCGTCTGCTTTTGCAAAATGTTTCATGGGACACAACACCAGAATAGGGGTCCTATATATTTGACGTCCTCGTTTTTCACGTCCTCTGCTCTAATTAGCACACAGTGCATAGTTTCCATCAGAAATTTGGTGTGCTGTGTAGTACTGTGCATTCAGCAGTACTGACCAGGTATGGTTTCGTTAGAGAATACTCAGGCCGAAATATGCCGGAAACTGTGGATGAGGGGTCTTATACCTTTGTGGCTTAGTATATAACGGGGAAAGATTCCCGTCAAATGATATTTGACCAAATGTGACCTGTCGGTCCTAAACAGATAAAGATAATTCCTCACATATGCACTTTGGTTGCTGGCTCCTTCCCTCCCACGAGCAGGAACACTCACGTTTTTCTCAGTCGTACGAAATCAGCAGTTGTGACAAAAGCATTTTATTTGGAAGAAGAAAATATCATTTCCAAATATCGTTCTAATCACAGTGTGTGCTGGAGGATGAAGTTGTAGGAAACGAGCTGGTTCGCTATAGTGGATAGTATTTCGAGTGAATTTTTCATCACTCAGAGTAACTATTTCTGTTCTTCGGCTAAGATGGATAGGTCACATCTTGTGAGGTCCGCCCAACGTGTGGGTCACGGGGCTTTATTCGCACTCGCTGGTCATGAATGGGAATGGCAGCGTGGTGGACAACCCAAAACCTGGAGGATGAGTTTTAGAAAAATGATTTTCATTTCGGGTGCAGTAAGGCCTCGTCATCTACCGGGATGGATCGAGAACGATATCGAAAACCGTTAGTTAGACACACCGACGGATATGGCCCGAGACCGGAGTCAGTAGCATTACCGTTGTATGGAATGCTGGACTAGCTCCACATTCTTCCCGTTGCATATATAAAACTACAAGAGACACAGAACAAAAGCAAGCTATCGTGTATGAGAAAACCTGCAACAATAAATCAGTCCAACTTTTCTGTGCATCCCCTATATGTATGTATGTATAAATAGTCAGTAGTATGTAAACGTGTGGACAAAACTTCCTCAGAAGCACACGACCGGTTTGGCGGTTGTTGCCGCTCATCACGTTTTCTCACCAGGTACTCCTATTTCCACTCGTCTTCATACTAGTACATTCCGATGTTACATTATATATATATATATATATATATATATATATATATATATATATATATATATATATATATATATATATATATATATATATATATATATATATATATATATATATATATATATATTTACATCCATTGCTGAAAGGTACCATTCAGAGAATCGCAAATCCTGTAAAGGCTGATGAAACAATGAGAACAGTTCCAAGAAAAACTTTTTCAGTTAATTTCATCCACCAAAATCACACTTCCGGTTTATTACCGCAAAATATACCGGATGCCCAATCTTACCTAATAAGTGAGGAACTCGGTCTCGATTATCTCTAATTTCTGTTCAGCACGAAGATGAAAAGCAACAACAAGACATTCTGGTGGATCGTCTTCAAAACAAAGTCGACCAATTGAAAGAGGACATTGCACTTTACGAGGCTCAAATCATTGCACAAGAGGCAGAAATGGTAACCAGTCAGAACCTTCTGAACGAGGCCGAAGCTCAGATAGTGTCGATAAGCGTGGATCGAAAACATTTGATGTCTCAATGGAATGTCAGTTTGTTGGGTTTGCAGCGCCGAAATGAAGTGTACAATGCACTGAACAAAGCATACAAGCAAGTCCTCATTTGAACGGAACTGTTATATTTTCTTCTTTCTGTGGACGTCTTACGTTGGTCACGTTATACAGCGAAATCCAATACTAAAGGAATATACAGTATGTTATAATGAAGCTAGAACTTTAAGCAATATGCTTAATGGCGTCTCCATACAGGTCTAAAAATGTCGAAGCTTAGAGAGCGGAAAACATCCTAAATGGTTTTATTCTTTTGAGATAATGGAAGGATGATTGTTTTGCGTGAAAGCCGATCAAGCTGTTCGCTTAAGATAAAAGTAAAGAATTAGGCCATTGCCGTTTGAGCGGAAATTCGTTTGTCTGTCTCAGTGTGTACAAAGCTTACAGCAAAGGGGACTACACAGAATACTTAGATAGTCTCTTGAAGACTTCGTCAGATCAGACCGGCAGAGTTAAATAAAAGTGACTGCTCAACAGTTCTACCTATCTTTCAGCTGACCTTCACGTTCTTATTTATGGGAGCCGAGTACACCTAACATAGATATTGGGACAAACGGCAGAAAACAGCATTTTTCAGTTACTTCGTAGATGGTTAAATAAAACATATTTATAAGCACTAAAGTTAACGAAATAGAAAAGACAAGAAAATTGATTACTATGATGACCAATGTTGACTGTAGCGGTGAAAATGTTGTCGGTGTCACGAGAGATAATGTGCGTCGATAATTACCTCATCGTGTGTATGTGACTGGTTAATACGACGGTGCCTTGTGCGGATGAATAGATTGGGCTCAGAAATCCTATTTGTGTCAGTGCTCACAAAATGAAACTGTTCAGGCAAATCGCTATTGATTCGACAGTGGATAAGTATTAGACATATGAGTTAAATCACTGGGTGAAACACCCAAATTCATCAGGCTAAGGTGGTCCGGGGCAAGTGTTGCGCTAGTCCTCGGACTGGATTCCTGGGTGCCTAATGTTCACTGAGGGAGTGGTGACCGTTGAAAGGTGAATAAGAGTGATCAGTCTGTGACATGAGAAAAAGGTACTAAAAATCCAACGAATGGACTTGATCATATAGGAAGTATTAGGCTTTCTGTGTGGAATTCAAACGATCCTCCTTCCACTCAGTGGTCATATGCATTTGAGGATATTGGTCGGTGTCGTAATTAGTAGTATTCATGTATTCCGAAGCTTTCTTTGCCGATTTGTCACCATTTGTAGTTCTTTTCTTACTCTTTTTCCATCATTATTTCCAACTGATATTGCTCCTCAGAGATAGCTGTAAGAGCCACTGCACTCAGTTCATAGTTATCGGTTATTTGAAACCAAATGAACTGGTTGCACCGATACATTCTCGAATAAGTTTAAGTCTCTCGCAGTTCTCTTCTTCGTCTTTTTGTACTCTTTTTGGTAATTTCCGATCCAGACACCCACCAGGAGATAAAAACCAAAAACTCCGCACCCATTTCATGGTTATTAGGTGTCTGAACTGTGCTGTTAGATCAGCAGCCAGTAATCAGATTCATAAGTCAGATAAAAATTCCCAACCAGATTCGTACAAGATGAACTCATCCTTTGATATCAGCATTTGTAAATTACGGCACAAGTGGAAATCGCGCTTGCAGTTTCCAATGCTCTATCGTTTCAGACTTGAAGCTGATGCTAGAGAATATGCCGCTCAATAAAAATGAAAAGACGTCCCCACAAATAAGCATTACTTAGTAATAATTCATTCAACATCCATCATTTGTCACCAAAATTCGTTAAAATCAAAGACTTCAAGTGAAACTTTGACTTTCTTGAGTAGTACGATTGGGAAAACTTCACTAAGGAGATAAATATATCAGAGGAGAGGGAAAATATTTCAGAACCAGTTATTTGGGTTCTTTGAAAGAATGGTTTTTGAAGATAAGTATGTACATACACATGTAAATTGAATATCTTTACACTCCTGCTAGGTTTGAATTCATTAGATGATCGAGGACATTGTCAGACCCTAGGTTCGTATCTCCATCAGATAGGTTTTACAGTTCCCATTGTTCAGCTACCACTGACCCATCGATAAACGCAATTAAAAGAGTTCAAGTTGTTGGCCATTCAAAAGCTGGTGCTGCTGTCCCGACGGAGAGCCCTCCTACAGGGACCGTAGAGATTGGCCTTTGAGATGTGACCACGAAATGTGGTCACAATAGGCCGGGTAAAATTACAGAGATGGATAAACTTATGATGAAGAAAGGCATAGGGTAAGAGAAGCTAGCGGAGTTGCACACCGGTTGAGCTCACTCTAATATGTAGCTGGTCGTGAACGATAAAATTTGGTGCATCGTTTTGAAACTTGCCATGGCTGATCGGATTCAAAAGCAGACCGTTTCCTTTTTGATTCACTTGTTACAATACAACTCTTTTTGGTCCATTCCAATTCCCCGGCTCAATCGTGATTCTTTCCCCGATAACCACTGGGTTTATTCAATTCACTTTATTCGGAGCCTCTTGCTTAAGCAGATGCTTTTGCTCTTATTCATACTAGGATTAATACTACTATAAACGTTACTGGTAACAGATTGTTCACTCTGTACCCAACTTTGTAGAATCTGACAATGAAGAAATAAGGTTATTCGCATTAGAGTTACCTAACAAAAAAACATGATTTTTCTCCACCTTGAAAATCAGCGACCTACGAGAGCAATTACTCATTTTGGAGAATGAGCAACTTGCTCATCGCCGATCCATTATCAAAGAGCAGGAAAAGCATGAGAAATTGACGGCGCTGGTCAACAAAAATGAGGCGGATTTGAACACGATAAAGAAACAGACAATTCAGGTGACCACACGGTACGAAACGGACAAACAATCCTACAGTACCTATTCCCGTATGTTACAGGAGACGGAACGCAATTTGGCTCGGGCTCAAAATGTAAGTTCTGTTTGTTTGTCTGTTTAATTTTTGTTGTTGAAAGCTTCAGAATAACACTGATTTGGTAAATCATAAACAATGATACAACACGGGTAAATAAGACGGTTCTATTTTGGTCTTAGAAACTTACGGTTGTGAATCATTATCACTTGACTCCGAGAGGAATTCTACCGCAGGATGCTTAAGTACGGTAGGGCAACCCATGTGATCCACTTTTGAGTTATATCCGAAGCCCTCGAAAAAAGACCTCATAGAACAGCTGATAGAGCACATGGATTTCAAAAGTGTGGATGAAGTCCGTGTGAGAGGTCAAATACCATCGAGTCTGGGGACGTTTAGCATCTGAAACGCTTCAGCAGTTCATCGGTGATGAATTACTATCACAAGGTAAAATTATCAACACTTTGAATCCCATCTTTTGACTGAGGCGTTGTTTCATTCGACGAAACTGCAGAAGGCGAAGTTAACTTAGTGGATGTAGGCTCTGGAGATCGTAGGCAGTCAGGTGCTTGAACTCGACAACGGTAGGCGTAACTATGGAATGGTCATAGTCGCGAGATTTGTTCGAATGTATCTCAAGGTCGCTGATCATGTGATAGTTTGGAGGACCCGACGCACAAACGGTCGCGCCCAATCCTGAGTCTGGATAAACGTGTGTGTCCAGTGTTGGGTCAACGGTGTACGGGAATTAAAATGAACTGTGCCACAGTCTGAGAGCCTTTCGTCTGAGGCAAAGAACCTAAAACGATACTACCTAATAAAAGAATACAAGAACGTCCTGGTCACCATATATCTATCTATATGTCTCACGATTTCGTAGATGGTGCAGTACGCTGGAGTAACGCGCTTTCGACTGGGGTGGCGCGTGTCCAATCTGAAAGGCACCCAGAAGATGGAAAACTCCAAAAACCGTAGCTCAGTATACGTATCAACAGGCGCCAACGTATATTATATAAACCCAAGTTCGGAGGTATACAGCTTGATCCCTACAATGGGTCTATCCGAGGACGGGATTATTACATTCTGATTTTCACCAAAAAAACAAAGCACAAAGTCCGTGGTTTTCGGGTACACCTCCCAGAAGCAGCCTCATTCAGAATTCAAAACAATCCATGGTATGAAAAACTTAAGAACAGAAATCAGAGTTAATCACTGGTCGCAACACAAAGCCATACCCTCCAGCGCGTTTCGCGTCCTGAACTCCGTGGCCTGGTTAGCTTCGGTGCTTCGTATGACGTTAATGGCCCGTTCACGCTAGATCGTATGACTCAAAAGTGATGGTTCATAATGTAAAACGATGCAGGGTAAAGCAAACGACAAGGCATCATGCGAGTTAAGACCGAGTAGCAGAATATTGTAATCAGCACAATAAAGATCATTTCAGACGTGGCTGCGCAATTCGATTACACCGACTTGTATTCTACTGATATCGAACCACAGTAAATCAAAATTCACTGCATGAACTTTGGTTTGGGAAATGTCGATCACTGAATTGTTACAATAAAATGGGAACTGAAAGCAATTACGTATCTACATGATCGCTTTCAGGTTCTGGCAACCTAGGAGACATTCCCATTATATTTTATGGTATATTCTTGCCCCATGGGTTTTACTTAAATGTTCTCTGGATCACTGTATAAAGCATTTCAATCAGCCATACCAACATTTCGGCCGAATCTCTCGTCTCTTTAGATCGGTAACGAACTGCATCATTGCTTGCTTGTGATGACCAACACAATACGGCCCCAATGACAGCGTTATACATATATGCATATATATATGTATATATGTATATAATTAAAATCTCTGAGGGAAGATTCCGTGGGAAGTTTTCCGGTAGCAACATTAGAAAATCTTTTGGAAGTTATAAGTGACTGAAAACTCATCACTCTCTTGATTGTATCCAATTCTGTACGCGAAAAACAGGAAATGAACAACTGCCAAAGTGAAGTGGAAACGTTGAGGCGTGGAATTGAACAAGAGTCCACAAAGAAAGTAGAACTGGATGCCAAAATTTCTGCCGAGCTACGGGACAGACTGGCGGCGAAAAAGTCTATGGAATACGTGAAGAAGTTGAACACAAACATAAAGGATCAAAGTCGCGAACTCCTATCCCAGGTATGTTGTTACAACTGAAAGTAAACTCTTGTCAGTGTGAGGTATTTTCCGAAATGGACATTTTTTTACTTGAAATCTGAAAGGAAATTGAAGGCAGCCTTTGTCTTGATAGGTAGCACAGTATGAATGCAAGAAGACTGAAGATTCAGACTCGTCAGAAAACTCATGGCATTCAAGTCATTTCGGCGTAATGTGGCCAGATCTCTTGTGAAGATAGATATAAACATCTACAAACAAGTATTTTTTCCGGTTGCTTCGTTTCTGTGTGAGGAGGTAAAATATCTGCGTGCATCATTACATTTCGACATAAAATAACCTCTGTTCACTATCAAGAATAGCTGGCTACCATGAGACTTCGAATGAAGACCTTTTCAGGACCTCAACAAATCAGGTGGGATATCTACCTGAGTGTCATAAAGTAAACATCCCAGAGTTAATGTTTGCTGAACAGCACACAGTACACAGCTTCCAAAAGATTTTCGTCTGACTGTGTACACAGTCTGCATGAACTAGGGTAAACGAAGACTGTTTATAGTAGATAGTTTCATCAGAGTGTACTCACTGTTGTGTTCATAGAGAGTTTGCTCCTACGAAACAACAAGTAAAGCAGATATGGGATTTTTGTTATTTTCCCACTTAAGATATTGCATTCGACTATGAATAACCGTCGTTTATAAGAGATTATTCCCCCTAGTGGGTTCCGTTAAGTTCATTCAGCAATTTACTACCCTAGTTTCGGTAGCTGCTTCGTAGTAACACCAAACCGGAAGTGAAATAATTCGAAGTAGAAAGTGTTTTTTGGCCACGGCGAAATGTTCGGCTTCGCGCTGCACAGCCGAAGTTTCCGACGAGTGGAGCAACCATTTTCGATTGCGAACAATAAAACCTCCTGATATAGTGATAAGGATAAGAAACCAAAGATCGATGGGTCGCTATTGTTGGGTGAATGGTAAACAACACAGAAGTAATGAATAAAATAAGGAAGTCGGAGCTTCGGCCACATCAACTGAAGTTAACGACTGGAAAAGACACGATTCTGGATTCTGCATATGGCGACTGACTGGTGTAAAAAGACACAGACGCCAGCTTTCGGTGATACAGAGGAATGCAGTGGAGGTGGATGGTGTCTAATGAGGGGGAGATTTGGGTTTCGGTCAAAAATAGGACAAGAAGAGTGGAAGATTGGGGAAATAGGTGTACAGAATCCATATTATGATTCATTTATCGAATGATAGTGAAGGTGATGAGTTGATGCTTGATTTCCGAGTGAGCAGAGCAACCAAAAGAGCGAGTGTCTTTGTGATTGTGTATTTTCATGATTCATAATGCGAGAGAAACCGGCAACCACGATCCTGAGACTAAAAGTGGCGAACCACACAAGGCCTCAATAGACCAGGCGACAGCAGAGCTGTCCACCATCACAAGCACTTAAACAATGAGAACCGTATGCACATGAACACGTTTAGACAGAAAAAGAGCTGGAACGGAAGTACGCCACTGATCGTGGCACTTGTCCACGTCGCTTGATACCCACGGCCGTTCAGTAGGCAGGTTTCATGAACCCCAGGCAGTATGATTAAGTAGATGTACACGGTCGAGCCCAATGGTCAGCGGCAACCCAAATCACTGTACAAGTTTAATCAGAAATCTTTTTTTGAACACCTTTGACGGAATGTAATTATTTTGAAAGGTAAAATGACCAACTATAAAAACTTTTCCTCAGAAAACTAGTACTTCGTTCTCACCACCTGACTAATAAATATTCAGAATAAATTGACTGCTCAAGGTACACATACCTTAGCTACACTCACTACCAGCATGTACGTACTATCATCTGCTTTTAACCTGCCTTTGCCAAGGCAGTGGTATGCCTGTTCTCGTGACATGGATGAGGAATACGGATCAAACTACTCCAAAACCGCAAGAAGCAGTCACTTACTTCAGGTGCAATTAAAATCATTTCACAAAAGCAAGTTTTCTCCCTGTCCGGGGAACCATTCGACTGAGCCGACTACTGTAAAGTATGTCGTTAAATGTACTGACCAACTGAAGCATAAATGATCTATCATTAAGAATGAGTGTTCTGATGTATAATACTAAATTTAGTCATACAGTCCATCTGCGGCCGATATGAACACGGACAACAGTGGTTGAATGTTATCAACAGGTCATCATCATGAGGAATCTCGAACCTGAAAGCCCCGGGTTAATATCCTTTGGATACTGAATTATGCTACAGTGTTCTGTGAGAAGTGGAAGAATGATTGTCATTCACTTCGAGCTAGGCTGTCTGGGATCGTACGTTTAATTGTACTATCAATGAAAACTTTGAGCGGTCATTTCATTTGTGACAGGATTCTTTGAAAGCAAATACCCACAAAGTCCAAGTGGGCACTTAAATAAGATCAATGTGAAAGTCAGATTACTCAACCTGATAAAAACGGCCTGATTACCAAATTCCTGCTTCAATTTATTACAAATGGATTTTTGCCCATTCATCACTAAGTATAAACGTCAAATCCAAGTTACACACGGAAATTTGACTCCGATTTCGGATGAACTCCCTGAGGGAGCCCAAGTGCAATGACCATTTTAAGCAGCACTGTCAGTGCCCATCTAGCCCAGTTGAAACTCTTTGGATACGCATTGTTGATTATGATACCTAATAAGGATGAATTAGCCGTATGATACAGTGATGATTTCATTGTTGCTATGCAGCAATGAGTGTTTCTGTGAAGAATGAAGTTACAAGAACGCACACACAAGGAGGCCAACTAGAAGAGACCGTGGAGTATCAATCGCGTGCATTCTGACAGGGTCTAATTACAAAAGTCACACTCTGACTTGTGTTGAGGGAGTGTGTCGGAAGTAGCGGTTGCAGTTACCAGGCGCGCGAAGCATACGATCTCAAAGGAGAGATGTACAGGGGATGATCAGCTGATTGCTAAAAGATCTCCGACTAATGTAACAGATATCAACAACTGTTTATTTATCTGATTTACATAGTATTTTGAAATATGCTCCATCTACGTATTCCTTATTTATGGGACTCATTAGATAAATCCAAGATGACAATCAAATATTTCGTCTCACTATCGTTCTTCGGAAGAACATTGGCTGTATCTGATGATCATTAGAAAATTCTGCTTCTTTTTATCCACTATGCGTTCTCCCGTTTGCACTATTCTTAGATTGCCCAACTAGAGAATCAGATAGCTCGTGATGAACTGACAACAGCCACAAAACAGGCAGAAAATCAACGGCTTCGTGAACAGCTCAGAGATTTAGATGCGGAAATTGAAGAACGCAACACTCTGGTATCAAAATTGGAAGCGGAAATTCATCATGCCACAATTCAGGTTGAGAGGAAACAAAGCAGTTTGGATTTGTTGAATCGGAAATTGGAACGACTGTTACACGATGCTGGGGTTCGTTTTATTTTGTCGATTCAAAGGAGAATGTATCTAAAATAATTGTTGTCATGTTATGTAATACTTTGACCACACAACAACGGTGATTTTATTGACACGTAAGTAAGGCCAGGTTTGTTCACCGAGCGGCAGCTTTACTTTTGGGCTGATCACGAGTTATCAGATGAATTGGATGAGCTACCGTAATAGCGGAATTGCTCCAAACGGAATCAGAATGAAGATGGTTCGACAACAGAATGTAGTGGCCTTTTATATGTAAGATACGACTTTTTCTTAATCAGAAAATATATGTAGGAAAACAGTATTCAAGCAGTATTTCAGTTGCGAGCAATGTGATTGGTTGTTGTGACCGTGTCAAATACTGTCTCGTAATTCGAAGGCGGATTGAATGCTCGTTCGTGACGAAACATGCACGATGGCTAAATGTCAATAGCCGGAAAACCTAGACAAGGCTTGCGATGAAACGAGTCAGATACACACGATGCCGCTGACTGTGTGAGCATGCACGACTAAAGATCGGATTGCACAAGCAACTGAATGAGTTGTCATTGGTCCCAATGGAATTTATCGTGTTGTGTGTGAATACGGCAAGAAATCATCATAACTAAAATCAACTATGAAAATAAAAGTATTCACCGTTTATTTAGAACCACTGTTATTAGGATATAGTGCAACTAGTATCTAAGATGAGCTTAGCGCCATCATCTTTCCTAATGTCACAATATGACTGAATCGAGCATGCCTATGAAAAACACTCCAGTTTGTAGAAGTTATAAATAGCTTTTTAGTATAAAAGACCAATTTCGGCTTAAATTTTATCACGTAAAGAACACACCTGATTGGTTCCATCCAACCGGGTTGGCCTCAAACTTCAATTGATTCTCGTCGTTTAGCAGACAGAAGGACAGTAAACTGATCCCACATTTGACGGAGGTTTGCAGAAATCAAACGCAGTGTTGATGTGCTCCGTTAAATTTCACCGAAAAATTGGCTATCGGGTTAAGTAAAATTGATTTGTTCTGTCAAGCCTCAGATCTCTAACCTCCATGGTGTGTATAGTCAGCCGAGAATCACTTACAGGATTTTAGGTGGGTCTTCCAAAGAACCGGGCCAGTTTCAACTGTGACATTCTTTTCCTAAGGTGGCATCTGCTGAACCAGTGATGTACTTGTCTGAAGAGCTGATATTTGATCGAAAGTCCGGGTTGCTACCTCCCCATAACCGATAAAATTCGAAACTACGTACTTTCCTCTTTTGTACTGAATGCGCACTTTCGTTTGCCAATTTGTTGTTGATTTCGTCGGATATCGAATGTCCCCCTCCTCAAGAATAAGGTCTCTGTTAAATATGATCTGAATAGCAAGTGGCTGAAACTGTACTTTACAATAAGGTGAATTGGAAACCACTACAACATCACTCACAAACCGGTTAACTAACCGGTGCTTGACTGAAGTTGATCATTGAGAACCTGCAGAACTGAATTTATCATGTGAACAGTCAATGCCTGTATATTCTGGTAGTGGCGTTTGATTGATTTTCACGGCTGTCAGCACCGCTGCAACCCGAGCTTCAAATTATCCATTTGCGAACGTCAAAAACCCTTTGGTGGGGTATCGTAGCCCAGCTGGTAAACCGCCTGTATTAACAGAACGTGACATTTATGCACGAGTTCAGATCCTGCTGAAGTCGGTGATGTTAAACATTCGGGTTATCTAATGCTTTTTCGGTTATTTCTGTTTTTGGTACTCTACAAATTTTTCACATAATAGCGCACGATTCCAAGTCAAACAAACTCAGTGGTTTTTCATGTTTTCAAAAGGTTTGGTTATTCTTGAGATAAGAAATGCACCCGAAAGTTATCTATTTATCTTGGCACTTATTGTGAAATGTCTGTAACTCTGGTTCCATCACCGAAATTACTCTGATCTTTTCAAGGGTCAAGAAGTCGGACCGTTAGAGGCCACGATTAACAACTTGAACAAAGCGCTCAGCGCGAAACAAGAAGAAATCGGTGAATTGGAACAACAGTGGTTAAAAGAACAAAACGAACTTGTACTGCACGTGAACGAGCGTGATGAATTGGCGAATTCTGTTACCCGATTACAAAAACAACTGTCAATTCTTGCACAAAAGAGACTTCGCGTGGACAGTGAGTCTTTTTATCTTGCAAGTACCACCTGTAATGCTTACGAATACCATTTACTTGCCTATTAGTTGAACCTGCTATTGCATTTATGATATCCACTGCCCAGGTTGCCACTTGGATTTTCTTGACTTGCAATTTTGCCGAGCAGAGTGGTGTTTCCAAGGTGATTATTGGTTGCCTGTTCGTGAAGTGAAAATGTATGGATTTTCGATGTGAGTAGTATGGCCCTGTATCTGAATGACAGGACAAACTTCCCCCGGAAGCACACGATCGGTTTCGCGGTTATTGCCGCTCATCACGTGTGCGTACCCGATACTGTTCCGCCCAATCATCCTTATACTTGAGCACTCCACAGTTTGTTTACAGCTGTAATCTCATTTGAATCGAATGGAAGAATCACCGTGCGATTCGAAAAATGGACTGCCCCTCCATGCGCGCTCCATTCGATTCAACTGAGAATACATTTGTGAAAAAAGTATAACAACATTATTTAGTTAACATCGCCATGAAGACATTTTAGACTTCACGTGTGTAGGTCCAAGAGATCCTTCTATCAAATGGTTAGAACCACTAAAGGACAAAGCAATATGTGACGACGATCGGCTTTACTCTAGCTCCATTGTTTTCCATGGGTTTGACGAAATTATTGCTGATAATTTGATGATATACTAAAGGGTCGTAAATTGCAGCCTTTCTTGAATTGCTAATGGTAGTTGTTCATGTATTCCAACGAGTTACATAAACATGGTTTGCTCCAGAGTGTTATCCTTCAAAATTGTGACCATCGGTAAGTGTGGCCCTGACAGTCCCTGCTTTGCATCATTACAATTTCGTGAGGTGTGAAACCAGTACTGTTATTCAGAACAGTCCCATTCCAAAACGAAGAGAAAACACTGAAAGTCAAGATACGCGTAAGAAATGTTTTGACTTTTGTTCTTGATTTTCCCACTTCCACGGGGTAAAATCAACAGATATTGAGAATACAGTGAAACAGCGCAGTAAATCTTCCGTGGCGTACGCTTTTCTTCGAGACAGGTGGTGGCTGGAAGGTAGGTCGAGGTGGTTTATCCATGACATGGCTAAATGCTATGAAAACCTCGGTCATTGGACTTCGCCGAGTAGGACGTATCAGACTTCTAGGCTGGGACCCACGAGACACGCCTGTCGGATGGTTGGAGGTATAAAGTGATACGCTAGGTGTCGCGGCCAGTAGCGCAGCCGTACTTGAGCTCTCTCTACGTCTTCGTGATGTCTGCTTATTACTTGGTTTGGGCTCTTTATTCGGTTTACGTTCCTATTTAATTTGCCATCGACTTGACGAAGCCGCGAGGCAGCAAACAAAACCAAAGCACAGAAATGCGACGTTGATGAGTGAAAGAACTGACGTGATTGGAGTAAAATAGTTACAGACACGAAAGTAATCTAACTTACCGACTGAAAATAAACCGGAATAATCAAAGCACTATTTTCCCACGGAGCACTATCTGATTGGTTGCCTGATAACATAGTTGTTCAGTCCAGTTTATTCATCGGGAATTTCATTTTTACCTGATCAAGCTACGCACCTTCATTCAGTACCACAATGAGAACAAGCATAGTCATTTGTTATCGTTTTGTCACCACCCGCTAGTTGCAGTGAGAAGACTATTCTACCTTTGAACCATCTCGAATTATTAGTACCAGAAAGATAGTTTATATAAAGTGCATGGCATTCATAGGTAAATCCTGGACCACAAACTTATTGGTCCACGTGTTATTCACAACCAACTCTTCTGAGCGTTTGAACTGGTTCCATACCCAGTTGGTTGATTCGGTTCAGACGATGGTTGGTGCTTGATAGGTACTTCGGTCGGCTTCGTTTGCTTCAATCTTGTCCTCGATTCAGGACAGACGAGGACCAAGCTGCTCGCTAAGCGATGGTGCTGTCTGCCAAGCAAACGAGCCGTTTATTAGCTATTTATTTGATGGTTCATGACTATGACCTATTTTCTAATCCATAATAATCTCCGAATACTGAAGCTCATCTAGTACCAGAGGTTGATAGACTGTTTTTAATATCCTTGTTATGCTTATGAGAGGGTTTCCGAGAGGAATTCTGTCATGTGAGTCGATTGCTGTGTGGGTGATGAGTTAGCGTTGCCCAAAATGCTTGATGACAATAGTCATAAAAAACTCAATGTATCCATTCTCCTACGGACGCAACTGATTTTTCATCATTGTACGCTTCCACCACTCCTACCAATCGTTTGCATCACCACTCATGCAGATGAGATTGCAATACAGGAGCGAGACAAAGCTGAGCTAGAACGTGAACTGAAACATCTGCGAAACAATACGACTCGTTTGAACGCATTGATTGCTAAGGAGAGAACTGCTGGTGAACATTTGGTCAACGAGAACAAACTTGCTGAGACTGATTTTGTCCGTGCTCTACGGGAGAAAGAGGCCGAGGCTGTGGAAATGCAAAGCAAACTCGATTCGATCAAGAAAGAAAGGGAAGAAATGCTCAATGAATTGGTTGAAGTCGAGTGAGTCACCTTGGACCGAGTCTAACTAAAGGACCACGCTTAAGCAGATTAACTTTAATGTTCGATCATGTAATGAGGATACTTTATTTGTTTTCGATTAGTTTTCTTGGTATTCTGACAACAACTGAACCTTATGCGCTGGTAACCAAGGTTTCATATAGTAGTGGTCTCCTCACTGAGCAGCGTTATATCCAATGAACAATAGGAATACCACGGGTTAGACAAATGTGTAGTTTCTCCAAACCGCTTATGATCGTAGACTGTGGATGAAAAACTGTCTATGGATGTTCACTGAAGCAAAAGGTGATGTTCTTTCTAACCTGCAAAAGGTTTTGATACCATTCTGCCGAGCCAGCATAAGCTAGACTCATTCTGCCGATTTTTTTTTATAGTAGTTGACATTTTCACATTCACCAAAGTGATGTGACTGCCCAGTAAACGAGGACCAATGTCACCCTTGTGCAAAAAGCCTCAAGAAAGGAATACGTATTAACTGAAACCGCAACCAGCAAATATATTGGATGCTCAGTATTTTCGGTGTAAATTATTATTTCCGCTGAAATACTAAACTCACATTTCAACAGCCCAGTGAATTTCTCCAAGAAATACCTAGTGAAGAATCGTCTCTTCATTGAATCATGTATTTGCTAGCATAGGCGAGCGGAAATATGTAAACACTGAGCGGGGCTTCTGTAAATTGTACTCAGGAACTAGCTATTTATCACCAATTGCGCAACTGTACTAAATTTATCAATCTGATTTGAGAGTCACACTAGTCATCGACCACTCTGAGGTCTTTCGAATGTCCATGCGATGAACCACCGTTTTTCGGCAATCGCTTTCATCTCTTGAATTTCAAGAAATGATGCTTTATCATTTTTCGCCGCCGGTAAACATTCGATGACATTCATCACTCGTCTGTGGTATACTGTATCAAGTGCCATGAATTTCCGGGCGGCACTTTTGGCTTTACTAATTTCAATCATCTGAGTCATCTATGTAAAATCCTTTTGTTTAACAAGGGTCAGTTATACTCTGCGGCAGTTATATCATCTCTTCATAGATTTGGCAGTCGTGCAGAGAGGATGCAAAAAGATCATTGATATTTGAACACCGATATCTTCATAATATTACCGGAATCTGGTGGGAACATCCGATCTCAGGTTGGGCACATGCAACATATCAACGGGATAAGCACTAAAGCTCACCAGACTAAACCAGTTAGGACACGTTTTCCGAATGAACTCGGAGATGCTTTCTTGGTGTGTTATGTTTTGCTGAGGTTAATAATGATTGGAAGATAAGCTAGGGTAACTGGCTAGTCCTGTGTGAGAACCCAAGTTCTGAAAAACCTAACCAGTGGTTTTGACCATGTGGGGCGTGTTAGACTTCGAGGCTGAAGTCCCAGTTGATCTACTCACTCAGTGGTTCGAGACAGTGAAGAATACGGCCGTGTGTCACAAATAGTGTCGATCTTGTGTTCAAGAATTTCTTCAGGATATTGTTACTACGGCTTGTAATTCTCTTGTTATTTTTTTCATCTTCTCATTTTCTATAATGCAAATTAAAGCTTCCTTAGAGAGATAGCAACCAAAGACACCGCAATTAAAGCATTATTGTTGGCTGTTCTATATAAACTGATCTGAGGAAGACTGCCATATAGTCCTGCTCTTGTTTCTCGTCTATTAAAATTATGCTCATCAGTGTACCACGATTTGATATGGCATATTTACCGCGGTAAGGCAGCTACTCATCTCCTCAGGCTCTGTAGGAAATGCTCTCTATTTTATCAGTTTGTACGTTAAAATGAGTATTTTCGTCGTCAACATGGTCTTCTACCTGTTCATATTATTGTTTTGCTTCCACTGTGAAAACTATGATAACCTAACTGAAGGTTTACCCACAGATACCAAAAATCTGTTCCTAACCAACCTATATCCCTTACTATTGTTCAACAGTAGGTGGACTTTACGTCGACAGTTTGCGATTTATGTCAGTTCTTCAGCCTGAAGGAAATACTCGATTTCATGAACAAGGAGCAGAACAGCCCAGTTCTCGGCAATAGATCGTTCGTACACTTTTATCCAAATCACAGAATTTTAATGATGTTTTTATTCAGATGAAGCACCATTATAACTCGTAAGGGGTCAGTTAAAAGTCTTCAGTGGTATTCGGGAAGGTAAATCAGAAATAATCTACGATCAACAACAGCTCCTGATGAACGTTTTACGAGGGTCAGGCTGATGAATTAGATAGATGATACTTTCTTTAAAAATTATATGTCCTAGCCGTTTGCACGGTTTTATGGTGCGATGGTGGAGCACATTCATACTATAGAAAAGTATGTAATGTGCCAGTTAATTGCGAGGAATTTGAAGGGAGACCAAAGCCGGTGATGCACCAGTTTGTGGTAAGAACTTTGGTTCAAGTGTTGCGTAATGAAAATGACCAGGAATTGAGGTAAGATAAGTATACGCTTGGTATAAAGTGTGCAGAAGCGGGGAAAATAAAGTAATTATCCGGGATGACAGTGCTAGGTTAGCCAAACTGGGTGATTTAGTGTTCAGTAAGTTATACGAGGTCAGTCACAACATTGGCTTGAACGTTTTGAGGGGCATAACATAGACGACGGGTAAAGTTTTCCTAATTAGGCATGAAAGGCTCTAGCGAACGTGTCTGTTAGACTCTAAGAACTTCTCGCTTATCGCGGATTACGTGCACTTTGGGTGCTATTATCCAGCCGGTTTTTGCATGCACTTGGTGAGGCTCATACCTAGTCGAATTGTTCTCTTATTCATTTATCTGTGTACAATAGTACAAATAAAACTGTAAATGGTGTCTGAGTTCTCATACACATACAAATAAGTTTTTATTTTTGACCATCGGGATAGATCTATTGTCCGAGAACTAATAAAATGATGTGAAGAATAAAGCGCTGACGAAGTTTTCTCAGGGAATTTGTAAACCTATGGTGTTCGCCTGATAACTAAGTAATATATCAGAGTGAAATAATTGGTCTTAACCATAGGCTCACATGTCAGCTTTCCGCTATTGAAAAATCGTCCTGAAATCTCGTGCATTTCTCATTTCTACGGGAGCTGTTTTATTTGTTATCCTGTTTCAGACGTACTATCATGCTGTGGGAGAAAAAGGTTCAGTTGTGCGATGAGACGCGGCGTGCGGTGGACTGTGATCTCGGACAAGGCGAGCTGAGTGTGATGAAGCACGAAATTCACCGTATGGAGGTTCGCAAAAATTCGCTTTTACAACAACAGGAAAAATTGTTACAAGCACTAGAACGGTCTGTGTCACGGTGAGTTGGGATTTGTTTTGCGTCCGTTTTATTCTGAATCACTTTGAGCAATGGGGTGACACTTTTCTTCCTGATGGTCATCACATGACATCAACACCCATCTCACCATTCAAAGCCATGAAAAAACTGTTCCGCTTTTGTCGTCCTTTCGAATGGCCATTGTCCTGTATAATCAGCAAATCTCAGCTGGGCCTCTGACCAGACCGTCCTTAGGTGTTCTGAATGGCACGAGTTAAACGCCAATGCCAACTGTCGTTTCGAAGCTTTGATGATGTTACGATCGTTTACTTCGTGCTACAGATTTCCCCAGGGTTACTCACTGTTTTCGCGCCATTTCCCAGTCCCGTCTGGAGCTCATTCACCAATAAATACGTTCGGCATGCAATCGGTTGAACCGACTGCTCTGCACTAACCCCATGAAAAAGTAGCATCAAAAGCCACGTTTTTCGATTTAGGCAGCAGTTATTACGCTCCGTAAAGGCCATGGGATCAATAAATCAACAAATTTCGAGCTAGGTATACCCATTGGCTGAGAAATATCGCAATGGACTGAGAAAGGATGCGACTATGATAACAATTATCAAAAACGGCTGAGAAACAATGCGGCAAAACAATGGCTTTTCACGTCAGTGTTTTGAATTTTTCGCTGTGAATCGATGTAGTTCACACGAGAATGACAAAATACCGCAGAAGAGAGATTGAAAGAAGGAAAAAATGAAGGTATGAATGATCAGAGCAGGAGTGGTAGTGAAACTCGCTCCTACACCACGACAACAATCTGCACCGTTAGTCTTTTCTCTTTCACTATGGAATGAATCTAATAGATTCACCTCACGAGGACAAACTAACCTGCCATAAAAGGATCGGTTTTTTCTGATCACTGTAGTATCGGACAAATAACACCTGTAGATGGCACTGTTTCAAACTGTGTTGTGGCGGATGCCATGCGCATCTGTAGTTTCGGTGGATAAACTAGTACGATCCATTTGCAAAAGTTCAAAATCCTTCGGCAGGGCTTCATAGCTCAGCGGGCAGAGCATGTGCGGTAATGAAAGCGCGTGTGACATCTATTAGTGGGTTCGACCCCCCCCCCCCCATGGAGTCAACGACTTCCAGCCTTGAAATCACTTCAATATTCCAAATCTGCCAAGCCCCACTCTGTAAATATAATATCTTTCTGTTTTGACAAATCTAACATATTTCTCATCCTATGCAGTACATGTTTGTTTAGTCCGTGAAACTCAAGTTAGCTGACTTCATGAAGAAATTCTCGATGACGCTCTGGTCAACCTCTTGATGAGCAAGACAAGTGGATCAACAATCAAGCGAGGGAAACAAATGCTTGGATGTAAAATGCACCTGAGTGTCATCCACTGATTGACATGTTACGTCATCGACTCCAGTTAGTCTCCAGTGTTTGGGTTGCTACCACTGAATACGAATCATCACACTGACCACTCTGCACCCAGCGTCAGCAGAGCTTGCCTGCTTTCCTCTCCTCATTCACAAAGCGTTCGAAAAAAGACGGCAGTCATTCTCTCAGAGTATTCTTTCCTTTTTTAATGCTAAACTCCCAATCTATTACATAACTGGACCAAGTTTAACACGCACAGAATAAGCATACATCATTCAAATATGAAATATAGAGGAAATTTAAGGAATAACAATACGGCATGAATTTAATGATATGTACCTCTTGCGTACCTCAGTCAATTTATTTGTTTCTCCATTTTCCCCCAATTTACTTGTACCCGTTGTCTAGGCGTGATCTGATCATTCTACAGTCCAACACAAAGCAAAGTAAACAACAGAAGGCACAACTTCGCATCAATGCTCAAAGACAATTGGACGAGTTGAGAAAGAAACTGAAAGCCACGAAAAAGGTTAGTCGTCCACGGGAAAAAATCACAAATTGGTTGATTTTTCAAATTGATGCTTTTTAGGGTGGCTTATCAAAAATATTCAATTTCGATAAGTACTACGCTTTCGTGTAGTGCATTTTTACAAATTCCTCCCCCCCCCCCCACCCCCTCAACAGAGCTCCCGAGGTTTGGATACTGCGTCACGTCCTATTCAGATATTAGGTCATCAAACTGACTTATCTCAATGCGAACTAATAGCAACCATTCACATACCGGGTCTGAGAGTTCTGGTTGCTTGTTCGCAGTCGAATCCTACTCTGAAACCGAAATAACCGGGGAACGATGGTGTAAGTTTAGATCCTCAAACCACAGTCTACGTCCCATCCGCTAATCTATCAAGGGTCGAGTGTACGCTGCAGCAGTGGAGGGGTTGGACGCGGATTGCTATACACACGAACCAAATAATGAGATGGAACACTTCAGTTCACCAGGTTAAAATGTCTGGGTCGTGCGTTGCGCGTATACCTGGACTGCATTCCTCGGCGCCAGATGTTTGCTGAGGAGGTGGTAATCTTTGAAAGACTAGTAATAGTGGTCAGTCCACGACATCGAAACAAAGTGATAATACCTTAACGAATGGAGTTCGTCACTTAGAGCATGTAAGGCTTCCTGGAAGGAGTTCAAAATTCCCTCTCCACTCGGTGGTTACATATGTTTGAGGCTACGGGTCGGTGTCGCGGTCAGTAGTACTCTTTTATACACAAACTTTGTCGATTTCATAATACTTGTAGTTCTCTTGTTACTCTTTCTGTACTCTTTTCAATTATTAGTTCCAGCGGATATTGATGGAGAGAGATAGCAATCAAAGCCACAGCACCCAGTGCATGATTAATTGTTGTCTGAACTGAATTGAACTGAACTGAACAAGGAATAGTAACAAGTTTATGAGGAATTCTTTTAAATACAAGAGTAGTACTATTTGTGACACACGGCCGTATTCTTCACTGTCTCGAACCACTGAGTGAGTAAATCAACTGGGACTTCAGCCTCGAAGTCTAGCACGCCCCACATGGTCAAAACCACTGGTTAGGATTTTCAGAACAATGGGTTCTCACACAGGACTAGCCAGTTACCCTAGCTTATCTTCCAATCATTATTAACCTCAGCAAAACATAACACACCAAGAAAGCATCTCCGAGTTCATTCGGAAAACGTGTCCTAACTGGTTTAGTCTGGTGAGCTTTAGTGCTTATCCCGTTGATATGTTGCATGTGCCCAACCTGAGATCGGATGTTCCCACCAGATTCCGGTAATATTATGAAGATATCGGTGTTCAAATATCAATGATCTTTTTGCATCCTCTCTACACGACTGCCAAATCTATGAAGAGCTGATATAACTGCCGCAGAGTACAACTGACCATTGATAAACAAAAGGATGTTACACAGACGACCGAGATGATGGAAGTGAGTAAAGCCAAAAGTGCCCTCTGCACATGCCATGGTACTATTGCCGACATTCGAACTCTGACAGTCGAATAATTCGACCTACTTCACAGCTCTGTTCATTTTATACCAACCAAATATCCGATTGCATTCTTTAGACGGTGGTCAACCAAAAACATCCAGGTTGTCAACTCTACCTCACACAGGCTATTGTTTTAGAATGTTATCCCGGTATGCATGGCCGCATCCCCCTTTTTGAAATCGTATTTAACTGTACTTTGGTGAACGAAAGGTGAAATAAACAGATATTTTTAAATAGCATTGAAGTGCCCAGTTTTACAGCTTTTGATGCCATGGACCACAAATATCGCATTGTCAAGTAAACATGTCACCGTCTGAACAAATTGCGTTTGTCATTTCAAGTGAGAAGTTTAAATCTAGATCAGTTTACCTTTCCCACTGCACTTTAAATCTCTCTTTTTCGGTTCCTCCTTGGCAGAACAACACAGCTACATATGGGACAGAACTTCAAGGCTTAAATAACAACTAGAGTTACAGAAAGTTTAGAAGAAAATACTGGAAATAAATAGTGAAGAGTTTAAAATTCAGTGCGCCACTCATTGTGCGACAAATTCATGAATATGTTCGAACTGCTAATCTACAAGAATTGATACAACGCAAATTGGATTTTTTCTGTCTGTTGTTTGCCAACGGGTGGCGAAGACATAAACACGATTGAGAAAAAGAACACAGTAAACCATATTATCCAGAAGCTTGAACGGTCTCACTGTTCACCCACTTGACTTCATATGTGTTCCATCCGTTCCGTTCAAACAATCACTTACCATGCACTCAGTGCTGTGACTTTAGTTGCTATCTCTCAGCAGTAACTTCACATTTGCATAATATACCTTTCGTATTCAATCAATATTTGGCAGTGACATATTTCTTCCAATTCCCTGTTGTATTATTTGTTAAGGGAAAGTGGAGGCTACACCAATGAGGGACGATTATAATTGAACACTACTCGCAAGTAATTGCGTGATATACATAAAAACACGAATAGTTCATTGATGTTGCAGTGTTGACTATTAGCCTTACTGGTTTCAACTATCTAGCCACCTGAATAAATAAAAAACTTGCTGGCTTGTACAAATTCTCCGGAAGTAACCACCATTCCATCTTCGTGATTAACGTAAAGCATCATTTTTTGCTCATCGAAATGTGGAAATCCATACTTGTGATAATTTGTTCTGAAAAAAATGATGTTAGTTTATGGGTCAAGTACCTAGTCCAGACGATCAGTGACACGCTTGCAAGCAACTCATTTCCCGTTTATAATGTGCAGTGTAATAAGTTCTCTACCGATGACAGTATACGAAAGGAATTTCTCTCGCGATGTTTGTCTTTTATTTTGTTTGTTCATCTAATTCGATAAAGGATTCGGTTTCCTGGGGATATTTTACGCATCCACACAGAAAGACAAACTCAGTTTTCTTCGAGAAGGGGAGCGATTATACGACGGGTTGAGCTAATCAGTCCATGGGGTGGTTACTAGATGTGAGAATCCTGGAAAAATGTGTTTGTTCAAGTAGAGTGTGCTAGGCTTCCGGGTTGGGATTCATGAGCTGCACCAACCGGCTTGTTAAAGGCATTCCTAGAGTTTACTGTTATATTATGTATGGTTTTCCGGAGCGTAACTTAAGCCTTTTGTTTGATGTTCTTCACACAAAAGGGGAGCACAGAAATACAGATAAATTGAAGGATAAAATAAAATCCGTTCTTTGTCATTCTGTTACCCCATGACACTTCGGCAGATTGCCAAATCATCCACAACCGAACTGCAGGAGTTGACAGATCAGGTCCAATCGCTGGAACAAGAATTGGCTACGAAAAAGACAGAGCTGGAAGAGCAACAGAAAAGTGTGGATGAGATGACAGCAAAGCTGCAAGTTCTTTCAGATGAGAAACAAATAGTAAGTACATGACATATCCTTTTCTCTCGATCCATTTCAGTAAAGTCAGAAGAACCCTGTGGGAAGAATTTATACCGGCCATCGATTTCGAGTGCTATCAATCAGGTTTCAACGCATATTACACATGATTGTATTAATCCCCGGAGGATGGTAATTCCTCCATGTTTCATAGACCTTATGTCATCGTGTGTAGTGTCCACTGACATCTGATTCAGAGCACTCGAAATGGGCTGCCAGTATCAATTCTGCCAATACTGTTCTTCTTGTTCTACTAAAATAGTAGTCTATAAGCGTTGTGGTCCCTCGCGTTCCTGTTCTGCGATTTTTTCTGCAGACGGCATAAGCGGTCGATCTCAGTTCCAACTCCTATCGCACCAGGCCGCTAAGGTAAACCAGAAGGTAAAGGCACAGTACGTCAGATGAGAGTGTAATTGTATGAAAACAACACGGGCTATTTAAAGCGGAAATAGAATAATCTCGAACGTGCCCCTCCAGTAGATCTTCTTCCTCGTATGGTGTGGTTGACTGAATTTTTGCTCTAGTTAGGTCAGACCATTCTTTCCATATTCACAAGAGTGGTTCAGCCACATGCGTGAGTGGAGTTGTATTGATTGGTTGACCTGGCCTGTTACGTTCACTGGATTAATAGCTTGATTTTACGTGGGTGTTCGCGACCCCATGACAACTAGATGTTGGTTTTCTACACAGCAAACCTGTTTTGATACCTATACCACACTTCATTTCTGTAATCTAAGGATATGTGAATGCCTCACATCACAAAGAGCTTGAGCCAAACAATGATATGATATTACCGATCGAATGACTTTTTTAATGTCTCGAGAGATCAAGTAGGCTTCGTTACAGGATAAGCTGAAGTCACTTATTTCCCATTGTCTTCTCAACTGTGAATACCAGCCCATGTGAATGTTGATTCAGAATAAAAGAAGCGCCAATAGAGATTAAAAAGTAGTGGTAGGAAAATCCAAAGTCGCGAGTTAAACATGAACTGGGAAGAGGTACGGGAACCACCGTCGTCGACCAGACTACACACGCAGCCTTGCCATGATAAGGTGAGACGAGACGGGTCACGAGTAGAAGCTGTTTGCACCAGTCAGACTCATAAAATTAGCACACAACCAATACAAATGAAAACAGAATCACAGAACGCGCACGTGCGTTTCTGCGTGCATGCATGTGTGTGTGTGTGTGTGTGTGTGTGTGTGCTAACTGCAGCACAGAGAGCGATAAGATAATCTTAGGCATTGTCCTGGTGCCCCGGACAGCACGGTTATGCATGACCAGACGGTCATTTCGGAGCTTAAAAGTCAAGATGTGCAGACGCAATGACCTAACATTGACGGAAGCAACTGCACCGTTAAAGGTGCACGGCGAATATAGGAAAAGTGTATTGAGAGATTCATCGTTTATGAAAAGTACTGAAATGGACTGACGAGATAAAACGATAATTACGGAAGAGGCTGAAAAACAACTGAGGTCCATTCTTATCTAGCACCCTCAAAGATTTAGGGTGGTTATGATTAGAGGACGACAACTGAATTATATTGTCCGAAGGAATTATGATAAATACACAAATAGAGCTTGTGTTGACTGCCCAGACGTAGCTACAGGTCCATGATTATGTACAGATGAACCAGCTAGTTATTTCAGTAATGATGACGACAAACGAAAGTATGTCATGGCAACCGCAATATAATTCATCAGCTTCGGTCTCCGTGTACTCTATGATATTGTCTGGAGAGATTATGATAACAAAATAGATATAACTTGTGTTGACCGCCTACACTTAGCTCCAAGTCCATAAATAGAGTCTGATGAAACGGCTAATTAATTCGGTGACGATGCCAATACATTTGAAAACCAAAACTAATGATAAACATTGGGCTGGTTGTCTCCCACCTGATCAAACGGTCGCACTTCCCAGCTATCCCGCTGTTGAGGCAGTTTTGCTCCTGTCCGGTGTTTAAGTATAAATACCAATCTCTGCTATTTTTATATTGAGATGAATGAGCGCGAACGGCAGGTTGTTTGTCACTGTCTTTTTTACTCACGATGTGCGGTATTATTCAGGAAAGTATTCCATATATTTCTACATCCCACACTTTTACCGACATGGTTGAAATTACCGGAATAAAGACTGATGTTGTCAATCAGAAATCTCAGCGACTACGCCTTCCAATAGGAATGTGAATTAAAACTCACTTCAGTCTTGTGAAATGAAGTCAGGTACAGGTTGCCAGCATATACGACATCCTCCCAAGTTACTTAAACTGATACTTAGAAGTAACTGTCGGGGACTTCCTCAGTCACCGGACTACAAGAATTATGTTCAAGTTCGTGATGAGCATAGATGACTGCACATGACAATGACAGTTACAGTGCGTTCTTCCACAACTATTAGCATATGTATTGGACGGTTTTAATGAACTTAGTGTCAAGAAGCTAACAAGTGGTAATAATATGTAAATGTTAGTTTCGTCACAGTGCACCGGGTGTTGAACAGAATGCCATAACCAGGCTCAACCCGTTGTCATATTGGTGATGTCTGCTTTATTAGGCAAATATTTAGCACTTATCAAAAGCTATATAAGCCTTATTGGGGTAAGCGCCATTAAATGGACGGTCCATAATATGGACGAAATATATTGAGTCAGACCATTTCATTTGATTAGTTTTGCGGTGTCGGACTTCTACGAGATCCATATCACCAGTGATCATTGGCAGGCAGGAAGATACGACTACATATCATGACAAATGAGGCATTCGTACTCACACAACTCAGTCATGATGTTCCTACCATTACTTTTCTTTTTTTTACTTTGCGGATTGTTGATAACTTTTATTTCTTATTTAGGTTTCCGCAGTTCAGGAACCGTTCATGGTCCCGATGATTTGGAATATTGGTGTTGTTTTTAGTTTAGGCTGGTGGTTTGTATCCGTTGGTGATCGCTGAGCTTGGCGTTTGGGTCGCAAACGTTTCATCACCAGTCCAAGTGACATCATCACCTGCTCACTGATGATGTCACCTCGACTGGTGATGAGACGTTTGCGACCTAAACGCCAAGCTCAGCGATCACCAACGGATACAAACCGGTAATGGTTATTCAAAATGAACTAGATTCATTGAAGTCCCTCACATTCGGGAGACCAAATTGAATGCACGAGATCAAACCGCAAACGAGTCAGAGCTAGACACTGTGCTAATAGATGACAAACCGCTGCTCAGATACTACATAAGTTGCTGTTCGACTTGGGTTTTCTATGCAAGACACTACTAAACTGACCAACAATGAATGGGTTCATGTGGGTTAAAATGCCACTTCGGTTCACTCTATTTACGTAGGTAGCTTTATGCTATCACTCTGTTGTTAAAATAGCACATTCGCATGTGTGGTTTGCAAATTCTGTTGTTCATCGTTTTCTCAAGCGGACAATGCAGGGCAATTTTTGCCGTCAAAATCTACCTACTGCTACGGTTCTCAGTAACAATATGAGAAATTCGAAGCTCTAATGAGATATCCATGTTCGAAGAACACCCAGTACTGTATAGGCTGATGAGGGACGAATGGCCGTGCTCTGGTGACGTTTGTTGGTGCGGTAGAAAGTGTTGGAATTGACGGAAACTTGAAGTTAAGCACTTTCGTCCTAAATTATTATTCTTTTTGGAATTACCAAATCATTTTTGACTAAGCTGGTGAGTTCATGAAATCAAACCCTAGTGGTTCACCGTCTCTTTGTTGAATAATGTGTTTGTTCTCACAGTTATGCGGAAAAAGGTGAACTAAGAATGGGAAGTCAGTAAATACCCGTCGCAAGTTTTGCAGCTGTACTAAAGAAGTAGTATTAGTAGGCATGGGACGTCCTCTTTTTTATCAACCACTCTGAGCCCTTTGGAAAAGCGATATGAAGAACCGGGCTTTTTCGACAACCTCTTCCACCTGCTGAATTCCAAGAATTGATATTCTACCATTTTTGACTACCAGTAGGCATTTTCTGACATTATTTTCCTTACGGGCATTTTATCAATCCCTGAGTTGATATCTAATTCTTGTGTTTCCGATTTAAGTAGTATCTACGTATGAGTGGTCACAGTTTCTCGGAAGCACACGACCGGTTTCGTTGTTATTGCTGCTCATCAGGTGTGCATATCCGGTACTTCTCTGTCCATCCACTTATTCTGATACTGAGTACCGGATATGCATACCTGATGAGAGGCAATAACCGCGATACCGGTCGTGTGCTTCGCAGAGACTTTGTCTCCCCATATGTAGATACTACTTAAGTCAGAAATGCTAACTCGCGACCACAGTGTCGTCCTTTTTCAGTCTAGCTTATTCTCACCCACATAGAACTATCAGCAAATCTCCACCGTGGTTCCTCAATAGAGTCTCCGAAACAGAGCTTCGACTCACACTCCTGATACGCAAACTAGATTGTTGCGGTTCTTGTGTATTTCCTGGAAAAGAATCGCAGAGTAGCTGGCCGTGATTTCTTTGCATTTTACTGGAGGTTATTGTCTAAACCCTCATGAGAAACGGGGCTTAATTTCGTGTCACTCTCTCTAGTGTCAAAAAAATTCTCTAGCAAGCTAAAAGTGAATATTTCTTCTCGGAGGAACAGTCATACTCAGAGACAACTGTTGGTCATTCCGAAGTTGCAACTGAAGAGGCTGCCTTTAGTGAGGTGCATAACCAGTCGTCACCACAAAGCTTCATCGGCAGGTGCGGTTTTAGTCATCATCGAAACCACCATCATCTCAATCCATTTGAATTTTCCTGCTTGATCTAGTGGTCTATAGTGTTTCTGGGACCAGAAATGGATAGAACGTGTTTCCGTTCATTGTTTGAGCATCAGTGTCGTTGCAGCATTGTTCGAATGTGGTGAGATTACCGTATTCGAAATTACGAGGCAAGCAATCAAATTTTGTGGGCCACAGGTCAGTTTTGGTCCCGTGCGTCTAATCGGAACTGCTTACGGTGGCCGGAATGTACGATGTGCACGTCTATAGATAGAATTCCCTGTGTAGTACCTTCTCCAATATAGGTAGAGTTCGAAGGACAGTGTGGGATAGTTAGTTCACTGTATAACGAAAAGGCGTCGGAAACAGTGGGCTTGATCCCATAAACTGTAGAAAATGCGACCTAATGCCGTGATCATTGGTGTAGTTTTGTTGGACGTTTTCTTCGTCTTCACTGCCTAATTGGTTTCTTTTCGTTCCCACGGGTCACACTGTCAACCGCATGTTGCGGAGAGGTGGCAACAAAAATCAAATCACCACATGTCGAATTCGGTGGATAAATAGATTAACCTAAACTGTTCTGTAATCTTTTATGCTTGGGTTTGTATGGGTCCGTTGCCCATTTTATTACAAAATAGTTTAATACTGTTCATCTCCGCTTGGTGTCCATTGTCTGAACTTTACTGAACTACTTTATTTCAATTGCTCGGATTATATTATTCTTCCCCCGCCCATAGAATTTGTTCAGGATTCAGATGAAACAACACGAAACCACTTATTGGGATCTGGTTCGTGAAGGACGTTATCGACGTTTGTGCGCCACTGCAACCTCGAGCGAGGCGGAATATAACCGACAGATGACTCGTGTTCAAACATTGTTTAGCATTATTGAAAAGTTGGAGGTTGACTTCCCTCAGGTAAGGAAATTATCATGTGAAACATTCACACTGAGAAAGTGAGACGGAGTACGAACTATGAGAGACTGATAAAAGACCGAGTAGAACGAGCACACATCGTTCCAGACTGTTTTGTTAAACGAAGATCGCGTACACATGTGATCACCTTAAGAAGCATGTTGAATCAACAAGAACAAAACAGTCTCCAGGAAAAGCCTAAAGCGTTGTGTTTCTGTTTGAAATAGAACATAAACCACGTTGCTTTATGCCGGGGGTGCTTGTATTCAGAATGCTGGATCCTGCTTCGTACTCCCAGAGTAAAAATTTCGTAAAGAATGCAATCAGATGGTTCATCCCCTTCTCTCGTTTGAAAATACGTGACAGTCAAACCCAGTCCTACTGATTGAGACCAATCTCAGAAGCAGGTGCTTCATCCGAACAGGCTAAGATTATTAAAGCATGTGATATGCATGCCCCGTGGTGGTTGGAAGCCATCACGGTGAACTTCAAGCTCTGAACTCCCAGGATTGGGTCCTTTTGCTGCAGTTCACTTTCTCCAAAGTGGCGGCGAATCACTTCATTTAATATTGTGCCATCATTATCGAGTGAAAAGAGAGTACATAAAATAATAAAAGATAACCATCGATAGACTGCCTCGGCATACACTGCTCTCCGAGTCAGGTGGCAATCAGGACGGTTGATCGAGGTGATCAGTCCGCGACATGGCCAAAAAGGTATGAAAACCTGAATCAGTGGACTTGACCGTATTGTGCGTGTAAGGAATTTCAATCAAAGTGCTTTCGAAATGCTCAGTTTTTATATGTTAGTACTTCTAAAATTTATGACGTTGGATTTGAATTTAACTTAAAGTAGTCGCAAAGAGTGAAAGAATTCCCAGTGCAGACAAGGGGCTGACATGGTACCCACATTTTCCGTTTATGCATGGATTTTTACTTCCGAATCAATAATCAGCTAACTTTTTTCCGTACAAATATGCTAAAACCTGTTTGGGGTTTAGGGTCACTGGCATCACACAACGAGTTATCCATTGTTTCGTTCAGAGTGTCAGTTGTCGGTGACGATGTGTAATTTATGGTGCATTTTTTCACCCTTAACTGGGCAAAAGCTTGTCGAAAGGCCTTGTTCATTGAACTAGCAGCACATCTTCGGATTCGAACAAACAACAGTAAGTAGCTCAACAACAACAACAGCAACAACAGAAACAACAACAACAACAAAAACTGACAACCAGTTGGAACTCGGGAGTACCCGGTCTGTCAAAACTCGTGTGATCCAGTAGTGCCTGGGAAATAAGTTACAAAAGTGAAAATATTATGGAAATTAAGTCCACATTTTGCGACGGTAAAAGTAAGCAAGAATGCCCTTGATATACAATACAGATTATTCGTCACTTTTTAAGTTTACTAACCTTATAAGAAAATATGAACAGATATCCATCTTTGCAAAATATACTCCTTATGAGCCTCGTCCTTATAGGGTAGGATGAATGAAGATTTACTGTGTAAAACTAGCGCAAAACAAGTGCAGCTGCTGAGTTGACAATCGATAGGACATGGGAAACCAACAGCTCGTCATCGGTACAGCTCGGCATGTCATTAGCCAATAAGAAAATGTGGGCGCATGATAGAGACAGGCATCGCACAGGCAAACAAAATGCAAACGAAACCGAGTAATAGTCAGGGACGCCCAGTCGAGCCTCACTACTAGTCTATTGCCCAAATTTCCCGGAATAAAAGACAAATTGCAGTCAGGCTGGCCACTGATTGCTGTACGAAACAGCGCTTTCACAAAATGAAAAGAATCCTGACAGGCATATACAAATTGGCAATTAGGTCACCGTTTTCGGTCGATTAATATGAATGTGACAAAAAACAACGAGGTCGCGAGGTGGTAATCGAATGTGGGCGCGATCGGACGGGTACTGTAAATCGCTAAGCCTCACTTCACGGTTTCCCTATTAAACGCGTTCTTCGGTCCTTTGTACTGCGTTGACCACGTGCATATTACTCCAATGCTCGGCCCTGCAGGAATATGTTCACCAGAACGGTATTCTCCACGACCCGTGAGAACGAGAAGGCGATTGGGAGAGATAGCGGTTAGCGTGTATTTGGGAGCGTGCGTGAGAGCGTGCGCAGCAGCAACGGTCAAATGGCAACCGCGCTTGGAAGTCAGCGTTTAGTTCAACAATAAAAGTGTTAAAAGTATGGACGAAGATGGCTCTCGCTACAATAAAGCTGCCAAACTAACTCGTCCGATGGTTCAAATCTTTTGGGCCTTTCCCTGCACGTACACTTCATAAACCGCCCAGGGGTCCGTGATAGTCGATCTGTGTGAGTGCCAGTCACATTTGTTTGGACAGATCTACGTACGAAGCTCATATACTGGAATGCAGTTAGGAAATTTGTCCAAAATCATTCCACGCCTGTTGAGGTTTGAGATTCCCAAGAAAGCTATGCACTAGACAGACCACTGCCTGTGACTCAGCCATATATATATATATATATATATATATATATATATATATATATCCCAAGGTATCCAAAAAAGGGCAGTGCCCGTAACTTGAACCTTACCTGAGGCCAGCACCGATCATGGCTTCCTCATTTCACTGAGCCAGTTTACGCTCTGGCCATTGATTTACTGATTCCGGACATGGGCATGCAAACAGAATACGGAGAAACTACGTGACGTTTAAATTTTTGGTTATTTCTGTTGTCACTGGTTTCGTCCATCTCTTTCTCCCGTAGAATTCATTAATTGTCCAATATAACCCGGAAGATGCATATCTCACCTATCTTCTACGCAATTATCAACTGTTTTCTCCTAGATTCGTCGAGACTTATTTCCGGTGAGACACATATTGGAAAGCCGTTTGCACCCCGAGGAGCAACTATCCCCCACAGAAGAGTCGGCAACCTCGGTGCCACAGGATCCGGTGGAACAAGAACAAACCACACGTAGAAGTGATCAGATAGCTACAAGTGAAGGTGAAAAGTGACAAGAATGCTACGACTGAGAACAATTTCTGCTATGCACTCTCTGCTGACTTTTAGTATTCAATCACAAACTAAACAATCGCCTTTGGCGGCTACAGAAACGAATGTGCTATTCAATCAATATTGACCTGTTTTCGCTTTCACTTCTGGTGAACCGATATTTGAAACCCCGTCGGTTTTCCCCATCCTCAATTTTTTGTTAGGGATCATATTGTAGATACAAAAATATAGGATCCCTTAAAGCGACTCATGAATTCGTATCTTCCGTGTCTAGTAAATAACAATGTTTGTTGATTGTTAATTGTTGATCGTCTTCGATTCCTCATGTAAATTCGACAGAATTGGGACTGGAAAATATGAAATTGTGAAGAAAAAAGCGATAATTCCTTCCACTATTCATTGAACCACACTCGAATTAAGACTGCGGACTGGGGCGTACACTGTTTGATTTCAGTAGCATATAGTTCACCCAATCACCCAGATAATCTGGTGCCTTCGGCAAGAAACCTAAGTGGCAACCGTTGACAATGGGTGAGTCTGTTTATCGTCACACAGGCAATTTTAAAACCAATTTATGAAAACGACCATCCCTTTAGAAATAATTTTCCATTTCAAGCCACCACCGCATGACCAGTTTCAATGCGAATTCCATCGAGCCTGTTTTTCACCTGTATACCTTCACTTTCTAGAAATGGATACTCATAGTAGTAGGCGTAACTGTTTGGAGCCCGGGTAAGTATTGATTCCGACAGAACTGGTCGATTAATCAAATAAATTCCTGATTTTTTGGTCGTTGGCTTAGCTCTTCAGACCTACGACCTTACTAAGAAGTTTCTTTCTTTTGAATCCGTGTCTGACCCTTCCGTCGGAATGGACCACGTGTCTGAAACTCCGGTGTTCGTCTTTGCGCCGGAACGGTAGCCAGATCAGCAACCTTCTACTAATAAACAGAAAGAGGTGATCTGGTGCAGCAATTGCTTGGGCTGATCTTGAATGGAACATCTTGTAAGAACAACTTTGCAAATAGCAATCTAGCTCAGTTTCGGAAGTTCACTTGAACATGAATCATTGTCATTTGTTGGAGGAGGTAATATATTAGTACAAGCAGTCGAACTCGTTTTCGTGGCCGGTTTTCAAGAGTATGATCGGATCTACAAGGAACGTTTCTTGCATCATATATAAGTGCAAAATTTCACTGTTTCTCACACTAGCTAAGTCTTAGCCACTAGCCATATGGAAACTGATGTTCAATTTCTTTGGGATACCCATAAGTTCATTCTCCACAATATAGTTTTTGGAACTCAGTAATTCCAGATATGCTGAAAGCAACACGGTAATCGGAATAAATGAGCAGTGTTTTGTGTGGAGTACTTTGGATCAACGGATGCATCAGGTGGCCTGAGTCTGATCAAGCGCAACAGGATATCGTTTATCTCTTTTGTTCAAAGGCGAATTACGGTTCACGAGTGTGGCTTGTCCACCAATCCACTACCCAGTATGGCACAGAGAAGAGTGGTTTATTCTAATGAGCACTGACCTACATTCACGGTAACCGTTACACAAAGCGCCGTGGGGATTTGCACCCAACCAATGCACAAATGTCCCGGCCCCATGTTTGTTCATTCGTTGTCATACTGTATTGATTATGGTATTCTCAACCGGAGACCTCGAATAAGTGGCTGTAGAATGTAAATCAAACGCTAGACGAATAAGGACTCAAGGCATGGGATTTTGCTATACTAGTGCGAAATATATAATGCACCATTTGATGTATCAGAGTGCATCTGAAGTAACAACACTTTCTTTGAATGAGAATGTCTGTCTGGATCACACGTTTGATCTTCTGTCGTGGTAAATAAAAAGCTGAAACACCTGCACATGATTCACAATGCCTCATTCACCGACAGCTGCCTAGCAATTTAAAGGATACCATTTATAATTAAGATATTTCGACCCCTGGTTGTTCGATTTGACAGATATTTCGACATCTGTGATTTATCGCGTTTACTGAGTAAGATCCTGAAATTTTAAAAAGACTCCGATCTTTCTGGTGAATTCGTCACCTACTGTAAAGTGGTTAGCTGTAAAATCGCATTTGTTGAAATTGGCCGTTAGGTTTACTGATCTATCGGGTTCTTGCCGTATGAGCACGAACTATCGAGGTTTGTGTTACGTAAAACTTACAAAATCTTGAAATAGTACTGGTTTACGGAGTTATATTGGGCTTCTGCCTTATGTTTGTGAGAATATGTAGAAGCCATTGATTATCCGGGACATGTTTCTCGAGTCATTCAAACAAGAATCTCGATTCCGAACACGATATTCGACGCTGGAGTGGAGGAACTGACAATCTTGTGTTAACCGCCACGCATTGCCTTACGGAAATATAACCTAATTCGGCGAATATTGAATAAAAGGAATTAATGCTGATAACCGCTTATAGCTAACTCATTAGTTATCGTGTTTTTATATCACCACACACATACAACCTTGAATTGTGTAAACACATGCTTACGATTCATAGTTGAAACCATGCTGACTTCTCTAATTCATTCAGATTTGGAATAACTCCTACTACTCATAGATTGTCCTCAGATATCACGCCTGGTGTTGCGGCAGTCGGTTTACGCAATGTAGTCCTGTAATCTATAACTATTGGGTTTCACTTCTGCCGCGTGTGAGAAGCGAAAAACTGCAATTTTTTGGAGCTCTGTGGGTAAGTCGCTCAATTACGTAATCAAGAAGCTATCAGTCACGAAGAAACCAGTTTGTCTGAATTACGAGAAATCAAGAAATCAGCATTTGATCATGTTCAGCCTGTGAAATTTTAAATTACTGAAAGAGCAACATTTCATGAACCTCAGCTTGGTGGCCTTTGTGAATTCATTCTTCAGCTGCGGACAAAAGCTACTCGGCTTTCTTCGGTGATCAGCCTGAACACAACTTCTTGATCGGCTCACTGGGGTCATTAACCGCGCTCAGTTTCAACAAAGCTGCTCTTCTTTTCAAAACCTACACTGCATGACGTATGTGAATGATACTACTATGTGAAGAACGTTTTTCACATCCCGGCAGGGTGCCTTATGGATACTACTGCTTCGGTCATGTTGCGTGGTTCATCTAAGAATTTATCCGACGTGCGTTCATTCTCCCCAAAGACCAGTATGCAACTAAATACTTATTCCAGAGTGCAAAACTTCACACGCTTTCGATTTTTTGTGAACAATACATTGGATAAATACTATTCTTGTGAGGAACTCCAATGACGCTCAACTTTTCGCTTTTCTAATGCTAAATGCCACAAATGTGGTAAAATGGGAAATATACAAACCATATGCAAACAGTCAACCAAGTATCTTTCCAGATCCAGATATTATCCTTGTGAGAACCTTGCTAACTTTGATTTCTCAGCGACGTGTATAGCTCATCGACACACAGCTCCCTCATTTCTAACTGGTGGGCACAATTCAAATTATTACATAGTGGAAAATAATATTGTCGAATCTTTCATTCCCATTTCTGATTTACATGGTACTACCTCGCATCTTCAACCACCGCGGCTAGCCAAAAGCGGGTAATTCACACCGGCAACATTCGAGTACATAGAGGAACTTCAGCCGAACTGACCACACGGCAACCTGATTGGTTGTCGATGTGTGGGAAAAACATGCTAATGTACTGACAACTACTACAACCAATCGCGTGTTGCGCAATTGACACATACGGTTAACGCTCATGTGCAACGAACTGCTGGATTACGCATTAGCATTAAAGTGCTCGTCAAAGCGCTGTGGTGCAAAACCGCGCAATAGAAGCGTAACTTTATAATCTCAAGAACACGCATATTCTTTTGTTTACGGATATGCCACCATGAAAGTGTTCAAATATATACCGTAAAAGCTCGAGTATGCAAAACCCAAGTAAAACATAATAATCCGCTGGTCAACAAGCGGAACTATGGAATTGTTTCAAGTAACAAAGTACTGAATTACAGTGCTACCAATTGATAAAGTGCCGCATTCGATGGCTGCCTTGTGTGTGTACGGTCAATGCCCGAGAAATACCAAACTCCGTTGTAAAAAACTGAACTACAAAACGTCAGTCGTATAAAAGAGTGACCACAGCGAAAGCATTATCATATATAACTTCATCTCCGTTCAATTTTTGTAAATTACACAGCTATCACGCCAAGAGACTTCCTGTTATCTTTTCCATTTCAGGCAATGAGGAAAAGCGCTCGGTGATTGAGACTATTTCAAAAAGCTAAGGGCATTGCGCAAATTGACAGTAGACTTTTAATTGTCGGGTAATTAATTATTAGTTTCCCATTGCATTGTTGGGAGAAATTCAGTAAGTGAACTAACATTTCGGCGACAAGGAAGGAACTGCACCGATTACCATCTCTTCGAATATTTGAATTTTGAACAACCCCAACAGGGGTAAAATTATTCACTCTATAGTTGTCAAAATCTTTTACTGTGGAGGGTTTGAACCGAAATTCGCAACAGGTCCTGTGGTGCTAACTGCATTTTATTAAATCTTGTTATATGGGAAGACCAAAGTAAATTGGAGCTCCAGAAATGTAAACAGATTATCCAAGCGGCACAATACCCAGCGCTGTTGGACAAAAGTTGGGCTAAAGTGACTCGTAACATGTGCCCTTAAAGACTGCACAGAAGGTCGTGAAATTTTACAAGAAATATAATAATAAAAGTAGCATAATGTTTGATAAAACATCTACTTTCCAAAAGCGGCATATGTTGTTTTACAAGTTTTCAGTAAACCATTTTACAATAAAGTATTTAGTTTCCACAAACAAAGTTCTATGAACAATGAGTCAGTGGTTTCGACCAAAAGGATGAGTAATTGGCAAATAGACTAAGAAACAGGCGGTTATGATTGATTAGATAAAGAAAAACTGCTTATTTCCAGCGATTTTTGGAACTTTGGGCCAGCCGAATGCGCTCCCAATTGGGCGCACGTAGCGTTGCCCAACGTTTCCAATGGTGCAGCCCAACGTGCGCCCAAATGGGAGCGCTTTGGGCGTGCTGTTCGGGTAGATGGTCCATTGCTCTTTAAGTTAGGAATAACGAAAATGGAGTAAAGACACCTAAACGTCTGCGTTTTTCTTACATGTGTTAGTGCAAGTTTCACCCGTAAAATCTAGCGGGATCAGTCTTGTGACGCGTAAAATCCCTGAACCTTCGGCGACAGACAGCGAGATAATTCGGTGATGCGGTACTATTGGACAAATTGCGATAAGACTGCAAAAGTAACCAGCTTTAAATTGTGAGTAGTCCGGGTGTAATTGTATACACCGCCAAGGAACGATCGATGTGATTTTGCGTCCTTTATTAAGTAATTATCAAGAAAACAATTACTACATACCAAGGGGGTACTAAGCATCATCATATGTCAAATAAACAACAGTGAAGAGGGTCGCCTATACACCATAACAAGTGGTTCGAAAATCCCATGGACAGGACATAATTATTCAGGGGCCATCCATAAATAATCTAGTTAGACCGCTGAACAGACTCGAGAACCAAAATTGGAAGAACAGTTCTCAATAACTGAATAATAACCACAGAAGAGTAATTAAAAGTCTTGAAGGCGGTTCACTGAATAGGTCCCCAATAAATTAATAGCGAAGGCGTTTATAGGAAACGCTCACGAAATATTTCTCCGTTTATAATATATATATATATATATATATATATATATATATATATATATAACGTATGTTTCCATGTGATCCAACGGACATTTAGTGGGCTTTCATCCCGTCTGTTCAGAATTCGAATCCTGCTTCACCGCCGGTCACTATTCCCAACCAGCAGCCTCAAGCTGGTCGCAGTACCCGCCCTGGAGCTGTGCACCATTATTTTACAATAAAAAGAAATGAATGAAAAAACAAAAGATAATAAGAATATTTTGTTCACCTAACGGGCGATATCAATGATGCAAAACAATGAATGGGGTCATAACTCCACAACGAGATACATCTCATGAAATAACTATTTCATTGTTTAACTAACTGAGTACATAGATATACATTTATCCACAAAATACAGTAATTTCCATCAAACGGCCATTTGATCGTGCTTTGTCATGATTAAACACGTACGAAGGTGCTTATTGCAATTGGAAATATAGCACAACGAGAAAAATAAAAAAGCCCCGGTAAAATGAGAGTTCAATGTTTTCCACTGTACCAGTTGAATGAAGATTGAAGGCAACGTATTTGTGGGTGGATGGCATGCTAATACGTAATAAAGAATTCGATCTCAAACAATATTGCTCACACATCCTCCATTCTTCTTTTTAGAGGCAAAGGGCATCACTCCCTAGCAAGCCTCATCACTACAGCTACAATTAGACACGGGGAAATGGTTATTGTTTTAGTTTGTCACTAGTCTGGTGTCATCAAAGACATTGGGCTGATACTGTTATTGTTGTCGCTGAAACTGTGCCGTTCTTACTCAGGCTGAGGGCTATTTAGTGCACTGGGGGTTTCATTTCACTTCTATCACTGCGACACATTTCGTTGTTTGAACTCATTTTACGGTGCTTCAAACCTTTTCTTTGTATAAAGTCGAATGTAGATGAAAATCCGATGTTCTTGAAACGTCTGTAGAGACCTGGAGATGACTGAGTTTTAATGTACTCCTAACTGAACGGAACTGCGCTACACCGGGTGTCGACCATTGTGCTTCGTGGATTTATACTTTTTTGTGATATTTGTGGCATCTCTGCGGGTTTATAAGGAAAGTGAGTTCAATTGCCTCTGAGGATCAGTGCTCTTGTTTGGCTTGCAAGAAAAAAATTGGCCCCCGGGTCAAAGCCCTGAAGTTCGATTATTGCGAGGAGTGGATTCACCTAAAGTGTACAAAAATTGATAAGGATAAATACTAGTGGCAGAGTTCATGCAGCTCCTCATTCCTGCAAATTCTGTGCACAGACAGTACTATCGCAAATATAAGAAAAAGAGAAGATTCTGATGCAGCGGCGAACCAGGCACCCGCAGCACGGTGGGAAACGAGCCTCCGGTCCCACGCCGAAGTCGCTTCAGGCCCTACAAACAACCCATCGAGGTCAGTGAAGAAGAAGCGTCGAAAGAAATCCGTGGTTACCGACAAAGCCGAAGTAACTGTGAGTTCGGAAGACAATACTTCTGTTCCGAGGGTATCGAAAGCAGCCGGCGGGGATACAGCCCCCGGCCCAGAGCAGACGAAAACCATGAATCGGTGGAAAACGGTAAAGCCACGTCAGCGGACGGCGCCGCCACCAAGGACCCAATGCTTCCTAGCTGTGAATCTGCCAGAATCAACCGAGCCGGCGTCGCAAAGTAGATTAGATCACGACTTGTCTCTTCTACTGGACATATTCGCCAAGATATTCTCCACAAATGAGGAAAACCCGGCAAATAATGTGAAGGTCAAATCCGTTTTCCGCTTAGTCAAATAAATGAGAATGGTGACCCAAGTCCGCTGAAGGTGGTCTTGGGATCCGATGAGGAATGCCATTGATGCTACCGTGGTCCTACAGACTAAAAGGAGAAAAACGGCGACTCCTTCGAGATCTTGACCCCGAGGAAAGGGAGAGGCACCAGCTGGCGTCGAGTGAGCTCCTCGAAAGCCAGGCAAATGGAGAAACAGATCTTTTATCTGGGATTTTCGTGTTCAGCGGAGGAGTCTTCGGCTGAGATGGGAACCGTTCGCTCTCTACAGCATCACCAACCAGGCGGCCCCGGCTGTGGAGGTTCAATGAGGGTCCGCACGGAGGGGGAAGACAGGAAAAGACAGTCACTTATCAAGTCGCCTAATGTCAGGAGTCTGCTGAGCAAGTGAGATGAGCTCGAGGCATGGATAGTTCGCCAACAGCCAACGTTCGTCGCTTTGACGGAGATGTGCCTTACCAGTGAGGTGCAGGAATCTCAAGTGGCTATCCCAGGATACACACTGCACTGTGCTGATAGGGACCAAGCTCGGGGAGGAGGAGGCTTGGCGATGTACACCCGAGCCGACGTCCCTTCGCTACTGGTGGATCGCCTGATAGACCCTGGGGCTCTGAAGAATCTGTTTGGTGTCGCGCGAAGTTGACACCCAGTGGATTTGAGTCTGTCGGAGTCATTCATCGGTCCCCAGAGGCAGATCCTCGGGAAATACTGGCTGACGTACGACGTTGGGCTGGAAATGGCCACTGTCTAATTTTGGGTGACTTCATCTCGCCGGATGTGGGCTGGGGGAACCTACGGCGCAATGCAGGAGCAGACTTATTTTCCCGTGAGTTCCTTTCAAAGGCGCTGGAGCTTTCCTTGTGGCAACACGTCAGAAAGTCGACCCGAACCCAGGAACAACATGCGTCTATCCTAGATCTGGTGGTATCTCCAAGGCGTTCCGATGTTGATCAGGTTGAGCACCACCCTCCACTAGGGTGCAGTGACCATGCAGTGTTGACCATCAGCTGGGAGACAGGAGCCACTTTTGTTCCCAGACCACAAGGTGGACTCGACGTCTGGCGAAAGCCGTTCCAACAATTCAGTGAGGCTGCATCCTCAGTGATGTGGTATCCGCCAGTACTGTATGACAAACTCAAGGCTTGGGGAGTCATTCGGGATGAAATCCTTCAGTGATGCCAAACTTTTGCTCCACCATCCAGACGGCAACCGCATGCAAAAGGCCCACCTTGGTTTGACTCCTAACTTAGGCATCTTTTGAAGCGTCGGAATCGAGCAAAAAACAGTGTCGCGCTACTGGAGAGGGATATCACCGATATCGCACCGTCCGAAATCAGTGTACGCAACTGAAGTGAGGAAAGCGTCCTGTCTTGGAGGAGATTTTAGTGATGGGCTCGGTTCGAGCACCCAAAGGCCTGTTCGCATATCTGCGAAGGAGGACGCGAGCCACAACGACAATCCCAGCCCTGCTGGAGGGGCACTCCTTGGGAGTTACCGATGAACACAAAGCAGAGATACTGGCGAGACAATACTTGTCAGCCTACGCTTCTGAACACAGGCACAATCAACCCTCACACATTGCAGCGGATGCCCCCCCAAATGTCGTGCCAAGAAATCACCGAGGAAGAAGTGGTGACAACCATGCGCACCATCAGAGTCAACCAATCCCCGGGACCTGATGGTGTTCATCCGTTGGTGGTAAAGAAACTGGCCGATGTGTTAACTCAACCGGTCACACGACTGTTCAACGCGTCTTTAGCAGCGGGGAAGCCTTCCCCCCCCCACAAGAATGGAAGAAAGCGGTCGTCTTGCCTTTCTACAAAGGTGGGGCGGAGACCGAGGCTGTCAACTACCGACCTGTCAATCTGGCTTCGGTGGTAGGAAAGGTTGTGCAGCGCCTGCTGGAAAGCGAATCCGGGAACATATTGGGGTGTACGACCTACTATGCTGACACCGACATAGTTTCCGGAAAAGTAGGTCGTGCCTAACAAACTTGGTAACCGCACGAGAAGGCTGGACTGTGGCCGGGGCTGAAGGACACCATACGGATGTCATCTTCTCGGATTTCAGCAAAGCTGTTGACAAAGTCCAGCATGACCCTCCATTAGGTAAGCTTAAGGCTCTTTGTGCTTTAGATCCCTTGATTATTTGGATAGGGAACGTTCTAAAAGGTAGAGCCTTTGTAGTACGAGTAGCACAGCCAAAGTGAACTTGGCAAGTGGCTACTAGTGGTGTTACAAAAGGATCGGTTCTGGGTCCGCTCCTCTTCCTGGCCTATATCGCTGGCCTACCGCCAGTTTTTCACTCGCCTTGTCTCACCTACTCAGACGGTCTTAAGATTTGGCGCATGATTACATCAAATGCAGGCGAGCCCGTTACTCGGGAGTTCATCAAAGCCCTCGGTAGATGGTCAGATCTGTGGTCTCTGCCAGTCAGCACCGACAAGTGTGCGCATATGCGAGTAGAAGCATCGTTCAGCGGTGGGATGTACTACACACAAAGAGTACCATTTCGTCGTTCCGTCTGTGGAAAAAATCTGGGAGTGATGGTGGCCTCGTCACTAAAAACGAGGCGCAAAACTGGTAGGGTTTGTTCGTCAGCGCGGAATATCCTCGGGCCGATTACTCGATCATTCGGCCATCTCACACTCAACGCGCTCGAGGTATTGTATGCAACCCAAGTGCGTCCCAGGTTGGAATACGGGAGGCCAGCTGTTTTCCTTTGTATGTTGGCAGAAGTAGCTAAGTTGAGAACCGTATATAGAGGCGCAACCCGCCTTATAGGAGTGCTTCTTGAGGTCAGCTACTAAGAGCAGATGAAGATCACATGGCTGTTTCCAGTGACCCATCGGAGAGCCCGAGGAGACCTGATCTTCACCAGGCTTATCACTAGAGGTGACTCCGGCCCAGAACTACGTGCAGGGCTCCCTTTCCGCGGACACGACCGCACGAGGGGACACTTGCTAGCTCTAAAGAAATTGCAGTCGGTGGGCTTCCACTGGTGTACAGTCTATGGAACTCGCTGCCAGCCGAAGCTGTGGAAGAGCCTAACGACACATTGTTCAAGCGACTCGTGGATGTATTTCTAAGGAGGGATGGAAGATACATGTGAGTCTACATCACCGAGCTGTGGTGAGAAGGTTTACAGGGGAAAGATACCCTCTGCCTATGTTATGAAAAATGAAGGATGATGAATGAACATGGTATGGTTCCTGTGTGATTCATCCGATAGCTCAGGCCCCCATTCGTGCCACAACACCGGGCCAATTAGTTCACAAAAGACTTGAAATCATAAGCCTCAGCAATTCCACTTCGATCCGACTTCTGGAAGTACCGGGAAAAGTAAGTTTGACTGGATCTATTCATCACTTTTGCCATAGAGCCATATGACCGATCAACTATAACGTGCAAGAATCAGTGGGCTCCAGCAGATAATACTTGTGTTTTATCCCAAGTCCTTGTCCTGAAGTCTTGAAGTGGTACACGAGTACCACTCTAAAGCCCAAATGTTCCCGGATCTTGTGGCTATCGTGTTACCTGAATGTCACCAGTGAGCCGAAAGATAGTTCACTCGACGATAGGACAAGGGGAAAGGGGGAGAGGGCTCAAAATGCAAATTTTCACAGTGTCTTGCACCTGGTATTGTCGGTGAACTGGAAGATAGACCGTTGGAAAATGCAAGTGTACAGGATACCAGTCTTGCCTGCATCTTGTCTCTTGAATTGCCGGTGACTGGAAGATAGACTGCTGGATATTCCGTTCAGCTTGAGTGGCACAAAAGATTCCGTCATGAGAAGTCCTTCAAACATCAAGCAGTGAGGTTTTCGAGCCGCTCGCTGCGAGTTGCCTTGCCATGTCTTAGAAATAAAAATTAAAGAAAGCTCCATCGTCCCAGGGATCAGTGCATCAGATTCCTACGCCTAAAGCCTGCGTACTACACGATTTTATAAGCCAGCCAAAAGGAGAGAAGACATATTTCGGCATTGCAAATATTTGCCCGAAAATGTGGCACACTGGTACCGATGTAAAAGTGGAGATATGAACGTTGCGGTTAATTCTACGGTCATGTGAAATCCTCGTGCAGCGAGAAAATGGTAGCAATTTTCCTAAGTCTGCATGAACAGCAGAACACAACAGTTTGAAGTTCGAGTCACAGTTAAGTATTTACACAACCCAAGGTCGCGTGTACATATGTGTAATGATACAAAAGCATGATAGTGAACCACTGCGTGTTGGACTATCATTTCACACCCCACAGCTTGGATGAAGCCGGGAGTTTTTGTGGCCTTTGGATGGTTTTATGTCCAGGCATTCAGAAGGTCTGAAAGGGGGTTCACCAGGTATTTCCAAATCAGAATCAACGAGTGAGATATTTAGGACACTATTGGTATCAGCAGGAACTTCAGGAACTCGGCTACGGGTTTGATAAACATGTCTCCGGTGCACCGACCCGCCATCCATAGCAAAACCTCGTGCAATGCAACCACCAAGTTGTCCCAGCACAATTCCAGATGCTGATAGCAATTCACCTCCTCGTTGGTAGGGTATGTCAGCAGACTCAAAGCATCTTAAATTCGAACGGAACATGCAGCACTTGAATATTTTTGCTGGACTAGAATGTATGGCACCCTGAGTGGCATTTCTGCACTGAATCAGGAAATTTTCTGCATCTCGCTCAAGCTCTTGGATGTCTAGCGGATTGATTGCCTTCACGGCGCTCTTCAAAGTACGAAAGCGTTTTCGGCCACTCTATTTGACTAAAGACGTCTAAGTGCGGTAAAATTGTGACGATATCCCACTCCTCTAAGCCAGGTTGTAATCTTTCCAGCAGTGAAGTGGCTTCCATTGTCAGTAATCAATACATGTGGCACTACTTCACGGCTAAATGTCTTCCCCGTGGCAGTTATTGTGAAGTCGGCATTAGGTAATGTTGTGGAGTATAATTCCGGCCAACGAGAATATGAATCAAAAATCACCAAAACTCGAAGTTTAAAAGGAAACGGACCACGGTAGTCGGCATGAATTCTTTCCTTAGATTAGCAAGATATCGGCTATAAAGCCTACTTAGAATGTACAGAATACGCTTTGTGTTTACAAGGGCCGAAATTTTTGGTGAACTGCACAATATCACAACCGATCCTAGGTCATTAGCAAATCAGGCGGGCCAGCGCTTTCATTTTCTCAATTCCCAAATGACCAGAATGCAAACCTGACAGTGTTAACCACCGGAGTGATGGAGGAACCCTGATGCGATCGTTTAAAATTTGAATACCATCTGGCCTCATGGCTTAATTCTCTCTCCTTGAAAAAGTTCAGGAGATTAAAGCTAGGTATTAGCACTCTATTCTCGTTTATTTGCAGAGAAAATAGATCCAAAGTGTCTACGTAAACCGCGAATCAGATCTTTTCGGCTCACAGGAAGTGGTTGAGCTAGCAAAGATTCGGGGTTACATGAAGCATTCGACCGAGTGCATATAAACAAATAATCCACATGTGGGATTTGGTTAACACTGCGATGCTGAATATCATAATCATATGCAGAAGGCGCTACACAAGGTCGCTGGACCATTGTAGCGGTGGACTTTTGTAATGATTCACATGGGTCGTAAATAAAACGCGATGCTCCATGATCAGAATTATTGATGAATTTGGATCCAAACAGACATTTATGAAATCCCTTGACAGACCAGTAGACAGCGAAAGCTTTCCGTCGCGCCTGAGAATAGCCTTTTACGGCAGTAGTGAATCGACTTGAAACACAAGCAACAGAGAATTCAGCCTGTTTTAATACAGCCTTAATTCCTGTGGTTGAGGCACCATTGGTGAGAGCAGAATGTAGCTTGTGTATGAATGACGTCAAAAATTCCTTCTTCCGTAGTTGCGATGGAATAAAACTTTGTGACTGTTCTCGTTAGGCTGACCACGAGAAATGTCCGGATGACAGTACTGTGGAAATAATTTCCATAATGAAGGAAAAATCGGGGAATAGAGCACGAATAATATTGAAGAGAACCAGCCAAGGAATGCAGTTCGTTATACTATTTAGGGGTACACACTTCAAGCGAAGGTGCGAGGCACTTACGATTAGGTTGATAATCAGTCGTAGCTATGTGATATCCCAGAAAATCAATAGAAGTGGAATTACAAAAAACGTTAAACGGGTTGATGGCAATGTTAAACTCAAAAAATGTTGCCAAAACTCTCTAAGTTTATTACAATAAGTTGTGGTTGCATCGGTAACTGCAGCATCTTGATACCATTCAGCACCTTTGAGTCCCTCAGTGATAATTTTCATAACAACTAAAAGATGTCTGGCGGAATGCTTAGTCAAGAAGGCAGAAACTTGTACTTGTGCAAACCAAGTGGGGTAATATTAGTAGCGAACTCGCGGGAACCTTTATGCAAAAGAGTTTGAAAGTAAGCTTCCTTCAAGTCATTACTTGAGAAGTGATTGGAGTCACGGATGAAAGACATTACATTCTCTGGTTCCGCAGTTTGCACGTACGCTAACTTAGCCTGATATCTAAAGTGGCTCGATGATCCCCACGTACTCTTTGAGATTGTCAGTCGGATTTCAACGGAGTAGCAATGGGTGTTGCCACTTAGATATAATGGTTTCAAGAATCACTTTGACAACCAAGGTACCGAATAGTTTCTTCACGGGTTCCCGAAGCCCGTAGGCCAAAACACGGTGGTTCTCAAACACGGAATCTCCATCTACATCCAACTTTACAGGAGTTGTCTTCATTTCACCGAAGGCCTTAGAGCACCGTAAAATTAATTCGGACAGCGAAGGTTGTTTCTGTGCCAGAAGTGGCACAGAAGGACCAGTGTCCTTATTTACCTTCAGCCCAAATACAGAGGGACCAGTCTTGGTGATGAGGGAGGTACACTTGAACGAATGTCCAGTTGTATCTGTGCTATTGTAGCAGAACCAGTGCGAAACGGCGCAGAAACCGACCGGTTTTCGGCCGATATTTGGCCGGTTTTCGATCGGTTTTACTATTGCGCCTATTGGTTTTCGGTCGCTTCGTTTAGTACAGTTTCACACGGATCAACAATGAATTGATAAGAAAGCAATCGGCGATGGGCTTAATGCGCAATGCTCGGTTGACGTTTAATTTGGATGTATTGGTTAAACTCAGAAACTTTCTGAAACCCTCGGTATAGTTCGCTTTATTTTATTACCCCTAGGGGGTAACATAAGGACAATTACCCAAAAGAAATCATAAAATAGAAGACAGAAGTGAACATTGTTGTAAGTGATTTGGATTATGGAAGGAAATGAACGAAGCACAGCGAAAACGACAGGTGGCGCGTGAATTTAAGTTTCCACATGGATCACAAGGACAATATGTAGTCCTTGCTTAAAGTTCTTCTTTGTGAGTCCTCAGGGATTGAGACTGACAGGTACTCATCCTTCTGAATCGGCGGGAAGTCTCAGAATTATTTTCCATTTGTCCAAAACTGCGGCTACACGCCGTGATGTGTGATGTGGAATCCGTGAGATGGTCGAGTAGAGTCAGGTTAGGTAAGGTCACAGGACTTGTGGCTTGAGCCAGCAACCGCCCGGTTTCTTACACTGCGAGCAAGAGGAATTCCCGCCACGCCCAAGCAGCAAACCCGGCCGGGCTCCGAACGATTTGGGGCTGGGTTCGTAGCGGGACGGGTCCGGAGCGAGCTGGGGCTGATGGCGGGCTTGGGCTGGGCTAGAACCGGGTTGGCAACCGGCGCCTGGCTACTTCCTGGCCGGGTTTCGACCGGACAACCCAGCCGTAAACCGGCCGTAATCCGGCAGGGCTTCGGCTGGGCTGGGAACGTGCTCCTGTCGGGTTGACCCATAGGTTCGTGAGGTAGGCTACCTTCGTCCGCCACACTGCACCAAACGAATTCCAACCTAACGATTCCTGCTTACATCTTGTTCTAGGCCACGTTTATATCCCCTTTCGTAATGAACATCGAAAAAGCCGTTGAAAACAATGCCAGCTCTATTAACACGAAATTGAATGTACACCTCTGGTTCGATGTTTACTGTTCGCATGTCCGTATTCATGTTATTTCTCACAAATCTTCTTATTAGTCCTCAGAGAGAATAGTAAAATGATTGTATCATATAACCAGTTAGTAGTTGATTGGGAGCGGTATAAAATGTTGGTACCAAACACCTCGGATTGAAGAACAATGTGGATAACAAACTGCGACAAATGCCGAAATTTTAATTGGTATCGGTCATACCAACCGTCTTCTTTCAGGGATGTTTCAACTATAGAGCATTAGAAACCAGATGTACGCATTCATACATACGTTAGTTCATGTGTTGTATGCCAGCCTGAAATGGAAGTAATAAAAAGGTAATATGTCCGTGTATAAAACGGGTGATAAAGACGTACTTCGTATGAGACACATACCTTCTGTGCTTCCCGGGTTATCCGCGATCTCTTGCCTTTGCTAACCTATGCCTAATGTGCCGGTCTATTTCGCACAATGGTTGGCTGCCAATTCTATGCGAGGAAGTGATTGCATAAAGGGTGTAATAATTATGTAAATGTTCCATGTCCATGTTGACTGAAAAATTCCTCTTCTGCTTACATTCCTATACACTATGACCAACTCGGGACCGACTTTCTTAACCTAATTTACGCTGACACTGTTTTGTGTTCGGCAGTGAAAACACGCTTGGTGCACTTACTTTTTATTTTTAAAGTTATGCCTTCTTACTGAGATTACCTTGCGGATAGTTGGTACGGCAGTGGGGCGCTCTGATTCAAAGCCGATTTGTTTTATTACTTCTCGGTCTCGCTTTCTCGCTCGCGTCGACTGATCGTAGAAGCTCAGCTCGTTTACACTGATTTTTGGCTGCCACGCTCAGAAAATTGTCCTTTGGGCCCGATTAAGCGTGGAGAACTTGTTCTACTTGCTTAGACTTCAGAACAGGTACTCATTATTTACTCTTTTTGGTCAACTGTCTCTTTTTTAAAGAATGTTTTCCTTTTCTGACCACCTTTTTGGCTAGATAGTGACTTAGGCTCACTTTCAAAGGTATGATCGTGTCTGTACTCATATTTTTACTCGCTAATAGTACCGTAGAATTTTTAGAGCAATCATGTTCTTGATTTGGGTTTTGCATTGCTTTGGGCTACGCATTGCTTTGAGGCTCCAAGATGCTATCCAGAACGAGTGAAGCTTATTAATCGGTGAATCAAGAATTGAATCATTAGTCAGGCTTCACCCGGACCAGGACTTGAGCCTTTTAACTGTTGCAGTGCTTTAACATTGTCTCTGAAACAATGCAAACAACAAGGGGCAATAAGGTGACCACTAAACTCTACCGGTCTGAGGATGGAATCGGATCGGATCAAGTCATCGCTGGAACCCGGCAAGCCCCACCTGATAGTTTTTCTGTTCATAGCTCCAGGGTTACGGGCTCTACCCGGCATAGTCGTTGTTCTAAGTCGAATTTGTCGCCTGTCGAGTTTAGGGAACGCCACTTCAAAGAGAAACTAGAGCAGGATTTGAAGGCTTTTAAAGAAAACCAGAACAAAGAGTGCCTGAGAATAAATCAAGAACTGGGGATTGCCAAACGCTCAGAGGGTTGGGAAGAAGTGCGTCTGCGCGGTATTTTAACACCTCATTCCACCCAGCAAAGGTTTGCATCTGATTACTCATGACCCCCGGAAAACCAGCACGTTCGCATTCACACAAGAAGGCCTCAGCTTAGCTCTAAGCATTTCCTTTTCTTTTTACAATTTCTCCTCCCCCACTTGCAGCCAGGTCAACATCCTGACTGCTGTCTTTCTTTTTTTCATTCCTATTTCTGACCCCACCCTATTCTACCGTTTTATTTTTGACCCTCAACTGGGCCCCTCCACTCTTCTGCCAACTATCAGCCTAACCATTTTGCACTCTGACTGAGCATGCGCTGACTATCTCCATCATCAACCAAATGCCCTACAAAACTACCAGTCTCCGCACGTTAATCCCTCCTAGATCGGCCCCCTGGCCGTCGAGCAACTTTATCACTCTAACTTCCGTTAACCGTTGTTCATAACCCCCAGCTACAATATTCTCTAGACCGCCGCATTTCTCCTCTCTTTCAGAACACGCTGATTACCTGGGTAGCCCATCAACCAAATCACGTTACCCCTGGATTACCCAACAGACTAAACGATTTGATCGATCGGATTGACCATGGTTAAGCTTATATTCACACCTGATGACGCTTTATATGGAGCACATTACATGGCTGACAAGTGATCACAATCCCATAAACCGGATTACAATCAATCATGGTGGTCTCACCGGACTGCCGGACGGATTCCTGACATCACCCATCACCCCACACCCATCGTCATCCACTTTCCGTACTCTACACGAACAGTTCAATTTATTCGGCGTTGCAGTACCAAAAATGATGACCAAAATCTGGCTCTCGCCGTTGAGTTCTGTATCTACTCTCTCTATTATGTCAGCCCAGCCCCTTTTGACTGCTTACCTCATCATTAACTATTTGCCATCAACAGCAACCAATGTCTTTATGAAACAAAATGCCAACTGCTTGGTCATTCATTTTTTCATCACGTATGCAGAAAATCTCACCCTTACGCTCTTTCAACTTCCCGTGTTCCTTCGGATCTGGCCTCTCCCAGTCACCGAAGTCTTTCCTCTTCACCACCTGTGCATATTCGCTTGGTCTCCAACAGAGTGTTTCCTCTAAGGCTTCTCGTTGAAATCCCCCTTCCTGTGTCCATTCACCATTCACGCTCCTTAAAAATACACTGCAATCCTGGTGAGGGTTTCTGCCTCCATGTGACTTTCTATATAATATCGCAACTACCTATACAGAAGGGCCAATCTGATTATCCCATTGGGCTCACTTGCATTTGTTTAACAGGAGCCCTTCACAATGAGGGTCAATCTTCTCTATATCCTGCAGGCATCTCCGACTGCACTTTCATTACACCATGTTAACTCTATCTTTACCTTCATTTTGGTAACACTCTCAACCAGCTTCTCAATACTGATTCCTCAAATATCCAGTTGGTGTCACACCGCGACTCCTCCTACATTTCCCTACTCTTCTTTGAGTCTCTTTCACTCCACCGCCCTCTCTCTTCATTGGCTGCACACTAAATTGCGTAGACCGCCGTGACCCGTTCTGGACTACCGGATCCGTCGTAGACAGTTATCGGCACCCATGAGGCGAGTTGTGCAATATTCCTGCCTCAACTCCCTGTTCATGTTGTGATGTCTGATACCAGTTGCTTTATGGGTTCTTGCAAACAATGTACCTTTGCCCTTCTTCAGTAACGCTTTTATCTACATTCCTGTTTATTCGGCTAACCATGTCACCCCCGTCCCCAAATTGAAACCAAATCACAATAGCCGCACCGACCCTCTCCACTTTAGTTCACTTAAACACGGTCCAAGTTTATTGTTCTATCACTGCAATTGTGTGAACTTTTAACTTCAAAACTGTGATTGCCTCACGTTGCTGTGAATCGCTGTATCCTCTGATTATGCCTTGAGTATATGTCTTGACCACGATTCAGAAAAATACCATTATTATTATTGAGTGAAGCTTATTGGTCTGTTAGTCGAGAATTGAACCGTCTGACAGGCTTCACCCGGACCAGGACATAAGAGTTTTGGTCGTTACAAATAGGATTTACCTATTATAGCCGAAATAAATCTTTTTCCGCATTTTGTATTGCTCCCTCGTCGTTAGCATTAGATGCATGTAACTCCATGAACTACGATTAGCACTGGGTTTACAAACGATGGACATCCATTACGATGTTATCAGTGACATTCAAACAAGCAGGGCATTTCATATCCAAAAATATCTTCATCTTCCTCTGAAATCTCTCACAACGGGACACCGATAAAAATGGCATGTTTGGCCGTCAACATTGACACATACGATTCACGTGTCATCGAATATTACAAAAACCATGATAGTGCATAAACAAGCATTATCTATCACGTAATAATACACAATAAAGGTGTGTAAAAATTGTCACTCGCCTTTACATTAAACGTATGAAATACATACGGAGTACAGAGGTAGAGCACAGTACAGTGGTATGCGTACTATATTGGACAAACCTATAAGCGAGCCCAGCTGGAGCCCGCTCCTAGCCTAGCCGAAGCCCGGCCGGGAGAGGGCCGTTTTACGGCTCGATTACCCGGTCGAAACCCGGCCGGGAACTAGCCGGGCATCCGCTGCGAACCCGGCCCTAGCCTGGCCCAAGACCGCTCCGAACCCACTCGAGGCCCGCTCCGAACCCGGCTGGCGAATCAACGCCGAACTTACCTGAAACGAAGCCCATACGTCACCCAAAATAACGTTTCACATGACGCAACGGGTTTACCTTCTGGAACATTTGACTCACCGTGAACGATTATTAAGATATTGTTAGAAATACACAGACTGTTGCCGTGTACAGCAGACCTACCCAATGGAAGCCAACCGTAGTTTTAAACAAAAATCTTTGATGTTGTAACGCAACCTCTGACGGCCGAATTACAAAATGTTTATTTTTTCAGTTATTCGGAAATGGCTATGACGATCTATACAATTTTTTATTGTCAAAATTGCTGAATAACGAACCCGTTCCGAACCCGTTCCGAGCTCATCCCATGGAACGGGCTGTGTGCTACATGGGGTGCTGCTACTTCCAGGCATCCAATACAACTTGGTGATTGAAGTAGCTGAAAGGAAGGAAGGGAAACATGCTTGCCCTCGGGAGCAGCAACCCCACACCAACATAGGTTTGGAGCCTCATCCCAATGCTGTCCACTCGTGGGATATACTCCGAGTCCTCGAATAATATAAAGGTGGTAATATGAAATGATGAGGATTAGGGTGACATGAAGGCTGTGATAGAGATAGGAGCAGTCACGACCCAAGCAGCAATCCCAACGAAATCCCGACTGTGTTCCATTGGGATTTGATTGGGATTCGGTTGTGATGCATTGGGTTTCGGCTGGGAAACCCAAACCTAAAGATTGAGTTTTGGTTGGGATGAGAAGCGCACCCCAATCTGGCCCCAATGGGTTCCCGATATGGATAGCCCAACTTCCTGGTAGCATTGAAATGCTCTCCTTTACCTAGCCATTTTCCTGACTCAATTAGTTGAGTCACAGTATTCGATCTATAGTTCCCAGTCCATGTACTTTCCCTCGCATACCAATGGAAAGAATAAAACCCGAGCAGCGAAAGCATACCTAGCTTTGCATGGTGAAAAAGTTGTCAAACAATGCGCAAGTAGGTCCTGTGAATTATTTCATCGCTATTTTCTTCCAGGAATGTTCGACTTACCTCTGGAGTGGTGTTTCGAAACACTAGAGTAATGAGATGCAGCATAAAATAGGTAGTCGGGTGGGAAAAAACAAACGCACAATGTGAATAAAAAGAAGGTTTCCCAAGATGATTAGTAACAGTCTGGGAATATCCCTGCGCAGCAAGCACCCAGTTTGTGTAGAGGCAACTTATTCCACTTGTTTATGACATGGTGATGAAGGAAACATACTCTTATGCATTTACTCCCCTTGGTTTGTCCCATTTATGCCCGTGTCCTCTGAGCGCAAAACTGTGACCACGAGTCAGTGATGTTCTGTAGGTCACAGTTATTTCCTCAAATAACTTATAGCAACCGAGCAGATCCCCCTTTGCCAACGATGGTCCAGGAAAAACAGATTTAGAGCTTTCGGTTTTTCATGGTATGATTTCTCTTTGTGGCGGCTTCGTAGGCTCCAAACTCACTAAAATGTAACTGCGAGGTAGGAGCCTGGGCGTACTCTGTTAACAAATTGGTATTTTGCACCCAGGTTTTACTTGGGAATGAAAACCGCCCCCCAGGAGTGGTCGATTTAGATGTTAGGTTCTCCTCCGGCTGCGGGCAATCTTCCTTTGTGAATCTTTTTCATTCACAAAGTGGCTTCCGGTCAGGACAAAGGTACTTCACGGTACCTTCATTCATCCAGACCCGATTCAACCTGTGCACTATCATAATCTTTTGAGGTCGGACACATGGGCCTATCTTAGAGGTCCTGTAGAACTCTTGAGTGACCCACATCAGTCATTCATTGAGGTACGCAACTGGCTAAGCAAACTTTGATCAGGCTCTTCGATAGGTAAGGATTTCAGCTAAGCCTCGGTTCCTTCAATAGACTGATTGCTTGAAGTCTGCTCTGTTTAAGTCCACCTGTTACCGGGACTGTTGACAGCATAGCCATCTTACTTCACGAGGCTCGGGCGGCAAGGCGCGCTCCAGCTCGTCAGCTCCAGTAATCAGCTCGATCAGTCTCCCATCTCTTGTCATTTATACCGGATGACCAATATGATTGCTAAAACCCATCGATCGCTATCTTTCTGTGCCCCCATTCGCAAACCATGAGTGCTTTCAAACCTTGCATCCTATTTATCATCCGAGTAAAACTCCTTTGAATGTTCTCTAACACCCTTTTATCCCTCGCTGGGCTTGGTGCACATGCTTGAACAAAAGTCTCCGAATGATGACTTACGGCCACCTTGTATAAAGGCAGAATTACTTCGGCATCTCTAGACATCAACTTTCGTCTTAGGTTGAAAAGCACCCCATTTGCCCTGACCGCTGCTGACGTGCACCACTCAGCGGGTTTGAATCTCTCGTGCATAAAAACAAGAAGGTCTCTCGCCATGGCATCCGAATAAATCCTGACTGGGCGAACAGCACTACGTACCTGTTTTTGCTTCTTTCCCTACCTGCCAGCTAGTATTTGCATTTGGCTTCATTCAGTGGCAACTCCCACTCTTCATTCCATACGTCAGTCCTGTTTAAGTCGGTTTGCAGTTGCTTTGAGGCTGGATCACCCACTATTTTTATATCATCTGCGAAAAGGAAACCAGTGGCAGTCCAGTGTGGTCAGGGTGCAACAACAAAGTAGTGCTATTCAGTGCACCCCTTCGTTAGACAAACTGTTCCGTTTTGCACCAAGCCGTTTCTTGAAATTATTCACTGTCGATGCTGCAACCACTCCATCCAGTAGTATACCCCAGTCGTTCAGTGGCCTAACCGAGAAAAATTCTGCCCCCAGTTGAGTCCCTAATCTTTTCTTGATTTAAGGGAGTATCCGTGGACTATGCTGTCGCTACTGGGTATCAACGGCGGCCCTACTACTCCACCAAAGTCAACCACTAGACATACTATCTCGTAGAACGTCTCTGCACCGGCTTCGTGAACTTTATGCCCCTTGCCATGTATGGCAGCCGAGCCTGGACACAGCTTTCCAGCTGGATACGCGCAAACGTTTTGTAAGGTGGCAGTCGTACCTTTGGTTTTCTCGTTGCCATTGCTCTTATGGGCTGTCATAGAGCTCTGGAGGCTTTCTGGGCAGTCGTACGATATTGTTCAATCGGTTTAAAATCATCAGTGATGACAACCCCTAGGTCTTTTGCGCTACTCAGCTGTGCGATTGTCACCTCTTGCACCGGCGGTTCTAACTGCTACAACCACCGTATCCATATAGTTCGCTAAATGCGGGCATTCACTAACCTTCAGTGGTAGATCCCATTCTACAGAACGCCATTTTACCCTGTTCAGGTACCACTAAATGAAATCGTCCGATACGGGCACGACCACTTTAGAGTCGCCCTCAAATTAGAAGACAGCCTTCTCTAGGCCCACGGCTATGTCACGCAAAACGATAAAGAAGTAGAGGCCCCAGTACTGAACCCCGGGGTACCCCGCAACGCGAGAAGCCCACTGGCGAAGCATCGTCCCTTCTACTCTAACCTGGAAGCTCTCACCTGTTATAGAGTTACTGATCCAAGCTGCAATTTGGGGGGTTAAGCCGAAAGTGGCTAGCGCGTTAAGTGGTAGGCGGTGGTTTGCTGAGTCAAATGCCTTCGATGGTCGGGGTAGTATTTCCACTTTTTCCGTTCTGTCTAGTCTACCAGTTACCTCGTCAAGGAAGTTCAACAGATTGGTCAGGCATGAACGAATTCTTACAAAACCACGTTGAATCGGTGCCACTAGATAATTTGCCGTTATGTGTGTTGCTATCCTGTTCCTCAAAGCTCTTCCCGTACTTTAAAGACGACCGGAGTCAGGCTCACAGAAAAGTAGTTTGAGAAACTCACCCTGTCTCCACCCTTTTGAATCGGGCACTTTGTGGGCCTCATCCAATTCTTCGGAATGACACACTCCTCCTTCAATACGTTAAATAGTAGCGTCAGGGACCTCAGTCGTACGCCAGCTAGCGGCTTTAAGAAGGCCGGGTAGATACCATCGGGCCTCGCTTTTTCGTTTTCCCCTAATCTGCTCAAGTCGGTGGCTACTTTTGAGATATCTATTACAGCATCTTCCATGCCCAGCACGAAGGCTAAATCGTTTAAGGGTCGACCCGGCATACCATTGTCCACACTGTAAACCTGTTGGAAGGAAAGCATAACCACATCCGTCTTGTCAGACCTAGTTTTAAAATGCCTTCCCCGGTCGTCCTCAATGCTCCCTTCGGATAAACTTAGGGCCGATTCTGACTGTACCTAAATAAAGTACCGCTTGGGGCCGATTGGGGTATTTGTCGCCAGGCTTTCTTATGTTATTTGATCAGCCGTCTGGGTGGCTGCGAACCTAGCCCTCGCAGCTTTGTGCCGCAGGAAGTTTCGATGGCCACCACTTTCCCCATACTTCGCACACACTACGTTTTTCGGCTTGGATACCTTACGGACCCCACCGGTCCACCACGGATGGGCTCGCTACCTTCGCACCCCTTCTTTGTGGAGCTACCTGGTCCGTCAAACATGGCATATCGTCCCGGATGCGAGACCACTGTCTTTCTACGTAGTTCTCTCCTCTTTCTACTTACCAGTCTGCCGCTCCTTTGGTCTCTTGGAGAAATCCTGGGTCAACTTGGTGGAAAAAGCGCCGGAACCTCTCCAGACCATAGGACCTCTGTGTGTTTGCCAATAAACTCAACAATCTGTGGTTACTCTTTCCTAGTTGATCCTCCACGGCTATGTTTGCAAAGGTGTCAGAACATAGAGTCTTAAGTGTTGCCCTGCTGACTTCACGTTGACTTGCTTCGGAAAACCGTTTTAAAGGATGTGTAGTGAGCAGGCCGTTAGCGCCATACTGATGTTCGATCAATGTATGTGTAGGATCCTGTTGTTGCACTTACTGAGCCCTCGTGCTCACGGATTTTTGCAGATCGAACACGAACACTTCCCACGGAAGACACTGTTCTACGCATACCACACATGAAATCCTGTCAGTAGAAAATAAGGTCGACATGGCTTGGCTGTAAGTCTATTTTTTGGTCGACGGTGGCTGACACAGTATATAAGTGCTGGCCAAGGTAGGCCTGCTGCTCGGTGTTGACCCGGAGCTTCGGTGCGCGCTGTGACTCGTGGTTCGTTTCTTGTGCAACGGTTTTCAACATAGCTATGAGATTTTTCTGATCAATCGATTTTCAGCTTTTCAAAAGGATGCTGCATGGAGCACCTACTTTGTGCGCTTTTTCCTCTTAAGCCAACTCAGATTCATCAAACTGGTCGAGCGAGGCCTGGTCATACAATTTAAAGAAGTATAAATTCAATTTCAAGGAAAAACGTATACCTTCTGTTATTGCAAACGTGCATCACAAGATTTTCATATGCTGTATGATTCCAAAAATGAGGTTTTCTGGTCTGTTGAATGCGGTGTCTTCCGTGTGGCTGCTCCCGCCCGAGCTGCAAAGACGGAGAGAAAACTCGGTGAACCGGAGCCTGCTAGGTGTATAAGCAAGCATCAACACTTACACCTATGAAGATGAGCGTGGCGATCTGTCTGAGCGCGGTACAGGTGTCATCCATTACGCGTGCCTTAATTTCCCGCGAGACTTAGCTTCACCCTGTGCGTTTTGTTCCCTGCGGTTTGCCACGGCGCTCCATCCCGGTTTGACTCTGGGAGTAAGCCGTACGTAGTCAGCCTTGCTTGACCGATGGCCTCATGGAAATAAAGATGGAGAACGAGCAAGTGTGGAGGGACAGAAGGGTGAAAGAAAGGGTTCCAATGGCTACTGTAACCAAACAACCTCTCCCAGGCCTTGTACGGTCGATGTTCAAAGGCATCCACCGAGGTTACCTCACTTGTATCCCGTTATTGTATGGCATGCCTCACGGCAAACAAATGGCTCACAGTCCTAGTTCTCACACGATCTTTCGTGAGCTGAAGCCTGTGCCCTCGTAGTCCGTCTTCCCCCCGGGAGTCTGAAGAGAAGCTTCTCAGACCATGCTGGCGTGTCCATCCCTTTAGCAGTTTTGAGCAATTCTACCAAGTCCTCTATTAATCTTCTTCTCAACGAGAATAGATTTACTTTGTATGACCACCGCTCATAGCACAGTCCCCGCCAGTATCCAAACCATCTACTGGATCGCCGCTGAAATATTTAATAATATTTAATAATGGTGCATTTCTTGGCTATGATCAAGACGCATGCACAAGGCATGAGCAGTGAGTACAACGTTGCACCGCAGTATGAAATATTTGCAAAATCTCGAAGCAAGGTTCACGCATGTTAGTAGCAGTACAATAAACATGGGCTGTGTTCTAATGAGCTAAAATGGGTACGTTCAACGAGGTAAACAGAAACCAGTCTCGGTTTCGGGAACGGAGTGTTGCGGTGTCTCAGCTGTGCGTGAAAACAGCTTAAAAGTATCACAAAAGTATGGAAAGTGCAGCATGTATGATAATTAGGTGAACAGTTAACTCCTGAGAGATCGAAAGAAAATTGGAGGTGTGCGGAAGAGGAAAAAAGAAATAACGTGGACGCCCCTACCGGATGCCTGAAGGTTCCATATCGAAAACTTGAGGGCGAGGTTCACCAACTGGTAACCAGTCATGGAGGAGAATGGAACCAGCACTGAGTCTTTGAAGAACAAAAAGCGATATCAGGGGCGCATAGATAAGTTTATCTTCATTGGTGTCATTTTGACGAATCACTGGGCCAGGAGAACGGTGGTTTAAAATACCTAATGAAGGAGGGGACCTGTAGAGTAAATGTCGGTGAGTCAGACAAGCTTATTACGACTATTCTTTTTAGGTAGTCCCATGGCGAAGGTGACAGGAAGACAGGTAAAGCACGTGAAACGTGATGTGCTGGTGGAGTAGCATGGATGGTAGCTGGGTGCTCAGCCGGGGAATTCAAAATGGCGTCGTTGAAGAGACAGTCAGCTGGATTAGATGATGGAGCAGATGCGTCGATGCAAATACGAAGAGAGCATAGAGTGGGACGAATATGGACGCAAAGGCCTGCTGCTGTTACTCGCAGAGAACCCGGCCCGTGGAGGTGACGACTATTACGTGTGTGTGAGAAGAAATGTTTCTCTGGTTACAATAAAAGAATGTACGACCATGTTCCAGCCAGCAGCGAGTGCCTGGTATTTTATTTCATAATGATCATGATTTTCGCGGATGGCAGGTCGCGAACTGAGGCCTGAGCAAGGGCGCGCTCACCAGACACGACTGTCCTTCACGGGGAAAATGATTGGGGTAGCAGGCAAGAACCGTCAAATGGGGGCTTGTGACCCGAGCAGTAGGATTGTGACCACCGTTGCTACCGATGTAAGAGGTTCCATATAGCAACAACCAGCGTATGAAATAGTCCAATATGATTAGTTAGTTCGTTAGGCCCGCGCGGTAATCCGACAGTAACACTTAGTGGACCCATGGCTACCCAAGTAACCGGCGTGGTCAAAACTTTTATCACGCACGGAGGACGGACTCCAGGCCTGGACGCAGTGTTTCAGTTGGGGCTTTACAACAGCTCCGTATGTTGATGGCAGGACCCCTGGTCTCTCCCAGATTCCGGCGCATTTCAGCCAGCAAAGTGCAGGTGAGGCACTTCCGCGGCACCCCCAGACCTCCTACCTGGTTTGGAGTCTGCTTCAACTTCCACCCCCCCCCAATCAGTACCTCCACTGTCTGAGCAAGCGCTGTCTGATTTTCCGGTGGGCCTATATAGAGATAGGCCCGTGGTTCTCTTTCATCAAAAAGGTGTTGACATTTTTTCACTTTCACAAGAAGATCGCATGCCACCGACCACGCACAAAGGCCATCCAGATCTCTCTGCAGGTGTCATCTGCAACCGTTTTAGGCAGCCTGACATCGTCCGCGAACTTATGGCATTCACTTGGTGGTCAATGAACAAGATGAACACTTGAGAGCCCAAGAGAGAGCACTGAGGTACAACGTTTTATAATCTTCCAGTGCGAGGAAAAACTCCGTCCACTGTCACCTGAGCCGCTTTCCAGTCAGTCCTCTGGTGATCCATCTCTATGCCAACAGGCTCTACGTGAATTATTTCAGCCTACTCGCTAACAGCCTGTGACTGAGGTCCACATGCTTCTTGCGAATCCAAAAAGCAAACTTCAACTTCCCGCTTTGTCTGGTCTCCTGGTTACTTCATCCAAGCAGTGTGTTAGGTTGGACAAGCACGACTTCCGGCGAGTGAATCCGTGCTGGTTGGGTGATATCAACCGGAGGCTCTCCGGATGCTCGATAATGCGGTCGCAGATTACTTTTTTACATAGCCTCCAGCAATACTGAGGTGAGGTTTGTCGGTCGATAATTCGCTGATGTCTCCCTATCGCTCACTTTGTGGATTGGATCAATGGAAGATGTGAGCCTGTTCTGTGGTACCCCACCCTCTCTTAACGATGCATTGGACGGAAGCACTGCTGCTTTCGTTAATGTAGCAGCAAACGGTTCCGTTACCGCCGGGCGAACTCTAACAGGTCCCGCCGCCTTGCACTATGATAGGGCCTTCAATTTCACGCAAACCGCGCTCTCACGGGCTTCAGCTTCTACCGATTTCGGGGCGTTCATGCTTGGTCTGATGGGTTTTCTGGACGCTCCATGGTCCGGTCCATATACGCCCTAGAAGAAAAGCAGTAGATCCTCAGCCTCTTCCCGTTTCATGTGTGCCCCGTGTCCTGCTCCCACCCTTAACTCCCCCTAGTGCACTTTACAAGGTGGCCCTTGATAGCACGTCATTGTAGTAGACTCTGGAATTCACTTTGATTTTTGCAGTAATCCTATTTTCGCAGCACTCTTATTTTCGCAGCCCCGCCTGCGTTTTGTTTGTATTCTTGTGGCCCTCCTTCTGGCCGCCACGCACTGCAGGAAGACCCCATGCCCGTTTGTACGGGCATGCCTTTGCCAGGCCGCTTGCCTTCGCTTATCAGCCTCTTTACCCGACTGCTCCGCCATGGCCGGGTGCCCTCCCTCCCTGATTTCTTCAAGGGAGCCACCTCACTGGTGATTTCTAAAGGGTTTTCCTGACGTGGCGCCACCGTCTCCCCATAGTCTCACCTCCTTGCCGCCAGAGACTCGACCTGAAGGGCAAGTTACCGCAGCCTAATTTTGCTTATCCCGGTGGAATTTCTCATGCATCTCCCCGCTACGCCCGCTTGTTGAGGTTCACCGTCATTCTCAGAACACCATAATTGCCCTTGCCGAAGGGATTCTTTAACCCCAGCTCTTCTATAGCGTTTGAAGCCCGAGCAGTCGCTTAATCAAGGGGTTACGGTGTTTGAACTTACTTACACTTAGCTACATGCCCCACTAGCTGAAACAGTCTTCGTTTCGGTCAAGTCTCTCAACATCTAGCCAAAAGTTCCCCCTGGGGTGGTTTTGATTCCCTGGTCTATTTCAAGTGCTTTGAAACCACGTCGCATAAGCACTTTCTGCCTTACGCTTATCACCTCACTGAGATATGACAACAATTATTTGTCTTCCCACTAGCAAGATCCTGGACTCCGCAAAGACCGTAGCTTGCACTTTCGACGAGGCACGTCGTCCGCCCTTATAGGTGTTATGATGGTCTGCCACGAGTACGGGAACCCCACCTCCCGTACGAACACGATGCCCTTCGAAGCAATGGCCTCAGACGCTGTCTACTGATGTCTTCAGCCGGCTGCATTCATGTTTTTTTGAAAGCAGTGACATCCATACCGTCTACCCCAGCCCGTCGCCTTGACTACTCGCCCCACACGTTTGCTGCGTTCGTGTAGACTAAGCGTAACCTCTTCCCTCCATGACTTGCTCTTTGCCCGTCAGGGACGGACCGGCGCTACTCGGGCATCATACCCAAGGGCACTGCCCGTGTTTTGCAGTGCGGTCTTATTTACCTCATCGCTTTGATTCAGCTTGCCTTCATCAGCTGATCTGGCAACCTGCGGCGTGCCTGCTCCTGGCTCTCCTATAGGGGCTGTCATCCGTTCTCGAAAGTCATCTACCCACTCCGTTTCCGACTCCACATTTTATTGCTCTGTGGTATTCCCTTTCGGGAGTTTTTGCCTTTTCGTTGCTTCTCTCCTCGGCTAACAGGCGCTTCGACTATACACACGCACTCCTCTTTTTCGGTCATCTAAGGATCCCCTGCTAGAGTTCTAACAATTGGTACCCGTGGTTCAGCTTCCTGTGACTCTCCGGAGGAGGTATGAACCTCGCATGAGCTGCACATGATCCAGCCCCCATCTAGGGCTCACTTGTGTATCGCGTTTTCACGCTTAGCTTCTTGGGCGTTGCTGTTTGGAGTCAGTTGCTACGGAGCCAACTAACCTTGCGTCATCGGCAAGGACAAAGTATGGGCCTTCAAAATCTAAGATCAAGTCGTTCATGAAGAGGATGAAAACATAGGCCTGAGGACGGAGTCATGATGCACACCACCCGGCAGACGTTCCTCCTGGGGTATGGCATCCTCCACCTTGACTTGCGGAGACCTACTCGAGATAAACCCAAGGATCTACTCAGTAGCTTTCGGGAACAGACCAAAAGCACTCAACCATATCAGTGCCAAACGGTCGTTGACTGAGTAAAATGTCCTCTGGAAGTCGAGGTAACAGGCTTTCACTCCACGCCCGGCCCAACCCTCGGGCAACCTCTTCCATGAACTTGGTGATGCTTGCCAAAAGGAATCTCTGCCGAAAGAACCCAGGCTGGTTTGTTGCAATCGGCCCGTGAGCAGCCACGTGGTTGGCTGCATCACCTTCAAAACACCGCATTTAAACTTACTGGCCCGCAATCAAGGCAGCTTTTCATGTCCCCGGCTTTGTGGACTGGGATGACTGTCGCTTTGAAAGAAAGCCGAGGCAAACAACCTTCGCCAAGGAATGCGTTGAACAGCGCAATCAGTGGCTGGGCAAAGAGCTCCACTGGAGGCCGGACGGTTCCTTTGGGACCTGCTGTCTCAGTTCTCATGGAGCCAGTTAGAACGTGAGGCACATCGCTTGCCGTGACGGCCTCCTCTGACATTTGGGATACGGCCGCGGTGGCGATTCGCGGAGGGCGTGAAGTCCCATCGTATCGACTTTACACTTGCTGGAAGTGGTGCCGGAGGGATTCTGCCTTCTCCAGGTTGTAGTTGGCCGCTCGAAACTGGAGATCTCTTACATTTCCAGCGGAAACTCTCAGGGTTGCCTTGGACTGCAAGTAATTGTACCACTTCATCGGGTTTATTTTGGCAGCTTGAGCCAAGTGCTTCTCGCACTTCTTTTTGCATTCGCTCTGAATCTTACCTGACCTAGCTTGAACTGTTAAATACTGGGGGCAACATCGGTTTTGGCATCTGACCCAAGCAAATTTCTCCCTGTGGATAGCCCCCCGGACACGACTGCCACACCGTGGCTGAGCACCCCTCTGAAAAACCTTTCTGAGAAGAGCTATCCCATCAGCCACTGAGAAGAGGTTATCCTCAATTTGCCTCGAAAGCCGCTGCAATAAGTCCTCGATCCTAGCCCTTAGTTCAACATTATCCGGCCTACCAGGTGGTAGCTGTGCCTTTCTTTGTCTGGGGGCTCTGGTCCACCCAGATTCAGTGTTAAGGGAAGCATTTCCTAGTCACTGTTACCTAGTGAAACTTGAGCCTAAAGGTCTGTAACGTCCCTTTGGCATCTTGCGATGGGTTGGTTGGCGATGCTGGCACCTCACACCTTCAAGGGTACCTAAATAGACTTCACTTCTGCACCACCAACCGACAGCTTCCTCTCAGCTTAGGGAAGTATAGAAATCTGATCTGAGATACCAGAGGTAAAATATCGAGACCTCAGTGGCCTCAAAGTCAAAACAAGGGGCCACATTTCACGGGCCTAGGGTTTCGGATAAATGACTGCTCTCAGCGACCTGATCAGTGCTTGGTGGCCACGGTTAAAGCAAAGCAAGCGGTCTGACAACTAAGGAGCACATTTGCTTCATGAGAGGCCGATGCGATACTGCTACATGGCAAAACTTTGGTCATGCCTCACTTTGATCGCCGTGTCCAAGCACTTGACAATGCTCAGGCACGAGAAGCTGCAGTAATGGGAAGCCTTTAGAGTACCCCCACTGAGACCGTAGATGGGTTGGCGAGCACGCCTTTTGCAGACTCACTGGGATGAGCATATTCTCCTCAAAGCGAAGAAAGCTTAAAGGTGAACCCATGGGAGCCTTTATTGAAGTCAGGAAATCAACCATCCCAAAATGATCCGGCTGAAGCGATTGTAATTTAATTCCAACCTAAGAGCCACGAGTAAAAGCTGGAAAAACCAACAGCGCTGGAGGTAGTTAGAAAGCAATTTTTTCATATCGGGCCATCAATGCTTGGAACAGTCTACTGGCCGAGTTTGTGGATGCGGTCTCGATGGTTCAGTCCAAGGCCCGTCTGGATCGCTGCCTGTCGGCCGCATCCTCTGGATGTAACTAATCCGTCATACTGACGGCGAAGCTGAAAGCAGGGCCCTTTCCTTTTTTCATCTACCTTCTTCCGTCTGCCTGTAGCTCCCTACTCCCATCTCTACACCCCGTCCCCCTAAAGGCTTCACATTCCCCCTCACACCTGACCCTCTCCTATTAGCTACTATACCAAATTTTGCCGTATGAGTGACCCTATTTTGGGGGCCTAGGCCTTGGCAGGGACCCAGTTCTTGACCGTGGGGTTGCTGCGCTACCGGCGGCGAGCCGAGTCCTAACCCTGTTCCTTTTTAAATCCGAGACTGAAAGTGAATAAAAACGAAGCAAAGAAGCAGAAGTCGTAGCCAAATAATATTCAACTGATGCTCACTGGCGCAAGGAAAGTTTCGGCCAATAGCTGCTAATCTGAAGGCTAAGACGAGAGCAAACAATGGTGGTGACCCAGTTCAGTCGATCGGAAAGCTTGGCACCGAGCCTAAGGTATACTTTGGAACTAAGAAGCTGAAATATGTCAAAACGAAATCTGAAGTTGCCCTGATCCAGCCCGTTGTCCCCGCGGGCTGCGTTTTAGGGGAAGCACTCAACAACTTTGGTAACCGCCCAGGAACGTGAGAGCAGGATGAAACCTTCCCCCGTTCGCTGGTCAAACCCTGATTTGAGGTTAAAACCGCTTTCGGAAGGGCAAAAAATGTGGTGGCCAGGAGCTTTCCTGAACCAACCACGAGAACAGAAAACAACGAGAACGAGCAGTAAAGCTTCGCGTACTTAACCTACTGGGGCTGGCAGGCTTGCCTGGCCTTGGGGCCATAAAACGCTGTCTTTTGCTTGGTGGATTGAAAGATCCTGAGGACGGTCAGGATGAGCGATCCAGGCAGGTTGACGCGTAGTCCGGGGATACCAGACGCTGGGATAGTATTATACAGGCCGCCCAAGAGATCAAGAGTGTCATGATGGTTGCAATCGGGGTACAACCCAATAGCTCGTTTCTTCGAACTGGGAAGCATCCAACGACCCCACCCAGTCCCTTCACAGGCTTCAACACCGCTGGTCTTCATTCACCTATTTTTTGAGCTGCTCGGCCACCACGGTTGCTGTGCGCCCGTTAAGAGAAAGACTCAGTGGGATATAAAACCTCGACCAGAAAACAAATAGAGAAGGGGAGCAGTCCATCACTGTCGGCTGTGCGATCTTCAACTGCTGCGGTGGCGAATGTTTTAGTAAACAGAAGCCAAGGTTGCTGTTTAGCGCTTCAAGAAGGCGGAGAAGCCGCTGGGGCCTGAGTTCCGAGAAGCTGGAGACTCCCGAAAGTCGACATAATGAGTGGAGGACTTTGCGTCTGCCAGTCGTGTAAAAAGAAGCGGCCTGTCTCTGACAAGAGGTCGGAACTTGAAGCTCGTACATCAGGTGTGGATATGCTGGGGGCCACCGAGATCTGGAATAGGCCTCAAGATGGTGTCGGACACCAAGTACCTCACAACTTCGTAATATTCCTGGCGAAAGGGCCGCACGGACGAAAGGGCGAAGAGGTACTGCTTATCACTCTAGGGCGCCGCCACCGGCAAGAGGAATGCAAGCTGTGTCTACCACGTAAATAAGCCACTTCGGTAACCCTTACATCTTACCATGCAAAACTGAGACTCGTCTGTGTGCCCCGCAGCCCGCCGTCCCCAACATAGGAAGATGACAAACCGGTACAGCACTTAAGTCCTCTTACATGCTTACGGTGAAAACCCTGATAGTAGGGGACATCAGTGCATCGGGGGTAGATAAGGTAGACGAAAGAGCTCTCGGGGAATCTTTCGGCCACGAACTACTGCCCCGTAAACGCGATGGGGACGGGACCTAACATGTTACAGAGGGGACCAGACGGAGGCGAAAGAAAAGTCCATCTTCCCTGGACCCTGAGATTACAAGATACCAAAGGGACGTTACAGACCTTTAGGCTCAAGTTTCACTAGGTAACAGTGACTAGGAAATGCTTCCCTTAACACTGAATCTGGGTGGACCAGAGCCCCCAGACAAAGAAAGGCACAGCTACCACCTGGTAGGCCGGATAATGTTGAACTAAGGGCTAGGATCGAGGACTTATTGCAGCGGCTTTCGAGGCAAATTGAGGATAACCTCTTCTCAGTGGCTGATGGGATAGCTCTTCTCAGAAAGGTTTTTCAGAGGGGTGCTCAGCCACGGTGTGGCAGTCGTGTCCGGGGGGCTATCCACAGGGAGAAATTTGCTTGGGTCAGATGCCAAAACCGATGTTGCCCCCAGTATTTAACAGTTCAAGCTAGGTCAGGTAAGATTCAGAGCGAATGCAAAAAGAAGTGCGAGAAGCACTTGGCTCAAGCTGCCAAAATAAACCCGATGAAGTGGTACAATTACTTGCAGTCCAAGGCAACCCTGAGAGTTTCCGCTGGAAATGTAAGAGATCTCCAGTTTCGAGCGGCCAACTACAACCTGGAGAAGGCAGAATCCCTCCGGCACCACTTCCAGCAAGTGTAAAGTCGATACGATGGGACTTCACGCCCTCCGCGAATCGCCACCGCGGCCGTATCCCAAATGTCAGAGGAGGCCGTCACGGCAAGCGATGTGCCTCACGTTCTAACTGGCTCCATGAGAACTGAGACAGCAGGTCCCAAAGGAACCGTCCGGCCTCCAGCGGAGCTCTTTGCCCAGCCACTGATTGCGCTGTTCAACGCATTCCTTGGCGAAGGTTGTTTGCCTCGGCTTTCTTTCAAAGCGACAGTCATCCCAGTCCACAAAGCCGGGGACATGAAAAGCTGCCTTGATTGCGGGCCAGTAAGTTTAAATGCGGTGTTTTGAAGGTGATGCAGCCAACCACGTGGCTGCTCACGGGCCGATTGCAACAAACCAGCCTGGGTTCTTTCGGCAGAGATTCCTTTTGGCAAGCATCACCAAGTTCATGGAAGAGGTTGCCCGAGGGTTGGGCCGGGCGTGGAGTGAAAGCCTGTTACCTCGACTTCCAGAGGACATTTTACTCAGTCAACGACCGTTTGGCACTGATATGGTTGAGTGCTTTTGGTCTGTTCCCGAAAGCTACTGAGTAGATCCTTGGGTTTATCTCGAGTAGGTCTCCGCAAGTCAAGGTGGAGGATGCCATACCCCAGGAGGAACGTCTGCCGGGTGGTGTGCATCATGACTCCGTCCTCAGGCCTATGTTTTCATCCTCTTCATGAACGACTTGATCTTAGATTTTGAAGGCCCATACTTTGTCCTTGCCGATGACGCAAGGTTAGTTGGCTCCGTAGCAACTGACTCCAAACAGCAACGCCCAAGAAGCTAAGCGTGAAAACGCGATACACAAGTGAGCCCTAGATGGGGGCTGGATCATGTGCAGCTCATGCGAGGTTCATACCTCCTCCGGAGAGTCACAGGAAGCTGAACCACGGGTACCAATTGTTAGAACTCTAGCAGGGGATCCTTAGATGACCGAAAAAGAGGAGTGCGTGTGTATAGTCGAAGCGCCTGTTAGCCGAGGAGAGAAGCAACGAAAAGGCAAAAACTCCCGAAAGGGAATACCACAGAGCAATAAAATGTGGAGTCGGAAACGGAGTGGGTAGATGACTTTCGAGAACGGATGACAGCCCCTATAGGAGAGCCAGGAGCAGGCACGCCGCAGGTTGCCAGATCAGCTGATGAAGGCAAGCTGAATCAAAGCGATGAGGTAAATAAGACCGCACTGCAAAACACGGGCAGTGCCCTTGGGTATGATGCCCGAGTAGCGCCGGTCCGTCCCTGACGGGCAAAGAGCAAGTCATGGAGGGAAGAGGTTACGCTTAGTCTACACGAACGCAGCAAACGTGTGGGGCGAGTAGTCAAGGCGACGGGCTGGGGTAGACGGTATGGATGTCACTGCTTTCAAAAAAACATGAATGCAGCCGGCTGAAGACATCAGTAGACAGCGTCTGAGGCCATTGCTTCGAAGGGCATCGTGTTCGTACGGGAGGTGGGGTTCCCGTACTCGTGGCAGACCATCATAACACCTATAAGGGCGGACGACGTGCCTCGTCGAAAGTGCAAGCTACGGTCTTTGCGGAGTCCAGGATCTTGCTAGTGGGAAGACAAATAATTGTTGTCATATCTCAGTGAGGTGATAAGCGTAAGGCAGAAAGTGCTTATGCGACGTGGTTTCAAAGCACTTGAAATAGACCAGGGAATCAAAACCACCCCAGGGGGAACTTTTGGCTAGATGTTGAGAGACTTGACCGAAACGAAGACTGTTTCAGCTAGTGGGGCATGTAGCTAAGTGTAAGTAAGTTCAAACACCGTAACCCCTTGATTAAGCGACTGCTCGGGCTTCAAACGCTATAGAAGAGCTGGGGTTAAAGAATCCCTTCGGCAAGGGCAATTATGGTGTTCTGAGAATGACGGTGAACCTCAACAAGCGGGCGTAGCGGGGAGATGCATGAGAAATTCCACCGGGATAAGCAAAATTAGGCTGCGGTAACTTGCCCTTCAGGTCGAGTCTCTGGCGGCAAGGAGGTGAGACTATGGGGAGACGGTGGCGCCACGTCAGGAAAACCCTTTAGAAATCACCAGTGAGGTGGCTCCCTTGAAGAAATCAGGGAGGGAGGGCACCCGGCCATGGCGGAGCAGTCGGGTAAAGAGGCTGATAAGCGAAGGCAAGCGGCCTGGCAAAGGCATGCCCGTACAAACGGGCATGGGGTCTTCCTGCAGTGCGTGGCGGCCAGAAGGAGGGCCACAAGAATACAAACAAAACGCAGGCGGGGCTGCGAAAATAAGAGTGCTGCGAAAATAGGATTACTGCAAAAATCAAAGTGAATTCCAGAGTCTACTACAATGACGTGCTATCAAGGGCCACCTTGTAAAGTGCACTAGGGGGAGTTAAGGGTGGGAGCAGGACACGGGGCACACATGAAACGGGAAGAGGCTGAGGATCTACTGCTTTTCTTCTAGGGCGTATATGGACCGGACCATGGAGCGTCCAGAAAACCCATCAGACCAAGCATGAACGCCCCGAAATCGGTAGAAGCTGAAGCCCGTGAGAGCGCGGTTTGCGTGAAATTGAAGGCCCTATCATAGTGCAAGGCGGCGGGACCTGTTAGAGTTCGCCCGGCGGTAACGGAACCGTTTGCTGCTACATTAACGAAAGCAGCAGTGCTTCCGTCCAATGCATCGTTAAGAGAGGGTGGGGTACCACAGAACAGGCTCACATCTTCCATTGATCCAATCCACAAAGTGAGCGATAGGGAGACATCAGCGAATTATCGACCGACAAACCTCACCTCAGTATTGCTGGAGGCTATGTAAAAAAGTAATCTGCGACCGCATTATCGAGCATCCGGAGAGCCTCCGGTTGATATCACCCAACCAGCACGGATTCACTCGCCGGAAGTCGTGCTTGTCCAACCTAACACACTGCTTGGATGAAGTAACCAGGAGACCAGACAAAGCGGGAAGTTGAAGTTTGCTTTTTGGATTCGCAAGAAGCATGTGGACCTCAGTCACAGGCTGTTAGCGAGTAGGCTGAAATAATTCACGTAGAGCCTGTTGGCATAGAGATGGATCACCAGAGGACTGACTGGAAAGCGGCTCAGGTGACAGTGGACGGAGTTTTTCCTCGCACTGGAAGATTATAAAACGTTGTACCTCAGTGCTCTCTCTTGGGCTCTCAAGTGTTCATCTTGTTCATTGACCACCAAGTGAATGCCATAAGTTCGCGGACGATGTCAGGCTGCCTAAAACGGTTGCAGATGACACCTGCAGAGAGATCTGGATGGCCTTTGTGCGTGGTCGGTGGCATGCGATCTTCTTGTGAAAGTGAAAAAATGTCAACACCTTTTTGATGAAAGAGAACCACGGGCCTATCTCTATATAGGCCCACCGGAAAATCAGACAGCGCTTGCTCAGACAGTGGAGGTACTGATTGGGGGGGGGTGGAAGTTGAAGCAGACTCCAAACCAGGTAGGAGGTCTGGGGGTGCCGCGGAAGTGCCTCACCTGCACTTTGCTGGCTGAAATGCGCCGGAATCTGGGAGAGACCAGGGGTCCTGCCATCAACATACGGAGCTGTTGTAAAGCCCCAACTGAAACACTGCGTCCAGGCCTGGAGTCCGTCCTCCGTGCGTGATAAAAGTTTTGACCACGCCGGTTACTTGGGTAGCCATCGGTCCACTAAGTGTTACTGTCGGATTACCGCGCGGGCCTAACGAACTAACTAATCATATTGGACTATTTCATACGCTGGTTGTTGCTATATGGAACCTCTTACATCGGTAGCAACGGTGGTCACAATCCTACTGCTCGGGTCACAAGCCCCCATTTGACGGTTCTTGCCTGCTACCCCAATCATTTTCCCCGTGAAGGACAGTCGTGTCTGGTGAGCGCGCCCTTGCTCAGGCCTCAGTTCGCGACCTGCCATCCGCGAAAATCATGATCATTATGAAATAAAATACCAGGCACTCGCTGCTGGCTGGAACATGGTCGTACATTCTTTTATTGTAACCAGAGAAACATTTCTTCTCACACACACGTAATAGTCGTCACCTCCACGGGCCGGGTTCTCTGCGAGTAACAGCAGCAGGCCTTTGCGTCCATATTCGTCCCACTCTATGCTCTCTTCGTATTTGCATCGACGCATCTGCTCCATCATCTAATCCAGCTGACTGTCTCTTCAACGACGCCATTTTGAATTCCCCGGCTGAGCACCCAGCTACCATCCATGCTACTCCACCAGCACATCACGTTTCACGTGCTTTACCTGTCTTCCTGTCACCTTCGCCATGGGACTACCTAAAAAGAATAGTCGTAATAAGCTTGTCTGACTCACCGACATTTACTCTACAGGTCCCCTCCTTCATTAGGTATTTTAAACCACCGTTCTCCTGGCCCAGTGATTCGTCAAAATGACACCAATGAAGATAAACTTATCTATGCGCCCCTGATATCGCTTTTTGTTCTTCAAAGACTCAGTGCTGGTTCCATTCTCCTCCATGACTGGTTACCAGTTGGTGAACCTCGCCCTCAAGTTTTCGATATGGAACCTTCAGGCATCCGGTAGGGGCGTCCACGTTATTTCTTTTTTCCTCTTCCGCACACCTCCAATTTTCTTTCGATCTCTCAGGAGTTAACTGTTCACCTAATTATCATACATGCTGCACTTTCCATACTTTTGTGATACTTTTAAGCTGTTTTCACGCACAGCTGAGACACCGCAACACTCCGTTCCCGAAACCGAGACTGGTTTCTGTTTACCTCGTTGAACGTACCCATTTTAGCTCATTAGAACACAGCCCATGTTTATTGTACTGCTACTAACATGCGTGAACCTTGCTTCGAGATTTTGCAAATATTTCATACTGCGGTGCAACGTTGTACTCACTGCTCATGCCTTGTGCATGCGTCTTGATCATAGCCAAGAAATGCACCATTATTAAATATTATTAAATATTTCAGCGGCGATCCAGTAGATGGTTTGGATACTGGCGGGGACTGTGCTATGAGCGGTGGTCATACAAAGTAAATCTATTCTCGTTGAGAAGAAGATTAATAGAGGACTTGGTAGAATTGCTCAAAACTGCTAAAGGGATGGACACGCCAGCATGGTCTGAGAAGCTTCTCTTCAGACTCCCGGGGGGAAGACGGACTACGAGGGCACAGGCTTCAGCTCACGAAAGATCGTGTGAGAACTAGGACTGTGAGCCATTTGTTTGCCGTGAGGCATGCCATACAATAACGGGATACAAGTGAGGTAACCTCGGTGGATGCCTTTGAACATCGACCGTACAAGGCCTGGGAGAGGTTGTTTGGTTACAGTAGCCATTGGAACCCTTTCTTTCACCCTTCTGTCCCTCCACACTTGCTCGTTCTCCATCTTTATTTCCATGAGGCCATCGGTCAAGCAAGGCTGACTACGTACGGCTTACTCCCAGAGTCAAACCGGGATGGAGCGCCGTGGCACACCGGTGCGTTACACCGCCTAGCTTTCTCGCCGTTATCGGTATAGTTTTTATTAAGCTATCTAGGATAAAACCTAAAACTATAGCTCTAAGGCCTGTCGTCCGACCCAGAGAAAATCAAGCAATTTTTTCTGAGCACTATTCCCTGGGACCACCCGGTGGTATAATATACATACAAAAGTATAATAGGGTAGGAGCTAAGCGAAATATCAGTCTCAGTCAAACAACACTAGCAGACTCCAAGACACCACTCAGAGAATCACCTCCGTAAAGAGACTGTAGCGGTCTTGACTTGCGTAATACATCCGGAAACTTTCAAACAGCAACATCCGCAGAAACTGCTTGCAATTTTTAGCTGAACAACTGATCCATAATTAGTTCCGCCGATATTGACCTCCTGTGGCGAGCACTCTCCCCTAAGGCTTAAATACCTTGGCAATACTCTGCACTTAATCCCTTGCTTCCGTATAGCTCTCTAACCCCTGCTTATTGCCACATCTTGTCCGACTGGCCATCCACCTCTTTACCACCATAGGTATGCCTACATCTCCTCCCAGCCGACCCAAAATCACGGTCAGCACTCGCCGTCGCAAGACCACTAAATTCCAAAACTCACCGGACAACTGCTCAGTCTCTCTGGTAGATATACTTAGAAATGCCAATAGACAATCTACGGAAATGACCAAAACTCCGAGCAGTCTTTCCTCCCGACTTGACTCCGCTGATCTGATTATCGGTCAACTGATGCCTATAGCGTTCTTGCTTGATCCAGCCGCACACCATACCCCAACCAATATACTACTGGCCACGAACTTTGTGGACACAATTGCCTCGGAGATCTTCAGAAGGATAAAAAATGCAAACAATGCGATTGTGTTTAACATTCCAGACCGAATACCTCTCTCAGCGGCTAAAAATATGATCTTAAGCGCTTGCAACCTTGGCTCACAACCGTGCCACTGTGTTAGACTCCGCAAAACTTCCCTGCGCACCACCTGTCCACTGCTTTTCCAGTTTACAAACGGAGTTGTCGCCAAGACCTTTATCAGCCGGCAATCGTTAGTCGTAGCCAAAACCGGCTTCAAGTGCGCCAAGATACTTCCGGACAAGACCCCACCCCAAAGGGAGGTGCACAAGAGTCACGCCCAGAACAGTCACCCCGGTGTTGGTGAAACTAACAATCCACCCCGAAACTCTGGTGCACCTATCACTGGCCATCACCCGATGTTGCCATCTATTGCAGATCACAATGCAACCGTAGATCTAGACAGTACGCCAATTTTCACACCCAATGAGCCACCTGGCAAACGCCCCAATGTTCAGAATAGCCCAAGCAAATCTATAGACTGGAGCAAGCGCCCCAGCATTCACAAAACTGATGAAGGTTCTTCCGACTCATCCGCCCGCGAGCTCATATTCTCCACAAGTCTAGATGACCCCATTCCTTCTACTAGCTCCATGTCGGGTTATGCAACCGTACCTAAAAATCACCGCACCATCAACCCACCTCCTTCTACACCCATGCATCCCGTTACCTCTGGCATTTTTGATAACCCAACCAGGCCCCTAAGCCCACCCGCTGCACTCACCCATTCGCCACCAGAATGTATCTGGTTACCACCTAGGCCACCACCGCTGGTTAGCCCGTCAGTGCAGACTGACCCTCAGAAGTTAACACTTCGTCGCCAAAAGAACAAGACCCATCAACATAATGCACATGCAAACCATAAGAAAAAAGCTCAGTCGAGCGACATTTTACCAGCCTCTTGTGTGGCTGTGAATCCTACTCTTCCATCTCGGCTAACTGCCTTATCATTTCCACCCTACTTTTACCCACCTTATCCCCCCCCCAATCACCGCTCCATTACATTACTATCCGCCACACCAACTGCTCTATACCTCTACTGCCACCCAGTCACTCCCTGGGAACCATGTCCGTGCCTCACCTAGCTTCTCACTCCCACAGGACCCATCCACGTCTCTTAGCCTAGCACTGCCATCCATCCGTGGCTGTTTTTTTCCAGCCGGCCCCCTCCGAGAATATTCCCCGCATTCAAACTACTCTCCTAAACAGCACCTCCCCATCCCTCTTTCCTTACACTATCCCCCACCAGGTTATACCTCATCAAATCCGTGGAACAACTGAGGTCCTCCCCCTATCCTTGCCCTATTCTCCACTGGAATTACCACCTTCATCACCACTACCGAACCCCCCACCATATCCACCACCATCGAGGCCTGCATCGTCTCTTTCCGTCATACTCGTAAATGCCCGTTCATTACTGAACAAAACTGAAGCCATCCGCAGCATCGCTCAGCCCTCCAACTTTGACATTATCATTGTAACTGAAACTTGGCTAACGGATTCCGTCCCGTGAGATCGAGTCTCTCTAGTTGACTACCAGATGTTCCGAAGAAATAGGCCTCGTCGTGGAGGAGGCTGTCTAATTTATGTCAAAAACACTCTTCAGGCCATTCCACTCTCACACACAACTCTCGACGCCGTTCAGGATTCTCTGTGGTTAACGATTCCCTTACCTAACTCCTATCTTCATATTGGTTGCATCTATCGGCCACCTGGTTCCAACGCTATGGACCTTAACAAGATTATTGACGCGTTCAACTACCTTTCATTGCTGCCCTGTTCCTTCAAACTCATCGCGGGGGACTTCAATGCACCGAGCATCTGTTGGAATACTCTATCTGCCCCAAACAACTTATTAGATTTCATGTCATGCATCCGCGTAGGGCGCTGGATTCAACATGTAACAGTCCCAACTAGAGGTAACAACATCCTTGATTTGTTGTTCACGATTGGTTTATCTGATGTTTCAGCTAGTACGCTCGACCTCTTTCCAGGAAGTGACCACAGAATGGTGTCCTGCGTCTTCGCGGTTCCGCAAGCTTTCGATAAATCCCACCCACTCAATCGTTTCTCTTCAGCAGTCAACTGGGACAATCTTATCTGCACGCTTCGTTCGTTAGACTGAGACGACTTCTTCCTGCAAAGCGACCCCCAGCTGGCTGCTGATCTACTATATTCTAACCTATCAAACTTGCAGTCCAAAATCACTACAACTCGTATCATATCAAACCGAGTCCGTAGTCCAGTCCTGAGCCGAATGCAAAACAAATATCTGAAGCTCCAGAAGGTGTATCACAACAGTAGTGACTTATCGTCATTCTTGCAGCTCCAACGTCTCTCGTTATCAATCAGAATCAAGTCCGACGATATGCTAAAAAAACAAGAAGTATCGGCCTTGCAATGCCATGATACTTCCTCAAAGTTGGCACGCCTAATGAAGAACAGAAATCAGAGCAAACCGGCAGGTATCCCTTCTCTCATTTTGGAAAATAACGATCACATTACCTCACCTGTAGCGATAGCCCAGGCTCTTAATTCCTACTTTGCTGCATCCATGACTACGGACCCCCTTACTTTACCCCTATGCATAGACCCTGTCACCGAGCATTCACTGTCGGATTTAGAATTTACTCTAAAAGAGGTGACCAACCAGCTTATTCGTGTCCGGAAGTCCTCACACCTTGGCCATGATGGTGTTCCACTAACACTTCTACGCCTTGGAGGAACTGATATCGCAGCCCTACTATCGAAGGTCTACAATCTATCCATCAAGTATGGCATATTTCCTTCACAATGGAAGACTGCGGTCATCATCCCAATCCATAAGAAAGGACCAAAACATGACCCCTCAAATTACCGCCCTATCAACCACACTCCAATTGCTTCTAGGTTGATGGAAAGCCTCGTCAAACAGCGGATGTCCGACTTCCTATCGTCCCAAAGCATCATCCATAGTGGGCAGCATGGCTTCTTAAAGTCACGTTCATGCATCACTTGCCAATACGACTTTTTTAACCTCATAACGGCGGCCGCCGACAACAGTCAATCCATCATCATTATATACCTTGATATGACAAGACGTTCGACCGCGTCCCTCACGCTTTATTACTAACCAAACTCAAAGCTCACGGCTTTTCCGGTTCGCTTTTAACGTGGTTAACATCATACCTATCGAATCGCTCACAAGTGGTTTCCATTGATGGGTGTTTCTCACAGCCTGCTCCAGTCACTAGTGGAGTTATACAAGGCAGTGTACTCGGTCCTTTACTTTTTCTTATCTACGTAAATGATATATTTCCCATCTTGCACCATGGCACCCCATTCCTCTTCGCTGATGACGTTAAGATTGTCTACGAGTTTCCTCGTCAGAACCTCAACATTATGCTAGATGAAATTTCTAGTGAACTAGAGCGACTCGGGGATTGGTGCAATTCATGAAGTATGGACTTCTCGGCCTCGAAGAGCTGCTACACAACATTCAGATGTCAAGTGGCCTCCGGAACCCTGCTCATCCACGACCTACCCATCTCGTACAGCCCTTTAGTTCGAGACCTTGGTCTTCATTATTCTTGCAGTTTTAGGTTTTCCGAGTATGTTCCACTCCAGATAGCAAAGACGAGAAGAACCACTGGTCTCATCTCCAGAACCTTTCGGCTAAATGATTGCAAACTGCTCACTTACAAGTCTCACGCCAGGCTTCTCCTTGAATACTGTCCTATTATCTTCACCAACATGACGAAATCCGACCGCATTTCTCTGGAGTCCGTGCAACGTCAGTTCACCAAACAATTAGTGGGACTTTCCTCCAGTTTGTGTTACAAGGATCGATGCATCCTACTCAGTCTTGACCCTCTATGGCTGCGTCGCATGAAGCTCAATTTATGCTTTCTGTTTAGGCTGTACCACCGTACGGCCTTTTCGTGTACTGAACCTATTCGTCTCACTCCCTCCACTAATTATGTTCCACGCCATCGGTCATTGCAGTTCTCTATTCCTAGATCAAAATTAGCGTTAAGATCTAACTTCTTCCTTATAAAATACTCAAAGTTGTGGAATAAACTCCCGCTAAACATCCGCGAGAGTCTCTCAATTTCCCAGTTCAGAGGCTCGCTGAATCACTTCTTGACTGTTCCCAATGTGATCCTTCTTACCGGCCAGACCGTCACCGAAGAGGTGGCCTACGAAAACGGGTTTGATTACTAGGATTATTGCACCAGAACTTTCATTTCTCGCCCGATGACAAACGCCATTGCAACATACGTCCACGTTCCTGTGCATGATAACAATTTTCTATAGTGCATCACCACTGATGCCCTAGCGATTCTTCCTGCATTCTTCCTTAATTGCTCTTCAGAACTTCTGATTGCGTGCAAACAATTAATCCTTTGAAATGCAGACGCAGCAGCCCACCCGGTTTACGCTATATTGCAAGCCCGAGGTAGTGCTTATCAACCCTACGCTATTTAAACTCTCGAATTTAAACCCAGACCAAAATATGAAATGTGCCACTGACCGTTCATATAAACCCAACCAGTGTGCCAGTCACATTCGCTCACAATCTGTTATTTCAAACCTATCTTATCGCATTGTTGCCAAACTGCTTTCTGCTTAAGCAAACGGTACTGAGGGTTATCATTTCTAACTGCTCTAAACCGTGAGACCCTAGGTCTTTCATTAGCATCCGAGCGATGCCATGCCAACGTGAAAAATCATAAATCATTTGGGATGCATACACCGTTACCAAACTAGTGTACGCAACTCCGTTAGCCTGCAGCAGTATAGCACAAATCCACCGCGAGCCTATTTTTACTTAGAATGTGGAGTAGGTGCCACTGACTGCTCAAATGAAACTTTATCCATGCTTCACTCACACAGACGTAACCAGTCCATTATCTATTGTCTTCATATATCATCATAACCCACAGCTGGAACCACGTCCAGACTGCAACCCCCCTTTATTTCAGGTCTGTTGTATCCCACTATCGCAGTCACCGAACCGAATAACCAAGGACGCCACTTTGACTCGAACGGACAGAGACTCAATAGAACCTACCATAGTAACTGGGACCGAAATCAAGCCACCCGACAGGAAATACTCCCAATTGCTTATCAGATCATTCAGCTTTTTCTAAAGCAACCAACACACATTCCAGTTCATGCGCAGCTTGCTAATATACCACCACACTCAGCCGATTGACCGACACATACTTTGCCCTGCTAGACGAAACATACCCATTTGATGTTGTACGTTACCAGAAACGACGCTGAATATCACTGAAGGCAAATGCGTCAACATATGTATATGTATATTTGTTGGTGAAACAGCATATTAACGCTCAAGTCCATGCGGAGATTTCACACTTTATTATCCGTTACCACAGTCCACCTTTCCTCCGAACCGTAGCAGGTTGGAAATTGACTCTCCACTCCTCGAGGACCTTCCAGTTGCGTTTTCTCATTTCTGAATGTTACATGTTACTGATCCTGAATCTAAACTCACCATTTTATGGACTGCTGTTTCTCCCACATCCACCAGTGTTCACTTTCACGAAATTGGTCTCGGCACCGTTTCGAAACTCATTCCATTTATTGAACTCCGGTAAATCCGACATTCAGGGTCTGCATCATCTTCATGGATCGCTTTCCTCTCCGCATGCACCGATTTTCCCGAAAACACTTCTTTACAATTGTTTTCTTCTTCCTTTTCTTCTTGTTCAAAATTTACTCCATCTGTAGAACCTTAGCAGGCCTCCGTTTCCCAGCTTGCATCATTCTCATTCATGATGCGTCCTTGACACTGCGCCAACGGTTTTTCAATATCTCCATCGCCCAGCCCGGAATCGAAACCGGTTTGAAAATGCCGTGCAAACCATTAGTAAAGTGATCCATTCAAACTGTTGATGGCTTTGTCTATCTATCGCTGATACTCTCGACATTCATACTTTGAATTTGTGAATATTCCACCTTATCGAGTAACTTGTCACAACATGATCATGCGCTAGCGCGTGCGTCTCGACCATGGCCGAGAAATATACCATTATCAGAGGGAACAAAACGCACAGGGTGAAGCTAAGTCTCGCGGGATATTAAGGCACGCGTAATGGATGACACTTGTACCGCGCTCAGACAGATCGCCACGCTCATCTTCATAGGTGTAAGTGTTGATGCTTGCTTATACACCTAGCAGGCTCCGGTTCACCGAGTTTTCTCTCCGTCTTTGCAGCTCGGGCGGGAGCAGCCACACGGAAGACACCGCATTCAACAGACCAGAAAACCTCATTTTTGAATCATACAGCATATGAAAATCTTGTGATGCACGTTTGCAATAACAGAAGGTATACGTTTTTCCTTGAAATTGAATTTATACTTCTTTAAATTGTATGACCAAGCCTCGCTCGACCAGTTTGATGAATCTGAGTTGGCTTAAGAGGAAAAAGCGCACAAAGTAGGTGCTCCATGCAGCATCCTTTTGAAAAGCTGAAAATCGATTGATCAGAAAAATCTCATAGCTATGTTGAAAACCGTTGCACAAGAAACGAACCACGAGTCACAGCGCGCACCGAAGCTCCGGGTCAACACCGAGCAGCAGGCCTACCTTGGCCAGCACTTATATACTGTGTCAGCCACCGTCGACCAAAAAATAGACTTACGGCCAAGCCATGTCGACCTTATTTTCTACTGACAGGATTTCATGTGTGGTATGCGTAGAACAGTGTCTTCCGTGGGAAGTGTTCGTGTTCGATCTGCAAAAATCCGTGAGCACGAGGGCTCAGTAAGTGCAACAACAGGATCCTACACATACATTGATCGAACATCAGTATGGCGCTAACGGCCTGCTCACTACACATCCTTTAAAACGGTTTTCCGAAGCAAGTCAACGTGAAGTCAGCAGGGCAACACTTAAGACTCTATGTTCTGACACCTTTGCAAACATAGCCGTGGAGGATCAACTAGGAAAGAGTAACCACAGATTGTTGAGTTTATTGGCAAACACACAGAGGTCCTATGGTCTGGAGAGGTTCCGGCGCTTTTTCCACCAAGTTGACCCAGGATTTCTCCAAGAGACCAAAGGAGCGGCAGACTGGTAAGTAGAAAGAGGAGAGAACTACGTAGAAAGACAGTGGTCTCGCATCCGGGACGATATGCCATGTTTGACGGACCAGGTAGCTCCACAAAGAAGGGGTGCGAAGGTAGCGAGCCCATCCGTGGTGGACCGGTGGGGTCCGTAAGGTATCCAAGCCGAAAAACGTAGTGTGTGCGAAGTATGGGGAAAGTGGTGGCCATCGAAACTTCCTGCGGCACAAAGCTGCGAGGGCTAGGTTCGCAGCCACCCAGACGGCTGATCAAATAACATAAGAAAGCCTGGCGACAAATACCCCAATCGGCCCCAAGCGGTACTTTATTTAGGTACAGTCAGAATCGGCCCTAAGTTTATCCGAAGGGAGCATTGAGGACGACCGGGGAAGGCATTTTAAAACTAGGTCTGACAAGACGGATGTGGTTATGCTTTCCTTCCAACAGGTTTACAGTGTGGACAATGGTATGCCGGGTCGACCCTTAAACGATTTAGCCTTCGTGCTGGGCATGGAAGATGCTGTAATAGATATCTCAAAAGTAGCCACCGACTTGAGCAGATTAGGGGAAAACGAAAAAGCGAGGCCCGATGGTATCTACCCGGCCTTCTTAAAGCCGCTAGCTGGCGTACGACTGAGGTCCCTGACGCTACTATTTAACGTATTGAAGGAGGAGTGTGTCATTCCGAAGAATTGGATGAGGCCCACAAAGTGCCCGATTCAAAAGGGTGGAGACAGGGTGAGTTTCTCAAACTACTTTTCTGTGAGCCTGACTCCGGTCGTCTTTAAAGTACGGGAAGAGCTTTGAGGAACAGGATAGCAACACACATAACGGCAAATTATCTAGTGGCACCGATTCAACGTGGTTTTGTAAGAATTCGTTCATGCCTGACCAATCTGTTGAACTTCCTTGACGAGGTAACTGGTAGACTAGACAGAACGGAAAAAGTGGAAATACTACCCCGACCATCGAAGGCATTTGACTCAGCAAACCACCGCCTACCACTTAACGCGCTAGCCACTTTCGGCTTAACCCCCCAAATTGCAGCTTGGATCAGTAACTCTATAACAGGTGAGAGCTTCCAGGTTAGAGTAGAAGGGACGATGCTTCGCCAGTGGGCTTCTCGCGTTGCGGGGTACCCCGGGGTTCAGTACTGGGGCCTCTACTTCTTTATCGTTTTGCGTGACATAGCCGTGGGCCTAGAGAAGGCTGTCTTCTAATTTGAGGGCGACTCTAAAGTGGTCGTGCCCGTATCGGACGATTTCATTTAGTGGTACCTGAACAGGGTAAAATGGCGTTCTGTAGAATGGGATCTACCACTGAAGGTTAGTGAATGCCCGCATTTAGCGAACTATATGGATACGGTGGTTGTAGCAGTTAGAACCGCCGGTGCAAGAGGTGACAATCGCACAGCTGAGTAGCGCAAAAGACCTAGGGGTTGTCATCACTGATGATTTTAAACCGATTGAACAATATCGTACGACTGCCCAGAAAGCCTCCAGAGCTCTATGACAGCCCAAAAGAGCAATGTCAAGGCCAAGCCCGCGTGAAATTCAGGTTGTCTCGTTTTCTTTTTTTTGCTTATACCACTGTTTAGACTTGTAGCTGTGTCCACCCTAGTATATACCACCTAATTACCTGAAACCGTGACCTAGTTGTGTAAACAACTGCGGCACACCACCGTGCAGAGGCTAGTACTTATCGCGAGTTAGAGTTATAGATTACATTGAATAATAACTGCTTGAATTCCACTTAATTACATTCTACATGGCTTATCTAGCAAATCTCCTCTGATTCTCGCCACAGTAGGATCTATCTAGCGTTTTTACATCCCATCGCTATAACCCAACTCCTACCTTATTTTCGCTACGCATCCACCGGTGCACCTTTTGAAGTTTCTGTCCCACTGTGCCTCCATTCATTTGTTTTTCTGCCATAAGAGCGCACTTTCGTTCCACCTGGTCCACTGACCCCATACTTACAATATACTCTCCCGCAAAACCTGCTGTTGTGATCCAGGCAACAGCTAAGTACCTACCGTATCCTGTGGGGTTCAAGCTGTGCACACCACACAGCAAAATTTCTTCTATCTCACTATTCCTCATCGTCTCAAGTCTCCTAGTCCCAACAGTATATATAGCGGGTCATATAGCTCACTGCCCGTACCTCATTGCCACATTGGTCTCATCTAGACCTTTGCACACATAGCACCCAGGAACACTCCTGGTCTGCTCAGACCTTTGGCTTGTCTCTGTCTAGTTGACCGATTTCCTGCTACCTTTTTACCTCCGTCATATATTTCTACTTATCATGCTATCCCGGCCCCCAACCAGTACTCGGAAAATCCGTATCGCTAAAGCTGGCAAATCCAAACACACCCAACCCCTCCCAAAAACCAGGCCGTGCTCTGTCACCCTCGTTAACGTCGACGGTGAAGCTTCTAATAGTCCTAATGGCGTTAAGCAGAGTTTCGTCGAACTTAGTGACAAGGTCGAGCTGATTGGTGAAATCCTTTCAAAGGTTTCACCCCTGGCTACTCTCCTTGACCCTGTAGCCGCTACATCGCCCAAGAACTTGGTTTCGGTGGGACACCTCCTCGACTCCGTGTCTACTGAAATATACCACCGCATTGCCAACTCCAAGAACGCAGTGGTTTTTAATGTTCCAGACCGCTTACCACTTTCCTTGGCGAAACACAACATACTAAGTTCGTGCAACATGGCTCACTATAGATGCCATTGCAGGAGGCTACGTAAAACGTCCCAACGACATATTTGCCCCCTGCTATTCCAATTCACGGACGAGCTAACAGCTACAGAGTTCATTGGCAACAAGTCGACGATTGCTGCCCTTTCGCCGTATAAGGACATCAAGATATTCTCTGATAAAACCCCCCTCCAACGGGAAATACTTCGTTCGCTGAGAAGTACCTCCGCCTTGCCCATGCAGGCTGACCCCACTGTAACCGACATGAAGGTTACCCAATGCCCCTCTGTCAAGAAGTCAAAGGCGGGCCCAGCGCCTCACCCTGCCTGCCTGCAAACTGTCGACTTAGATATGTCTAACTCCCCACCCCCGGTTCCGCTTCCACTCAAACGCCCATTTTTACCATCTCCCCCAGTAGCCTCTACTAGCAGTAGCTCTCGCTCCCCGACCACAGGCCCCAAGCGGCACTCCACTTCAGCATTAGAGCCGCGCTCCCCCGTCATAGTCTCTGAGCCAAAACAAGACCCTGGTACAACCAACAGCCCCCGCCGTACTACTTCCAACCCGTCCTCCGAGCCGTTGACAAGTGTTGTCACCCGCCGCTCTCGCTCTAACGACTCTACAAACTACCCACCAGCTGCTAGCTCAGCCGCGACACTTCGTTTCTATCCTCATAAGTGCCGCTCTAATCCCCCCATAAGCCTACCTGGTACTCCTACCAGGTCCGCACTTGCCCAAATAATCACCCCACCCATTACCCCCCACTCTCAATCGGCTTCTGCTTATAGCGTACTCTCGGATCCTCCAGGTTATAACCAACTGGGCCACCATCCGGATTCGTCTAACGCCATCGTCCCTTTGAGTAGGAGTGACCTTCAGGGCCTTGCCAGTGCCACCCACCCTTCCACTGCCTCGCACCCCCTTCCACTGTCTTTCCCTCTCTCTGATCGCATGGGTCACACCAACCCTCCATCTCCGTTGCTACCGCATATCCCTCCCTGCCCCCTAGACACCAACCCTTCATACTTTAGCCCCAGCATGCCTCCGCTGTTCCCCCCTGCTCACCTCCACCAACCCTCATCTAACCCTGAAGTACCACGTACATACCCTAGCAGATACTCTAGGTTCGTACCTGTATCTCGCCTCCTCGACCCACCTCTTCACTCACCGGCTCCCCTGCCCCTCATGAGCCTCCAAACCTTTCCAAATTTCGCCACTCCCTTCCCGCCCCTCACCTCACACTACGTCCCAGTTACTCTCCCACATGCCTTCACCCCCATACCGATCTACCGGCCTTATACTGACTCTGTCCAACAGGTAGATTACCTGCATTCAAGATCTCGTTTTTTTCCTGACCGATGCCCTCCGCACCCGTGGCCATATTGCTAGTCGCCCTTTGGACCATATCCATAAACTTTCACAAACTCATATCACTGATCGCTCCCCACTCGATGCCTTGCCACTTAGCACCTTACACCACGCACTCCCCCCTGTCCACCCCGCTTCGACAGATATTCTTAACCTCTCACTTTGCCATATGGTGCCCCCTCCCTCTGCACCGTGTGACACCCCTCCGGCCCACATCAGCGGTGTGCTGCACACCCACCGTATTGATCACCCACAGCGATCGGCTGCGCCTGATGCTAACGCTTCTCCTACTTTCCGTCCCCCACCCAACACTGCCTGCCCTCCCCCTTCAACTGACGCTCCATCCACACTGAGACCCAACTCCTATCGCCACAGCGATCCCAATAGTCTTGCATCTGGCATCCATGCTTTGCGCACACCGACACTGAACTCATTCCTAATAGTTCTTATTAACGCTCGCTCAATAATTAGAAAAATATCGCACCTGCGATCTTTGGCATTTACGTCAAACGCTGACATTATACTAATAACTGAATCCTGGCTGTCACATGATGCTTCGCTTGACCTTGTTCGCATAGCTGGGTATCAATGCTTCTCGAACACCCACCAGTCCAGGCGTGGAGGGGGCTGTTTAGCCTTTGTCAAATGCACTATCCACGCTAGTGTTATCGACCATCCCCCTCTTCTCCTTATTGAGTATTCGTTATGGCTATCCATTCACACCTCCGGCCAGAACCTCCTCCTTGGCTGCGTCTACGTCCCCCCGGGTCTGGAGCCTGCAAAAATTGACTCTGCCGTGGATGTCTTTAATGCTGCGATTGACTACCCTGCCAGTGCAAAAATTATTGCGGGTGACTTCAACCTTCCTTCAATTTGCTGGTCCTCCCATACTAGCCCTCCCGCCCTCTCCACCTTCCTTTCTTGTGTCCGTCTTGGTGGATGGACCCAACATGTCTCCTGCCCTACTAAAGGGAACAACATCTTGGACCTAGTATTCTCCATTGATGTTCTTGATATGATCACCCAGACTACTGATCACTTCCCGGGTAGTGACCACCGTATTGTCAGGTGCAAGTTCAGCCGTTCTCATCCGATGCAATCCTCTCCCCCTGTTCTGATTTCCTACCGTTCCTGTAACTGGCCCCCAGTGCCAATGATTATCCGCTCCCTTAACTGGGACACATTTTTTCTTTCATCCGATCCCCTAAATACCGCCAACCCATGTGCCGATCTACGCCCTAATTCCAGCACCTCACGCCTGTCACTTTTAGAGCGTAAGCTGCCTAAGCTGCAACTTACCTTCGCTAGATCACACGACTTTACAATTCTCCTGCGCATAAACCAGCTACAACTGAGGCTGCGTTGCATGGTCGATTCTCATCTGAGAAGACAAGAGGCCATCGCCCTAGCACACCCAAACAAAACTGGCTACCTGTCCAATCTGCTTAGTAAAAATTCCAATCAATCCAATCATACCTCGCCAAAGTTCCTCATCTGCGGCTCATCTACTGCTAATACTCCAGCATCTATTTCTGAGGCCTTCGATGAGCATTATTCTTCCTTCCTTATAAGCTGTCCTGGTATTCCTCCTCCTACAATCCACCCCTGCACTTCTGCCTCTCTTTCATCGATTCCCTTCACCCATCTAGAAATTGAAAAATCAGTTTCCTCTATTAAACCTTCCTCGAAACCGGGACCAGATGATCTCCCACCAGCCCTCCTCCGTTTCGGTGGTCCTGACCTCCCTTTGTTGTTACTTAATATGTATACCACCTCCATGATTCACAGTTTCGTCCCACCCCAATGGAAATCCTGTTATAGTTCCGCGCTTCAATAAGGGCGTATTACACGACCCAGATAACTATCGGCCCATTAATCACATCCTAGTAGTCTGCAAAATTATGGAGAGAATTATAAAAAGACACATTGTCCAGTACCTCTTACCTAACAACTTGCTGAACCCTGGTCAGCATGGTTTCTTGAACTCCCGTTTCTGCTCTTCCTGCCAGCTTGACTTTCTCAATGTCCTATCGTCTGCTGCCGACGCCGGCAACTCTGTAATTGTCCTGTACCTCGACATGTCTAAGGCTTTTGACCGTGTTCCCCATATTCATCTGTTGGCCAAAATCCGATCTTTCCGTATTACTGACCCTCTTCTCTCCTGGCTATCCTCCTATCTCTCTAACAGATCACAAGCCGTGCTCGTCGACGGCCACCTATCTTCCGCCAAACCAATTACTAGCGGCGTCATCCAAGGCAGTGTCCTAGGCCCATTACTATTCCTTATTTATATCAATGACATTTTCTCTTCTATTCGACACGGCACTCCTTTCCTCTTTGCCGACGATATAAAAATAGTGTACTCTTTCCTCACTAGTGGCCTATCCGTGACTCTATGCAACATATCGCATGACTTACTCGTTCTCCAAACTTGGTGCGTCTCGTGGTTCATGAAATTCTCTGCGGAGAAAAGCTTCCTCCTACCGTACAAGTGCACGGTACCACCCGGCCAAATTTGCCTGGACGGCCTGCCCATCCCCACAGACCCCAAGGTTACCGATCTTGGCGTACGCTACTCTTGTTCCTTTAACTTCTCAGAACAGGCATCATTCCAAATCGCTAAGGCTAAGCAAACCCTGGGCCTGATCAATCGGCGTTTCTTAATACCGGCCAGTCGCCTCTCCATGTATCTCTCACACATGAGACCGCTCCTAGAATATTGTCCCATTACCTCCAGCCACTGGTCACTTTCCTCTATTGTATCACTTGAGAACGTTCAGCGTACTTTCACCAAAAGGCTGTTGGGCGTATCCCTAGCCCTAACATACCGCCAGCGCTGTGAACTCCTACACATTGAGCCTCTATGGATTCGCCGCATGAGGCTCAACCTGATTTTCCTCTTTAAGCGAATCCATAACCTGGCCTACACCTCCTATCCCATCTCATTCGCTGCGCCCTGCTCCTACCCCATCCGGCACCGTGCCTTCTCTCTCACTGTCCCTCATTCTAATCTCTGTCTGGAGTCCCGATTCTTTCTGTCAGCCTATTCCAACATCTGGAATAAGCTGCCCCTTAGCTTACGCAGTGTCTCCTCAATGTTCGCTTTTGGGCGCGCACTTTTGCCATACCTCACAGTCCCCAATGCTATATTGCTCACCAATGAACTCGTCTCCGCCGACCTGGCCTTTGAAAGAGGCCTCACACTGTAACTCTACTACCTCTGCTTCACAGGCCACTAGGTACACCCCGCGAACTAAGGCCATTGTCTTCACTGATCCACAGCGAACCTACCTCCTGCCATCATAAGGTAACCCTATTGCTCACTTACGTTCATCCCTTATCCATCATATTCACTTTTTTTCTCCTCAGTATCCGTTGATTCTCGGCTGGGGCACACCCAGACTGCGCTCCTCTATCCCCTTTCCCTTTCCAGTGATCCCCGCTGACGGCCAACCACTTCGGGCACTGTACTTACCATCTCCCTGGCAGGTGCACCTGGATAATATTGCTACACTCGCTGTTTCCGTTGGCTCTCCTATCCATGGTCTCACGTCTTGGTCAATTGTTCCTGGTTCACGCACCCCCATCGCGGTCGCTTTGTCCCCTGTACAATTATCCATGAACACTCGTGCCACTCCCAACAGTGCGGGGCGCGGTCAGATCCACCGCTATGGCCGGCGCACATCGGGCGTGCAGGCCGTCTGCAACGACGTGCGAGCGCAACTAGACTGGTGGATCACACCTCCTGCGTTCACTTCACGAAGTGTTTTTCAGGTTGTGTGCCCAGCGCACGGCCAGTCCCACCCACTAGCACCGGTTGCGGATGGTACGCCCTAACTTTTCTTGGACTACCGAATCCAATGCTGTCGGTTGAAAACTGCATGCTCCTCATCCTTTTTCCGCCACTGCTTGTTCACCTATAGCTCTTATCATCTGTTTCCACTCCTCATTTTTGTCGCCCTACCACGGTATGCACACGTTCCCGTTTTGTCCTTTCTTCTATCGCCTCTCTCTACATCAACTTTCACTGCTTTGAGTCACTATCGTCCTAACCACTCTTCTCTGTCGACGCTCGCCAATAACTCTTTTCCCACCTGCCGTCATTGCTGGCTTCTATCATCTATGCGCTTGGTGTTACCCTCTGCTCAGAACGCCCATTGACAGCTTCCTTAAACCTGTCGTTCTGTTAAATCCCTCCTCGTGCCCTATGCCATGATGCACCAATCGCACCCCCACTCATGCCCAATCCGCTTGGAATAGAACTTGCCGCTCCAAACTTCGCATCTTTTACAGTCGTATTTATTATCTAATCACCACCACCATATCCTCCTCACTTGGCCCCGCGATTCTTCTGTGGTTCTTTCCAGTTTCCTGATTAGTATCCACCTGTTTAATTGTCTGCCGGCACACAGCTCTCCAGCTCCATTGCCCCAATTCCTTTGCGCATTCATTTTTTGTGGCCTTTTTGTTCTATTATTGGTCCACTTATCTCAGGGCTTCCCGCTTCCTTGTCCGCCTCCTTCGTGTTTCATCTGCAGTAAAATGATGTGATTGGTGATTTCTTACCAGTGTCTCCTTGGTCATTGCTTTCATCCCTTGATCCGTTTATTGCTCGCTACAGGCATTTTTCTGTACCTTCCAGTGTGGTCCGCTTTTCCATGTTCCACCATTGTAATGACAACGTTACGTCACAGTGTTCTTTTACAGTTTCAAATTGTTTGACCAGTCACTACCCGATTCCTCTGGTCCGTCACTACATGTCACACCTGCATTGATCAAATAATTAGAACCATTCTTACCTGTTTTCCTTGATCCTGTCTTTCATCTTCACTCTTCCATGAACTGCTCCTAGCAGTCTTCATCACTTCTGTGCTTCCGCATTCTATTTTTCTCTCCGTTGGGCTGCCACGTGCACTTGTCATGAAGTTAATCCACCACGACATCCCAAAGTTAATCCTACAACCCATTGATCTAACATTACCTACTCCTCCTAATGACTGATAATTTCTTTCTAGGACCCCATTGTTATTGCTCCTGCTTTTCTTATACCTATACATGTATATATATATAATAAATCTACATATATATAATATGTACATACGCTTGCGCATATATATCTATGTGCACGCGCTCTGCATCTTACAGTTCCTCACCGGCCATTTATCTTGCTATCATCCCAACGACCGTCATTACAGGCATCCATCGACTCTACATCTGTGCCTCACATCTACCGTATCCAATCCTTTTAAATCGTTTTTGTTATCTGATCATTCCTCTACGTCTTGCACTGCTTGCTGCCTGTTTTACGGTGAGTTTTGTGTTCTGTCCACCGACAATTCACTGCAAAGTACCAATGCTTCATTGTCATCTAATCCACTTCAGTGCACCTCACCTTCTTCTCCATCGATCCTCGCTACTGCAGTTCTTTATACCGATTTCCAGCCTTTCTCGTGTTTACCAGTCTGCCTCCATGTGTTACTGCCCGGGACCAGCCACTGGTACCGTCCAATCACTGAAGAGGTGCTGGTGTAAAGCATCACTCAGCAATTGTGAAATGAATGGGGAAAAGACGAATGTCACGGCATAATGCCATTTCCATAGGAATTGATAAATCTCTTCCATTGTAGAATGCTGACCGGTTTTACTTCTTTCCTCTGTTTCTGTTTAGTCGTGTTATTTAATTTGTTTTGGTGAGTTTTGATTGGCCCACCGGTCATATATAAACGTTTGTGAGCCGCAGTTCCGTCAGTCGGCTGCCTCGTGCAGAAAGGCGCGCCGAGTGGTCGCCGGTGGGGTGTTCGGGAGGAAGTCGTCGATGGTCTGGGATGAGGATGTTCAGTGGGTCCAGTGTGCGACTTGTTGACAAATGATATGTTTCCATTGCGCAGCTAATTGATGGGACTCATTTAATGGTAATTTAGTGGTTAAAGTCGAAAAGATCGCCAATACTGTACCGGTATTTTAAGCGACTGAGCGAAATTGGAGTTGTCTTTACCTAAGTACTATGAGTAGAATATTTTACTCATTCTAAAAGCATAAGTTAGAGCTGTCTATAACTGTTTTTACGTGCTTTCCCCAGTTTCTTAGAATACAATCCAAAGCAATACAGAAATTTGTAAACCCTACCTGCCCAGCATTAAAATTAGGAACGGCCATTGAAAAAAGGGAAAAACCGTAAACCTAGACCAATCTTCCTTTACCAAAACACCCAGTAGTTCAATCCCACCTTACTAATTTAATTATTAAATCAACCGCCTATGGCGTACACAGCAACCATCTTAGAAACGGCGGTTACTCAAAATATTTTTTTGGACTAATTGGACGCTACCACCAGCCACTCAGTCCACCTGACCTTGACTTTCAAACTCACCGGGCGTCCATTCAAATCCGCTCTTGAGCTCATTTAAACTCCACGCAATCTCTATGGCGTGCATACGTTTATCCTATTTTCATCCTACCTTATTCCCCCTTCTGAGCCTTTTTATCCAATATTTTCATGAGAGTCGCCATATTTCCATGAATTATACCTGTCCATTCCATCACCTGTATCTACATGATCATGCACATGGCATGCTTCGGGCGCTTCCGAAATAAACCATTATTCAAACCAAAGGTACGACTGCCACTTTACAAAACGTTTGCGCTTATCCAGCTGGAAAGCTGTGTCCAGGCTCGGCTGCCATACATGGCAAGGGGCATAAAGTTCACGAAGCCGGTGCAGAGACGTTCTACGAGATAGTATGTCTAGTGGTTGACTTTGGTGGAGTAGTAGGGCCGCCGTTGATACCCAGTAGCGACAGCATAGTCCACGGATACTCCCTTAAATCAAGAAAAGATTAGGGACTCAACTGGGGGCAGAATTTTTCTCGGTTAGGCCACTGAACGACTGGGGTATACTACTGGATGGAGTGGTTGCAGCATCGACAGTGAATAATTTCAAGAAACGGCTTGGTGCAAAACGGAACAGTTTGTCTAACGAAGGGGTGCACTGAATAGCACTACTTTGTTGTTGCACCCTGACCCTCGCTTTACTCTCTCTTCAACCTCTTCATTGCCATATAGTTTATGGTGTAATCTACCTCATCACTTTCGAGCCGTTAGTCTTTGGTGGCTCTTTGTAACTCATGGCTCTATGGATGACTGGCCACCAGGTGCCGGCAGATAGCAACGAGGACACTGTACATCCCTCGGATTGGAGCATTGTAGCCGGAGGTCTTCCCTTTTTCGCTTTCTCCTCCTAGTAAACTGGTGTTTTCGCTCGTTGCAGTGCCGGAAGGTCCAAGGATCTCACCGTTGATGTAACTGGACAATTTTGACTCCCTGCCGTACACATCACGTGAACCGAGCTAAACTGAACCATCCGTACACTTGATAATAGCGCCAGATCCGCGTCACTGCGAGGGTACTTCGAGGCAGTGAACCAGCGAGACAATCAACCGAACCCGGCGAACGAGCCCTGCGGGGTCTTAACGTAAACAAGGCAGCCGGTCCAGACGGCACCAATGCTGCGGTGCTTTGCCCTTTGCTCAGGTAATAGCGGCCCCTCTTGCTCGACTTCACGCCGGGTCGTTGGACAGAGCGCAGTTACCCGAGGAATGGATGACGGCAAAAGGTGTTCCAACACACAAAGGAGGTTTGAAGTAACGGGTACGAAACTGTCGGCCGGTTAGTCTGCTGCCAGTGCCGCTCAAAATAATGGAGCGATGGATTAGGAATCGCATGGCCATTCACCTGATGGAAAATGAGGCAGTTTCCAGCAGACAACACGAGCTAGTCAAAAATGGGTCGGGCTGGTCTAACTTGCTGTGTTTCATGGGCAAGCTGACCGCCAGGTTAGACAGGATTGAACGAGTTGCAATCTGTTATTTGGACTTTCAAAAGGGCTTCGATTCCATGAACCACCGGCTTCCGTGGAGCAAAATTGAAGCTGCACTCCCACAGTGAATTGCCATGTCCCTCCAGAAGCGTTCAGTATACGTGGTCACCTGATCCCAAAAAATCATCAGTACTTCATTTGGGCATATGCTACTCCAGTCTGTTCAACTTCCCGCAGCAAATAGACGCTTAAATTGCCAGGTCCCGCAGGTTAATAGGACTGGTTCACAAAACATTCCTTTTGCGTGAAAGCAAACCCAGTGTCTGTACAACACATGTTAGATCTTTGCTAGGGTATAGTTCAATAGTTGGATCCAAGATGCGCCAGATTGACAGGATCGCCATCGAAAATGTTCAGCACGCCTTTACTAAACAAACAGTTGGATATTCGTCTAGTCTCAGCCATAAGCAGCTCTGTGACCTGCTACTGCTCGAACCGCTTTGGCTCCGAAGTATAAACTACAACTTGTCCTTTTTCCACTCATTATTAAAATATAGATCCCGCAAAGCCTCCCTGTGGTACGGGACCCACCAAGCTTAAGGTACTCGTTCTGGCACAGCAGTCATTCAGTCATTGTGCCGTCCTCGAGAACCAGCCTAAGGTCCAATTTCTTTATTGGTAAATATTCACAAATGTGGAATAAACTTCCACCAAATGTCAATGCAATAGGCCACTCACCGAGGATCAAAGAATAATTAAACAAACTGCTTGATGTACTGACACTCGTATCAAACAATGATCCATACACTTTGGAGGAGCGAGCCTACGAAGTTGGTTTGGGTTACTGACAAGCGAACCTGAGTCAGGGGCCACGAGACCTTCGTACCACACAAGTTGCCGTATATGTCACTCAAATTTTATTAATCTTTCGTGTACAACGTTGTGTTTTGCAAACTCAAATCATCCATCAAGGTACCACCCACTCAAAATGGCAACTATAGATTAAGGTCTGCAGCTTCTTTCTTGCCCGTCTCGCTTGCTAAGTTTCCCATTATAGTAAGCTAGGTCACCACTCTTATACTTGAATTGGCTCATTGAGGTAATTCAGGCTTGATTATGAAGCCAAAGGTGCTGATCCCACTGACTACCCACATAGTATCCCCCAGCTTATTTGCTCCCACGTCTTCACGCACACTTTCTTTTTCTATTTCACGGAGCGGTTACTCCAAGTCCGGTTTCAACCCCATCTCTAAACCTCGTAGCCCTCACCTCTTCAGAGTTCCACCGTTCAATTTATCTGTCTCACTTGTCACAGCTCCAGCATAATCGTAATTAGCTAACTTATCGACTATCATCTAGGTCACTCATTCCATCCTTTCCTGTAGTAATCTTCCGCGTAGATAACATTCACCCAATATGGCAGCAATACCCTTGGGTCTAGAGCTTCCTTCTTACCCGCCCCATGCATTAGGTTCTCCGTTGGAGGAAACTAAGCCCAAATTCTTATCCCTTACCTACATCACACCAAATTCATTTTTATTGGTCCAAACTGGGCTTATTCCTCTCCTCTGGGTTCGCCCTGGCGTTCCAACCCAGAATCCCATTCCGGCGACCACCAATAATTGCCAAATCATCTTTATCCTTCTTCATTGTCCTCGCCAGTTTTTGCATTCATATCTTCTCTCATCGCTCGTAGCCCGCATTCTTTGAAAGTAGCTCCAAATTCTGGAAGCCGGAGGTTTCTTTTTTACCACTGACCAATGAGCCCCAGCTGGGAGCTTCTCAGAATGCGTCTTTCTATTTTTATTTTTCCAGGCAACCGCTGACATGTATCTCCTACTTGATAGCTCGGCAAAACACCTGGCCCGCATTTCCGGCTAAAACTTCGACCCCTGCCCGTCATTCCTTCACTGCCACATAGACCCTGCTCTCCAAGATCCCTCGCGACCTGGTCGCAAGCTCTTGGGCCATTCGATCTCTAAAGCTAAGTGACAACGCCAATATCGCTCGTGCAAATCCCGCCGGTGCGGGGTACGGTCAAGTCCACCGCTTTGGCCGGAGCGCATCGACCGTGCAGGACTTCTGCAATGATATGCAGGCGCAGCTACGATGGCGGAACGCACATCCAGTCACCATAAGTGGTTTTCCGGCTGCCTGTCCACCGCACGGTCAGCCCCAACCACCAGCACCGGTTGGGGGGAAAGAACGCTGTTGATACACCCGGAGTGCTGCAAAAATGCCGATATCTCTTCCAGTTATCACCAAGTTTCCATCGTACTGGTATCCATCTTCGCAATCTTGAGTTACCGCCTCCTACGCCCGGCAAAATGTTACTTTCCGTAGAATACAACTGATGCGTGAATGAAAGAAAGTCACCATACCCGGCTTATCGTTCATGATGCTTCATTCAGAGGATTCGTGCCAAATTACTCACCTGTCCCATAAGCAAACTTAACCGATCCCCAAGATAAAATGGCCCCTTTTTATCACATTTACCAATATATTTGAAAAAGGTCACAATGTTGCCATGCATTTCCGTTCAACGGTGTCCAGGTGGTATACTTCACTTAGGAATATTTGTCTCCCAACAGTCGACTATATTGGGACATTTCGCTCTCCCTCTATCAGTCCTACGGTTCGCCCACACACGGCTGTGGCATTGCAATATCCTTACCTTGCAACGGGTCATGCTCCCCCCATATATACACATCTGAGAGATGCGTGTATCACAGCATTTTTATTTGTCGCCAGCAGGTGATTCACTTTTTACAAAGAGTATCAATAGACAGTATTTTACCTGTTAGTAACTAAACAGCTTAACTTCAATAATGTATTAATCGGTTGTTTGGTGTTTTCATATCCGGTATTCTATCTTGGTAAGTCCTTCCAGATAATCTTGATCCGTGCAAACTTCTGGTCATCACATCCGGCCCTTAGATGAAGCTAATCATTAATTAAATACTCACTTGTCACTTAATTAATCACCTCCTTTGCAAACCGTGTCTCTGCAACCATCATGGCTACGAACCGCACATTGGTCTGTCGCCCAGTTCTCATTTCCATGTTGGTGCACCATACGCCACTTTTCTGGGAGTAAACCATCAGCTCAATGGTCACACGTCTACATCCGGCCACTTCATCCACCAACACCTAGGCAATCTCTCTCTAAAGATGAATCCTTCACTGGGAATTTACCTGACCCAGCCGGTATTCGGTCGCTAAACTTTATAAATGTAATCTTCGAAGGTTTTTCTTGTTTTCTGTCCGCAACTTCACTCCTTTTATCGTCTGATGTCCAAATCTAGGCCGCTTCATAAACCGCGGAGAGCTATGGTAGGTTTACTTCCCCCTTAGAAATTTCTTTCCTTAAAGGTAAAAAATTTCAGTCAATTCTATTTGATTCTCTCGCAGTGCCTTCCCTCTTTTTGTAATATATGAGCAAAAGTCTACTACTTCCAACCAGCTCCACCCGGACTCGGCCGGCTTGGCCACCAGACCTTGATTTCAAATTTGCCGGGCGCCACCATAAGCAGCAACTTAAATACTTTCTCCTACACTATAGCGAGTGCATATAATTGAGTCGCACTCTTGGAATTCGGCTTCCGCGTCCAATTGTACCATTTGATCTTGCTTTACAGCATGCCTCGGGGTTATCCGAAATAAACCACTATTATTATTATTATTACTGTAACACTTCATCTAAGCACTGCCTGTACTTGTGACACCCTCTGGGTAGCTAAACTTGGAAAAGGGAACAGCTTGTAACCGTGGGATTGCTCAACTCTCCTGACAGCGAACTGAGTTTGAACCCTGTTCCATCTGCAGATCAAACAACAGAAGTCGCAGCCCGATGTGGTTTATCTTGAGGCTCACTGGTGCAAGAATCTGGACTGCTTTAATGGCTTGAGCCTCAAGCCCAGTGGGTGCATAACTGCGTGCATAGCATCGGAAGATTTCTCAACACTCGATTGGCCGTGGCCATTACCCGTCATGTGAAAACTGAAATAAACTTCAGGCCCGGTCCTATTCTTGTTGTTTATAACGACCTTGCATCCGCTCTTCAACCGTCTAGCTTAATTTCTGCGGATGATGTGAAGATTGTTGGATCTGAGGGTAGGGCTGCCTAGGCCAGGGATATAGGTGCCGTCCTGGACTGGGCATACAAAAGAGACTCACACGTGAACACTGAGAGAAGCCTTTTGTTGTCAAAGCCAACAGATAGCCCAATTGTCATTGTCAAGGGCTGTTCAACATAGAAGCAGTTAATAGGGTTAAAGATCTTGGGGTCATCATGAACAGTGACTTCAGATGGTCAGAGCAGTGAAGCCCTGCTGCACAAAAGGCTCGTGGTGAGCTCTTTAGATTGCAGCCAGCTTTGTCTTGCCGGCAGCCGGATGTATTCGCACCCATTTACATGGCTATAGTACGACTCCACTTAGAAGTTAGCGTTCAGGCTTGGCCACCCTTCTACAAAAGGGACGCCGCCTGCTTAGAGGAAGTTCAACGTCTTGCTACACGAATGGTTGAGGGGCAAGTGGGTAAGACTTTCGAGCAGAGACTCTGTGACCCGAATCTCTTCTCGTTGGAAAGGGGGAGAAGTCGAGGGGATCTCATAGAAACGTTTAAGATTATGGAGGGCTTTTCTGGCCTTAGACCAGATAGTCTATTCCGAGTGACCGTAGATTCCAGAACGATGGGACATGAAAAGAAGCTGATAGAATTCCGAACTAGGTTGACGGCTAGATCGCACTACTTCAGCAACAGCGTAGTGAACAGTTGGAACGGTCTGTCTGAAGGAATGATAGATCTGCAGACCACCCAATCCTTCAAGGTTATCCTAGATTGCTATTGGTACGAGATATTTCCTCGTAGAGAGCTTTGAGTGTGTTGACTAGATGGATGACGGGTAGCATTGTGGTCTGTCTGAAGTGTGCTTCAATCGACGTTTTCGCAAATGGCATACTGAACAGAACTGTGTCAGGCGGAGACGCGATGCTGCCTGGAGCTCCAATGTGTTTCGGAACGGAAAATCGCGAGAAAGGCCAACTATAATGGGTCTAGCAAATCTTTTGATGAGGTTTCTGACTGCAATTCAGACTGGAGTTCAAGAGAACGTGGACTACAAGATTGGAAATAGGGTTTGCCTAACGAAATTCTGCAACCAGTGATCGTACCCACAAGATAAGCAGTTGTGTAGCTTGCCTGTTATCTTCATAGCTAGGGCATATCCAGAGCTCATCTATTCTTCCTTCCCTCTTGAAGCGTCGTAAGCATTCACCTTAAGACTTTGCCTTCAATACATGCAAGAATGGAAAACCATTTTTCAGAGGGAATGCCTGTGTCTACGTGCATCAGCCTCAAGAACCCTAAGGATGTAAAAATGAACGGAAAGCTTTGTGACATACGCAAGCAATGGCACCATCGGGAATATGGTGAGCCTTCAGTTTGTGACCACATAGTGTACGTGGAGCATTCCAGCCTAAAGTGGACCTGTAAGCGCGTGTAGATTGCTGCTAATTGGGGGCTTAAGTTAACGAGAATTAACCACAGCCTGTGAAACTACAGTGATCCAGAATCGATCATAGTACACGGATACTAACACCCAAATGACGGAAATGGAGAAAAGGCATGAAAATTTGTAGCGGTTCCTTTGTGAACAGAATATAAGGACTCAAAAATACGGCAGACAAAACAGAAAGAGAACCGGAATATTCAAGGGACCAGACAGCCACTATGGCGCAAAAACTGACAAAATGAACACACGGCAGAAGTTACCAAAGGTCGACAGAGAAATTCCGTCATAAAGGTTACGCCTAAGCTGTTCCGCTTGTCAAATAGAAGACGATTCGGGGAGCTAAGACACCAAACTACAAACCTCTTAAGACAGGTTATTGTGCCTGGGCATGCTCTTCTGAGGAGAGCCTTTGGGCTGAGCCAACTCAATAGAAAACCAAGGCTCCGGACCTGCGTTGGTGGAATTTGGAAATCCAGTTTTTTCTGGGACGGGTCCTTAGCAGCAGCGGACAAAATGGTCAGACACGGAAATGGAGTAATGCTTGTGGAACCCGACCACTTCGGGAAAGCTTCCAGAAATGCTTCCCGTGGGAACTTCACCTGCAGTGAATCACATCTACCCCCTTGGTGAGCGCTTGGCCAACGGCAGCAGCCCACCCTCTGCCACAACGGCATCACCAGTGATTGGACCTCCTATGTTGAGCCAGGAATACCGCAGCAGGGACGGCTGAACAAGCATCAGTCCGGCTTTCCTCCCCGAACACCCTAATCCAGTGACCAATAAGGAGGAAGGTTTCCCGGCGATGGGTCCTAGATCCAGCTAGGGAGAGAGATTATTACTATCCGACGGGTGGGCTAACCAGTACCTCCCACGGGCGAACTCAGATCAGTGTACACCAAAGCTTGCAGTGTAGTAAACAACAGAAAGGAACTCGGGGTGGAAACCATTGGGGCCGACTGCATTGCGACAACGGAGGCGTGGGCAAACCAAAGTATGGCCACTAAGCCCCTACCCACGGAGGTGATATCAGGGTGGGGGGAGGAAAGCTACTGTTGGGAAACGAACACTTTGAGCAGAAATCTGGAGGAGCTGTGCATACCCCAAATATAAAAGATTCGCTATGCCGCATACTATCTCCGAGATCTCCTATGGATGTATTATGCGTATGCCGCAGCCCAAATGCTAGCCCAGAAGAAGACCTTTTAATGTTCGAATATCTAGCCATGACTGCCTCGCAGGCATCCCGGATTTTGATAACGGAGGATTCCAAATCCCCCGAGATAAGTTGGGAGAGCCTGTCTTCTTAGACCGAGCTGGCGGACTGCATACCACTGTTTCAGCAGGTCAACCAGCCGACCAGGTTGAGGGAAGGGCAAACTCCGAGCTAACTTCGTCTAGTTTTTGCCAAATACCCGGAGGAAGTAAGTGGACTAGAGTTCACCACACCGCTTCGGAGGAACGACCATGTGATCATCAGATTTGTGATCCAATGGGCCCCTCCCGGAGTGCCAAGTAAGATGCGAAGGCAATTCAGGAGCCTGGAAGTCACAGCAATCAGGGAAGCAGCAGGTAGAGTTGACTGGGGCGCTCATTATCAGACAGTGGAAGAGAGGTATTCTATCATCAGGGACCACCTCCTCAGGTTGACCGACGAGTCTGCCACGCTGAGCGACATCAAAAGACTGAGCAAACCACCGCGGTGGGCGAGCCGATCCACCAAGGCGCAGCAGGCAAAGCGCAGAGCGTAGCATCTTTATCGGCCCACAGGTGGACACTGGCAATTGGTGCAATATATGCGAGCCCGTGAGCGTGCCACTAGGGTGCACTGGGATAGTCAAGCAATGTATGAAGCGGCCCTGGCGAGCAGAGTAAAGGCATGCCCTAAGGCTTACTATAACTGCGTCCAGTCCAAGGATATAATGAGAGTCGCCTGGGGTTGCATAGTCAACGAAAACGGAGAGCAGCCGACCAGAGCTTAAGAGAAAGCGCGGGCTCCGAAGAACTTCTTTGAATGTGTGCGTAGACGAGACACCAGGAGACAGCATGAGAAAACCGTAACCCAGCAGGCAATCATCAAAGATGAAGTCGTCATTAGTAATTGTGAGGTTGAACCAGCGATGAGCAGTCTGTACAGCAATAGGGCTGTGAGGCCGGATGGTGTTCATCCCGCCATTCTAAAAGCCCCAGCCGGTGTACTGGCCGAAATGCTAGCACAGCTGTTCAACGTATCTCTAGACACCGGGGAGCTACCGGACGACTGGAGACTGGCGCAAGATGTCCCCATTCACAAAGGGGGCAAACAGGAGTTGGCCTCCAACTACCGTCCCGTAAGCTTACTACCAATAGACCTCAAAGTACCAGAGGGATGGGTCAGAGAGCGACTATCAGAGCATCTGCTGACTCACCAGCTGACTGCTAGTCAGCGACACGGGGTTGCTGAGTGTAACAGCCGGTCGTGGAAAATCCCCTTTTTCCCTCGCGATTCAGTGTTTTTCCCAACATCACTCAGTTCCACACACTATTGACTTGTCTTTACGAACTGGTTGTTTTTCTGGACCAATTGCTGTTTGTTCGCGCCCAGAGCGCTACTTTGGCACATCCTTGGTCAGGACCTGCGTGACGCACGTGCTGTTTGCTCACACGCTGCTATTCGGTTTCTCGTTGTTGAGTCTTTGTGATCGTATTATTGAGGTTTGTATATTGTTTATGTCATTGTTTATTGTAATAATCTAGTATCGTAGAATATCACGGATAATCGTCTTCTGATTTCGGGATCCGTTGCGAATTTGGCTACTCATTGCTCAAACGTTCGTTATAATACTCAATACATCAATTTGGAACGAGGAAAAACACGCAAAATGCCAAGAAAAGGATCAAAAGCAGTCGAATCCGGACAGGAAGTAATACGGCAAGTCTCTGGGGAGGTTTTGGCTACATATGATTCTTTAGTTAATGCTAGATCGCCTAGTCCTGTCAGTGCTAGTTCATGTGTTATTGAGAACAATATTGATCGTAAGGATGTCGATTTATATAAGCTGAGAATACTGGAACTAGAGCAACAGTTACTATCGGCTAGACTACAGGCGCAGGAAGCAGAGAAGTGTACACAGAAAGAGCAAGAGCATGAGACCAGTGACTTCGACACTTCCGATAGATTAGGGTGCAATAAGGTAGGGAACCCCACGCCGGTCGCCGACTACAAAGCACCATCGATCGATCTGCCTAGAGTGGAGCTAACGGTTTTCGACGGGCGAGCTGAGCAATGCTGCCAGTTTGTCAAGCAGTTCGAGACGTTCGTTGAAAATAAGGTAACCGACCCTGGGCAAAGGCTTCTCTACCTTACTCACTACTGCCGAGGCCGAGCAAGAGAAACTATCGACGGGTGCACCATGCTCGACCCAGAACAAGGCTACACAAGGGCAAGGAAGATTCTGAGGGACTTGTTTGGCCAACCTTTCAAAGTAGCCCGTAACCTAATAGAGGACGTGATGGTAGAGGCAAAGAGAACCAAGGGCGACGTCTACACCATGGCCGACCTGGTGATTAAGATGCAGAACTGCTCAATAGCCCTCGATCATTTAGGTTACAGGGCTGACCTAGACGCCATGCACACTTTGGAAGGCATAGTCCGTTACCTCTCCCCCGAACTACAGGGTCGGTGGGCGGAAGAAGCAGAACGGATAAGCCGAAGCGACAGAGAAGCCAACTTCGAAGACTTGGCCGAATACTTGGACAGGCAAACGAAGATAGCTGACAGCAGATTCGGCCGACTCATCCGGGACAGCAACCGAGCAAACAAGCCCAGTACTAGCCAAGTCCAAACCCCTGTACGGGAACATCCAAAGTACCAGCCTTGGGCCAATACACACGTCATTTCACGAGATGCTACGGCGCAACCAAATTGCAGATCCTGTGGCACTATCCATGGCCTACCAGAATGCCCCAAGTTCGGCAACGCCACAATAGACGAACGGTGGGGAATGGTGAGGATGGCAGGAGCATGTTTTATCTGTCTCAACACCACGCACCGGGCAGCAGCCTGTAGGACAAGGAATCGATGTGGTTACGAGGGCTGCACGGGCAGACACCATCGACTGCCGCATCAGGGGAGAGTAACCATATCCGAGGCGAGTACCAAGCCCAGCGTGATTTGTTCAACTTCACAATCTGCCAGTAAACCGGTACGTTTAGGCGTAGTGGCCGTGGGAGTAGTGACTCCGACTGGGATAGTCAAGGCGTTGGCTTTCGTTGATAGTGGATCCGACACCACTTTAGTGAAAGAGCGGTTTGCCGACAAACACCAACTGGTTAAAGGTGCGACGTCGTTAGCAGTGAGCACGGTGGACGGAACGCAGGTAATGACTGCCGGTAGATTGAGGCTGCAACTCATCTCTCTAGACACCAACGAGGAAATTGAACCAACGGAGGCATTCACGTTAGCGGATCTCCCCATGCGAGCACCAAGGTCGGTCAACGCAATCTTGACTCGGTGGCCCCACGTGCAGGATGTAACCGTTGTAGACTGGGAAGATAATGAAGTGGATCTCCTCATCGGCTGCGACGTGCCAGAGGCGCATTGGGTGCTTGACCAAAGAGTGGGCGACCGCCAGGCACCTTATGCCGAACGCACGGCTCTGGGATGGATGTTATACGGTCCAGTAGGGGTACGCGGTTCCGTGAATTACTTATCCGCCGAAACGGACCGCATAGAGTATCATCTGCAACGGCTGTATGAAAAGGAGTTTCATGACATTGGAGACGAAAGACCGACGTTGTCTCAAGAGGATCACTTCGCTCTACAAACGGTACGGCAAGGCACTAGAAGCCTCAAAAAACAGTTCGAGGTTCCCCTCCCATGGCGCACACCGGTCGGCCCGTGGACTAACAACAGAAATTGTTCTCCAACGATTACTACGACTAAAAGAACGCTTCATTCGAGACCAGAATCTGTGGGAACGATACGCGGATTTGATGAAGCGAAACGAGGCCCTCGGTTACGTTGAAAAGGTGCCTGTTAACACCGACGGCAAAAGGGGTATCTGGTATCTGCCTCACCATCCGGTTATCAACCCCAAGAAACCCAATAAACTGCGGGTGGTTTTCGACTGTGCAGCCAAGTTCCAGGGCAGGTCGTTAAACGATCGCCTACTACAGGGGCCTGACTGGACCACACCACTGATCGATGTTTTGTGCCGTTTCAGAGTGGGTAAAGTGACTTTGTCTGCCGACATTAGGGAAATGTTCCATCAGGTGAAGATTCCGGTAGGAGAACGAGATGCTTTGCGTTTCCTGTGGTGGGAAGGGAGCGACCGGGACAACGCAGTGGGGAATTATAGGATGACCGTCCACCCCTTCGGAGCCATATCGTCACCATTTTGTGCGAACTACGCCCTCCGAGAATCAGCGAACAAACATGGCGATCTAGTACATCGGACGGTGGTAGAAAGCGTCAGCAGGAACTTCTACGTCGACGACTACCTTGGGTCATTCGATGATGTGGAATCAGCTCTAGAGCAGTTCAGGGGTCTGACGAGATTGCTGGAAGAGGGCGGCTTCCATCTAACTAAATGGATGTCGAACGCTTCAGAAGTGCTGAAGGTCATTTCGTATCACGAAAAGGCCGGAAGGGTAAGAGATTTGGACGGCTCTCCACTTCCTATCGAGCGCACCTTAGGGATACAATGGGACGCGGAAACGGACGATTTTGTTTTCGAACTAAACGTTCCCGAGCTGCCAATAACCCGTCGTGGCATACTATCTGCCGTCTCAAGTTTGTTCGACCCGCTCGGTTTCGTCTCACCATGGCTGCTACCGGGAAAGATCTTGCTGCAGCGGCTGTGCCGTAAGAAAGTTGATTGGGACCAGTCACTGGACCGAGGGGACCGGCTGGACCGGGAAGAATTTCTGAACACCTTGAAGAAATTAGGGGACATAAGAATCCCACGATGTTTGACCCCTGGCCATGCGACACGGACTGGAGAACTACATGCCTTTTCCGATGCATCCGAAGTCGGTTATGGAGCTGTGGTGTACGGACGATGGTGCGCAGGAGATGGACAATATACCACGAGGATCCTGTTCGCCAAAGCCCGCGTTGCTCCACTGAAGTCGGTCTCAATCCCACGCCTTGAACTCAGCTCAGCCGTGTTGGCAGTCAGGGTGGTGCAAGCTGTGAAGAGATGTTTCGATCTCTACGTTTGGTCGGTGAGCTTCTGGACGGATTCAACGATAGTACTTTACTACATTAACAACGTACGGAGCCGGTTTAGCACTTTCGTTGCTAACCGGCTCAAGATTATCCGCGATGAATCAGCCACGCACCAGTGGAGTCATGTCAGGTCTGGCGATAATCCGGCCGACCTGTGCTCCCGAGGTGCGAACAACTTCAGGCAACTGGACACGTGGACGAGAGGGCCAAACTTCCTGCAATTGCCCAAACAGGACTGGCCCGTGTTCGAATTAAAAACCCCTACGGAAGTGGAACTGGAGATCAAAGGCGTAGTGATAGCAACCAACGTCGTCGAAGCGTCATCCATTCTATCGCGACTGGTCAGGTTTTCTTCCTGGATGAAGATTCTTCGTTCGCTAGTTTGGTTAACCAGGTTCAAGAGCAATTTACTAGTCATGAAAGGGCTACGGCCCTCAGGTCGGATACCGGTCGGCCCGATAGGTCCCGATGAGCTACAAGCGGCAGAGTACGATATTTTCAGAATGATACAATGCGAGGCTTTCGCCCAAGAACTCAAGAGGGCGGAAGAAGTGGGGCCGACCAATGAATACATGCCATCTCCAAGAGGCGAGCTGAAGCGTTTAAACCCCAAACTCATCGACGGACTGCTGCGGGTGGATGGTAGGCTGACCAACGCCCACCTGAACTTCGACACAAAGTATCCTATACTGCTGCCTGCGAGACAACCTGTGGTAGAGCTAATGATTCAACACGTCCACGCCGTGGAGGGACACGCCGGGGAAAGTCACGTGACGAGCATCATCCGAAAGCGTCTTTGGTTGTTGAGAGGACGAGAGACTGTAAAACGCGTAATCCGACGGTGTGTGCAATGCAGGAGACGCAATGCCACAGCAGGCAAACAACTCATGGCCCCACTACCAGAATGCAGGGTGACTACGGGCTGGTGGCCGTTCAGTGACACCGGGTTGGACTATTTCGGGCCCTTGTGGATCAAGTGCGGGAAGAGATTAGAAAAGCGATACGGATGTATCATGAAGTGCATGAAGTCACGTGCGGTACACCTAGAGGTCGCACATTCGATGACGACCGATTCGTTTCTACGGGCCTTGCAAAGATTTATCAACCGAAGAGGCGTACCGGCCGATATATACTCAGATAATGGGTCGAATTTTGTGGGCGCTCACCGGGAATTGCAGCGTTGGCACAAGAAAATGAACAGGGACGAACTGCAGGATCGAACCGTGGCCTACGGCATGCGATGGCATTTCAACCCCCCACAGGCCAGCCACCGAGGCGGCGTATGGGAACGCATGATCCGGTCCGCCAGACGGATATTGCTGTCAATCATGGAGCAGCAGCCGCCCGACGACGAGACGCTGAACACCGTCATGACTGAGGTGGAGCGAATCCTGAATAACCGCCCCCTGGTTCCAGTATTGAACGGCGAACCCACCCACCTGGCGCTCACCCCAAACGACTTATTGACGTTAAGGTCGAACGAGGGTTTCCAAGGGCCGGTAAACCTTCGTGGGAGCTACCTCCACGGGTGGAAGCAAGCGAACTATCTGGCCAAGGTCTTCTGGAGGCGATGGCTGCGGGAGTACCTACCGGCTTTGCAGACTCGACAGAAGTGGCTGGCAAAAACAAGACCATTCAAAGTTAGGGGCGTGGTTATGATTGCCGACGAACGCCCACATTTCAGTGCTTGGTCTTTGGGAGTGTTTACGGAAACCATCAAAAGCACTGACGGAATGATAAGAACGGTGAAGGTGAAGACAGCTAACGGAGTGCTCATTCGTGACATACGCAGTATTAACCTACTCGACAGCGAAGACGGAGGAGCTGATAACCCCGAGGCCCAGTAAACCTTTTTTCACACCAGTAATCGAGGTGGATAAAGAAACATCATATATACCACACGGTCTCCGTCAAACACGTTTAGGTGCTCGCGGTCTTTTCGTTGACATTACAGGAGGTTCTTTCCGATATGTGGTGATGAGTGCGATCCCATTGTACATCCCGATACATACACGCATGCACGACGCACTCTACATCCCGTAAACCCATCAAACATGTGACAGTGTTCGTTGTTTTGCTTTTTGTTGACGCTACCAAATGCCCCTTGCATATGTGGAAGTAGCGGAGCTCAGGTCACACACACACATGCTACATTTTACTCGTTTTCTTGCCACGCGGTCTTTTGTTGACATTGCAGAAAGTCCTCCTTTGATGTGTAGTCATACCTGTGATTTCATTGTACCCCCCGCACACACACAAGCACTCACACACACACTCAAGCACGTACATCCAGGACCGGACGGCCCCTTACGAGGACAACGTCTATGTGACCCTTCACGCCCGCCATCGGTCATTTGGTCTTGTGGAAGATGTAGACTAGCCTCACGTCTATGTATCCAACGGATTAGGTGCGACCAGTAGTAGAACGTTGACGACGAGCATTAGACGCGCGCACTGACAGCAGGGCCTAGGCAGGTAGGAAGAATCAATACCTTTATACCGAACCTTTGACTCTGTTAAGGATCCAGGAGGATTTTGGTGGGCGGTGTAACAGCCGGTCGTGGAAAATCCCCTTTTTCCCTCGCGATTCAGTGTTTTTCCCAACATCACTCAGTTCCACACACTATTGACTTGTCTTTACGAACTGGTTGTTTTTCTGGACCAATTGCTGTTTGTTCGCGCCCAGAGCGCTACTTTGGCACATCCTTGGTCAGGACCTGCGTGACGCACGTGCTGTTTGCTCACACGCTGCTATTCGGTTTCTCGTTGTTGAGTCTTTGTGATCGTATTATTGAGGTTTGTATATTGTTTATGTCATTGTTTATTGTAATAATCTAGTATCGTAGAATATCACGGATAATCATCTTTTGATTTCGGGATCCGTTGCGAATTTGGCTACTCATTGCTCAAACGTTCGTTATACTGAGAGAAGGTCCTGCCTTACTAACCTTTTACCGTTTTTCGACGAGGCAACTCGCAGTTGGGATCGGGAGGAATGAATAGAGGTATGCCACTTAGACTTCCAAAAAGCCTTAAATTCAATATACCACGGCTTCCTGTTGGGCAAACTGAACGCAGTTGGAGTGGCCCCACAGATTGTGAGGTGGATTGGGGGTCGCCTAAGTAACCAAACCTTCTTCGTAAAGGTCAAGCGCACCAGGACTACACTGGCCCAAGCACGCAGTGTCGTGCCACAAGGTTCCTTGCTGGGACCAATGTTGTTCCTGGTATGCGTGAATGATCTGGTAATTACACTGGACTGCGCCGGGGTTCCTGTTCGCAGATGATATCAAAATAGTGGGTGAACCAGCCTCAAGGCAGCTGCAAACCGACTTAAACAGGACCAATGCATGGGCTGAAAAGTAAGAGATGCCACTGAATGCAGTCAACTGCAAAAGCTTGCTGGAAAGTAGGGAACTGATAGGTGAGTGTCAGGCGATCTAAATTCATAGTGCTCTTTCCCTAATATTGACTTTTTGAATAGTCTTGTGAATTAACCTATTTTATTTCACATTACTGAGCGTATCAGAATTGCATTTAGGGTGCGTTTTGTCCGGAGAATATTTTTATTCTCCTTGTGGTATTTCCTAGTAGTGTTCGGTATTTTCAAAGCGATCTTTTCCCGCTTGGCGTTTTTTTGTTCTCTTGTGGTAACGGGCTGTACCTACAAGTGTCAGAGTGTTTATTTTGTGTTTGGTTAGAGAGCACTTGAACTGCTTCCCCCTTTGGCTTGTGAATTTTGGTGTGCCAAGCGTTTTCTGACCCGTGTTTCGCACTTAAATGCGGAAAACTTGTGGTAAATGGTATAGAGTGCAACGCGTGCAAGAGGTGGGCTCCCCCAAAGTGGCCAGGAATAGCAAAGGACATCTATGTCCTTTATAAACAGAACCCATGCGTTGAGTTGGTCTGTGCCCCCTGCAAGGAGGCGGCCAGTCTGGCCTTCAAACTGCGGGCTCAGGGGCAGGACCAACACCCACCAAATAGTAGTACCTTAGACACAAGCCCCAAAACACCGCAATCAGGTTGCAGGAAGTCGTTTGCGGAAGTTGTAGCCACACCTGAGAGGACAGTCATAAGAGCGAGTGGGCCAGTTCCGAGAGCTTGCCAGGCGGCCGTTGCCTCAACTCCTTCGAAGCAGACCGGCGAGGGCCAGTGGACTGAACAGAAGTTTAGAAGGGCAAGGCAGCTCAAAACGGAGAGTGACTGTAAGATAGCGGAGGATGGGCCAGAAAGGGTGGACGACCCCGCGCTCCTGGTGTTGGAAAACAAAGTGAGGGATATGCAAAGGAAAATCTCAAGCAACAGGCTCCTGATCTTAAACCAGGAAGAACCTTTTATAAGGAAATCGGAAGCCAGACGGGACATAGATAAAAGGAGAGTGTACGATGTACTGCTAATTGCAGGTGTTCCGTACCTTACCACTCTAAGAAGGGTGCACACAGTGGGGACAAGGAAGTCACCACTGGGGAAAAAAGCGAACATCGTGCGAGACCAATACTAACGGAGTTCGCTGATGAGGCCGCCCGGGATAGACTGCTAGCGAGGGCAGCAGTAGTGGCTCACACCACCAAAGGTAGATACCAAATTGTGCCAGAGGAGCATAGAGTAAGGCCTGGTGGTCTAGCACCGGGGGCTACCTGGCTCGACCAGCCAGAGTGCTGGTGAGAAGCCAACAAGTTCAACAGAATGCCGTACTCCGCTCTCAGGCCCCGGCCCCGACAGTAGTAAAGAAGCCACGTGCGGGGTCGGAAATAGTTGCAATTTAAGGCGTGCTGGAAGGTGAAAACCGGCATTACTGTCCGAATTTGGAAGACAGCGCGACCCTCGTCAGCCTGTATGTTATAGTAACTCTTGTAGAGATGGACTGGGAGTTGTCCGAAAATCTGGATCGTCAGCCGGCGTCAAGCACACCAGCGGGGACGACCAATGCAAAAAACTTGTCACTATCTCAGGCGTTGCCCCCGAGAACCAGCCAGGAGTAAATAATAAGAGACACCTGAGTGACGGAGCAAATGCGGTGGTGTTATGTACTAACGAGTGTGGTATAAGAAACAAATGGATGGAGCTCTCTAAAACTGCTGACGAGCAGAATGCGTCAATAGTTGCCGTCACGGAAACGTGGCTTTCTAAAGAAGACCATGCGCAGGCCTGACAACCAACGGTTTTGCTGTCTACAGGCAGGATAGAGAACAGGATCGCCTTGGTGGTGGAGTGGCCATCCTCGTTAGGCCGGGTACAAACCACTTTGAGCCTCAGACCAAGATGTGCGCTCGCAATATCCAGTCGTGCGCCTTTACGATCGTCCTTTCAGGCAGAAGGGGTAACGTTGTCTGTGTCTACAAGGCACCAAGTACAAGCTGCAAAGAGGATCTTTGTTTACCGCGGACTTTGAATGAACTAGTTAGGGAAGCAAAAAGGCCCCCATGGTGGGTGAATTCGATCTTCCGCACATCGACTGGGTGGCTGAGGCCCGCGTGCCGAGATCGGAGGAGCAAACCTACCTAGAATGGCTGCATGCCAAAGCTTTGTACCAGCATATTAGGGAAAATACCAGATATAGGACTAGATGCGTTCCATCCTTACTGGATCTAGCTATAACGAACTTCCCCAACGATGTGGCTGGACTGCATTACTGTGCACCGCTGGACAAGAGCGACCACGTGTGTGTCAAAATAGTCCTATGCATGCGGCAACCGAAGGTAACCTCAAGGCTGATTAAGAATTTCGGTAGTATGGACATAGATAGACTTCGTAATAGGGCGATGGGTTTGACCTGGGACGCGCCAGAGGAGGCTACTGTGGAGGAGCGCTGGCAGGCCATAAAAGGATCCCTGACTGCCCTACAGGATGAGTTCGCACCCTTGAAACGAAAGAGTGGGGAGGGCAAACCCATGTGGTGGAAGGCTGCAATAGCCAAGGCCATCAGACGTAGAAAGCGCAGCTGGAACCAGTACAGAGCTTCCGGCAGTCAGCTAGCCTAGAACCGCTATACGAAGCTGAGAAAAGAGACTGTGAGCCTTCTGAGAACTACAAGCGGGAATTTTGGCCTAAATTGGCCCAGTGTGCAAGACAACAGCCGAAAACGTTCTACAGTTATGTGCAGTGGAAAGGCTCGACAAAGGAGGCCGTAGGTCCACTATCCACTAGAGACTATGGTATTGTCACTGATGACCAGGGCAAAGCAGACGCCCTGGGGGAATCCTTTGGTAGTGTACACAGGATAGATAGTGGGATACGAGTAGATCTGACTCTGTTGCATCCTTCTCCTCAGTTAAGCGAGCTAAACCTCTCAGAGGAAAGCGTGCGTAAGTACCTACAGGAGTTAAACAGCCACAAGTCAGCGGGCCCAGATTACATTCATCCAGCTATCATCAAGCCGTTGGCGGATATCATAACTCCATCGGTATGCAGACTGTACAGATCCACGTTGGACCGGGGCAAGCTGCCTCAGGACTGGAAAGTCGCGGCAGTCGTGGCAATACATAAGAGTGGGCCTAAGTCGGCTGTGCAGAACTACAGGCCGGTAAGCCTAACTGGCATCCTATGTAAAGTCCTGGAGAAGATCATCCGTGTCCACATCTGCCAGCACTTACTGGAGCACTCCATGTTAAGTCCGGCCCAGCATGGATTCCTGAAAAAGAGATCTTGTCTGACCAATCTCATGTGCTTCTAGGATGAAGTAACTCGACGACTGGACGGAGGTAAGGAAGTTGAGGTATGCTATCTCGACTATAGCAAGGCTTCCGACTCCGTTAATCATCGTCTTTTGCTATGCTAGATGGAGATGTACGGCATAGGTGGGCCAGTATTTAGGTGGCTGGTGGAATTCCTCTCCCACAACGCATTTTCACGTCAAAGTAGGAGGCGGGTGCTCCAGTTTGGTGAATGTCACCAGTGGTGTGCCTTAGGAGTCCGTCCCAGGCCCGGTCCTATTCTTGTTGTTTATAACGACCTGGCATCCGCTCTTCAACCGTCTAGCTTAATTTCTGCGGATGATGTGAAGATTGTTGGATCTGAGGGTAGGGCTGCCTAGGCCAGGGATATAGGTGCCGTCCTGGACTGGGCATACAAAAGAGACTCACACGTGAACACTGAAAGAAGCCTTTTGTTGTCAAAGCCAACAGATAGCCCAATTGTCATTGTCAAGGGCTGTTCAACATAGAAGCAGTTAATAGGGTTAAAGATCTTGGGGTCATCATGAACAGTGACTTCAGATGGTCAGAGCAGTGAAGCCCTGCTGCACAAAAGGCTCGTGGTGAGCTCTTTAGATTGCAGCCAGCTTTGTCTTGCCGGCAGCCGGATGTATTCGCACCCATTTACATGGCTATAGTACGACTCCACTTAGAAGTTAGCGTTCAGGCTTGGCCACCCTTCTACAAAAGGGACGCCGCCTGCTTAGAGGAAGTTCAACGTCTTGCTACACGAATGGTTGAGGGGCAAGTGGGTAAGACTTTCGAGCAGAGACTCTGTGACCCGAATCTCTTCTCGTTGGAAAGGGGGAGAAGTCGAGGGGATCTCATAGAAACGTTTAAGATTATGGAGGGCTTTTCTGGCCTTAGACCAGATAGTCTATTCCGAGTGACCGTAGATTCCAGAACGATGGGACATGAAAAGAAGCTGATAGAATTCCGAACTAGGTTGACGGCTAGATCGCACTACTTCAGCAACAGCGTAGTGAACAGTTGGAACGGTCTGTCTGAAGGAATGATAGATCTGCAGACCGCGTAGCCAAATTCGTAACGGATCCCGAAATCAAGAGGCGATTATCCGTGATATTCTACGATACTAGATTATTGAATGAAGATTGACCCGAAAAAGGTACAAACCTCAATAATGAGATCACAAGGACTGAACAAACGAGAAACCGAATTGCAGCGTGCGAGCAAGGAGCGCGTGCATCACGCAGGTCCAGAACAAGTGTATGGCGAAGTAGCGCTCTGGGCGCGAACAAACAACAATTGGTCCATATAAACAAACAGTTAGTAAGGGCACGTCAACAATGTAAGCAAGTGAGTGATGGTAAGCAAAAGACTGAATCGCAAGGTTTTTAGGGGGATTTTCCACTACCGGTCGTTACAGACCGCCCACTCCTTCAAAGCCGCCCTAGATCGCAAGTGGTACGAGATATTTCCTCGTAGTGAGCCTTAAGTATATCAACTCGATGGATGACGTGTAGCACTGTAGTCCTTCTGGAATATGTTTTAATAGGCTTTTTCACTCATTGCATACAGTGTCAGTGAACGCTCATGATGCATAATATCTCTCGCAGTTGATGTGCGGTAAGTTTTTCCGTTTCCCTCTCATTTTACCTGGGATTCGACGAAATACACTCGGCAGTGGTGGGTGCATAACTGGTGTGCATACCATCGAAGAAATTCTGGACGCCCGATTGGCCGTGGCCATTACCTGTCCTAGGCAAACTGAACTGAACTGAAATGAACTGAACTGAACTGAACTGAACTGAACTGAACTGGTATATTGCATTTCTGATTGTACATAATCCTGTCTCCTTTCCTTTTATTTTCCAGGAGCCGTCGTTAACCATGAGGCGGAGCCATCCAGTACAGCAGGCATCTCACCTCCCTCTCCCCCCGAACAGTGACCTTGACCCCTACACCAAAACTGTACAGAAACCCCCATGGACGCCCCCGTTTGACCTCCTTTCCGGTTTCGACCTGTACAAGTACCGCATCGCCTCGTGCCAATACAAGTCCATATTTTTCCGAGCTTCGTCTTCTGTTGTGACTGACCTCGTGCTGTGACCAGTTGTGCTGATCCGTGCATCTATTTTCAGGCCTCCGGACCCCACGTGCATTACACTGACCCTTCCCGGTGGCGTTGTGCCGTTACGATCTGGGCGGTCAGTTTTCGTTGGTGTAGTTGTTGCTTATTTATTCCAGTTCACTCCACTGCGCACAGGACTACTGATAGCCATGTTTAACCGAGTTTCCGTCATTCCTTCCGCGATACGCACACCCACCAAACACCTAACACTAGTGACGTATTATTTCGGTTCAGTTCACTTTGGACAGAATAGGTAGTTGCCACGGCCAATCGAGCATTCGGAATCTCCTCGGCGGTATGCACACTGTTTAGGCACACATTACTGCGAAGTTAATTTCGTCTTATCCCCAGTAAAAAAGGAGGGAGGCGTGGAACCTCATTGAAAATTAACTGCGAGTGACATTATTTATCGTGAGCGTTCACTGGTTCATTATGTAACAAATAGAAACGTTCACTGATGAAGCACATCTGACGGAGCCCAGTGTGCACATCCGTCCACCTGGATACATGCTTAGAGCTCACTGTCTGAATTGATCTCTTTCCACTTACGACCTAGGGCGCCCCATTGAATGCCCGGACAGTCCCCAGTTCTGTTATCTCTTCTGGCAGTCCGCTCCACTAGTGAGATCAAGCAATCAATATAGCCCGGGATTTCACAGGCTTCTTACCGCGACCTCTGGTTCGGACTCTGTCGCCATATGGAACAAACTCTCTGGTCTAAGCCTGGAAAAACCTTTTATTACCTTTAATGTCTCAATGAGATACCTCTTTAGTTTCCTCATTTCCATACAGAAAAGCTTGAGGTCCCGGAGTCTGCTCGTATGCCTTGCCCCTTTGCGCATGGTTTTCATCATACGCACCTCAAAACGTTGTACCTTCTTCATACGTAGAAGAATGTACACGTTGATTGATTGTACACAGAAACAGCGAGTTTATTATCTTCGGCCCTAAGTCTGTCTAACACACTTCGGGGTACACTGCCCCTAACACTCGTCTTTTTAAGACCATCACTGTCGTTGTATTTACAGCTTCTTATGGGAGCTCATCCACTTAGTAGATGGCAAGAAACCTCGACCGACTGGGTACCTTGGGGAGACAAACAAGCACACTGATATCATGAAACTGGCAACGGCAAAGTACCTCAGGGTAATCAAATCGGACAACTTCCGATCCGGAACCCAGTGCTGCGCTGCCACTCTAAAAGCCTTTGGGGAATTTTACCGGCTTAGAAGAACCATTGCGTTCAGAAAACCCTGGATTGTATTGCCGTATTACAAGGCGTTCTTTTGGTTCCACCTGAAATACTGTGTCCAGGCGTGGTGAAGGACGTCAAGCTTCTCGAACAGGTTCAACGACGGTTCACCAGGTGGCTCGCTAGCCTAAGGGGTCTTGCCTACGAGCAGAGACTCGAGGCACTAAAGTTGTTCTCGCTGGAGTGCGGGAAGCGTAGATGCGACCTAACAGAAGATCTTCAATGAGTAGGTTTATCTCTAGGAGTTGACTACACCACTGTTGACCCTCAGTGATTGTGTGACCACTAGAGAGGACCCATTGAAGTCGACGAAGGAGGGAGTTCTGAGTCACACGAGAGGAAATTCCTTCGCCGTTAGAGTTTTAAATAACTGGAATCGACTTCCAGTGGAAGTGATAACCACTGAAACTGATGTGGAGTTTAAACGTCGGATGGACCGCTGTTTGCCGAAACCAGCAGATGGGTATCCGCCCTACCTATTATTATTTTTCACTTCTGTCCTTATTATCATTACTACTCTTGTAATCCCTCAGTCAATCTTTGTCTTCGGCCTTTTTTCTTTCGTTCTCACCTTCCCGCCTTCAAACGTCGTCATTACCTCCTCCACTTTCGGTTGTCTACTACCCTTCTATCAATACTACCTCAGATTTTTTTCACCACCTCTGACTTTGCACCTTCGTAACTTCTATCCTCGAAGTAAATGGGGCGCTAGCTGGAACTCATCATGAGATAGTGCTTCTTAGAAGCTCCTCAGATTGGGCACATCAGTGGAAGGTCCCCTCTTCCGTTTGTCCTTACAAAATCACCGAAGAAGACTCTGCTTCTTCCATTTGTTGCAGCAACAATTGATCCAAGGAGCTCACGGTGCAGGCACCTGGACAAACTTGACACGCCGCCGTCTACGTCCTGTGGTCCTATTCGATTTGATTTGAAAAGAGTATCGCTCAATTTGGGAAGTAATTTGTCCGAAGTTTAAGCATTGAGTGCTCTCGTTTCAGTTCAGCTTCCAGGACTTGACGCAGTCTCCCAGATCCTCCAGTTTATTGTACTGGTAAGCTTTTTTATCCCCGGGTGCTTCGACGATATGCTATCTGCAACAAAATCGACAAAACCAGTATGATTGAGAAGACGGAGTCAGAATGAGAAACGCTTTACTTAACTTATAATTGGAGAGCATCAACTAAAGTATAAAAAGAGAACTGTTCGTGAGATCGTATGTAAAACGAAATGAGCAAGCGTACGAAAATTTACGCGACGACCGCTCCTTCCAGAAAATAATGGTTCGTCATAATGCGGGGATAGTAGTGGACCAGGTGAAGCTAACACTAGCTTTCATTCATGCTTCTCGATTATTTAGGGAGTATGCACAAGTGTATGCTGCTGCCGACTAAGTAAAGCTGATAGATTTTCGTCTCTGGGATCAGTAAGTGTCTGTACATCATCAATAACGTATTGTAAGACTGTCACTAACGTTGGCACTTGTTGACTGTTCCTTTGGTAGGTCGCTAGGTGGCGTTATTAATGGGGATTCATTGATGGACAGCGCAATTGTATTGCCTCGAGGAGCCAGTCGGTGAATAAAAACGTTTTCTGTTCTTTCATCCGGCAGTTTCACAAGGGCATAATGCAGATTACGACTAATGGGATCTACTTCCTCCACCCATGCGCTTCAGTAACATGGGGCCAGGAATTGCCAGTCACGTACGTATCGAATTCTCACTAGTCAAGCGTCACACATAATAGAACAATCGTTCATGTGGAGTAGTGTTTATGGCAGTGCAGAGTAGTAAGTAAATTGAGTGGAATGAGTCTGGAGGCACTGATTCTCATTACGAAATCGGGAGGTTTCTTGTTTTTAGGGCCAGAGAGATCGCCTTTCATAGGGTTCCATTCGAACGCTCCACTTGGCCGTTAGCTGGAGGATTGTGAGTCGTCGTGTGACTGAGCGCCACCCTCTTAGTTTGTTGAAACTGTTAGCTCCGATGGCACAGAAGCGGATCCTCGGACAGAGCGTATGTAGACGGGAATGCCGAACAAAACAAATAGTTGACACAGACACTTTATCACCGTGGTTGTCGATGCATCTGGGCAAGCGAATGCAAGGAGGGACGCGAGTAATCATCAGTAACAGTCAGCAGGCAGTGATTATAGGTATTGGAAGGCAGTGGACCTTTAAAGTCAATACTTAGCCATTTGAATGGTTGCTTAGCTTTGATAAGGTGACCCTCGGAGGCTTTGTAAAACCGCGGTTTTCTTTCTGCACAGACTGGACATGGCAGATCATGTTTCTGACTTCATCCACAGAGTAAGGCAAATTTTTGGCTTGCACAAAGTGAAGCATACGAGTTATCCCAAGATGATACAGGGAATCATGCAAGTATTTCACCTGGATTCCGTTTACAATAAAAGCACAGGTGCTGCGAGAAAGTGTATCAGCTACATGATTATCTTTACCAGGCTGCAGATTTTGTCATAATGGCAGGCTGATAGCTCAAGCCGCCACCTCTGGATCCTATCATTCCTGGTTTTGCTTGGTTTTTTCCGTCATACGTGAAGGCAGCGGATCTTTTGTCGGTAATTAGTTGAAATGTGTACTCAGGGGATAATGGCGCCATTTTCGGATGGCTTCGACGATTACACAGGCTTCCTTCTGGACAATCAAATGGCACTTTTCACTAAGTGTCAAAATGAGGGAGAAGAAAGCCACCGGCCGGTTATTTTGGCTCAACGAAGCACCGGTCGCCGTATCTGAAGCGTCCGTCTCGACGACTAGTGGAATACTATAAACCATTGTTGCGACCATAGCACTCTCCAAGTCTAGTATGAGTCGTTCAAATGCCTCTCGCGCAGGCACAGGAAGAAAAAATGTATTGCGAACGAGCGGGCGGGTTTTATCGGAAAATGAGGGTATCCGCTGAGAATAACGAGCAGACATGTGAACCACCCGTCGTTGAGACTTCAGGTCACTAAGAGGCGGGACCACGCGCAGTGGTTTCATGCGGTCAGGGTCAGGCTTGATGGAACCCTGGGTTACATCTCCGATGGGGGCTCAAGTGAAACTACCCAAGGAATCTCAGTTGTTGACATCGGACTAACTACATTAGAGCGCGACCAGCTAAACTGCTCCCTGAAGTATTCATCTCAACGGTTCAGTCTTTGCTCTTTGCTATGAATAGGCTCTCCATTCCTGTCGCATACCGTTTCACTGACTGGGGTTCGCCGTCCACCGGTGTCGCGAATACGTTTAAACAGTCTTTGGCTGTCACCTGAAGCAACTGCTACTCCCATTTCTTCGGCTATTTAGACCTACAAATTTCCGCCATACTTCCTAAGGCTTTTCGTAGCTTGCTTCTGTGGTTTTCTCTGTATCTTATCTCCCTACAGTTAGACTTTATACGTCAACAACAATAAAATCGATGAATCTTTTACTACACGCTCGCTACTCTCGACAAACACATGCTCGCTCTGACGCTCTCACCGTACACACACACGTACACAATCATTTTGATATTCTTTGGGAACTGCAGTCAGCCGTACTTGCGGTAGTGTTTCTGAGGGAAATCACGTTACTGTTCTCTCACGCCCTCCTTCGTCTAATATCCAAGTCTCAACGAACCCGCTTCCACCACCTGATGCTCTTCTTCGCCCCAGGCGTCCTTTAAAACTGACCATATTTAATGCGCGAACGCCGACGCGACGACGAGACTGCATCTTGGCGTGGTGTGGTAGCTTGCGTGCCTCCATTTTTTCCTTATTACATGCTTACTCATAAGTGCAGTGGAAGAGCCATTTACCCCATGGCCACGAAGGCCCACTACACTACTGGGGATAACCGACAACCAGACCCTGAGACTTAGAGAGGCGAAGAACCACATAAGGTCCCAATAAGTTAGGTGTGATAACGATCCGGACGACAGTGGATTACTGTCTACCACTATGACCCAACGAGCTATGCAGGATGGTCTCCTTTAGCCGGAGATGCAATCATGCCTGACAGGTTAATGGGTGGAGGTCAGACGAAGTCCACTGCACGAATACAAAAAATTCCATACTGCATCGGTCGTCGCGCAGGATAATCAGGACCGTGCTGCCTATTGCCTTGATTCGGGGTGGGTAGTAATAAGTGGGCTACTGCTCAGAGTTCCCCCTTTTTTATTCAACCTTTGTCTTCTGTCCCTAACCATCCCTCTTTGTCCCCTCTATCTACCCATAATGCTCCCACTGATAACACGGTCGATACTCGCAACGATTCACTGTCAAGTAGTGTCGGGTTTCGTGAGGTCCATCGGACTTGAAATAAACTCGACCAAAACAAAAGCTTTCACAACCCATCTGGGCCCGACAATTCAACAACTGTCGATGAATGACCAACCAGTCGAATACGTCCCTTCATTCAAATACCTAGGCTCAACTCTGCTTCCGAACGGCCAGGCAAAAGATGAAGTGGTATTACGGATCGACAGCGCCAGGAGAGCCTTTCTTCAGCTAAGACGAACGCTGTGGACTCGCAGTGAAATCAGATTAAGAACCAAAGTTCGTGTTTACCGTGCCGCCATCCGGCCCGTACTCATCTATGGCTGCGAAACCTGGCCACTACGAGCTGAGGATACCAGAAGGCTGGAGGTTTTCGACCACTGGTGCCTGCGGCAAATCCTTAAAGTCAAGTGGCGCGACAGGGTGTCCAGCGACGAGGTAAGGAGACGATGCTCTGATATCGATGCTCTCCCCGTCCTCCTCCAACGTCGACGACTTCAGTGGTTCCGCCATACGCTTCGGCGACCCGAGTCCGAGATAACCAGACAAACACTGCCCCACTCCCTTCCCTAGTTGGCGTTGTCGCCTTGGTAGGCAGCTCAAAACGTGGACCAGTACAATCGAGAAAGACTTAGAGCTTCTAGGCCTTCGGTCAGTCTATGGAGCCCGGTGATGGAAAAAGGACTGGATGAGGATCTGTACGGAGCTCGCCTCCGACCGCCGCGCGTGGTCAGCAATGGTTCGTGATATCCATGGAGCCGACTTATCCTCTCGCAGGAGATAGTAGCGTAAAAGTAAAAGTAAGTAAGTGTCGGGAATAATCCTCTGTCTGGTAACTCACATTTCCTAAAGCCTCGTCAGCCTCTGAATCTCGGCTCCTTCAACGTGCGTACACTCATGCAGGCTGGTCAGCAGGCGTGCCTAACCCTGACATTAGATTATCTGAAGATTGATGTCTGCTGCTTAAGTAAAACGCATATCCAGCATTTGAGCAGTGATTCAACTAACTGCTCCTGGTATCTCATCGAGGAATTTTCTGCGCACCTCAGGAGACAAAGCAGCTAGAGCTACGAGTCAACGTGGTGTATGAATAGTCTTGACTGAGAAGGCTGAGGCTTCCCTTTTAGACTGGATCCCTGTTAACAGTCGTTTATGTGCTGTGAGACTCCAAGAGTCAGTCGGCGTTCGAAAGGATAGTTGTGTTAAGCGCAATTTGTTTGTGATCTCGGCATACGCCCCAACAGACTGCAGCTCAGACGCGCAGAAAGACGAGTTCTACGATGAACTCGCCACCCTCGTTTGCAGTAGTAAAGGTTCTGACATTTTAGTGCTAGCTGGTGACTTCAATGCACAAGTTGGCAAACTTAGTGTGTCAGAAGCCTGTTTAGGTGGGCGTTGTGCTTTACCTGCTGAGCGTACAGATAACGGGGATAGACTTCTCCAGTTTTGTGCAGACAATCGATTGTTCTTGTCTAGCACCAATTTCCGACACTACTCGCGTCGCACAGCGACATGGCGCTCTAACTCTACAGGTACTTTGAGTCAAATTGATCATATTGCCGTAAGCTACCGGTGGCGCAGTTCTGTTCAGAACTGTAGATCTTGCTGGTCCACGTACGTAGAGTCGGACCATGCATTAGATTTAATGCGATTATCTCTCCAGCTTCATGGTTATCGTCGCAAACCGCAAACCCGATTAGCCGTGCAACGATTGTGTGATCCAGAAGTACGCACCCGGGGTGAGCAGAAAATGGCACAAAAGCTAGGATCTACGACGAACAGTAATGTAGATGAGCACTGTGCTGTCAAACAGTAAGGAGATGAATAAGATGTAGAGAAAGCTGCAAAAGCAGGTTACGAAAAGCCTTGAGAAGGATCACGAGAACTGGTGGGTGAAGGTAGCCGAAGAAATGGAAATAGCAGTTGCTTCAGGTAACAGTCCAAGACTGCTCAAACTTATTCGTAACACCGGTGGACGGCTCATCCAGTTCAGTGAAACGATTTGCGATGGGAATGGAGAACCCATCCATAGCAAACAACAAGGGCTTGACCGTTGGGCCGAATACTTCAAGGAACAGTTTAGCTGGCCGCACGCTAGTGTAGTTACTCCTGTGTCAACAACTGCGACTCCTTGGGTGGTATCACTTGAGCCCCCATCGGAAGTAAAAGTAGAGTCATGCATTCGATCACTAAAGCGGGGGAAAGCGGCAGGTCCCGACGAACCTCCCCCAGTTCTTTTCAAACTGGGTGGAAATGTTTTGATAAAATCACTTCTCGCTTTGCTCCGTGACATTTGGAACGCGGAGCGTATTCCGTTAATGTGGAGTGAGTCGTTGATTGTTCCCATCTTCAAGAAGGGAATACGCAATGACTGTAGTAACCACCGTGGGATTAGCTTAATTCCGATAGTCACCAAAGTATTAGCCTCAATTCTGCTGCACCGTCTTACACCCGCTCGCGAGAGGAATGCCCGCGAACAGCAGGCTGTACTCCGTCCAGGTCGAGGATGCATCGACCAGATTTTTACTCTTCGCCGACTACTTGAAATGCGTCACACGCACCGCCGACCGACAATAATGATTTTCTTAGACTTGAAAGGCGCTTTCGATTCAGTTGACCGAGCAACGCTTTTCAGTACTCTTCATCGAAAAGGTATGCCTCAGAAGTTCGTGAACCTACTGAGATCATTGTATTCTCATACTTCTGGCCGCGTAAGAGTTTACGGTGAACTGTCCGGTCGGTTCGAAACGACCAGTGGTGTTCAACAGGGATGTCCCATGTCACCATTCCTGGTCAACTTCGTCGTGGACGAAATAATGGAGAGTGCGCCGCAAAATCTTCAAGATGTAGGGCGTCGAACTAGGAAATAGTGGAAAGCTGTGTGATCTAGACTACGCGGACGACGTTATCTGCTGGTTCCAATCCACGGAACATGCTCAGCGTGCACCAGATAGACTCTCAAGAGCTGTAGCTCCATTCGGCATGCGCTTTGCACCTTCAAAGTGTAAGGTGATGTTTCAAGACTGGACGTCAACGATTCCGAGCTTGATGCTCGATGGGGAGGTGTTGTCAGTTGTCGACCACTTCACCTACCTCGGCAGCAGCGTAACGATGGATGGGAGCACTGTAGTAGAGGTGAGCACGCGTATATCCAAGGCTCGAGCGGCATACGCTGGACTGAAGCACTTGTGGCGTCGATCTGATATTTCACTGAAGTTGAAAGGTCGTGTAAATTGTGCCACAGTGCGTTCAGTTTTGTTGTATGGTTGCGAAACTTGGAGTCTGTGTGCTGAAGATATTCGTCGTCTTGAGGTTTTCGACCACCGATGTTTACGTAGTATCACTAAGATCGAGTGGATTAGCCAAGTAGGCAATGCTGAGGTCAGAAATCGAGTATTGGGTACTAATTCAGAGAACGTTTTGTCACAGCGTATCCAACTTGGTAGACTTCGTTGGTTGGGGCACGTGTTACGTATGTCAAACACACGTCTACCGTATCGCGTCTTATTCTCCGTTCCTAGGGAGTGGAAGAGATCACGTGGAGGTCAACAGATGACGTGGCAGCGATGAATGAGAAAATGTACAGCAGACTTAGGGAAAGTAGGTGTTTCACATCTTCGTGGTTGGGGTCCAAAAGATCCGTCTACCAGTTGGCTGGAGACACTGAAGGATATGGCTACAAACCGCGAACAGTGGCGATCGTGTTGTCACTTTCTATCGAATCAGAATGACTGATCGATGTGCGTTTGTACAGTTAGACTGTGTATTCCGTGTGTTGGCTACTAGGGCATTCTTTCCTTTTCCCACCCATATAGGTTCAGTCCCTGTCCATCTTGTATATTCATACTTTCAAATTCTGCGTGCGATATGGTGAGAAAGGCAGTGGTCAGTGGGGCTTGCCCTACTGTTTAACGCTGTACGATGATGATGATGCGCGAGCCCTTGAAAATGGAAACAATCATGGATCCCCCGCTTCAAGGAAACTTTCTCAGAGTGCCAGACTTTAGAGTACAAAATTTGACGTCCTCCAACAAGCTCCATTCCACCGTCTTTAAATAGGGCTGGGGAAATGCCATCGGAGGCCGGCGATTTGTGATGTTCTAGGACTTTGATTTCCTTGTGGATCTCGGCCTCAGAATGTGAATCTCCGCCTCAGAAGGTGGATCTGTCGAAACAGACCACGGGCGTGCTGCCGGAACAGCTATGGGAGAGGATGACGCTGGCGGCCAGCTAAAATGCGCTTTGAAGTGCTCTGCCCAGCGTACAAGAAGTCGCTGCAAACTATGGATAGGCGAACCATCAGCTTCGCAGATCGTTTCGCTCACACCCGATAGCATCCTATCGGTGACTCGGATGAGATGAAACAGCTTGTGGGAATTTCCCACAGCGGCAGAATTTTCCATCTCTGATGCTTTTTGAGACCACCAGATTTCGCGATCCGTAAGAAGACTTACTTTGAGTTCACGTCTCGTTGTGAGCCGTGCTGCATTATGCTCACTACCAGCTGGGATGGACTGGCGTGCATCAAGAAGGCGTAGAGACTCAGCAGAAATCTAGGGTGTACCGACGCGAAGTGTCAGGCCACAACTAACTTTGCCAGCAGAATACAAAGCATTCTTAATAAGCGACCAGTGCTGTTTTTTGTTGTCTGGGGGTGTATGGGACATCTAAGAGGAGTAGCACCTCTGAGTTGGTAAACTGTCGTGCCCTTCGGGGTGTCTTCCATCTCCTTGGTCTTCATCATCTGCCCAGCTCTCACCTGTGGCTCCACAAAGCTGAGGCATGCGTCAGCCGCCACGCCCCGGTAAACCGTTCGACAAGCAGGCAAAAACCAGGTTTAGGGTAACCGAGGCCTAAAAATTTCGTTGAGACGGCGCCCAGCGTGCGAAGATGAGTACTCCTGCATAAGCGAAAGAAATCTGTCGGATCCAACGGCTACCAAGGAACTCCGTCCAATCAACAGGGTGCATGGGCCCCCCAGGTCTAGGTTGCCTCTACTGAATGGCGAACGAGCCCCTAGAGAGCCACCGGCAACCGTGCACCAAGATCACTAGGACGCGTTTGGCATCCCGGATTGGTGGACCACCATTCAAAAGACGTATGAACCGCTCGTTCGGTCACCGGCTCCCAACACAAAAACTTCCTGTTATCCGACAGATAGCACTTGGTTGTGCATGGGCCAGAGTTGCTATCTCGAACAAAAATCCGAGTGGCGCTGGGGACGCCACTTGTTACCAAATTCCCAAGACTGTTCATGACAAGTTCCCCCACACACATCGCTTATGCTATGGCGTCCCTGGTAAGCGACGCGCCTCGTGTTCTCCCCGCGGCCGGGGTGTTAAGTATGCTAGCTGGGGGCCTCAAGACGCAAAATCACATCCAAATCACCTGATGGGATGTGCGAAAATTCCTGGACATCGGAAGCCAAGCCATCACTGCGCGAACGCTACATGACTACCGCACCGAAATCGCATGGTTCTCCGATGTTCGCCTGTCGAATTCTGGAACCCGGTGTATAAAGGTTCCCGGAGTAGACGACAGTTACCACCTCTATCATAGTGGGCCCGTGGACAGCTCTGCTCTCCATGGCGTCGCGATAGCTGTCACCAACAAGGCTAACGAAACACTGCTTCCATGGAACCCGATATCCCCTTGGATCGCCTTAGCTCGTTTTCGCGCCTCACCCTTGGACGTATCGGTTGTTGCGGTCTATGCCCCGACAGTTGCAGCAGAAGAAGCGGTAAAGGACGAGTTCTACGATAGGCCATAAGAGGTAATAAACGGCGTCCCGAAACGCGACATTCTCCTGGTTGCAGGACACTGGAATGCCCGCACTGGTCCGTCCACCCAGGCAACTAGACAGATCTTAGGGAAATATGGTCTCGGACAACAGTGCAGCAATGGTGAACGCCCCACCAACTTTGCAGACTTTAACAGTGTAACGGACACCAATACCAGCCTCCAACGTCCCAAGTAGCACTTGCCAACGTGGTACTCCAACGACGGCCATACAGCGCATCAGATCGACTACATTTTCGTGCGACCACGCTGGTCATCTTCGATTGGAGATTGTCTGTCCTACCGAAGCGCGGAGACGAGCAACAAGAATGGCACCGACCACACCCTCGTCCGTGCACGCTTCAAAGCTCACCTAGCCAATCGCCGCAAAAGCTGTGCTCCGAAGCGGATTAAAACACTGTTTTGTTTAATATGGGAAAAAACAATTCCCAGCGGACTGGCGGACCTCCGTTCTACTTCCTCTTCCGACAGGACCGTGTGCGAAAACTATCGAGGCGACCATTAAAATGTTCTCCGTGCTTTTGTTGAACTGCTTCTCGGCGGTGCAGGACGCGCGCAAACGCCCCAATCAAGGAGGCTTCCGCCGTGACAGGGGGTGCGTGGACAAAACATTCACCCACCGCCGAGTATTAGAACATCAGTACAAGTTTCAGCAACCGAAAGCAGCTTGTTTTATTGATTTTCGGACTGCCTTTGACTCAGGTGACAGATAATCGTTATGGACTACACTGTAAGCGAATGGAATGTCCCGGAAGCTTCTCAGTCTCATGAGGTCGTACTACGCGAATACCCGCGCGAGAATACGCATCTACGGAGAGGAGTCCAGTGACTTCTCTCTCAACTCCGGTGCTAGACAAGACTGTCCCCTGTCGCCAGTGCTGTGCAACCACACCACTGGTCGGATAATGCGTCAGGTGCTCAACGATTACCCTGGTGTTTAGCTGGGCACCGATGTTTTCCTCACTGATCTAGAATTCGCAGACGACACCGTCATCCTTGCAGATAGCCCAACTGCATTAAAGCTGGTTCTCAGTCGCGTAGAATCTTTCGCGAAATCCATGGGACTAGAAATCAATACGTCGAGGACCAAGACCTTTTCGACATGTACTGCACAGTATACTCTCCCGACATACTTGAACAGCGAACAAATTGAACACGTCCCGGAGTTCAAATATATGGACTCTACGATTCTCCCAAACGGCCAAGCCAAAGATGAAGTCAAGTTGCGCATTGACAAGGCTAGGTCTGCGTTTCTTCAGCTTCACAATGTACTCTGGGAACGAAACGAAAACAGCCTCCGGATCAAAGTCCGCGTCTTCCGGGTCGCTATCCTTCCAATACTGACCTTCGGCTGCGATACGTGTCCACTACGCGTCGAAGGCAGCGGAAACCTAGAAGTGTTCGACCATTGGTGTCTGCGACGGATACTGAAAGTGGTGTGGCACGAAAACCTTTGAAACGAGACAATAAGACAACGCTGCTTTGACATCGGAAAGCTGTCAGTGTTCCTCCAACACCGACGATTGCAGTGATTTGGATATGTCCTACGACGTCCGGACCGAGATACCAAAACAGTGCCTCGCTCCTATTCTAGGTTCAGCATTGCGCTGTCGCCTCAGAGGAGAGCTGAAAACATGGGTCATCATCATCACCATCATCGTACAGCGTTAAACAGTAGGGCAAGCCCCATTGACCACTGCCTTTCTCGCCGTATCGCACGAATAATTTGAAAGTATGAATATACAAGATGGACAGGGACTGAACCTATATGGGTGGGAGAGCAGAGCTGTCCGCGGGCCCACTATGATAGAAATGGTAACTGTCGTCTACTCCGGGAACCTTTATACACCGGGTTCCAGAATTCGACAGGCGAACATCGGAGAACCATGTGATTTCGGTGCGGTAGTCATGTAGCGTTCGCGCAGTGATGGCTTGGCTTCCGATGTCCAGGAATTTTCGCACATCCCATCAGGCGATTTGGATGTGATTTTGCGTCTTGAGGCCCCCAGCTAGCATACTTAACACCCCGGCCGCGGGGAGAACACGAGGCGCGTCGCTTACCAGGGACGCCATAGCATAAGCGATGTGTGTGGGGGAACTTGTCATGAACAGTCTTGGGAATTTGGTAACAAGTGGCGTCCCCAGCGCCACTCGGATTTTTGTTCGAGATAGCAACTCTGGCCCATGCACAACCAAATGCTATCTGTCGGATAACAGGAAGTTTTTGTGTTGGGAGCCGGTGACCGAACGAGCGGTTCATACGTCTTTTGAATGGTGGTCCACCAATCCGGGATGCCAAACGCGTCCTAGTGATCTTGGTGCACGGTTGCCGGTGGCTCTCTAGGGGCTCGTTCGCCATTCAGTAGAGGCAACCTAGACCTGGGGGGCCCATGCACCCTGTTGATTGGACGGAGTTCCTTGGTAGCCGTTGGATCCGACAGATTTCTTTCGCTTATGCAGGAGTACTCATCTTCGCACGCTGGGCGCCGTCTCAACGAAATTTTTAGGCCTCGGTTACCCTAAACCTGGTTTTTGCCTGCTTGTCGAACGGTTTACCGGGGCGTGGCGGCTGACGCATGCCTCAGCTTTGTGGAGCCACAGGTGAGAGCTGGGCAGATGATGAAGACCAAGGAGATGGAAGACACCCCGAAGGGCACGACAGTTTACCAACTCAGAGGTGCTACTCCTCTTAGATGTCCCATACACCCCCAGACAACAAAAAACAGCACTGGTCGCTTATTAAGAATGCTTTGTATTCTGCTGGCAAAGTTAGTTGTGGCCTGACACTTCGCGTCGGTACACCCTAGATTTCTGCTGAGTCTCTACGCCTTCTTGATGCACGCCAGTCCATCCCAGCTGGTAGTGAGCATAATGCAGCACGGCTCACAACGAGACGTGAACTCAAAGTAAGTCTTCTTACGGATCGCGAAATCTGGTGGTCTCAAAAAGCATCAGAGATGGAAAATTCTGCCGCTGTGGGAAATTCCCACAAGCTGTTTCATCTCATCCGAGTCACCGATAGGATGCTATCGGGTGTGAGCGAAACGATCTGCGAAGCTGATGGTTCGCCTATCCATAGTTTGCAGCGACTTCTTGTACGCTGGGCAGAGCACTTCAAAGCGCATTTTAGCTGGCCGCCAGCGTCATCCTCTCCCATAGCTGTTCCGGCAGCACGCCCGTGGTCTGTTTCGACAGATCCACCTTCTGAGGCGGAGATTCACATTCTGAGGCCGAGATCCACAAGGAAATCAAAGTCCTAGAACATCACAAATCGCCGGCCTCCGATGGCATTTCCCCAGCCCTATTTAAAGACGGTGGAATGGAGCTTGTTGGAGGACGTCAAATTTTGTACTCTAAAGTCTGGCACTCTGAGAAAGTTTCCTTGAAGCGGGGGATCCATGATTGTTTCCATTTTCAAGGGCTCGCGCATCATCATCATCGTACAGCGTTAAACAGTAGGGCAAGCCCCACTGACCACTGCCTTTCTCACCATATCGCACGCAGAATTTGAAAGTATGAATATACAAGATGGACAGGGACTGAACCTATATGGGTGGGAAAAGGAAAGAATGCCCTAGTAGCCAACACACGGAATACACAGTCTAACTGTACAAACGCACATCGATCAGTCATTCTGATTCGATAGAAAGTGACAACACGATCGCCACTGTTCGCGGTTTGTAGCCATATCCTTCAGTGTCTCCAGCCAACTGGTAGACGGATCTTTTGGACCCCAACCACGAAGATGTGAAACACCTACTTTCCCTAAGTCTGCTGTACATTTTCTCATTCATCGCTGCCACGTCATCTGTTGACCTCCACGTGATCTCTTCCACTCCCTAGGAACGGAGAATAAGACGCGATACGGTAGACGTGTGTTTGACATACGTAACACGTGCCCCAACCAACGAAGTCTACCAAGTTGGATACGCTGTGACAAAACGTTCTCTGAATTAGTACCCAATACTCGATTTCTGACCTCAGCATTGCCTACTTGGCTAATCCACTCGATCTTAGTGATACTACGTAAACATCGGTGGTCGAAAACCTCAAGACGACGAATATCTTCAGCACACAGACTCCAAGTTTCGCAACCATACAACAAAACTGAACGCACTGTGGCACAATTTACACGACCTTTCAACTTCAGTGAAATATCAGATCGACGCCACAAGTGCTTCAGTCCAGCGTATGCCGCTCGAGCCTTGGATATACGCGTGCTCACCTCTACTACAGTGCTCCCATCCATCGTTACGCTGCTGCCGAGGTAGGTGAAGTGGTCGACAACTGACAACACCTCCCCATCGAGCATCAAGCTCGGAATCGTTGACGTCCAGTCTTGAAACATCACCTTACACTTTGAAGGTGCAAAGCGCATGCCGAATGGAGCTACAGCTCTTGAGAGTCTATCTGGTGCACGCTGAGCATGTTCCGTGGATTGGAACCAGCAGATAACGTCGTCCGCGTAGTCTAGATCACACAGCTTTCCACTATTTCCTAGTTCGACGCCCTACATCTTGAAGATTTTGCGGCGCACTCTCCATTATTTCGTCCACGACGAAGTTGACCAGGAATGGTGACATGGGACATCCCTGTTGAACACCACTGGTCGTTTCGAACCGACCGGACAGTTCACCGTAAACTCTTACGCGGCCAGAAGTATGAGAATACAATGATCTCAGTAGGTTCACGAACTTCTGAGGCATACCTTTTCGATGAAGAGTACTGAAAAGCGTTGCTCGGTCAACTGAATCGAAAGCGCCTTTCAAGTCTAAGAAAATCATTATTGTCGGTCGGCGGTGCGTGTGACGCATTTCAAGTAGTCGGCGAAGAGTAAAAATCTGGTCGATGCATCCTCGACCTGGACGGAGTACAGCCTGCTGTTCGCGGGCATTCCTCTCGCGAGCGGGTGTAAGACGGTGCAGCAGAATTGAGGCTAATACTTTGGTGACTATCGGAATTAAGCTAATCCCACGGTGGTTACTACAGTCATTGCGTATTCCCTTCTTGAAGATGGGAACAATCAACGACTCACTCCACATTAACGGAATACGCTCCGCGTTCCAAATGTCACGGAGCAAAGCGAGAAGTGATTTTATCAAAACATTTCCACCCAGTTTGAAAAGAACTGGGGGAGGTTCGTCGGGACCTGCCGCTTTCCCCCGCTTTAGTGATCGAATGCATGACTCTACTTTTACTTCCGATGGGGGCTCAAGTGATACCACCCAAGGAGTCGCAGTTGTTGACACAGGAGTAACTACACTAGCGTGCGGCCAGCTAAACTGTTCCTTGAAGTATTCGGCCCAACGGTCAAGCCCTTGTTGTTTGCTATGGATGGGTTCTCCATTCCCATCGCAAATCGTTTCACTGAACTGGATGAGCCGTCCACCGGTGTTACGAATAAGTTTGAGCAGTCTTGGACTGTTACCTGAAGCAACTGCTATTTCCATTTCTTCGGCTACCTTCACCCACCAGTTCTCGTGATCCTTCTCAAGGCTTTTCGTAACCTGCTTTTGCAGCTTTCTCTACATCTTATTCATCTCCTTACTGTTTGACAGCACAGTGCTCATCTACATTACTGTTCGTCGTAGATCCTAGCTTTTGTGCCATTTTCTGCTCACCCCGGGTGCGTACTTCTGGATCACACAATCGTTGCACGGCTAATCGGGTTTGCGGTTTGCGACGATAACCATGAAGCTGGAGAGATAATCGCATTAAATCTAATGCATGGTCCGACTCTACGTACGTGGACCAGCAAGATCTACAGTTCTGAACAGAACTGCGCCACCGGTAGCTTACGGCAATATGATCAATTTGACTCAAAGTACCTGTAGAGTTAGAGCGCCATGTCGCTGTGCGACGCGAGTAGTGTCGGAAATTGGTGCTAGACAAGAACAATCGATTGTCTGCACAAAACTGGAGAAGTCTATCCCCGTTATCTGTACGCTCAGCAGGTAAAGCACAACGCCCACCTAAACAGGCTTCTGACACACTAAGTTTGCCAACTTGTGCATTGAAGTCACCAGCTAGCACTAAAATGTCAGAACCTTTACTACTGCAAACGAGGGTGGCGAGTTCATCGTAGAACTCGTCTTTCTGCGCGTCTGAGCTGCAGTCTGTTGGGGCGTATGCCGAGATCACAAACAAATTGCGCTTAACACAACTATCCTTTCGAACGCCGACTGACTCTTGGAGTCTCACAGCACATAAACGACTGTTAACAGGGATCCAGTCTAAAAGGGAAGCCTCAGCCTTCTCAGTCAAGACTATTCATACACCACGTTGACTCGTAGCTCTAGCTGCTTTATCTCCTGAGGTGCGCAGAAAATTCCTCGATGAGATACCAGGAGCAGTTAGTTGAATCACTGCTCAAATGCTGGATATGCGTTTTACTTAAGCAGCAGACATCAATCTTCAGATAATCTAATGTCAGGGTTAGGCACGCCTGCTGACCAGCCTGCATGAGCGTACGCACGTTGAAGGAGCCGAGATTCAGAGGCTGACGAGGCTTTAGGAAATGTGAGTTACCAGACAGAGGATTATTCGCGACACTATTTGACAGTGAATCGTTGCGAGTATCGGGTGTCTTTTTAGTGGGAGCATTATGCTTGGATAGATGGGGCAAAGAGTGGTTGTTAGGGTACCTATCCGCAAGGCAGCGGGATGGCTTAATGGAAGCCCATTTGTTCGGATCACTTATTCTTCCACTGATTTTGCGTATTAATTTACCAGCTCAGATCGACCCTCAACCTGGGGGACCAGGAGACTAAACTTTGTCTGACCTCTACCCCATGACCTGTCGGGTATAATTGCATCTCCGGCTTAAAGAAACCATCCTGTATAGCTCTTTGGGTCATAGAGGTGCGCAAGCCATCACACCACGTCACGGTGCAGTCACGTCGTGATGGCTCGGGCAATGACTGCGCCAGCCATAGGAGAATAAGCCTAATCACTATAGCTTCCAGGCTGCTGACGTTTGTCATTCTCCGCAGGTTATACAACACGCGCGATGAGCAAACTCGCGAGGGACGGACTGGGTTTCGTACCGGCCGTGGACGTTTCGATCAAATCTTCACCCTCCGCCAGCTGTTGGAGCAGCGTTACGCGTTGAAATGATCAACGATGATTATCGCACGGCCTTTGACTCCGACGATAGGTTTGCATTGTGACACTGTTCGTTAGATAACGGTGTACCTACGAAGTATGTGTCGGTCCACAAAGAGTTGTACCGTCATATCTCAGATCGAGTTAGGGCTTATGACCAGCTTTTGCCACCCTTTCCGTCTCCAGTGGAGTACGACAAGGCTGTCCAATATTCCCGTTTCATTTCAACTCTGCTATAGAGGATGTCCTACAGTACGCTTTTATGGTCTTCCAAACGGTGGGGTTGGACTCCTCCCAGGGAACAGAGCCTTTGATATAGAGTACGCCGATGTTATCGCCTTGCTGAGCGACAGTGCACAGGCAATTCAACACACATTGAATCGCTTGGCAATTGAGGTGTCCCGATATGGTATGTACTTTGCGGCTTCAAATTTCAGTGTACTTGTTCAAGACTGGCAGGAGCCTGTGCCTGCACTCACCCTCAATGGTGAACGGTTAGAGGTGGTCAGTAGCTTTAAGTACCTAGGGAGCTTGGCAACAGCTGGTGGCGGTGTTGGGTAGGAGATCGTATCCCGGATTACGAGAGCTAGAGCAGCTTTCGCGAACCTGCGTCATCTGTGGCGTCGCCGTGACATCCATCTCTCTCAAAAGAAGGGTGTACAATGCCACAGTTCCCAGTGTTCTTTGCGGTTGCGAGACGTGGCCCCTCCGCGTTGAGGATGCCTGGCGGCTTTCTGTATTCGACCACCGGTATCTCCGAAGCATTGCTCATGTCTGGAGGAAACATCGGGTGAGCAATGACAAGGTTCGTTGTCGTGTTCGGTGCTGATAGTCGCCCTCTGACAGAGGTAATCGCTCTACACCGCCTTCGATGGCTCGAGCACGTTCTGGGTATGCTTGGCCATCGTTTACCCTTTCGTGGTCTTTTTGTACATGCTGGACAAGGCTGGAAGCAACGGCATGGCGGTCTGGTTATGACTTGGCGCAGGGACGTGACCGGCTTTGGCTTCAATTGCTGCTTTTCGCCCCCCTGGTTGAGACCCAAGTGATGAGGATTGCCGTTGCTTAGAGACGCTGAGAGATATGGCTCAGAACCGAATCCAGTGGCGCTAATGTTATATGGCCTGTCTGTTGACTTTTTGTTTCCCATAAACAATTGAAAAACGGACCAAAAAAATTTACACAACGTGTACAGTGAAAATACTAAAAAAAATTTGCTTTTATTTGTCATCTTTATGATGACTCCTAATCCCCCCCCCCCCCCCGACTTTGTAATTTTTCTCTGTTGTTGTTGCGTTGGCACCATGCTTGTTCTCAAGTCGGTGTGGGATTGATGAATCTTTGTTTGACTGACTGTCCTTTAGACAGGGGCCAGTGGCTAATAAATACAAATCAAAATAAGCAATCGTTTTTTGCTGTGTTCAGACTGATATACTCTATAGCTGTGCAAGGATATGTTTTTGTTTTAAAGTGAAATCTCTCAGTTGTTACTGCTGCTGTTAAGTGAGACATTATCCCAGTAATTCCTTGTCGAGATTTCCAGTTTTCCTAACTAAGTCTATACTTGTCCTCAGATAGTTTCCCGGACCGGTTATGGATATTGAAAGAATCAATTTACTTTCCATCGCACGTTATTTGATTCGTGAAGTTGTCGGGAAAATGGATGCTAAACAGCAGATCGTTCTAGGCAAGGAAAACTCGGAATCAAATCAAGTTGAAAGTGATTTCCGCGAAGAACCGACCATCCAGGCACTTTTGACCGTGATAGAACATTGTCTTTGTCACGGTCTCCGTACGGATCTCCCCACTCAAGATATAACCTATCAAAACATGACTGAAACAACCTCACCTCTCGAAGTAATCCGCAACTCGGCTTCCGCTTTACGGCGTGCCAAGGATCAGGTCATACAGACCGCTAACAGCCTTCTGGCAGTATCGCGCGCACTACCGAACCCGTGGCCCGTTGTACTGCATATGGAACAATGCCACCCTGTCGCAGACAAACTTAGTGCCCATGTCCTCTCTCTATCAGAAGTTCGCACTGGATTGGGAAAGTCCCGAGTCTGGATCCGATATGCCTTAATGTACAAAGTAAATTATCTTTCGTGGGGCCACAATTCGAAGTTTTTCTGTTCAGTTGTTGCTTGTTTGCCATCGCCTGGGGAGTTTTGCCAAAATAACGGAACAGACGGGTCACATTTTGTAAATGAGTGTCTGATAAGACAAACGGTGCGAGTTTATGAACTGGTAGTGTGGCAGTAAATGTGTAAAGACGTCTTATTGCGCTTGAATCGATATTTCGTTAAACTATTGTCACTGTTATCATAGCTTTGTGTAGGGGGACCATAAAACCTACTCCACCGTTAGCTGAAGGGGTAATCAAGGTGAAAGTTAGGTGGACCCACTGATGGCCACATATATCCAAAGACCCTGTTTACACATCTTCAGCTGGTACGACTTGATGGAAAGTGGAATACCATCGCTGACGGTCCGCTGCCGTTCAATACCTTCAACTACCTGGCAATGGTTTTTCGTGTCCCATCTGAGAAACAGAAGAGATATGAAACTTCTATTAAGACAAACTCCCTCACTCAAGAGCAGTGTATCAGGAAGAGCGGTCCAAATAATTCGTCTCAATACTCGTTGCACAATCATCAAGATTAAACAAAAAAATGAAATGACAGTTTGTGTATTGAATTAATCCAAATGTTAAAAGTCATGGATCACGACGGGATTCAAACCCGCGCATGGGCGCCACTCACTCTTTAGTACAACATGTGCTCTACCAGCTGAGCTATGTGATCACACTGTAGGGCTTCGGACTTTTGCATACGGATCGCGCAGTTGTCCCCCCTCCAAATTACATTAGCACGTGGCATCCGTCATGTTTGTACCTCATCGTGGTGATAGGGTTTGCGTGCTATGGTGACCCGGAGGGCTGTACCGATTGGAGCGCAAAGCATTCCTTCAAGTTCACCGATATCGGACAGGCTGATGACGGACAGCCAGACAAAAGTAATACGGCGGTAATGGTTGGGGCGAGTTTTTTGCCTGGTAGCGAGCTCTCTGCATAAAAGCTACATAAGCACATATACAGCAACGTGGTGTACACAGATGTGGCCTGCCACTGAACAAGGCCATCGCCTCTTACCTCTTACTCGGCTATCTTGAGTAGGGTAAGATTCATTAGGACTCGTTGGACATCTTCGACTGGCAGATCGCCATCCAAAAGGCGCACGGATCGCTCGTTCGGTCACCAGTCCCCAACACACAAACTTCCTGATACCGGACAGACAGCACGTGATTGTGCACGGACTACAGTTGCTATCTGGAATATAAAGCCGAGCGACACTAGTGACGCCATCTCGTATTTAATTCCCTAGATTCTTCGGTAACAGTTTCCATGCACACACCGCTTATGGTCAGGTGCCATTTGGGACATCCACGAAGCCGGCTCATCCTGTCGCAGGCGCTAGCCGCATAAAAGTGAAAGTGAGTATCCGACACAGTAAACCAACTTGTAGTTTGACTTCCTATGAGTCGATAAGTATGTATTAACACATCACGACCGTAATCTGGTGGGACATGTTTTGATAACTTTTGCAAACCAAGTCTCATTCTAAATGTAGTGTTTTGTAACTATCAGTATACTTATCCTAAATTTTTCTGTCACTTTGTAATTTCTACGGTAGATTGACTCTACGGAAGTTGCGGGTTCAAACGCTTTTTATGTGGTCACGAGAATATTGACCCGTCCATTAAGCTCAGTAACTAAGTTCAGACTTCTTCATCACTAATCAAGGTGGTGTTATTACTGTGTGGAGTTCAGTATCGACTCGCGTATGTTTATCGTCCCAGATGTGCTCCGTTGCGATCTCCTAGTTCCTATATTTGCGTTTGAGGGAACGAGTTTAGCGAAACTTGAATCGACTTCCTATTGGTCTTCCTAATGTTCACCATCTTTTATTGATCGTTTATTACTGGGAGATCATTTCTGTGCAACATTATGAATTCGTCGGAGAGCGCAACAAAGTTAAACTACTTCAGGATTTCCGTTAATAAATAAGCTATAAAATAACATGAGTAATGTTCTTTTTTATTTCCAGTGGAGGAACTAATGACTGTTAGTAATAGGAAATTAGGTTTTACATAATGTGATTAATCGTGCAGTGGGAACGATCAACTCACCACTGAAAACCAAGGAGCCACTCTTTACAGCTGTTTTATTCTTGTTAGGAATCATCAACAGTGCACCATCACCGAGCTCCTACGAGGACTCGAATCCGGGATCGACGATTGTGAGTCGAACACCTTAGCCGTAAGGCTACCCGGGATGGCTCTCAACGGTTTATTGAACTTATACACTACGTGGTATAGCGCCTTTCCGCCACTAGTTTTGAATGCTAGTAGAGCATTTCCCACACAATGATTGACTTCTCTGTAGCACTTGTACAATTAAACTGTGTATTCTGTGTGTTGGCTATAAGGGCGTTCTTTCCTTTCCCCTCCCGTGTAATTCCACTTCGTGTCCATTTTGTATATTCATACTTTCTAATTCAGCGTGCAACATGGTGAGAAAGGCAGTGTTCAGTGGGGCTTGCCCCTCTGGTAACGCTGTACGATGATGATGATAAGTTCATTGGAAGAACAATAGCTTAACGAACAAGCTTGCTTTCAGTGCTTCATCTGCTGGCCAGTTGCAGCACATTATATAACTCAGGAAACAATGTAAAGATTTAGGAATATTGAGTGTTTATGTTAAGGGGATAGACTGGGGTGCGACTGTGAATGTTCATACACTGACCGCGAAATCGGTAATAATTATTTGCGATATGTGAGTTCCGATCGGCATGTTAAACGGGAGAAGTTCGAACAGGCGGCCACGAGATCTTACGAACTGCTTTTTGCACATTGGGGGATTGTTTAATCAGATTGCTATCGCTTCTGCTGTAGATAATAGTCTAACCTTATCATTTATAAGTCAGTCGAAACAACCCACGTACATCTACCGTGTGATTCGTTTCAGTCAGGTGGATAGCAATCGCGCTTACATCCGTCTTTATCGATGTTCTCTCATCCGATCGGTTAAGCGCCTCGTGGTACGGCCGACGTAACTTGCCCCATAGGAACAAGTGAACTGGTAAACACAGAAGGAGATCATCTCTGTTGACAGCCTGTCTGTAATGTGATAACTGGTTTGGAAGAGAATAAAACGCGCAATTCCGTTGAAAATTTTTTTTCCATTACGTATCTGCGACGTTCGCTCAATGTCTTCGAGAACGTTTTGTCTTTGAAAGGCAATGTAATGTTCACCGTTTGTTCTTCTTTCAGTGACTCCTATGAAACAACCGATAAGTTTTTCAGGGTGTCGATTTTCCACGAAAATGAATTTAAGCGTGGCTAGTTCATCATTCAGGGTATCAATTGAGCAAAGTCTTCTTACTCGTTTAGCGATGCATCGAATTAAGCTTTGTTTACGCTGCATCAAAGTAAAACTGTTGTATAAGTAATGTTATTGTATCTGAATGACAGTACAAAATTTACCCGGAAGCACACCACTGTTTAGCGATTGTTGCCGCTCATCAGATACGTGTGTCCGGTACTCTGCTACCCTTGTAATTCTAAAAATGAACTACTCGTCCATGCACGCTGCTCAGGATTCAAAACTATCACAGTTTGCATATTGTCGTTTTCACGATTTATTCATGTTAATGCTACGTTTCAGAGATCCATTGTCACGCCGTGATGATAAAATATCAAGAAATGCTAACCCTCGCTCAGACTATCTTTATTGTCATACCGATATTTTTATGTGCCTGATTAGATCGCCCCTACAATGTTGAAACACTTTGGGAGTTGTGAATGACGCGAAAGATATCGTCAGCGTAACTTCTGCACAGGACACCTTGTTCGATATAAGTGGACAAAAATCCACAGTTGAACTGAAACTGGACGCTGGACGTAGATTGGAAAAGGAGTTTTCTTAGACAGTCCAATAAAATTCCAATATTCCTCCTTGGTCTTCGATGTAGTCACAAAGGTGGTCAATTTTTTTCTTTCAGCAGGACACTTGTCATTAGAGATGTTTCATCCACTCAGAAGATATGCTTATTTTTTCCGCTGGGGGTTCGATTATGAATGGATGCTTTAGAGAGTGTTTTGCTAGTTCTTTCCTTACAGATTCGAGTAGTTCGACCAATTATCTTACCACTGGATGATAAGGCGAGTTACTCTTGTCCGAAGTGGGTCTTAACGGGCAGCATTGTTTTGCATTTTTGGCGGTTCATACAGTCTAGGGATCGTCATTCCCATGGATCGAGTTCTAATAAACGTTAATCAACAAGTTACTTCGTTTTGCTTTAATTCCCTCAATGTTCTTGAACTCAGTTTCTCAATGGCCACGGTTTTATGTTTTTCTGCTACATTGCATGTGACTTTGGTTTCGTCAAGAAGTTGGGCATTCATTTTGTCCACAGAATCATTTGGGTTCATAATAATGGTGCCGATACCCTTGTCTGGTTTAGGTAGAATGATTTCTAGATGCCTTTCAAGTTCCTTCAACGCATCGAAATGCCTTTTTGGTAAGACCCCTTCATCATCACGTGCTCCGGTCAAATACTGGTGGCATAATTGTACAAAAGTGGATTTCATCTTTTCGTTAACGGCATACGATGGTTGCAGACTCACCAATGGAATAGATAGGTTTTCAAAGCGAACTTCTACTTACTTTGCGCTGTAAACGACAAAACTAAGGTCCCAACAATAGTAATTCTAATGCGGTTTTGTCCAAATTCGATGTGATAAAATTATACGCGTGCTGCTCAGAATCCGAGGGGCACTTCCTCTTGAACCCTCCCACTAGAGGTTAACTGCGCAGCTTCGCGTCGCACTCGGGAAGTTTAGTCCCTATTTCCTGCATACACAATTTGGAATGATCACCTTCGTTCCCTGTCAAGTTTTGTATAAGTTTTCTGCATACTGCCAGCCTCCGTTCGAGTTGCTCGTTTGCGAGTAGTCCAAGAATCTCCCTACATTAATCTCTGATTTATACAATATGCTGTAATTAGGCAGTAGGTAAAACAATGTTACCAGGCTTGCTCGCCAACGTGTTGTTTTTCCCTTTATTATGCAACAATGTACAATATTTCTGGAAGGGGCCGCGGCCAATCAAAGGACGCTGAATGGGAAAGTGGCCGCTGGTAGTAGGAATCGAATCCGGGACATCAAGGCCTGAATCTCACGAGGATGACTGTTTGACCACTGAAAGTAGCAGACTGTCCGTTTTTCGCTAATTATCTTTTTTTCTTGGCCCATCCCATTTATCTAGGAACTGGGAGCTTATTTACAGCATATGTTGGATTCAGATTTCAAACTGACGGATTCAAAGGGCAGCTCTTCCAGTGACAGTCCCTCCAGCCCAAATGTCTCCATTCTGACACGACACTCGTTTTACCATCCGGGCGCGCTGCTCCTCAATAACGAGGGAGTCGTGTTTGTTGGCCTCCTGGTTGGGTTGGCCGCGGTTGATTTTTGTTTCATCTTGAAAGATAAACTGGATGAATTCGACTCCGGGGTAAGTTCCCGTCGAATTTCACTTGCCACAACCTCCACCATGGTAAACGATGAGTGCTACGATTGGTTAGTGTTGATAGGTCAAAAGCCCTTGCATTTCTGTGGTTGCATCAAACTGATGAAGAACACGATTCACAGCTGAAGAATTTTTTATCATCGCTTCTTTTTGGTGCTGTACTCGGTTGAAGGAGGCAGAAAGAAAACGATGCTCAACCTCACGTATGACTATTGTATTCGTCTGGGGTTGAATTTGAGCTCTTTACGGTTAGAAGTAAGCAGAGGTAAAGAGCGGTCTGACGCGGATGAGAAAATCCACCCTGAGCACAGTACGCGAACCGGGCAGGACTATATGAAAAAAGCGGGAGGCAGGTTTAGTCACCGTTATGCTTAAATTAGCGAAACTGGGCACAAATGAATTGAATGAAAAATGATTGGCGCTTAATGAGGTCATAATAAGAGAGGTTTTAAAGGTACTTAGTGCCTTCGCGTGGCGGTGTTTTCAGTAAAGTGAGAGGACGAAAGCGAATGCCCAGCACTCCACCGGGTTGGTTGACTAGTGGTCGGTCTAGAAAGGTGGCTAAAACTTGATTCCAAAATAACTACGGGCGACGCATGAGGCGTACAACACTATGCTCACCGGCATCTGTGGCGGAGGGATTTACTGGGCACCCAGGAAGTCTGGCCCCATTTGAACGGCGTATGAACTGAGCAATCAGTTACGGACCCTACGCTTCAACCCGCTGCTTGCGGGTTAGAATTTTGATAGCCAGAAGCTCCAATTGTGGACTCCTGTGAAAACCACCTGCTTTGGCTGGGCCATCTGGCAGTATTGCGCCCACGAAACAAATCATCATCATCATCGTACAGCGTTAAACAGAAGGGCAAACTTCACCGACATCTACCGTGCTCATCTTGTTGCACGTAGAAGTAGAAAGAAGGAATATGCAAGATGGACAGGGACTGGACGTACAGGGGTGAGAAAAGGAAACAACGCCCCAGTAGCCAACAAACGGAATACACAGTCTAACTGTACAAACGCACATCGATCAATCATTCTGGTTCGAAAGAAAGTGACAACACGATTGCCACAGTTCGCCGTATGCCGAAATATCCCTAAGTGTCTCCAGCCAACTGGTTGACGAATCTTTTGGACCCCTACCACGAAGGCGCGAGGTACCTACATTTCTTAAGTTCGCTGTACATTTCTCATTCCCACTGCCACGTCATCTGCTGACCTCCACACGGCTTTTTTCACTCCTGAGGAGGAACGGAAAACAGCACACGGTATGGTAGACATGCGCTGCCATACGTAACACGTGCCCAAACTAACGAAGTCTACTGATCTGGATACGCTGTGATAGAACCACGGCGAGTATCAGGCGTGTTATCAGAGGGGGCAAAGAAAGGTGGGTGGGGACAGAAGACAAAGGTTGAATAAAAGAGAGGGAACTCAGAGCAGTAGCACACTTATCACTGCCCAGCCCGAATCAAGGCAATAGGCAGCACGGTCCTGATTATCCTGCGCGACGACCGATGTAGTATGGAATTCTTTGTATTCGTGCAGTTTGCGGTAGATGTTAGATGGGTATTGCTAGGGTATCCAGCCGCAAAGCAGGAGAACGATTAGGGTTCTCAACCACAGACTTTAGTTCTAACAAGAACCTGTCCGCAAGACAGCGGATCAATTATTCTTACGCTGATTTTACCGACTGAGTTGTCAGCTCACATCGACCCCCAACCTGGAGGACCAGAAGACTGGACTTTGTCTGGCCTCTACCCATTGGTCTGTCAAGCACGACTGCATGTCCGGCTTAAGGAAGCCATCGTGAGTAGCTCTTTGGGTCATGAAGGCGCGCAAGCCATCACTCCAAGTCACGCAGCAGTCTCGTCGTGATGGTCACAAATAAACCAAATCATGGAATAGGGCTTTATCTACCGTTTCCTCCCCGATTGTACCACGTTTTGTCTGGCACACAACCTGGATATATATATATATATATATATATATATATATATATATATATATATATATATGCAACCTGAGCTTCAGATATTCTCACTTGTGAATCAGAAATTTGGACGCAATGCGCTTAGGTGTGTGAGAAAATGGGAAAGCTATTCCAAACGCTCGTGTGATGTGCGTGAACAACTGTTCTTTACCCATCAATGCTTACGAAACGAAATACTTCCACAGAGCATTCAATGCAATCCGTCTGTATGTTCAGAACGTGCGAGAAAGATAACCAAGTCATATTGCCAGCAGATGCACCGCGAGCAAATTAATGACGCTCACCGAAGAAAATGTACCTACGAGACCCAGAAAAACCGATCAGTAATGGAAGCTACAAAATTACTTGATGACAACTGGATGAAAAGAATGAAAAATGTCATCGAATTGACACCGAACGCTAACCGGTTTAAGGTCAGAGGAAAACTAACAAGGAAACTCAGCGCACTCAAACTAACAGAATCTGAATACTTCAAACCAATCCACAACTTTTCGAAACACCAACTGTTCCCAACCGAAACATCTGTTTTGTTGAAAGGACTAACATTCAACTACGCCAATGCCAGGCCAGCTAACTTTGTTGCCTCAGCCGAAGCCGGAATAAGAAGATGCCCAGTGACAGAAGAAGTACGTCAACAGATACGATCTAAGATCTGCCGACATCTCGCGCAACCTAGACGAGTACACAACCTTCCTAATCATGAAGTGAGGGCTGTAAAAACATTACAAAAAGATCGAAAAATAGTCATTCTCCCAGCAGGCAAAGGCAATACAATCGCAATACTCGACAACTCGGATTATAAGGAAAAGATGGAAACGCTACTCTGGGACGAGGAAACCTACCAACTAGTCACAGGAAATCCGATCAAAAAACTAACAAGCAAAATTTCTATAGCATTAACCACACTCAAGAAAGCAAGATCACAGACGATTTATACAAACGTGTGAAACTCACGGAAGGTCCAACTCCACGACTCTACGGACTCCCTAAGGTTCACAAACTGCAGGTGCCACTACGACCGATCGTCGCGCCCACTACAGCCCGAACTATCAACTAGCCAAATACCCTTTCAGCCTCCTGCGTCCGACTCTGCCAGAGGACAGCTACGACACAAAAAGGTCCATTGGTTTTGTGAAACAAATCAGAAACTTCAAAATGAAAACAGATGAAATAATGGTTTCCTTTGATGTGACATCATTGTTCACGAAGATCCCAAAGCAGATGGCCCAAGACGGAATCCGAAGCCTATTAGAAAACGACTCTAGTCTACAGGAGAGAACGATGTTGTCAACAAGGGACCTAATGGGTCTAGTGGATCTCTGCCTTGAAACCTATTTCCAATTCAATGGAAAAACACAAACAAATACGATGCACACCGATGGGGTCGCCGCTTTCAGGCCTGCTAGCAGATGCAGTCATGAAGCAATTCGAAGCCAAAGCATTCGAAACAATCAGACCTCGTTTGTGGACCAGATACATTGATGAAACACTTGTGATACTAGAAAAGTCTCAACTAGATGGATTGCATCAACAGCTGAACACGCTCGTACCAGGAATAAAATTCACAATGGAAGAAGAATGCGAGGCAAAACTGCCGTTTCTCGACATTCTGATCATGAGGTAAACAAACGGAAATCTAGAAACAACGGTCTATTGGAAACCAACGACAACCGACCGCATACTGAACTTCCAAAGCAATCACCCAACATGTCACTTGAAGGGCTGTGTGCGCACCCTATTCCACCGGGCCGACACACACTGCAGTACACCCGAACCTCGAAAAAAGGAACTGATCAGGCTTTTCAAGTTGTTCATGGCAAACGGTTACCCAAAATGTTTCGTAAACTCCTGTATCCGAAACAACAAAAAAACCAAGAGAAAAGCAGCCCAGAAAACAAAGTCGTGCTACCATACATACGAGGAGCATCAGAGGCCGTAGATCGTATGCTAAAACCATTAGGCATCAAAGTTGCCCACAAACCCGTCAGCACCCTGCGGGCCGCCCTATTCAACGGAAAAAACCGCGTGGGACATACCCGATAACCACAAGAACCCGTTGTTATCAGGAGGAACAATGACCTCGCGGCTAGAAATGGAAAACGACAAAAGGCCTAAGATATGGTAACCATCCGGGTAACAACGAAGCTGTCTAACACCAAAGTTGGATGCCACTTTATTTGGTATATACTGTATCCCTAAAAGCACGAATGCAAATTGGTTCCTTATTCCGGTCCAATAATGTGAGCGAACATATGCAAGCGGTAAGGTATGACAACCGTGTCTCTGCTAACCAGGACTGGCTAGCTGTTGGCGAGGAAAAGACCATCTGTGCCAAAAGTTGGTAGGCTACTTTTCAACTCATTGGAGATCGAAACGAGGCTGATATCAGCCTGTGTTTCTGTATGCATGAAACGAGGGCATATCTTATCACTACATACACACTCGCATCTTCTTTCTTATGATGGTTTGTTGGATCTGAAAGGAAGGAATATGTTCGTCCGTGTACACAATGCGATTGGCGACTGTTCATTGCTGTTTGCATGTGGCTAACTTATACCCCGCCGATCGTCAAAGGGGCGATCGTGTAATGATTAGACGACGGAATGAGAATTGCGATTGCGCATCTCATTTCCTGCGTTTTTGGTCACGTTGGTTCAAGCCTGTCATTCCGGGTCCTCTCAATAACTGTAAATATTCAGACACTTACTCGGTATAGAATTTGATTTATTTCTGAACGGTTTCTGTTTACGTCGTTATCACACCTGCTCTGTTGGGACTAAATGTGGTTCTCTGCCACTCCAAGTCTCAGGGTCTGGTTGCCGGTTATCCTCAATAGTGCAGTGTGCCTATGTGCGCAAGCATGTAATAAAAAAACGTCACTCGAGGTTTCAGATAGAAAAAGTATTTGCAACAACGAGATCGTAAAACACCACTTGAAATTCTCCGCGAGCCTGATCATATAGAAGCGTGCATGCGGGACTTTGTTTGGTCAATTACCCGCGGGGTTATCTGCTTGGGCGTATCTTGTATAATAGACTCCACGGTAGTTGAGAATGAAACAATGGAACAAGAGGTGTATGCAGCTCCATCATTGATATGGTGTGTTAGAAATACCACAAAATTATGCCAACCTTAGATTTCGGCCTCCAGAGAATGCTGCATGATGATTAATGACTTCGGAGTTATAAGTATAGTACAAAGAAAAGAGTTAGTAAGACAGCAAACTCATGAGTTGCTAGAATAAAACAAGTTCAAAAAATTATTCTGTGTACACATTCTTCTGTGACCAGTGGTGGTCGAGTAGTTTAGAGCGTTCGCTTACCATCTCGGACGTCAAACGTTCGAATCCGGCCACCATCAGTCACTTTGGTGGTATACAGTAATCCCCATCACGACGAGACTGCACCTTGGCGTGATGTAATGGCTTGCGTGCCTCCGTGACCCAGAGAGCTATGCAGGATGGCTTTCCCAAACTGGAGATGCAATCACACCTGACAGGTCAATGGGTATAGGCCAGACGAAGTCCAGTCTCAGAACCAGTTGGTGGGCAACATCTGGTTCTAACCACTATGCCCCTGGAGAGGACGCTCCCGCAAAGAAACACGGAGAGAAGCAGTTTATCGGTCTGAAATCCTCCACTAAATGGACATAGGAGTGGAATACCTGGGGTTTCTCTCGACGTGGGAGAAGTCATTGCACTTTGTTGGGCAGCTATCGCCCGCCTAAGCTGGGCAGCCCCCAGCCCAAAGGATGCTGCCCCGTCGACGTTCCGCTTGGTCCATTGGGTGCATGGGACTGAGGACTGAATCCGAAAGGCGGATCGATAACGAAGCACCAACGAAGACAAGATAAAACGTATGCAGTAATCAGGTCTCACGTGACAGACCAGAAGAAGTTCGTTCACGGGTTATTCGGTCACGTTCCTGTGTTGGGTTAACACACCCCACTGCCTTGTGGGTGAAATTTTTTAGTCAAAGGCTTCGGTTAAGGTTCCCAAATAACAACCCTTTCTGTGGTGTGGGCTGCCGCGATGTATGATTCGCCCTGAAGCCCCCAGTACCTTTCCTGTGAAGGGTCTTACGAATTTTCCTTCTTTTAATTTAAGATCGATCCAAAACGCCACGGGTAATTGCGGCTCTGATAAAAGCAGTAGTTTAGGAGTTAGGTATAAATCAAATGCACTTTTTAAGCCTAAATGTTCACCTCACTTGGCTGCCTTTGACGTCCGAACACTATGTCAGATAGGGCAACAGGCTGTTCTCGCTAAAACTCTTGACACTTTTAAAATAGGTGTATGCTCTGTCTGCGAAACATACATACAAAACCCCACTTCTTTGATAACTCTTCGCACCGCAGATACGACCTCAGTCTCTCGCTTCACTCTTCGCGTATCGGGTGATTCGGTATCTAGAGCTCGTGGTCAGACTGGCGTTGGGATTGCTTTGGGCATGGGAGCTGAGCTTGCACTGCTAGACTGGATTCCAGTCAGCAGTCGTTTGTATGCAGTTCGGTTGGGTGGTTCTGTTCGTGTCAGTAACAACAAACTGAAACGTCGATGCTTGTTCGTCGTGTCTGAGTATGCGCCGACTGACTGCAGTTCCTCTGAGACCAAGGACGAATTCTACCAGGATTTGTCTCAGATGCTTCGAAGCGTGCTTTCAACAGATGTGGTGGTCATTGCTGGGGATTTCAACGCCCAAGTTGGCCATTTGGGAGATTCCGAAAGACACATCGGAGGCCCATATGCTATCCCAGCCGATCGTACCGATAACGGCGATCGTTACATTCAGCTGTGCTCTGAACATAGATTGTTTCTGGCGAGCACGAACTTCTGCCAAAGTTCGACTCAGATTGACCATATTGTCATTGTGACTCACCGGTGGCGTGGATCAGTTGAAGACTGATGTTCATTTTGGTCTACACCTGTGGACTCAGATCACGTCTTGATACGTGCTTGCTTCTATTAATGTCTAGTCCGTGGTTGCACCAACTTAGAAGCCGCCCGTTTCGAGCAGTTGCTTTTAGACGATAACCAGCGGCACAATTTCTAGACGGAGTCGTCTACACGATTATCTATGCAGCCGGATGTTCAGGACTCAAATGTACATTGGTAACAGATCAAGGAAGCTTTGAATGCCGCTCCAAATGCCACCCAGGACTCTGGTTCAAGTCGATCTGACAAACGATGGATATCTTCGACATCAGTTGCTCTGTTGGACGCTCACAGATCCGTCCCTCCAGATGCCACATTCAATGAAGTGCATAAATCCCTGAGACGCCAACTGACTAGGAGGTTGAGAAATGACCGTGAACATTAGTGGATTATGAAAATGGAAAAGGCTGCGTCATTAGCAATGCTCGCAACTTTTTCCGTTTGATTAGATGTATCGGTTCACAGAAGCCTGGTGTAAGCGAGGTAATTAAGGAATCCGACGGTCCACTGATTCACTCTCAGGGACGTCGTCTGGAACGTTGGGTGTAGCACTCTAAGGAACAGTTCAGTTGGCCAGCTTCTACGATGGACCTTCCCAGTATACATGCCAGAGAAACGATCCAGATGGATATCGGTCCTCCATCAGAAATGAAGATAATGTGGTAAAAAGGCTACTTGTAAAGGCGCAAAGCCGCTGGGCCGCATGGGCTGTCTCCATATTTTCCAAGGATAGGGACGAAACTTCGGTTTCGGAGTTAACAAAACTCCTCCGAATTATTTGGGATAGTAAGCAGATTCTTAGGGAATGGTATGAATCGGTGATTGTGCCGATTTATAAGAAAAGTGAGAGGTCCTCTTGTGAAAACCACAGAGGAATTAGCTTGGTAAGTATCGCGTCCAAACTGCTCATCGGTCTTATTCTCCACCGATTAGCCAATGCCCGCAAAATGTGTACACTTGAGACTCAAGCCGGTTGTAGACCTGGTAGGGAGTGTATCAACCACATCTTTACTCTTCGGCAAACCTCAGAGCACAGACACATCTTTCGTAGGCCCACAATCTGTGTCTTTCTTGATCTGAAAGCTGAGTTCGACTCAGTCTACCGCACAGTTTTATACGCTTCTGAAACATGTCCGTTAAGGGTAGAAGTTTGTCGGTTACTGTCTGTGTTCGAGCACCGATGTCTCCGTAGCTTTGCCCGAGTGTGGTGGGAACACTGTATCAGCTATGCTGAGGTTAGACGTAGGGTGTTAGGAACCAGAAGTCAGTCACTGGATGAAGCACTGAATCTAAACAGGTGAAGGTTGTTGGGGCATTTGGTAAGCATGCTCACCGATCGACTACCTCGGCGTACGCTGTTCTCTGAGACAGGTAGTGGTTGGAAGGTGAGTCGAGGTGGTCAGTCCATGATATGGCAAAAATGTATGAAAACCTTAACCACTGAACTTGATCAAGTGGGACGTGTTAGACTTCCAGGTTAGGGTTCACGTGATCCGCCCACCAAATGGTTGAAGACATTAAGTGATATGGCTAGGTGTCGCGGCCAGTGGCGTGGTTGCATTCGGACTCTTTCCTCGTTCTCTTGATTCTTTGACTTTCTGGATCCTTATCATCATGCTTCTATTCTCTTTTCCCTTTAATGGACGATGCTGGAAGGTAGCAACCAAAACCAAAGCACAGAAGTTCGACGTTATTGGTTGAATAAACTGAAAACTGAAACCATTGTTGTTCGGCTCGTTACCACACCTGACCTATTGGGACCTTTTATCGTTCTCCATCACTCCCACTTCCGGGGTCTGGCTGCCGGTTATCCTTAATACGGCAGTGGGCCGCCGAGATTATCGGGTATACCCCTTCAACGGCACGCAGGCGTAAGCACGCAACTTAAAAACAGTTGGGCGGCAGAAGTAACCAGCTGCTAAACGTCGTTTAACACACCGAATTTTGACCATCATCATCACTGTAAAGCGTGAGATATCGAACAAAATTTCTGTTCAAAAGAATTGAAAGCGTTGTCAGTTCTGATCGATAGTGAAGTGGTCAAACACTCGTGTCCTCACAGGAAATTCGAAACATTCAAATCTTATTCGGTAAGTTGACAATAATGAAACCAAACAGTTTGCTTGCAAAAACGTACTGTTTAGTATCGTGCAAATGGTTGTTATTCATCTCATAAGGATAAACCACTAAGGTTGTCTACTGCCGGTCGATTTTTTCTCGTACTTTTATTCCAGCTGGATACGATACCCTATCACATCTGCATTGAAACTCATAAAGAGTCGAAAACGGAATATGGCGAGTATAGAGAAATGTAAGTATTGTCCGTGGCACTATTCAGTCACTAGTGTCAGTTCTACTATGCTTCAGGCTGATTTCCATGCTTTCTGCAGTGCCCATTCTATTCTCTCTTGGGTATTTTCTAGATGCTAATGGGTGCCCGACTATTGACTTCCAGAGACTGGTTTCTGGCGGTGGTTTTCTTTTGAAATGAATACAAATGGAATTCATCACTGAACAGCTGCCGTACGTTGTTGTTTCTTTCATCCGGGAGGGCTCGTTGGCCGGTCACGATGGACACGGGCATGTTTTTGATATCCCATTTTTTTTAACATTTAGTCCCCCTTTATCCAAGTAATAGGAACGGAACGATGAAATATATTGCGAGATGGGAGCATTTCGTTCACTCTTGTCGGTCGCGAATGTAGATAATGTCATGTACGGTACAGCACATGTGATAAACAGTGTAAAAATGAGGAAAATGTTCATCATCGTGGACACTGGTTGATTCATAGGGAATTCATGTTGTACAAAGTTAGTTCGCTGTGACAAATTCCATGTACCAATGTAATTTGGGCGGGCGAACTGTGTGGTCCGTACGCGTTAGCCGTGTTAACCGACGAATTAACTCTGGAAGAATCACCGTATGATTCTAAAAGTGGACTCCCCATCCATGCACGCTCCATTCGATCCAAATGAGATTACAGCTGTAAAACTGTACTTCATATCATAGATGAACCAGCAATTCATATCGGATTACGTAAATAATGCCAGGGAAGGTGGACAGATTCCAATAACTGTCTCTGGGCGCATCGAGAGGGGTTTTCCGACTCGATCACCATAGCTTTGCTAAACGGTTACATTCAGGTTGCGGAATCGTACTTTAGATGACCAAGTCGGATCAGCTAGATGACCTACTAAAAGGTGCTTCACGCAATAGTTAATACCGGATTTCTTGCCGAAATCCGCCTCGTGCAGTCTAGTTGAATCAGTGAATGAAAATCCACTCCAGAATGTGTTGAGCCAAGTATTATTTTGTTCTGCTTATTTGTGTGTTACCACAGTCGGAAGCGAACTGGCAGGTGATGTGAGGTAGTAAAATCAATCTGATTATCAATGGTCGTGTTATCGTGGTTCTTTAGCGCCCCGCACTATGCATAATTCGGCTGCTGTTTATGTTCGGCGTGGAATGGAGTTTAAATTATACCGTGAATGATTAGATGTGTCCATTTTTAAGAACATAAAATGACTTGGTTTTGTTCCACGGTCAACGTGGGCTCCGTTCTGCATCGGACTTTAGTGTGATGCTCAATGAAGTTTTCCAGGTAACCATTTGCTAAAACGGTTTTTTTGATAAAATCTTCATTTTGGAATTGATCAAGATTACAAGTGTTGTGGACCCTGTGGAAAAGTGCTTCGACCAACGTGTATTTCATTTTTATACCATTGCAGACTTTTTAGAGCGATCCCGGATAACCTGGGGGCTAAGTGCTCAACTCAATCGTTTACATAGGGTTCGAATCCCAGTGAGTGGTTGGAGTGTGTGCGCTACTGATGATTCATAACATGGATGAAATAGCTGTACAGTTCTTCCATGCTTTTCAGCGCTAAAACGAACGTTGTCAGTGTGTGATAAATCATGTCAATCAATTTAAATCTCTCAGTATCTGATTAGTTAGGCTTTTTGCAGGAAAAGTCATCCAGTTTGGAAAAGAACTTGAAACTACCTTTTAGGGTCAGCATTGTTACTGCTCTTCGAATTGAGATGTATAACGAATTCGTTTTTATTTCCCCTCTAGCGCTGTATCGACAGATGAGCGCACATCATTCCTCAAACAAAATAAATATTTGGAAGATGAAAATCGCAAACTCTTGTAAGTTCATCAGTGCTATATGCATCACTTTCTTTTGTGTCAATAGGCGATTTCGATCTTCTTGAAACTGTTCTCTGTGTATAATCAGCGAATTTTGTTTTTCGTGAGGTGGTGTTCTCCTGGATTGCCCTCTATCATCCTTCCTCTTCGGTTTTGTAGTTGAATTGGTTCTTGGGATAGCCCCTATCCTCGTGTGAGAATAGCGGCATCAATCTTCGCTCAGGCAGTAAACTGTCTGAGTTATAATACGCGGACGATATTGTTATTCTGAGTGAAGATCCAGGTAAGTTGTGAGCGGCGCGTTTCGCACCTTCGAAGTGTAAAGTGCTGCTACAGGCCCGGGTTGGTGCTATACCCAACCTTGTGTTGGCAAGGGAAGCTCTTGTTGAAGTAGATAAGGAAGCCAAAAAGATTGGTTTGCACAATGTATCCAGAGTCATTTCGCTGCAGTCACGGCAATCGTTTGTTTACTCAAGAAAAACTAACATTAAGAGACAAAATTGCTAACAACTAACGAACGTTCGTTACCGAAGTGGAGCTGAAGTGATGAACTATTCACGCTGCTTACGTAGATCGGCGTTTTGATTACCAATGGCCAGTGCTTCTGCGTAGTTGAGCCATCGTCAGTTGTTGCTATGACCTCAGATACGTCGTGTGGAATGATGCAATGCCTCTTCTTCCAAAGGTGTTGCATGGTCGACGATCTGGGACATATTCCTTCCTTTGGCGGGGTCACTGGTATGAAGTTGTTACTCATTGCTATCTGTAACCTCAATGGGATACGTTCGGTTATTCTGTGACCAAACTGTCTCTCTGTTCTGTCTGAGCATCCAAATGTAAAACGATGAACACAATTTGATGTAGTGCGGGAGGGCAGTAGCACCTTAATCGGCGGTGTAGGTATCCGAGTGGTTCCGAAAACAATCATCAGCTCGGTTGCGTAGTAGGTGCACCTGACGGCAGAGTTCAGGCCTTTGGTAATTAACTGACTGGTGTTATCACTTTTGAGCGGTAAAAGCCCGCATTTTTCAGTACATCGGCGATGTTTTCTTCTTTCGCTTTCGGTTTAGAGTATCTGCGATCAACGGAAGTGGGTAACTATTCGCGTGCTTGTCTTCTTTATGACTACTTCCTCCTCGTCCGTGCAAATTTCATATGCTCTGTGAAATAATGTCCGGATTAAGCCGAGTTTGTATTTCATACAAATGAAACTTGTAAAATTGAAATACTCCCCAGGCCTTGCACTTTTCCGGAAAACAAACCTGCTGATGAATCCATCCGTTTGACGAGTGATTCTAATGTCCGAAAAGTCAATTTGCTTTTCTTCTTCTGCATGGCATGTCAATGTTATATTCGGAGGAACTACATCAAACGTTTCAAATACTCGCTCAACATCCGCATTGTGGTACTGGTCAAAAATATGTCATTGACATGGCGACGGTAGAGGTTTAGTTTTTTTAATCTCATCTGTCAGGTTTTGTTCGAGGGCGGCAATAAAATATTCGCTAGAATGGGTCCCAGTGGACCACTGATGACGACGTCGACTATTGTTTTCTGATAGCTCCTACCGATTACTGTAAATTTCATATTTAATATACATAGCAGTGGCCATCTCGTTTGTTAAGTAGATACGTTTTGTTACCTGAGCAGTTACATCTCACCAAATTATCAGATAACGGGTTAAATGTCGTTGCGTATACAGTTCGGTTCAGTTCAGACAACCATTAACCATGCACTGGGTGCGATAGCTTTGGTTGCTATCTCCTAGCGGCAACCTCAAAAGAAAATAATGAAGGAGAAAAGAGTATGAAAGGAGTGAAAAGAGGACTACATTGATGGAATTAAGTCGATGAAGAAATTTTTGGATGCAAGAGCGCCACTGATCGCGGCATCTAACCACAACGTATCTAACCATTGAGTTGGAGGGTCTCTTGGACCCCACCCAGGAAGTCTAACACCCCCTACATAGGCAAGTCCACTAGTTAGGCTTTTCACACCTTTCTTCCGTGTCATGGACTGACCACCCTTACTCATCTTCCAACTGGCACTCGCCTCAGCAAACATAAAACACGCCGAGAAATCCTGCCAGAGGACATGCGTAACATATGTCCTAACCATCTTAGCCTTGTGAGCTTAAGTGTTTCATCTAATGATTTGATCAATGAACCTATGACTTTCCGTCGAACCTCAGCATTGCTCACACGGTGTTCCCAAGAGATTCGAGCAATACTATGAAGACATCGGTGTTCAAATACTAACAATCTCCGTATGTCCTCCATTCGCAGTGGCCGTGTCTCCGAAACACGCAGAAGCACTGGCCTTTGATAGGTAAACGAGTGTCATTTCGACACCACAGATGACTCGGGTTGGCAAATGCCAAACGAGCCTTCTGTATACGCAGAGACACTTCATCCGGTATCCGAACTCCGGGTGAGATGCAGCTCCCCAGATAACAGAACTTGTCTACCACGTTTATAGTCTCGTCAGACACTGAAAGGTTTGGTGTTTTATCAACCCAGTCCTGCAAGAGCATCTTGCACTTTGAAGGTGTAAAACGAATACCGAATATTGCTGCGCAATCCGTCAAGCTGTCTAGAAAAGCTTGCAACTTACCTGGATCTTCACCTTGAAGAACTATGTTGTCCGCATACTCAAGGTCTGATACTTTTCCACCCAGGAAACGTTCAATGCCACTATCCTCACCCGACAAAAGTGTGGTCCCTAGGACCATATTTATCACAAAGTTAAAGTTAAGGAGAAAAGGAGAGAGGGGGCAACCCTGATGTACACAACTTCTCGTGGTGAACTCGGGTGAACGATCATCGGAAGTCGGAACTCGGCTTCGGCAATTAATGTAAAGGGATTTTTTTTTACACCCTTCAGCAAGAGGCAGAGCCAGAGAACTCTGTGGTCTGCTCAGGTGAAGACCGCTTTAAGATCAAGAAAAGCGGATATAGTCGGCCTAGGAAAGTTGACCCATGTTCTACAATTTGTTGAAGAGTGAAGATGTGATCAATATAACCTCGATCTGGTCTAAACCCAGCTTGGTTCTCGCGCGAGCACTGTTTGTGAGCGTTAGATAAGCGGTGGAGAATAATACCCGCAAGCAATTTGGATGCGGTGCTAACCAGACTTATTCCCCTGTGGTTTTCCAAGTGGGACCTGTCGCCTTTCTTATAAATCAGTACGATGACCGATTCACACCAACTCTTAGGAACTTGTTCCTTCTCCCATATCAGACCGAGGAATTTCGTCAACTCCAGTAAAAATACTGAGCCACCGTCTTTGAAAATAGACGAAAGCAACCCATCCGGTCCGGCAGCCCTATGTCGTTTAAAGTAACGCTTGGCTTTTACCAGCCTCAATCATCTGTGACGCCGGCGTGAAGTCCGATTGTTTTTCAAAGATCGGGTGTGCATTGCGGCGGTTAAGTCCGTTCTTTTATGCGACTCATTACCATGGCCGTTAAGGATAAAAGATAAGGAACGCTTTCATGTTTAAGCACTGATTTCTCTCTAGCATTGCCCGAATGTTGAGGGCGTAACTTACTAGTAATGCTGAGGTTCGTCGTAAACTGTTGGGAACTAGAGATCAGTCTGTGGATCAAGTACTGAATCTTGACAGGTTAAGGTGGTTGGAAGATGTGGGACGCATACCCACCGATAGACTTCCTCGGCGTATGCTGTTTGCTGAGACAGATAGTAGTTGGAAGGTGAGTCGAGGTAGTCAGTCCATGAAATGAAAGAAAGCTATGAAAACCTTGACCAGTGGACTTGGCCAAGTAGGACGTGTTAGACTTCCAGGTTGGGGTCCACGTGATTTGCCTACCAAATGGTTGGAAACAAAAAGTGTTACGGTTAGGAATTGCGGCTAGTAGTGTAGTTGCATCAAAACCCTTTTTTCTTCATGATTTCCGATTACTTTGATTTTTTGGATCTTCGCCTAATGCTTCGATTCTGTTTGTCATTGACTCGACGGTACCGAAGGTTAGCAACCGAAACCAGAGCACAGAAAGAGTAAGTTAATGGCTGAATAAACTGTACTGAAGCCGAACGATTACCTCTAATAGTGCAATAGACCTTCGAGGCTACGTGGTACGCTCTTCCCAGTTAACTACGGCGTCTGCATTTGGATCCACGTTCTCCGATGAATAAGTCGGTGCCGACCATCTCCAGTGGTGATGTAATCACGTTTACTACATCACCGTTTTTTCCCACCAAATAAGATCCCTTCAGTTTGTTCGCAGATGTCCGTGTAAAAATGCCGCGCTCGTCCATGCTGTCCATTACGTTATTTCCTTGATCCCCGACTTGTATATTGTGCAACGCATTGCTTTATTAATTATCTCCTCCCTGTTGATTCTAGACGTCGCCTACAGGATGCCTCTGCGGCTCACACCAGACTGAGCGAATCAGTAAACAATCTTTCCAAAGAACTTGGTTCAATAAAGCTGGAAAACCAAGGTTTTAAGATAATGTTGGCTCATCTGAAAAAGAACAACCCACTTACAGTGAATGGACCACCTAAGTCAGTCAATGTGAGTGACCACTAAGCACTCAGGTTTCATTAAATTCCGATTTTAAATGACCTTAACGAGTTCATTGAATTTCAGTTAGACCGAATTATGCTACTTTTCGAAGGTCGTAATGTGTTTTATTAAAAACGATAGTACATGTGTTCCATATAAGCTAGCTAGGAAAATATTATGATTGCTGTTTTACACAGAAATTGCAGCCCTTAGTAAAACCGCTCCCGTCTGCATACGGCCATTTTTTAAAAAAAAAACCGAGAAATGCAACGGGATTCAGATTGCCCGAGCGCATAAAATGGCCTGAAACGAATAGATTAATGATAAGTGCGTCTCATACACGTTAACATAATGAACAATTACAGTTACACAATGACAGATACAGTGTTAACGGAGTGTTACATGGAACAATTGAAGGTTTAAGACAATTGTGCAGTGTTTTTCAAGTCGTGAAAATGTTTTTGGAAATGCATCCCAGCCCAACTGAACTGCATTCCGCGCCGAACTGCTTTTATGCTTCTCAGTAAGCAAATTACCGAAAAATCCACTCGAGCTCAGACAGGCCAACCCGGTTGCTTACAGCGTACATTTTGCATACTGACAAAAATTTTCGCCGATAAAAGCTTCCGTGAAACCAAGATTATCGGGGGACAGATGTCAACATGTAGTCGATTTTTCGGTGCTCTGCAAGGAGTTGGTTTAGTTTGAATGTTATGAAGCTAGTGGTTCAGATTGCTTTCCGACAGTCGCATGGTATGCGGTGGCAAGCAATGATATCGATACCAATTCCGTCTGAATATATGGAACAGTTAAAGAATTGAATCTTTATGGCTTGTAAAAAGGTGAAAAACACGATCCACATGGTACATATAGAATACCTTGAAGGCATGTAAATCTCATTTCAAAAGATCTCTGATGTGAACCATTAACAGTATTACCACTCAAACCGCCATAATTTTTTTCTGTCGCTCATCGGGGACCGTAAATATGTCATAACGTGTTTAATACTAAACCGATGCATTCAGTTATGTCAGCAAGAAAACTTGCTACATACTTCAGCGACAAGCGGTATCCCACTTGCAGCCAGAGATCAGTCAACCAACTGCAATACAGCTCGTCGTTGCAGTCCAAACTACCGCCTATCGTACGGTGTACTTGAATACACGTTCCTTCTTACATATATGCTTTTGCTCGACTACTGATTACTGGACACAACTGGTGTTCCGCTTAGATCGGTTTTTCTTAATTAACCAAATTAACAACAACAATCCGACTACAGGTTTAATGTTTACATTGTGTTTGACTGCAATAATTTAATTCAAAAGGCCACATCGAGATGTCAAACGGGGATGGATGATAATCACTACGCACGCGGTGGTTCCCACTTCCAACTGCCCTAGAATGACTACGTTGGAAAACAATAGGAGGTCTGTCCTGATAAGCTGCACAGAAACTGCAATTATCGTGTGCATGATGGTTTGCGCGTATGGAGTAACTTTTGACATACTTCGTATTACTTCTCAATTAGCATTAGAACGCCGAAACAGCCCAAGGCAACACTGGCTGGTTGTAAAAGTTGAATAACTTGGTTTTCGTAGCAGTTCGTTGAAATGTCTTGACTTTTCCTGATGATTAATTTTGCGCCCTTCCTCAAAATTTCGCTGAAATCTGCTAATTGCTTCATACTCCAGAAAGACCCCTAATCCGCTTTCCAGGACACAAAAGCAAGGTGCTCAGGGCAACCCCATTTCGTAAGCGACCTCTCGTATAGCTTCTCAGAAACTGAAACGTAGTATGCTAACGTCGCAAGTATTTGCCATACTGTTCCAATCAAAGAGGAATAAATAACCTATTTGATAGTTTTCAAAACATTGCGAGTTATTATGAACAAAGTGATCTTTCACGTAACCCTTCGTAGTGTTCTGAGTGAATCTCCACTCTATCTCACCCAGCCTTCCGAACTGATGAGTATACTCCGCGCACCATTCAAATACGCAAAGTTCAATCTCTGAAGTACCTCGGAGTGACGTTAAGCACCGATATGTTCATGTTGTCAATTGTGCTGATTCATCTTCCGAATTCGATAGCTCAGGCTCGCTAGTATTGCTTGCTTGTAACAAAAGGTGATTGCAACGTTTTCCGGTTTTGTCGAGTTAAGTCGAATTGTGGTATTGCTACACGGTTTGCCGCATGAAGTAAAGTGCTCCTCCGTTAGGAAACTAAATAATTCAAAGTGGCAAATAACACTTAATCGTGATATAACTTCAGTGAACCTTTCCAAAATGACAAAACCTTTCACTGGATGACCGGCAAAAATGATAACGGAACAACAAACTCCAATAAATTGCCGACATGTTCAAGATTCTCCAATTTCCCTGATATGCTGTTTTACCATAACATGAGAAAAGCTGTCACACACTGGAAAGACAAAGGAAGAAACCTCGACAGAATGGTGACATGTCCGTACGAACACTGCATTATAAAGCCAGAAAACATGTCCCACACAAACTGATCTGACCGAATTCGAAAGCCAATAATGAGATCTTTCCTAATATTTCAAATTTATTAGGGGAATGGGATGCACCTATGAAACACCACTTCAGCGAAACTTCAAGGAAACGCGTGAAACTTATCATCAGGAAAGTCACGAAACTTCAACAAATTGCTATGAGAATCAAGTTATTCAGTTTTTATTACGAGCCAGTGTTCCCTTGGACTCCCTTGGCATTCTAGTGTTAATGAAGAGATAACACGATTCATGCTAAATGCTACAATATACGCACAACTAATTGTGCACACGATAAATTCGCTTACATTGTATTCCACCAGAACGGAAAAAGTGATCATCATTCGTTTGTGTTTGACAGCTTGATGAAGCTGAATCTGTCCGCTTAGTGTTGAAGACATCATGACACTACACGGTTCCCGATGAGTAATAGAAAAGAAAATGATGACGTTAGAGAGATTACAGTATCTGATTTTTTTTGTGAGTGGTTTTACTCATTATGGTTCCCATCAAGGGTCTTTTGAAATAAGGGGTTTTATGTGCACCATACGGATCGTAATTTTCATTCTGTCATTAGTGCGACAGATCCAACGTTTTAGTTGTCCGATATATTGAAAAAAGAATTTATATTAATAACATTAACTTGTCACCACATACAATGAGACTGTCGGAAAGCAATCTGGACCATCGGATTAATAACCTTGTGGACTTCACTGGAGGTAATTACATATTGGTGACTACCCGTCGATAATTTCAGCTTCATCGCAAGTCTTACTGGCGAGAAATTTGTCAGTATGCAAATATATGGTCTATTCAATCAGACTGTCGCTCACATCCGAAATGGATTATTTGGAAATTTGCCTACTGACGAGCGTAAAAGTAGTCCGGTGCAGAATGCCGTTTAAATGGGCTCAGGCAAGTCTGTTTTTTTTTTCACGACTTAAAAACACTGTACATTCATGCGAAGGTTAACACAAAACTCCGTCCAGCAGTTCGTTCAAACATCCCCGTTCCCAGTGATGTTTATTATCCACGGCTTCGCTGTCTTCCGAGAGGGGAGGGAGTTCATCGTCCACCGCGTTTTACGGATCCTGAAAGTGAGATAAAATAGTCATTAGAACGCATTTAATTTAGATGTCTCTGTGTAGTTTCGTTTTCTTTACAGAACCACGTTCCGTGAGGGTGTAGTCTCGCATGATTCGATAGATGGCCTAGTCGTGCTGGTAGACAGCACGTCAACACCTGTGCAGAATCCAGGGCAAGGCACGAACCAACGGATCTGCGATGGATAAGATGGGAAAGGATTCATTTCAGGTGGTGGCCGGTCGTATCATCAGTCCATCAATCAGAAGAGAGAATACCCAATGCAAGAATAAACCATTCGATCTGTGTTGCAAAGATTGGTGACGGTGATTCTGTCTTCCTGTATAAACGGTGTGTTCTTAGCCACTAAACCGAGATGTTTCGAATGCAGAAAATTCCGCTCAGTAGAGTTAGTTAGACAGTTCAAAATACAATTCAGTCTATCACCGAAAGTTTCGCGGCAAGATTTTCTCAAAGTTTTCTAATCAGTCGTTTTTGTAGACCATAACTTACCTTCTATAGTCGATATTTCAGTACGTAAGTATTTCCATGTGTGTGTGTGTGCATTTGTGCGAGATATTTTATCGACACACACAGGACTGTATTTCATCAGAACTGGTTTGGCACGTAGATTTTGCAGAAGCATGCATTGTTTTCAATTCACATGCTTCCATCGCCTTCACTCGGAGGCTGTCGTGCATTTTTGCGGTTGTTAGAACAAATCTAAACCATGAGCAACGCTGAGCTAGCTTCACATCAGTGAAAAATCAGTTTCTCCGCTTGTTTCTCCGTCCTTTTGGACACCCTCCTTCCTCATAACACCTAACCGTGAATCAGATCGTGTTGTTCCGGTTCTGGTAACTTCGAACTCAATATGGCACACCTCTTCTGTTACGGAGTTAGTGGTTATATCCCATCTTTTTATTTACTTCTTTTCATTATATAATAATAGTACAATATTTTAGGAACGGGGTCGCGGCCAACTGAGGAAAGTAACCGGCGACGGAAGCAGAATTCGAACCCAAGACAGGAAGGTTGAAAGCCCATTAAGATGACCGTTTGAACACCGCCGGTTGTTTTTTTGTCACAGCATATTTCACATTGGTACTTGGTTCTCTTTCCGATTCTTAACGTTTCTTATCCCACCGTCCTTTGGTAAACAGGGGAAATCGAACAGCCCCATACTCGGTCAACCACCGGATTTGGAAAATGAACTGAAGCAGGCATTGAATCAGGTGGACGAGAAGACTGTGTTGGTCGATTCGCTTCGTGGCGAGATAAACGAATTACAGTCCCGTTCGGTACAGCTCATGCGGCAGTTATCGGTGAGTAACGGTACAGACGTGCACTGACACTGCTATGCTAACTGATCATCTGTTTGTTGGTAACCATTCGATGAATATGGGAATGGTCATCATCCAAATGTCATTGCGACTTCTACCAGAAAACCATCAAATTGGAAACATATTTTCCTTGAATTAAAATCACACACCGTTATTGGATAGATTTCATGTATTGTGACACGGAGGGACAACACTCTTCCGACGAGAATAGCAAATGTGTGATCTGCAAAAGCACAAATAGAGGAGAAACTCCATAATCCGGGACTTAGTAAGTGTGTCAACAGGCACCAACGCTTATATTGAACGAACAACGAGATGACGGCCTCCAATCTGGCCGTTACAGTATCAATCAATTTACGGTTCTCTGCAGGTAGGGGAAAATTGACAGGAAAAGATAAAGTGGTTGGTTGTCAGGATGAGAAGGAGGAGAAACCAAAGCTGATCGAATGTGTTACAAAACATGTAGTTCAATGGGAAAACGGATTGAATGATAGCGTTTAAGTTTTCGGTATGGCTCCTAGCCAGCGAACAGAGGTAACATGGGACCAACATAGTATAGTGACTGATGGAGTCCAGTTCGAAAGAACATATTCCATGGTAAGAAGGATGTTGATTCCCAGTGTTTAATAGGGATCTACTAATCCAATGATAGATGGGTAATTTAGTGAATAATTCAGCATTGAATGCGATCCATGAGAACATAAGAGAGGTGAAAAATTCTGCCTCAAATATAACTACACTTGTTGATTGTGGGGCGTTTTTAGTCTGTACAATGTGAGGATTTGAGATAAAAATGGGGAAACGTCTTGCGCGGGTGAAAAGTGAGTTTTACCGAGACGCTTTAAACCGTTTCAGGAACGTGGGAGGATAGAGATAGGGATCAAGAAAGCTGGAGTCCAAGTAGAATCGCAGAGATGGTGTAGCAGAATAATTGCTGTCAAAAGTGCCATTGGGAGAAATGATGCAGGCTTAAAGTGCAACTAATTCACGAATCATTGTCATTGAAATAGCTCCATTTTGTGTTCACCAAGCAGCGATTTAATTGAATTCTAATTTCGCGTAAGCACAGATTGCATTGGTATTGTTGGGTGTGAGCGGAGGAGGCATGGAGAATGTATGAGATGAACATGAGAAGAGAGATATCATCGGTAACCGAATAAAGGGAATCCGAGGTTCTGGATAAAAGACCATTGTTTTAGGTGAGTAATTAGAGAGAGAGAGAAGCATCAAGGCTGTAGGGACATCCGAATCAACTCCGGACGCTCTGATACCGAGTGGCCTCGAAAAGAGCTTCACTCGATGAGATAAAACCCGGGTAGGTAATTTTCACTAGGGGCCCAATCGTAAGCTTTGGAGATCTCTGATGAGACTAGGCGGGACCCGTCAGTCGATTGCTGAGAGTCAGGCGTGTAAAACGGACGACAGAAACTTTGGAGGCGATTCCAGTTTTTGTGGTCAGTTAGGGAAATCGCTTCGCGATTATGACTGCCGCAATTTTCAGAGTAATTGAAATGAGGTGCATGGGTCGTCAGTTTCTGCCAATGAAGAGATCACTCGTACTGGCGCAATGGACACCATTGACCACTAAGCCGGGCTACCGCAAAGGGAACTGGTTAACTCGTATACCGGTCCCCCGATGGTTTGTGAATCTCAACTAAAGTGAAACAATTGTTCAATGCTTCATATTATTCTCAATAATGATAACGCATGAATAGTGCTTGGAGGTTTGTTGTGTGTCATTTTGGTAGTCGAGACGAAAACGGAAAATTTGAAATCCTGATTCTCGGTTTTCTCATTCCCGATAATGAAGGACGAGGAAGGTAACCTCATGAAACTTGATGTAAGTGAATTTATCTCTAACTAATCCATTCTCCGTAATCTCTTGTCTTCTTGCCGGCCTTCTCTGCCCTGGTAAAACCGCTTTACCTCGAAAGAGTCGTGAAAAATCGCTGGATGAAAAGCAGTTGCTTATACGTCAACTGGAAGGGAAATCAAAGGGAATGAGTAATATAATGGAGCAAATGCGTGAACGGTAAGTTCCAAAATGTGCTTTTTCTCGTAGCTCACACTCGAAGTTCATTGACTCTTCTCAGCTGCTTACTCATGGACTCAGTGGAAAGTGCGAACTGCCGTAGCCATAATATTTCACTAAAAGAGAGAGAGCCCACAACCGTGACCTTGACGGTTAGAACAGATGGTCTGTTACGTCAATCATGGAAATGACACCAGCGGAAACAGTGATGCCTACCACCGATGTGGACCGATTGCAATAGGTTTCCTTTCGTAAACCCTGCATTCGCAAAAGCTGTTTCGTGCGGTCAATCTCACACATTTCCTGGTTGTGTTATCCCAATCGCCCCAACTCCATAGAACGAATCTCACTGCTTTTGCGTTGGAGAAAGGAGAAACATTCTCGTGGCTGACTAACACACCTTTTGAAACCATTATTTCTTGCCACTCCGATGGTCCAATTGGGTCATACAATTTTTGTGATTTTGTTGGTATGCTTTCTGCAAGCTCATGTGCTTGCATTCCAGTCAAAAATATTCGCTCAGAAACCCATCACATTCGGATTTCACAGGAAATATAAGATGCGAAGGACACCACAATTTGGCGAACAAGCTCGTTTTCGGTGATACAAGATCATACCATTGCACCCACATTTTTGAACAGTGCTAAGTGAACAAAACAGGACTGGAGATAGATGGGTAGGTCGAATATAGACTGGTGGGAGGGAGAGACCAAGTTTCACACGAGTGACCCCGAACCGTAATTGCGTGCTATCGGTGTCATTAGTTTGATCAACGGATCTCTGCTTTTCTGGAGGGCAGGGATCAGCCAAGGAAGCTTCAGTGCTTGCACGAATTGTTTTTGAACGCATAACGGCGGATTGTAGAGACGAATGCCTACTGCTTCCACCGTGGCCAGGCCACAACAATTCACCTGTCTTGGTTGCCTACCTTGAACTTAGTAAATTGGGCGGAACGCTCCGGTCACATTCACTGAGTGGCTAGACTCAACAACAATTTCTTTAATTGCTCCAGTGTTCAACTAAATTGGATGATGCTCCCGGGCACGTTCGGATAAGCGCCTGGTCGTACGGCCAATTCGCACAGTTCCACGGGGACAGGTAAATGTGTATACACAGACTGAAGTCGCAGAACCCGACGCCGTGTCCTTTGATCGTAAATATACAAATGGCTTTGATGTGAACAAAATATAGAGCTTTGTTGCATAGAAGGTTTCATTAACCGCTCCTGATAATCTACGACATATAATATCCACTGAAATATCAACTTTGAACTGCAGAGGGACGTATGCTGGCCTCTTCTGGACATCTATTATTTTGGTTCTTTCTCCAACTTGTCGCATTGTCCTCTCAATGAGACGTTCCGGTTATCCGTTTTGAAACAATGGATTGCACAGAAATCGATGTTTGTTGTCCAGTATGTCTGCCGTTCAGATTTTCCGCCTTCTATTGACCAAACAACGAATTAAATTACGCTTCACTTTGGGTGGCACAAAACTTTCAAAGTGAATGTACTGCCCATTCCACGTTGTTTTCCTGTGCACGGATAGCTGAGCGGGGCCATCAACTCTCCGGCTTATGCACATATCTTCTTTTCCTTTTCCATCGTAAATCGATATTTTTTCATGACGAAAATTGAGAATGATGGACTGCAGTCGTCCATCAGACAATGTGTGTATTGATGATATGTGCGTGATAGATGACATCGTTGACATAAAATTTCTTTGGGACACGTTCAACATAGCGCATCAAAGTGTTCACCGTGTACGCCATGGACATACGTGATGGTGACGTAAGCGTGACCTTGCCTGTCATATAATCCGATCATATATGTACAAATGTAACCTGGTTCACCAGCTCTTCGTACGGACTGAACAAGACGTCTCTGTTTTGTTTCGTCCCCCTAGCCCTAGTGTGATTTCGGATCGGCCTCAGAATCATGTCGTTTTATTAGTGAAAAACAAAGAATATATATATATATATATATATATATATATATATATATATATATATATATATATATATAGGTTGCTGTCACGCCCCCACCCGTTACACACAATGCATTGGTCTGACTGGTGTGGATGGCCACGCCTTGAGGCTTGAATGGCGCTGGCGGGATTCGTCTCGTGTATCGATTCGCGCCATGGATCAGCTGTCCTGCCATCCGTGGTTTCGTAGGCTCGGTAGAGGGCGGTGCTGACGCACTGTTTCCCCGTGAGAATAAACCGTCCATCGAACCGTGTGTCAGACCATACCGTCACAGCCCCTAACTCATTGTTGTGGTCTCAGGTAAATATGATTGCTACATTCAGGATAAGACCGCAACCAACGAGCTTGTTTTCGGTTACTTCATCTTCTGGTTAATACAACATTGAAACTGCATGATAAATTATATCATAAATCTAATCTACTACCACTCATATGTACATGGAAGCCAAGCTTTCCAGGCTGTTTACAACGGAATGCCTCAGTTGTACTCAGGCCCCTGCGGAGAAGACACCCATCACCGAAGTCCGTCGCTGTGCAGGAAATGGGTTGTCACCGATCAAAGCCAGTGACGTAAGGGTGCTATATCGTGTAGTATGTGTGTTCAACAAATCGTCGAGCGATAGCCCGAGTGGCCTCGTGGTTGAGTGTTCGACTCAACCGTCCATCTCCGGTTTTAACCCCAGTGAGGGCTCGGTGGATGTGCACTGCTGGTGATTCCTAACAAGTATGAAACAGCTGTATAGATTGGTTTTATGGTTTTCAGTGATGATTTGAGCGTTGAAACTGCCTGATTAATCATATTAAACAGTTAGATATGTGGGGTAAGTGTAGATATTGGAAAGCGATGTCAAGACGCAATAGGTAGGAAAGAGATTTTTAACAACAAGCGATCGTGAAATGGTAAAGTATTGTAATCGTATGGTAGCAGAAATAATGATGTTTTTCTCGCTGTCTTTGATGTACCATGTGATCTGTGGTAGAACACTCGATTTGACGGATTAGAAGCTGTGGAAAGGAGAAGTTAGTCGTGGATCGTGGCTCGAATCCACAACACTTAGAACCACATTTCGCAACGTCGACCGTTTGGCCATCTCCTGTCACAGGTCTCGTCGCAAAAAATAGTGTCCCTGACCCGTGTTGTCTTCGTCTTTCGTGCAGAGTGGAATACCTTGGATGCGAAATCCTACATACGGTTATCCATTTTCACTTGGAAAATAAATGTCTATAATCAATTAAAAAATCGCGTTCCGTTGCCCTTAAAGCCCTTCAGGTTGTTGACACTGCTCAAAATCAGAGGGTGTAACCAAATGTTTCAGCATCCAAGTTATTGCGTAACGAATAATTCGTTTGTACACAATTGACACGGTTTCCTGTCGTTCTCTGCTACAGCGTATCTAGCTTAACTAATGAAAAAACGTCCTCCGAACGCGTGATTGGACAACTTCGGATGCAGTTGAAAGAACTACAGGCGCGTGTTACCAAACAAGATGGTGTTATACAGTCTCAGAAAGATATATGCAATCGACTTGAATCGCGGCTATCAGACCAGTCAGATGAATTGACACAACTGCGAGCTACCGAGACGAAACTAAGCACCTATCAAACGGTAAGTCATGTCCTCGTTGATTATTTCTTGCTTTGCACCGTGTTCAACCTGATTAGGCGTTGTCTCCGATGGGTGGTGATCGAGTAAGATAACTCATGCATTCTCAAGTCTTAAGTACGTGGTTCAAACTTCGCTGTCGCCTTCAATTTTGGTGGAATACGAAGGTCGGTCGTCGTTTAGTCTTGTCATCCTACCCGATCCATCGGGGTTCCAGGTTATTCGTTATTCCGAGCCTCAGGGCCATCATTGTCGGGTATCTCTGATGGTACACTGGGCCGTTAGAACCACGACTATGCTCTCTCTATTACATTCATGCACGGCATAACAAAACTCCATGGCTAGGCTATTCGATGGAGTTTCTCACCTGAGACTTTTCGCTGCCTCGTGCGACTCTCTTCTGTTGTGATCACTATTACCTATAAAATCCCCTAGCATAACAAGGTACGATCGCCGTCTTATAAGGTTTTCTTCAAAGAGGAGAAGCGAGCGATTCGCAAATCAAATGTGATATAGGAACATTCAGAAAACGTAATTTTTCTACCTGTTAGACGTGTGGATTCTGGGCGATCATTTCGTTCGACAGACAAACATTTCGGATATTTTCCCTCATTTCACTTGTACTTGATCGCTGACAGTTATGATAGCAATAATACAAGTCACCTATTGAGTTTCATAGCTGGGTCTAGAGCATGAAGCTATTCTGTTTCGACCGCAAATTTCTTGCGTGCAAATTCGGTGGTTGGCTTTCGGTGAGGATGACCCCAATCGCGATCGTATCTTGATTCGAACACGATACCGTACATATCGAAAAAGTCTGGCATCTTTCCTAACGTGAATTACCTAATGGTCTTTTAACTGCCTCGTTAACAGCTTAGGTCTTCTAGCACAACAGCTTTAACTGATTCTTCGGAATCGCCCGTTTTGGTTGACAGTGATCGTAGCGATAACGTAGTAACTACCGCCACTTGTCTCACATTGGAAAAAATTGAACTCCTCGTCTTGGATTTTCTGTTTTTATTGTGATGTGCATCAAATTGTATTCATCATCACTGTGTTGATTATTATGTTAGCTAATCGTAAACTGAATTGTGGTCGCAATGGAAAAGATGAATTACAGAACCATATAGACTTGTTGTTGTTTTAGAAAATCTCGAGACCACACCGGTCTCCACTGGTGAACCGCATAACACTCCCCTTCCGCTCCATCGATCACAGTTTTACCTTAATTTCAACAATAGGAATGGTCTATAGTGAGTTTACGCTCAAGGCTGTATCAATGCATCATTGCTACCGTCCGATTCACTAATACACCTACACATTCCTCTGGGTCTTACATATAAAACCTGCTTTTACGGTCCCCAGACCAGTCATATTCTTCGGCTTTACTTTTTTCTTCGGTGTATAGTTGATGGGGAATAAACCACACGGATACGGATTCCAGTTTTCCGTCAAACACGATCAGTGGCGTTCTCGTATTCACACAACTTCTCCATCTACTGAATACTTTCATTCCTAGTTCTCTGCTTACTATTTCCATACTCCTAATCTTTCGGTTTTCAGTCAAAGTTCCTCTAGTGAGGGATAGCTCGAATCGCCGCACCGAGTGCATGCATAATGGGTGTCCGAAACAAAACTGAATGTACACACCGATCAGTGCTGTGTTCTTCACGATAAACGTTCCTTCATAATACTCACTAAATAGAACTTGCGGTTTATATAATGTCAGTCCGATTATTTCAACATTTTTTTCCCGAATATAGGTACTAGTCCAACTGCTTTGACAACAATTTGTTCGCTTTAATAACTGTACCAAACGGCATTTGGAATAGAGCATACGTGTAAAAAGGAACATCGTCCGGTTATTCCCACTGAGCACATTACCGGAACACAGATTGGCGAGCAAGCTCGTTTTTAGTGATTCACGCGCGTGCCGTTACACCGCAGTATTTTGCGACAACTTAAAGGATGGGACCAATTGGAACAAAATAAGGTGACAGAAAGGGAAAGAAAACAGTTGTATTTCAGGCTTAAATCAAAACCGGACGTGTTTATTTTTTCCTTCTTCCTTTATCACTACTAATCTCTATCACTTCCTGTTTATTTGATTGATCCAATCTCTAAACGTGTCGTAATATACTGTAATGTAGTAGCATGAATGTGAATCACTGAAAATTAGCTTGTTCGCCAATCTGTGTTCCCAAGAAAGGACACCGTTTCTATCTCACTTTCTGCTTTTGAAGTTAAATATCCCTTGAGCTTCCTTCTTTGATCTCAAGGTGCGTTGTAAGGCAGCCAGACTCGTACGGTTACATTATCACTTGATAACGTGACCGCGTGTCCTGATGTGAAGAAGTTTCTATAGTGCGTTGAATGGTTGCCAGCAGACAAGTGCCGAATCCAGTAAGAAAGCACTGTGAATTCTGTTTCGGCTGCCCTTGATGCAACCAGTTACGTTAACAGCCTTATCCAAAAACCAGTTACTTGTGAGCCATTCGGTCAGCGCCTCCAAATGCCTCAATATGGTCGGGGACGGGTGTATCAGGCTCCGAGATGGCTACTCGTCCTGAACGCCTCTCAAAATGCTCCCAAGTGACCGTGCGTCTATCACAGCCCCTGCTAAGAACGTCCTACTCACTGCCTTCTAGTGCCCAGGGTGTTCCCACTAAAGTGAGAGGACAAAAACGAATGCCCGGAGCTCTCCACCGGGTTGGCTGACTAATAATCGGTCTGGGAGAGATGGCTTAACCTTGATTCCAAACCAGCCATGGATGGCGTATGAGGTGTACAACACTATGCTCACCGGCATCTCTGGCGGAGGGATTCACTTGGCACCCGGGAAGTCTGGCCTGATCCAAAGGGCTTATGAACTGAGCAATCAGTCACCGGCCCCGATTGGGTTAGGGACCCAACGTTTCGTCCCGCTGCCTTGCGGGTTAAGCTTTGGTTAGCTGAAGGCCCCGATTGTGGATCCCTAAGAAAACCACTTGCTTTGGCTTGGGCAACCTGGCAGTCTCGCGTCCACAAACAAATCATGGCCTCGGACCATCAACCCCTTCCTACCCGATTGTACCATATTTTGTTTGGCACATTCTGAAACCGAACAAGTGTGATTATATATATATATATATATATACATATATATATATATATATATATTCCATCAGTTCAGTTCAAGCAACCACTAACCATGCACTGAGTGCGTTGACTTTGATTGCTATCTCCTAGTGGTATAAAGTGGATGAAGAAATTTTATAGATTGAAGAGCAAAACCTAGCCATATCCTCCAATGTATCTAGCCACATAATTAGAGAGTCTATTGGACCCTACCCAGGAAGCCTAAAACGCCCTATATGCCTAGGTCCACACGTTAGGCTTTTCTTACCTTTCTTCCATGTCCTGGACTGACCACCGTTACTCATCTACCAACCGGTACCCGCCTCAGCGAACACTGCGCGCCGAGGAATCCTGTCAGAGAACATGCGTAACACATGTCCCAACCATCTTAGCTTGATGAGCTTAAGTCTTTCATTTAATGATTTGGTCCGTGTGTCTGATACTCTCCATCTAACCTCAGCATTGCTTGTACGGTGTTCGCACCATATTCGAGCAATGCATCGAAGACATCAGTGTTCGAATACCATCAATCTCCGTATATCCTCCAACCATGTTGACCATGTTTCTGAGCCATACGGAGGCGCTGAACTGACTGCTGACCCTTGAAATATAAACGGATATCATTCTGACGTCACAGATGACTCAGATAGGAAAATGCCAAACGTGCCTTCTGCACACTCGAAGACGCTTCTTCTTATACTCGACCTCCGGGTGAAAGGCAGCAGCCTAGATAACAGAACTTGTCTGTCTGGTCTATAGTCTCCTCAGATACTGAAAGATTTGGCGTTGGACAACCCAGTCCTGCAATTCCATCTTGCACTTTGAAGGTGCAGAATGCATCACCGAACATCGCTGCACATTCCGTCAAGCTATCTAGAAATGCCTGCAACTTACCTAGACCTTCGCTTAGAAGAGCAATGTCGTTCGCGTATTCAAGGTCTGACACTTTTCCAAACGAGAAAAGTTCCATGCCACTATCCTCACCTGAAAAAAGTGCGGTCTCTTGGATGATATCAATCCCATAACTAAAGAGGAAAATAGAGAGAGCGCAACCCTGGCGTATGCACTTTTTGTGCTGAACTCGGGTGCAAGATCACCGTGAGCATGAACTCGGCTTCAGCTGCATATGTACAGGGATGATGATTTTCTCTAGTACACCCTTCAACAAGAGGCAGTGTCAGAGAACTGTGAGGTCTACTGAAGAGAAGGCCGCTTTAAGATCAAGGAAAACGGATATAGTCGGCCCACGGAAGGTGTTTCTATGTTCTAAAACTTGTCGAAGAGTGAAGATGTGATCAGTACAACCTCGACCAGGCCTAAATCCAGCTTGGTCCGTGCGCGCACTGTCGGCGAGCATCAGATACGCGGTAGAGAATAATGCCAGCGAGCGGTTTAGACGTGATGCTGACCAGCCTTATTCCCCTGTGGTTTTCACCGTGGGACCTGTCACCTTTCTTATAAATCGGTACGATCACCGATGCACACCAACTCTTCGGAATTTGTTCTTTCTCACATATGAAACCGTCTTTAAAAACAGACGGAGGCAACACATCCGGTCCAGCAGCTTTATGTCCTTGAAGATAGCTTATCTCACGAAGAAGCTCCGCTTCCGACGGAGGACTGGTGCGCTAGTTAGCAAACCTGTCGTGGATGAAAGCCAATTACATTGCATCTCAAAATGCTCCGCTCAGCGAATTAGACGACACTCCGGAGTTTGAGTCAGTGAGCCGTTCGCCTCTGATCAGTTCGCTGACGCGAACGGAACGTGGATGGGACAGTATCGTTTGGGCCGGGGACTGCCCAGCTTAGGCGGGCGATAGCTGCCTAATGAAGTGCGATGACTTCTTCCACCATCGTGATGGTTCACTCGACAATAGCCGACCTGATTATCTGACCTTAAGTTTCCGATCACGATCAAAGGTTAACACTGGCACCTGTTTGGCCTTGACGGAGTAGGCGGTGTTAGTTTTCCGGGCTGGGATCGACGAGATTCGCCTACCGTACAGTTGGAGACATTAATAGGCAAATCTAGGCGTCGTGGTCTGCGACAAAACTACATTTGTCCACAGTTTTTCCTGTTATGTCTTTTGCTCGCTATGCATCGATTTATTTTTCTTCTGATTGGATGATGCTGCTAGGTAACAATCAAAACCAGAACACTGTAGTTCGACATTAATGGTTGAAAGAACTGAACTAAACTCGACGTGTCTTTCGGTGATGGTCTGTTGCGTGAAACCCGTCTTTGTTAAGTATGGCGCCCAGTTGATTTGAAGGCAGTACCTAACAGTCACAGTCGAGTGTCTCTGCTTCTGCCGCATTGAAGGCAACACAAAAATGATAACAGATGAAGTTCCAGACTTTACAAACTGCTATCTAATCTCCTACTTCTCATGTATACGTATAGTAATTAAACTCTGCAGGTTGTTTATAACGGAATACCTTAGTTGTACTCAAGCCCCTACAGAGAAGTCACCCATCACCGGAGCCGATCGCTGTTTGGGAAACGGGTTGTCACCGGCCAAAGCCAGTGACGGAAGGGTGCTATATCGTGTAGTATGTGTTCAACAAATCGTCGAGCGATAGCCCGAGTGGCCTCGTGGTTGAGTGTTCGACTCAACCGTCCATCTCCGGTTTTAACCCCAGTGAGGGCTCGGTGGATGTGCACTGCCGATGATTCCTAACAAGTATGAAACAGCTGTATAGATTGGTTCTATGGTTTTCAGTGGTGATTTGAGCATTGAAACTATCCTCTGGTAAAGTCAGCACTGAGTCGACCCCGCGCATTCCATACGAGACAGCGTTCATTTTTCGGTCGTCAAAAGTGAATGACGTAGGACTCGATATAAAAACCGGCGCGAAATTTGTGCAGTGCTCATCCCATTGTCGGAATATTTTTCCCAATTTGTTTGTTTGCTTTACTCGTGGACCATATTTTGCCCGTAATTGCATCAAACAGCATTTGGGATCGGGAATATGCGTAAAGTGACAAGGTTTATTGTTTCTGCCTCACTCTTTTGGCTTTTTAGCGTCAAACAACATTCGTACCTATACGGATGCTAAAATTTGTTCCCAAAACAGTGCCGAAATTGGGACGCTCCAGGGGCATTGCGACATCCTCAGCTGCAACTAAATCGTACATGTAACTGATTGTTTGTTCCTCTCTACCACCACCCCCCCCCCCTTCCCAGTTTTCTCTTTCGTTCCTTCCTCTTGCACAGCCAAGAGTCAATTTTGTCAGTTTCATTGTTTCGTTTTTAGTACATCACTCTTTTTCCGGTTATATTCTAGAAAGTCACTTCTCGTGTTTCCTTCCTTATTTTTATTTGAAGAAAATCGAAAGTCTTGAATCTGAAGTGCTCTGTTGGCGTACTCGCTGTGAGGAACAGGAAACGAGTTTAAGCGAAATGGCTGCCGTAGTCAACTCGAGCAAACTCGAAGCAGATCTTCTGCGCGAATCTCACTCCTTGCTCAAAGAGGCCCAGTGGACAGACGATTCGAGTATATCCAACTGTGTGCGTTGTCGCGTGGCGTTCGGCATGAGCCGAAGAAAGGTAAGCTAACCTGCATCGTTGTTGATGTTTTCGATTTCAGTCTGTCTTTTAACTCTGTCGAAATACGTAGTGAAGAGTGATGTCCACGGTTCATGTGTATAGCTTTCTAAATATATGTTCATCAATATTAGACGAAACCCCCAGGTTCGTTTCACAGATTATTGTGGAGCATCGTAGCCAGGTAGATTCGAAGTTTTCAAATACCAGTCAGATCGGAGCAGTTCAGTCTATAGTTAGCCACTTTTTACCGGTTCATCTGCCTCAGTTTTTGTTTACAAACGGAGATCTTATTGAGGTTCAAATAATTTCGCAACCGCCTCAGTTAGATCGAATAAGACGAAAACATTTTTTTAAGGTGATAGGAGCTCATAAAGTGATGTTCTCAGGAAAAAGATTGGCACAGACGCAATCCCAGTCACATGCGCATATTGCACTATGACAGATGGCCGACAACCATGACCTTGACTGAGACACGGAGTGATGGGTAGCCATCAACTGTGAGGTCCCAACAAGTCCGGCTTGGTAGCGAGCCGGGTAATTGCGGACTTCTGTTTGACACCAAAATGATCGGCGTCGGCGGGGTTCAAATGTGAAAAGACCACCGGACTACCATTTTTACTACGACGAAAGCAAATGTGAGCGGCAAGTGAATATGAAATCACTTCCAAATCTCCTCGTAACGTTCATCTGATGGCTACCACGTTTGGAAATTCATGGTAAAATCGCTAACTGGTATCCATTTAACGGGGACAAATGACTTCTGGTGTTTTTTTCATCCCCCCCCCCCGCATTTTTTCAGTAACGCATTAGGAAAATTAAGGCGGCCCCTAATTGGATAAACTACAATAGTGACCTGATACTCGTATCACTCTCCTTGACACTTCTTGTTTGAAAACCATTGCATCCGGTAGATCTATATCGCACTCGACTTCTCCGTTTCTCTTCCCATTCTCTGTCCAAAAGCACCATTGTCGTCACTGTGGTCTCATATTCTGTCACAGTTGTTCCTCGCAGACAATGCCACTTGCCAGTTCAGCAAAACCGGTCCGTGTTTGTGATGCCTGTCATGCCCTACTCTTACAACGTTATTCAGCCAAATAAAACGTGACTAGTCCTTCTGGTTGGTGATCCATTCAATCTGGCGTCTAGTTCATTGATTCAATCCATTCCCGTCTGATATGGTGCACCTCGGACGCACGTATGTCACATGGAGTGCCACGGGTACTTGAGATATTTATCGAGCTCCGTATTGCATATTTTGGACTTTGCAAACGATCAGCTATGTGACATACCGAGAACGGAGTACGCGCACCAACCGAACATCTGCCTTTTGTACAAATCACATCCTCCAGTCATTTCAGTTTTCTGTCTACTTGAGTCTAAGCAAGAAAGAGAGAGTGTATTTGTTTTTCTTCGCTTGTGCAATTCGATTCACATGTTTTCATCTGCACTTGATTTTTTTTAACTTTATTTGCGAACCACAACCTTTGTTTATTCATTTCTCTACTTTCCAACTGTTTTTTTTCTTGTATAGGCCCAATATATAATGTATCATTATTTATTACAGATGGTTATGCCTCTATATTGCTATGGATTGGGGCACTAGCTCGATTCACCTGGGATGACTGCACATTTCACTCCGCATTGTGGTATGGTTTTGGTACTCATCACACGTATGCTTCTGACCGTGGTTACGTTCCGGTATGTGTAGTCAATCCAGTTTATTGCATACAATGGCCCATTGGGTACGGCGATTCGGATTGATATCGTCCAGTGGGAACCCCATCGGAAAATCAAAAGAATTGGGAGTGTGGAAAAAAGGAGATCTATATAATGATTTCAGGTAGATGACAAAGATGTAAATATAAGAGCTCCGCTGATTGAGACAGCCATATCCTCCAGTGTATTTGAGCACCTAGTGGGCGGATCACTACGGCCTCACACAAGCCTAAAACGCCTTACACGGCTGTCTTTATTAGTTCAGTTCATACAACCACTAACGTCGCATTTCTGTGCTTTGGTTTTGGTTGCTACCTTCCAGCATCGTCCATTAAAGGGAAAAAAGAATAGAAGCATGATGATAAAGATCCAGAAAGTCAAAGAATCAAGAGAACGAGGAAAGAGTCCGAATGCAACTACGCCACTGGCCGCGACACCTAGCCATATCACTTAATGTCTTCAACCATTTGGTGGGCGGATCACGTGAACCCTAACCTGGAAGTCTAACACGTCCCACTTGATCAAGTTCAGTGGTTAAGGTTTTCATACATTTTTGCCATATCATGGACTGACCACCTCGACTCACCTTCCAACCACTACCTGTCTCAGAGAACAGCGTACGCCGAGGTAGTCTATCGGTGGATATCTCCTAATCACCTTAACCTATTTAGATTCAGTACTTAATCCAGAGACTGATCTCTGGTTCCTAACACCCTACGTCTAACCTCAGCATAGCTGATACAGTGTTCCCACCACACTCGGGCAAAGCTACGGAGACATCGGTGCTTGAACACCGACAATCTCCGTCTATCTTCTGCCCTCAACCGCCATGTTCCTGAGCCGGACGGACCTAATAGCCGCATTGTACACTCTACCGTTGACAGACAATCAGACCTCACGCCGACGCCGCAGATGATGGAGGTTGGCAAAAGCCAAACGCGCCTTCTGTATACGCAGTGACAATTCATCCGATATCTGTTCACCTGGTGAAATGTAACTACATAGGTAACAAAATTCATCCAGTTCACCTAGAGTTTCCCCTGCCAACACAAGGTTTTGTGTTGAGCCAGCCTAGCCCTGAAGCAACACTTAACACGTTGAAGGTGCAAAACGCATTCCAAACATTGCTACACTGTTGTTTAGGCTATCCCAGAGAGAGCTTCCAACTTACCTGGATCTTCACTTGGATGAGCAACATGGACCGGGTATTCCAAGTCAGACAGTTTACTGCCTGAACAAAGATCGATGCTGGTTATCTCACACGAAGATAGGGCTATCTCAAGAATCAATTCAACTAGAAAGTTGAAGAGGAAGGGTGAAAGAGGGCAACCCTCACGAACACCACTTTCCGTGGTGAACTGGAGTGCAAGATAGCCGTAAACACGAACTCGGCTTCGACTGTTTGCATTCAAGCATTGGAAAAGAGAAATAAACTTCTCTGGCACGCCCTTCAGTGAGAGGCAGCGCCAGAGAACTGTGCGATCGACTGAGTCGAACGTCGCTTTCGGATTGTGGGCCTACGAAAGATGTGTCTGTGCTCTAAATTTTGCCGAAGAGTGAAGATGTGGTCAACACAACCCCTACCAAGTCTGAAACCGGCTTGAAACTCACGCGGGCACTGGATAATCGGTAGAGAATAAGACCTGTAAGCAGTTTGGACGCGATACTTACCAAGCTAATTCCTCCGTGGTTTTTATAAGAGGACCTGTCACCTCACGTTGGTGCGATCACGGACTAGACATTAACAGAAGCGAGCACCTACCAGGGTGTGATCTGAATCCACAGGCGTACACCAAAATGAACATCAGTCTCAGCTGACCCACGCCACCGGTGAGTCACAATGTCAGTTTGGTCAGTCTGAATCCAGCGTTGTGAAGACGTAGGAGGACGCCGTGTCAGTCTATGCCGCGTCGTATGGTAGAAGTTCGTGCTCGCCAGAAACAATCTATGTTCAGAGCACAGCTGAATGTAACGATCACCGTTATCGGTACGATCGGCTGGGATAGCATATGAGCCTCCGATGTGCCTTTCGGAATCTCCCAAATGGCCAACTTGGGCGTTGAAATCCCCAGCAATGACCACCACATCTGTTGAACGCACGCATCGAAGCGTCTGAGACAAATTCTGATAGAATTCGTTGACACAGCACACATCCATTTTGAAAGTGTCACGAGTTCTAGCGAGGGCAGCCTGTTGCCCTACCTGACATGGTGTTCGGACGTTAAACGCAGCCAAGTGAAGTGAATATTTAAGCTTAAGGAGTGCATTCGACTTATACTTGACTCCTGAACTGCTGCGTTCTTCAGAGCCGCAATTACCCGTGGCATTTTGTATGGATCTTAAACTAAGGGGAGAAAGTTGGTAAGGCCCTTTACAGATGTCATGAACTGTTTATTCTTACTGATATCCACACCGGTGCCCGCCTTAGCGTTTAATTCACTGAAGAAGCCGACTTCGGGACGTGTTGCATACGTCCTAGTCACTCTGATGAGCTTTTGTGTTTCACCTAATGAATTGTTTCATATGTCTAGCCTCAGCCATGTTGATGGGAAAAATACTGTGATCACATCAGTGTTCAAGTACTGACAGTTTCGTTAGTCCTCCACCCGCAGCGCTGCATCAACATGTTGCACTTTGCTGGCGCGAAACGTATGCCAAACAAAACTACATTATCTAAAATCGAGCGTTTTCTGTGCACCATCAGACCCACAGTTCCATAAATCATGTCACTGGTTGACGTTTGCTTCTCACACTCCACTGGCTAACTGGCTGTGCAAATAATAAAACAGCATTCTTACTTCGACCTTTCAAGTGACGCTTCATACGAGCAATCAGCGGGCCATTTATTAAATGAGCACTTTTAATGACTGCCAATAACCACGGTCTTTTCAGTCCACTGACTTACTCTAATCCGTCACTGCTGTCGGTCGATTTTCATCTATTTTCTTGCAGATTTTTCGCATCTTATACTGCAATGTGAACGTTCAACTCACCGGATAGTTCATCCCTGGTTCGAGTCCCGGTTAGGGCTCCTTGAATGTGTACCACTGATGATTCCTAACAAGGCTAAAATAGCTTATCACATTGTACGGCGGTGATTTTTCGTTATTCCGCTGTCTGACGCTCACAGGCCCAAATCACGATGTGCTCTGTTCCAGGAATGCGTCCTATTGTTCATACGTCTTATCAGCTTACACTGGAGTAACGGCGCATAAGCAGCAACCTTTTCTGTTTTGACTCAGCCGGAGGATTAAACTGAGTCACTTTCATACGGAGCTGCTTTTTGGGAGTATTAGAGTAGCCCGGAAAATGTGTTTCCGTTTCACGGGCTTTGTGACTTATAGGAATTTGGGAATTTGGCACCTCGATTGATTGAGCGTCTAGTTGTTCGACGGTGTATGCTTAATTATTAAACATCCAACCGAAAGAATCTCTTTCTTGATTAAAAAAAGTTCATGATGTGAGAATAAAATGTTTAATTACCATTTTTAATTAGGGTTGTGATTAATTTATCAAATGTTCGACTTTTGATTGATTTTTCCCACCTGCGCTATCAGTTGCGCCGTCTGAGACTCCAGGTAAGTGGTATAGTTCTTCCGCAATTCGATCAATTTGAACAGAGACAGGAGTGACTGTTCCGTCGAACAGATTCACATATTTTCCGGCAAAATTCGTCAAAAACAATCGGATTTATCCAATATAGGAATGAGCAGAACTGTTCGGGAGAGAGAGAGAAACAACTACCTAACGGTCAATTTGAGTGTTTCATATTTTCTTTCTTGAACTAGGAATTTACTACCCTGAATAAGCGGGCTGGAATCCAAGACTATTGTTAACTGTCATATTCAGCACCGTTCAGTATAACCCTTTTATTTCCGATTTCCCGGAGATTTCAACTACCCACGCTTGAATCAAACATGGAACCATTTCCATGTGCATTATCGCTCTGTGAGACAATCACCGATCCCTTATTTGGCCGGAATTGCTAAACCTACCAAGACCTCGTGAGGCCAACGCATGTCTGTGGCACTATCACACAGCGACGCAAATTTAAATCGATTGCGGTACTCCACCGACTGACTAATCACAGCATGCTTGTAATACCTGGATGTGAAGAAAACAGGAATATAGTAGTCCGTGTACTGTACTATCCATGTTTTTTCTGTGTGTGCGACGTAACATCTCACTCCACGTACTGGTGGTGTCACCTCGACAAGTAATCAGTCTCGGAGGTTGGTGCGGAAAATCCACCGGAACCCGGTATTCACGATTTGCTGTCGGGCTATAGGGCGATTCATCGTATCCCATGGAATCTCGCCATTTTGTAGATTGCAATTGTCTGTGAAAAGGCTGGAGATGCGCTGAACAGAAATACCAACTGGGGTCACATCAATCAATCTCTGGCTCAGTTCAAACAACTACTATACATGCACTGGGTGCGGTGGCTTTGGTTGCTCTCTCTCAGTGGGAAATAACGGAGAGAAAGCATGAGTAACAAAAGAACTACAAAAAGTATTAAGTTGCCAATGAAAGTTTCTGAATACAAGAGTGCCATTGATCGCGACACCGAGGCATTTCCTATAATGTATTGCTACTGAGTAGGGCGATCTCTTGTACCTCACCCGGAAAGCTTAACATGCCCAAATGCACTGGTCGGGGTTTTCATATCTTTCTTCCATGTCCTGGACTGACCGCCCTTACTAATCTTCCAACCGTTACTCGCCTCAGTAAGCATTGCGCGCCGAGGAATCCTGCCAGAGGACATGCGCAACACATGTCCCAACCATCTTAGCTTGATGAGCTTAAGTCTTTCATTTAATGATTTGGTCCGTGTGTCTGATACTCTCCATCTAACCTCAGCATTGCTTGTACGGTGTTCGCACCATATTCGAGCAATGCATCGAAGACATCAGTGTTCGAATACCATCAATCTCCGTATATCCTCCAACCATATCGACCATGTTTCTGAGCCATACGGAGGCGCTGAACTGACTGCTGACCCTTGAAATATAAACGGATATCATTCTGACGTCACAGATGACTCAGATAGGAAAATGCCAAACGAGCCTTCTGCACACTTGAAGACGTTTCTTCCTATACTCGACCTCCGGGTGAAAGGCAACAGCCTGGATAACAGAACTTGTTTACTTGGTGTATAATCACCCCAGATACCGAAGTGTTGTACCAATCATTCCTGTAGCAGCATCTTCTATGATCGGGTAGAACACCAACAAGCAGCAGCACCATAAACAGTGAGTGACTTGTATATCTCAAACTGCTTTGCATCAGATTATGATGTTGGTATCGTGATAATCATTTTCTGTTTGTACCACTAAAAGTGATGATATCAATTTTCAAATCAGTTTCTTCCTAAGCCGCTCCTCCGTCTATCAGATCGATAACAAACGCACACACCATTCGTAACAGTAGAGCCAAGTGAAGTAAATCCTTTATGCACCCCTAGAGGTGGATATTCAGCCACTGTAGGCCCTCGTGGTAGGAATTCTTCGTCTAGCATCACAGGTCCCGTAGGAGTAACATTCGTTTGTAGCGAATCATACACTGACACAACGGGGCAGACTCAAACCTTATCCGATCAATCACTTCTTTGCAGAAAGGCAATAAAAGGATACGCTGTTGACAGACGGTAAGTTGAGCATCGAAGGGGGTTGCGTAATCCGCGGTAGTTTGATTCCGGGCGGATGAAAATACTGATACGCACGAGGGTTATACTTTGTTCCCGAAGCATTAGTGATCGGTTTGAAAATAGCCGGCATGCAAAATTCTGTGAATGGATTCAAAACAGGAGAGGGGATTGGTACTTATCTCATATTTAAAGTACATAACGGACAAACATCAAAACTGGTATTTAGATATCATAATTTTGCTTATGATAACCTGTAAATACGCCAAAACAACCAGGTGTGCACAAAAGCAGCGAAAACGTTCATTTAAGTTTTAGGAGTTCCAATGTGCTAATTATTTTTCTTTCGTGAATTCGATGCCCTCAATACTACGAAACTACAAAGTCATACTTTGTACAATGATTGCATGCCCCAGCTGGTGTACTGCAGCTACGGGAATCAATTCAGTTATGTGAATCCAACTAATTCACAAACTGACACGACTTGACTACGCAACCCTAACGTGCAAATCACTTGTGATGGTAAGAAACCTGAAATGGTTGACGGTCATGTAGTTTTTTTCAAATGGCACGTGGGCATACTGCGAGCATATTCATGGTGAACCGAATCGAACGACAAAAGAATTACTGAATCTGTGTATCACACAGTTACTTGCGAGTGGTGTGTGACGTTGATAAGTGTTTGGCTGACTTTCCTTTGCACTCCACCTCTCACGCACAACCCTCAGGTCATCCGACCAACCTGCACTTGGAATCACCAGACTCGAGTTTCGCTCTTGTTAGAGCTCATAAGTGGTGCATATCGCCTGGAGTTAACTGGGCAGGTACCGTGTCTCCATTCGAAGCTGTGGCGATTCTCGCTGTCATAGACAAAGACATCTGAGCAAGCTTATCTTGGTGCTTCGGATCAGGCCAAACGGGAGCAGGGTGGCGCAGTGGTAACACACACGCCTTCGAGGTGAAAGGACCCAGGTTCAAACCCTGGGTGTGGCAGAGGATATGCACCACTGATCAGCTCTGACAAGAGCGATACTCGAGTCTGGTGCTTCCGAGTGCAGGTTGGTCGGATGACCTGTGGTTTGTGCGTGAAAGGTGGAGTCCAGAGGACAGTCAGCCAAACAAAAATTATGGAATCACCACGATCGACTAGTATGGAGGACATTTTCTGTGTTAGCAGGTTGACTTATACGTGACTGAAACTGAACCGGATTGAATTCTCACCAGCATGTACGAACTACGAAGGACCCATTGTCTGCTCCGTTCCTCGCATTCATTGATTCGCAAGAGCATGATTAGGAATCATTGTAGAGAGTTTTCTGCTCTCCGCAATCCTGCTATTCTTAAAAATGCTAATTTCTACTTTTTATGCTGCCTGTTGGTCTTGAGAACTCTGAATATCCTAATGGTCATTGTTGTAAGTAGCAGGCTGGGCTGCGGACATTATCAGTGGTTTCTCATCATTATCCTGCAGCTCGCATCAGTATCGAACGTCAGTATTATTGAAGGCTGTTATTTTATGATCATCGTCTGTGTGTGTCGTCGGTTATCTCATATCATGTTTGGTTTGCTACTCTAGTGCACTTTTTGCCGGGCAGAGGGATTTGTCTTTTGCTCGTTGTGTCAAGATAGATCAATTACGTTGCCCCTGGAATTACAAACCATGGTTGAGCATACGAATATCAATGGGCACTAAGGCTAATCTGCGTTTGGTCTATCGAAGATAGGAATAGCATTTGACAGATAACCCACCCGAAAGTGAACCATCCAATTTTTGGGCATTCATGGGGTTGGAATCTAAAAGCACTGTGTTCCATATTGTTAGCGCAATCAAATCACAATCATTTTCCGCCGTGAAACTTGGACGATTTGTTTAAAGTTGTTTCACTATTATGAACGCTTTATTGTTCCATCAAGGACCCGGTTCATTTGGTCCGGAAGTGGCCTTTTAAATGTCCATGAAGCGGTCTTATTAAAATTTAATAATGTTGGCAGTGAAACTGGTGACTGATGACAAACTGTGATGCCCGTCGAAAAGTTGAGATTCATGATTACGGTTTACTCCCACACTAGCATTCGAGTGCGTTCACGGATCTCAGGAAAGACCCTTACAGCTGCCACGGGACAGAAATGCGAGCATTTTCATCACATACAAAATGTTTATCAGAAAATTTCACCATGCCTCATCAAGGATTTGACCGTTTTATTTGTATAATGAAGGTGGTGATCAGAAGATAAAAGCTCCTGAATATCAATCCTGTCATCAACAGTCATTCGGTCTTTCATCATGCCCGACCCATTTGTCCCTATGTAGTTCTCCCATCGGGGCCATGACTACCGTCCCTCTCAGAATGTGCAATAGGCCCCTGTATTTATGGGTGTACAGATGTTTATCAGATGGCGGATCGTCACGTAAATAGAAAGCACGTATGGTTTTTGCAGACCTCAGTCATCGGTGGTGATGACATCACATCCGTTTGCCCCTCAGGGGTCGAGTGTTGCAGAAGTTGAGTCAGTATGACTAAGAAACGTGGCCGCTCGGGGCGAAGGATTCGCAAAAACTGACCGTATCTGAACATCGATGTCCTCGTAGTATTTTTCAGATCTTATGGGATCGCCGTGTCAGCAAGGCTACGGATAGGCGCGACTCATTTTTTTAAAAGCCTGAAACGAGTCATTTGAGTACACACTATTCCACCTGGCTATGGTCGTTAGGAGGTGTTGTTAATGTCTGCGAATAAACTTCTTTTGGTATGCTTTGCTCACTGGGGCGGGCAGTGTTTTCATGAGTCGGAATGGCCAAAGTGTGACAGAAAAAAGGTATGAAAAACCTGGCCGGAAGATTTGGCCGTGCAAGATGCGTAATATTTCCTGGGGGTGTCATATATCAATCTACTAAGTGGGTAAGAACTGGAATAGATGACTAGGTGTCCGGGCCAGTAGATTTCTTGTTCACACCCTGTGAGGGACCGGGCTGGCTCACTGCGACTAGACAGCCTGATTCATTTAGTAGGCAGCATGTCTTCTGTCCCTCATTGAGGATAAGATTGAAGCAAATGAAGCGGACCGAGGGACCAATCAAATGCCAACTGTCATCTAGACCGAATCAACCAATTGGGTTTGTAATCAGAATAACCACTCATAAAAGCTTGTTGTGATTACCAGGTTGACCAATAAGTTAGCGGGCCAGGATTTGGCTATGATCACCATGCATGGTATATAAAATTTCGTTTTAGTTACAATAAATCGCAATGGTTCGGAAACAGAAGTCTTACAACAGCTGCTAGGGCGGATCGGAACACTTCTTTTTATCATCTACTTGATACTGTCCTCTTGCTATGCATGCTGAGGTAGCTACCGAATGAACCGCAGTCGTGCATGGTTATCGATTGATCAATCTAAACTCAACTGCACTCAAAACCAATCGTGGGATAAGGAAACTTCAGTAAGCAAAAAGGAGCGCGACAGATGTAAAACAGTTTCAGAGATCTGTGGTTTATGCGATCGTTGCCGGACTGCAACCTAACGGAGAAAACACGCAATGTTCTTAGACTCACGGTCACTGCATTTCATTGCGGTCTATTGCAAAGCTAACGATTTGACGGCTAAATGTAATTCTATAGTCCACAAAAGAACTAGTTAGAACACCTAAGATACATCGGTCAAATTAAGGGATCCTATGATCCAGAAAGGCCCCAGTTTTCTCTAACACGTTAAACCCCAGGTTTTTTTTTCTAATCAATAATAAACCTTGACATTGCTCCATTCCAAGTCGAAAACATTTTCGTCAGCTTACCGCTAGCGTCGGCCAGTAAATTTGCGTCATTTGTGACCAAAGTGTTTGATAGATGAAGCCGACTTCGTACAGCCAACTCCTGCTCGATCCGAATCGCCTCACGTTGTTTAAAACATTCCACCAAATTGTTTTTAGATAGCGAGTGGCATGGTTGTGTATTTGTACGTTGAACTGACTCGACGTGATTGTTGCGTGTATAATACAGAGCAGATTCAATCGAATTCTGTCTAGAACGTAAGCTGTTTCTGTCTTCTGGGAGTGCCATGCGATCCAGATCGACATTCGGTACGTCTTGGGTCGAAGCTTCGGATCGCTAAATCGTCAATAATGGACTTTTTTAGAATGAGTGGCAAAATATGCAGAAAGAACTACGGATTGTGATAAAGTTTCATACTGACAAAAACGATCAAACAGTTTGTTTATTGGCTTAGAATCAAGTAATAGACAGAGCAGACTAGGGATTGTTTGTGAGGCTGCTATACTACTACTACTACCCCTACTTGTTGTGCATTAGTTTGTCTTGCAACGCCGAGCAGTAGTGAACTATGTTGACCGTGTAGGTGATCATTTTTCAACGGTGAATTGAGCGTTGTCATAAGGCTAAAGGCAAACGCACACAATATGAAACATTCAACAACTGGTAAAAGACAATGGGGCGGTTAGAAATTAGAAACAATTACTAACGTCACTAAGCGTTCTCACTATTTGCCCCATTGCGGGCAGTGATGGCTGATTTCTAGTACTGGACTAATACACTTGGTTATTTAGGGCGTGTAGGGCCTCCCCAGTGGGTGCCACGACGACGAGATCCATCCAATCAAGGACTACGGGACACTCGTATTTGCACAACTCAACAATCCTGTTGGTTGTTTTGGTATCCGAATCAAGTTGCTGGTTAGAAGTAGGAATCAGTGAACCGCCTCATTCAGCTGATGGTTGTTACAGCAGAATGAGAATCGTTAAAGTCTCTGAAATTCAGGAAACTAATGTGATCATACACCAGTAGACGGATGACGTACCACCGAGAGAATACTACATAAATTGCGATTTTACTCGGTTTTTCCATGCAAGTCGGTCCAAAGTTGATCGACATGACCAGTTTATTCACAATGGGCGTGTCCATGTTGGCTGTTATGACACTGTAACTCTACGCGATCACTCCGCGGCAAGATGATGCATTTTAGAAGCGCTGATTAGCAAATCTCGGCATCGATCATCATCATCATCTCAAGCGAACAATCCAACGTACTTTTTCATCAGATATCAAAATCTAACAGCTGCTACGTTTTCAGTAGCACATATAGAAATTCAAACCGACAGGGGTATATACACTACCACGGAACACACTGTATGTCCCCTTTATGGGGATCATCCTGATAGGTTTCAATTACCCTTCATTTCACCCTATTTTGATTCGGCCCATTCACCGACACATGATGATATTACCCTAGCATTTTCGTATCGAAGGGTATAAGGGTATATTGCACTATCGTACGGAACTGAAAATCATAACTGTGAGACCTTGATTTGAGATCATCACCCAATAAATCAGACACAGTGACATTGTGTGACAGCAAATCTGTCGACTGTCAATGTTCGTCGACGGCGAAAAGGTTGGAACCTTAAGCTTTAGACTGGATTGTCTGTACATTTTACCGTTCGGCTACTAACGACCATTGAAGATGTGTACGTTCACGTATCCAACGTTGATTCAACGTAAACAAGCGGGCTCTCTGCAATGGCTCGACGTTTCACTGCCTTATGACGGCGATAAATGGAGTTCAAATGAGGAAATACTCTGCCATATTTTTTCGAAATTTACCAATTGTTGGGAAGAACAATGGAGTTGCAGACGATGACAAGATATCTCATGTTTTATAAACTATACAAAAATCAGCAATCACAAGAACTTCGCATTTGCATGCTTCACTGGTTGGGACATGCGACAATAAGCCACCAGCCGCACTACATCGCGTTTAGCCATTATCGCCTTAGAACGGTCAGCAGGTGACATTGAAACAAAATGTTCAGTGTAGTAAGCTGTTGAAAAACAATAGATGACCTTCTTCTTGGTTCACTGCAAGCTCCCTCCCTTTCGCCCCTCCGCTTGTGGGTGTACATTCCCTCTGACTTAAATATTAAGTCTCATCTGGCAGCGGTAACGACCAAGGCATCGTTCATCACAAGTTGCTTAGTAGTTCAGCCTCTGCCGTAGCAGTATGTGAAACAGAATGACATTAGCATTTTGGTAAAATGTCGTAAGAACCACCCTAGAACTCGAGAAAAGCTGGATCCGCTGTCAGTGGACGAGAATTCAAAGTGTTCTGTCTAGCACGCCAAGTCTTGTTCACTTGATCTACCATTGATCCAGTCCAAACAAATTGGATTTTGGTAGGAGACTGTCAATAGGCCTCAAGGTATGACAATTTGACGACGGGTTTTCACAACAGATTTGAGATCTTAGGGACAGTAGCTCTGGAACAAATAACTGTTAATCAGCCAGCTATAGCTCCAGTGCACCCAACAGGAACGGCGAAAAGATCAACATGAAAAGATAGGTAGAGAGAGAGAGAGAGAGAGAGAGAGAGAGAGCAAAGGCAACTGCATGGCAGATCAGTTACAGAGCAAAGAAAGCGCAAACATGAGAAAGTTGCTGACGGTGTTAAATTTCTTGGTCACCAATTATTTGCGCTGGCTAATTTAGTGAGCAGGCTGTTGGCAGCAATATTGGTGTTCGAATAATGTAATTGTAAGATTCTGTTGATGCAGTTACTGTGCCTTGGGCTCATAGAGTGTTCTCCTCTATGCACTTTGCAGATCGAACACAATCAACTCCCCGCGGAGGAACACTGGCCCTTATATACAACAACTGATTCAATACGAAAAATTTAAGCAGTCAGTAGTTTTGGTTTCTGTTTCTGTATAAAGTTTTATAAGGAAGCTTTCAGTGAGAAGTAATCCGAAAATCACCGTGTGGATAGTGAAATTTGCTTACCGCACGATCTATTCTAGTGTAATATTTCTGAACGTTTGGTAGGTCGATCGTTTGAACCCAACTCAAGTCACCCATTATTGAACAATATAATAGTTCGAATCAATGTTTTTTATTGCATGCTTTTCTCTGAGTGCAGGGGAAGGGGTGTAGATCCCATCGCTAAAACGGCCCTATTGAGGATAACCGACCACCAGACCCTAAGACATGGAGTAGATAACCACATAAGGTCCCCATGGGTCCGGGGTAATACCGAGCTGGATAACGGTGGGGATTACTGTCTCCAACCAAGATGATCTTGTCCTACAATCACCGTACACATTACTGGACAATCAGCGTCGAAGAAGTCTCTCGAGAGGCAAAAAACATTCACTTTATAACCAAAGTTATCCGTGACAAATTGTTGGTTTGATTAGGTAGTTTCTATGAACTACGCATTATTTCACACCATAGCGATTGCTTAGAAGGCTTTAATCACGCAGCATAAACATTGGTTTCTAGACTCGGAAGGTTGTCGTTTAGGCCTGCTTTGTGTACCCTACTCATCAGTCCTTGTGTGTTATAAATGATAACTTGAATTGCTCCTGAGTTTTACAGTTATCTTCCCAAACATTAATTCGTAAAACTGCAGACCGATATCCGCATGAGATCACTAAAACAGTAATAATGAGAGATGCTTTATAGAGCTCAAAGAAGTGTGAATGAATTCGATTAGTTCCACTTTTTTATGGATGCTAATTTATGTTACTTTTGGCTTCTCCGATCGACCGCACATGGAACAGAACACACGTTCTTTTCGTTTTGTTTGAACGGCCTTTTCTGAAGTGATTTTCCTGATGCTTGATGCATTGGCCGGTTCGTCAACCGTAGAGTCCAACCCCGATGGAATGGGATCTAAAGCGGCGCTCATTGGTCGATCTTGCAAATAGTATGCAGATGATTCAGTGGTAAGGCAGGGTAATCGATCGCATTCCTTGATTCCTGGAGTGTGTCTAAGCAAATGTTTAGGAGTAGTAAATAAGCATAAAAGTAATGTTAATTGAGGTAATTAGAATGGGTAGTAGTAAACAAGATCTGTTTTTGTACTGTATGAACAGTACAAAAAGGAGAGATAATAGTGAACTGGGTTGAGGTACGCCTAATGCTGAGAGGTGTAATGTGGAACACAAAAATTCGCCTCTGTTAGTTGATGTCTGGTCAATTTATTCAATGTAAAAAGACTCATCGACTGTGTTATGTCATTGTTTTGGTCACATAGCCTAGGTAAATCTAGAGTTCTGACTTACGGTTTTCAGCCTAATTGTAATCGTCTCGGCGATGTTTTCCTCATTCGATCTTAATCACGTGAATGGGTAGAGAGGTCCAAATGACTCACGAACGTCAATCGAATGACTTGTGCAGACCAAATGCGCAACTACCGCGCAGATAACTATTTGATTATTGATAAATGGGAGATGTTTCGTATGATAACCTTATTCAAGCATCACAAATTTAAGAATTTGCACTCCTGTGTAAAGATTTCTGGTGAAGAATAAAAGATTATCTGGCATTATTCTGATTTAAAAAGTTTGATATCCACTGTGATTCTGTGATTCCTCGAAGGAGTACTGAAACGAAGGTCGCGTATGTTTGTGGATAAACACAGCCGAGTTTGGTTGTTTTCTTTTAGATTTCTGTCATTTTTACTCCACTCAGGTCTACCGAGTCCTATCTCATTAACTTTAGTAAACTTATTTTGATTTTTTATTACATGCTTACGCATGAGTGCAATGAAAGGGGTATATCCCGTAGCCACAAAGGCCCACTGGACTATTGGGGATAACTGGCAACCAGACCCTGAGACTTGGAGTAACGGAAAACCAGGGTTTGAACAGTGCACACTGGAGAATACATTGCACTCCAATTTGTCAATGGTGTCTGGCTTAGACGGTCACGTGGACAATCGATCAATCCACATTCGAATTCTACGTTTGCTGGCTCTTGCACAGTTTACTGTTTACGTGCAACACTACAGTGTTGCTCTGCTGATAACCTGCTTAGTTCTGGATACAATATGTTATTTAACTGAAGAAATCACTTGTATGTTCTTAAGTTGTATGCTAGTGTGCCAGTACAACTGCAAGAGTCCGCTGTCCATTTAGACGCAACAAACGACAGGTAACCCTAAGACACGGAGTAGAATGTCACGTAAAGCCTGAGTAGATCGGACGTAATAGCAATCGAGATGAAAGCCAATTGCCGTCTACCACCACTGTTGACCGAAAATGTCGGGGTTTGGACCCCAGCGTTCTCTGACTGATACAACCCGATCGGTTGGGGCAGAGCTGTATGTTACCGAGTGCGTCCCCAGATCACATACAGAGAAGTGACCTCGGGTCTGTCAGTTCATCGGGAATAGATTGGGTTGTGAGCCCACTAAATAAGCGACCGCGGGCGATCAGCTGAGGTGTTCGAGGATGCGGGTGTTTTTCCAACTGAACAGGGTTTTCCTACACAAAACTCACAAATCCGTGGGCGGCACTGTTACCTAGCGGATATGGCTTGTCACTGCCCTTTGTTGAGTCAGTGAATGAATGAATAAATGAATGAGCGAGTGAGTGAGTGAGTGAGTGTCATGTACATCTGCCAGAACAGTCGTATGAACCGTGATGCCGGGCGCCGGCTTGTCTGGACTATAAAGGTGTGTCGGAAACCCTGGGTCCATTCAAAATGAGGAATAAATCACCGCTCCAGTCACCGACTTCCAACGAACGCACTCTTCTGGTTTCACCCAATTGCGTCCGGGGTAGACCCTTGGTCAAGGTCTTTGGAGATGGAGACTCACAAGACAACTCCCCACTTCGGTTTGGACAGGCAGGTAATATACAACCCACAAGTTTTTCGTTGACTACTCATACTTTGCACTTCTTCGCGTTCTGTGTGGCACCATGACTCAGCATCACTTAGCTGATGATGGCTAAACTGGCAAAAAGAAGAACTGAAAAGGTTTATAAAACAATAGGCTTATCAGTGACTGACAGTGTGAAACGCCCCATTGTGTTGGAGTGTTTATCCACATCTATTCCATTTGAATTATAGTTGTAGTCGTCATTGCTTGATTCGTTACCACATCTGGTGTGTTAAAGAGGGGAGGGTGAGGGAGCTTATGCGATACACCACTCCAAGCCAGAGTCAGGTTGTCGGTTTCCCAAAAAAGTAAGTGCGGTGGACTTCCGAGGCCGTGGGTATTACGCTGTTCACGGCGCTAATGCACAAACATATTTTTAAGAATGGTAAATTTGTAGTGAAATATACTGATCAGTCATGCATTGTCGGTAATTCATTCATGGTTGAATATTTATTGAACCATAGTCGTTTCCTCTTTCTTGTTAGTAACATCCATCAACAAGGAGCATTCTCCGAATTGAACTCAACATGTAGGGTTCGGAGTCTCACACACAAACTGTTAACAATTGACTCCAATAATTCTTAGCTGCGCAATTCATATAAGCACCAGGCGGTACTGCGCTGATCCGTTGCCGGCACTGAACGTGTATCAACACGCCGATCGACTCCTTTAGAGGCGTAGACTGCTGCGGTAACAGAACGAGGCGGTTATCACGTCGAGAGCCACAGGCGGAAGAAGCAGTGACTGTTTTCATAGCAGACAACAACAAACAAAACGAGTCCCACCGACGAGCACGTGAGCCTCAGTAGGACCCTAGGCGCACGACAAGTTGATAGCTGCAGATCTCAAAGTGTCAGTCGAGCCAGCAACAGGAGAATCGTGTGGGTCAGAAAAATCTGAATGGCTAAAAGGGAACCGAAATGTACAGAAAGCACAAGATTGGATCTTAAAGTGGTGTATGATTGAAAATGGACAATTTAGGATGGAGAGACACGTGCGTTTTGGCATTTTGGATTGTATATAATATGATTCATCATGTGGTGCATCAACGCTCAGCTTACCATTGAAAATAATGGAACCACTGTACAGCTGCTTCATCCTGGTCAGGATTTGGCAGCAATGCATATCCATTGAGCCGCCGGTGGGACTCAAACCTAGGTTGTACGACTGAGTGGACCGGGTTGACTCGAAACGGCATGTTGAACAACAACACTACGGTGTCCGGATAGCCTAGTGGTTAGGTATTCGACTCACAATCGTTCACCCCGGGTCCGAGTCCCCATGGGGGCTTGGTGGATGTGCACTGCTGATGATTCCTGACAACATAGATGGAACAGCTGTACGGTCTTTCCATGGTTCTCAATGGTGATTTGACTGTTCATGCTACATTGGGAATCATATTGAATATAAATCAAGTCACCCACTGCCTACATTCACACTGTGAATTGTCTTACTGAGTAAATACATGTATGTATTTTATCCGTTTTGTCTTCTCGACATAGTATCGTGATCATCTTCTTAGTAAGGTCTGAAAGAATCTAAAGAAGTGAAAATTATCTACGAAGTTTGGACGACAGTTTGGCATTGAGGTTGGACACGTGAACATCAATTGAATGAATTCTTTAATTATTTGAGGTTTGGTTGAGTCTCCTTTCACCCAGAACAAACCAGAGATACTTTTATTGTCGATGGATTTAATTTATTATAGGTAGATTTATGATGTATTAGCACTTATTGTTGCTGTGCATCGTCGACGGCCATACATTTACCATACCCAGCGAGAGAACGAATTCTGGCCGTGTACGGGGAATCAGTTTGTAAAGAAACTGGCTCTTTTACATCTGAGTCAGGACCAGTCGAGCAACATACCTTACAGTTACTGATATTAGAAATGATGATAAACGTAAACAAGGATGAAACAGTTATGTCTAACTGAGAAGTGTCTCTCAGGGTTTTCACTGTTAATTGGGCCGTCCGTATAGTATAACAATAAGAAATCCAATAACGGAGGCATGCTGTGTGAAGTCTGTCGTCACGGGCCGCACCTGAGACGACGGGGCTCTTTTTTAGGTTTGAGGTTAAACGAGCGATGTGCCATTTTACAAGGACTCACAAATATAGGTATACCGTCGTTACTGTCCTTCCCAATCACTTTTACTGTTTACTTTGTGACTTCTTACGTTCATTCATTAGGACGAAACATGTGTGACTGCACTGGTACCAAAAAAGAAAGTGCTAAAATCAAGTTTGAGCGTTGATAAGCTCTCTTCGATGACTCTAAGAAAACTGCACACCTTTTCTGGTTTACTTCATAACGAAACATATCTAGTCCCGTTACTGGACCTCACACAGTCGCTTCAGATAGATTTCAAATATGAATGGCATGAGAACAGCAATATTTGTCTGTGATAGTACCTAGGTATCAACAGAACCCTCTTGATCCTCTTCTAAATTGAGCAGTCGTACAACGGTGACTTCATTCTGATTGGTCCACTAACATGGTTAGTTAAGCGTTCATGCATTTTGTCACACGCAATCGCATCACCACACATGCAATCACACAATTTCGTGGAGATCAACGACAGGCACTTGTGGCGTCGGATTCGGTCACTACTGGTCTAAGAACAATGGCATGGGCTTTTACTCCGCCTCTGATCAAATCGTGAGCCAGGTAAGTATGGATTGTGAAAATCAAAATGATCTGTTTAGGGACACAGTTCGGACGCGTGATTAAAAAAATTAGCCGAGATGAATATTTTATAATGATATGACCAAACTTATATGAGCAGACTTACTTCCTATTGTTTTTAAGTTCGTTTGACTCAGTCAACAACTCTACGACATTCTTCTGTTCATCCTGCTCAGTTTGTTGATGCTGAGAATAAAATGAAACTCAATAGGAAGATCATAATAAATAAAATATTATTCTTGGCAAAAGTTTATTGTTAACTGAATTCGTCCGATAGATCTATTATATGCTATGGAAAAAGTTGTATACTTTTCCGACACACCGCAGGGAAAGAATCTGCGAAACAGGAAGCTTGCTTTAGTACCTCGTGTGTTGTGTGAGCTGAACTATAAGGTAATGCCGATGACTTAGGAAATTTCGTAAGTGGATCACACAGTTAACCCCCTCCAAACGACAGCGCATGGCATCTGCCAAATTGATCTATATTTTAATTTAGCAGTCCACAGCATGGACCAGTATCCACTAACTGAGTACGTAGCCAAACATGGTTGTTGTTTTTTGACAGTGATGTTGTTAGAGTAGCTGTTGTCACTGTTGTTGTTATTGTTATTTTAATGTTGTCGTATTTGCTGCTGATATTGTTTTTGTTGTTGTTTTTCTTTTCTTATTGTTCACGCGACAGCAGAGAAGCTGGCTCGATTGCGAATTCAACGATCGGTTAAGTACACATCGGCAGTCAGCGCTGACCGGCTGTAAAGGTGCATGGTAAAATCAGACTTAAACACATTTATGAGCTAATGTGTTCTCTATGAGAACACTAACGCAGACAGCAAATTTTTCTGTAAATTCGGCCCTGAAATACCACAGTGATTCACAAGGGATGCAAAACATCAAATTTTGTGAGTGTCCTGATTTTAAACTGCTAAAAATGTTAACACTCAAGAAATGCTTGTAGCTGGAACCATAACAACCGTCGTTGATATAACGGATCAGTTGAACTCCTGAAGATGAGTGAAATGCGGAAATTCTCCAATCATTTTTGTACACTTAGTAGGAGTTGCTCAGTGTAGCATTAAGCCTGGATGGGGAACCGTTCGATGTGAGTGAGTAATTCAGGTTGAAAACAAAAGAGGATGGAGAACAATCTCACTTTCAGTTATTTGTATTCAATAAAAGGTGTAGTGTGTGGTGAATCCGTGGTCGGCACATGTGATGCAGCCAGGAACAGCTTCGTGGCTACGTACGCTGAGGAGCCTCAACCAGTCAGGATCGCCCAAGAGAGGTACGACAAAGCTTGTTGTGATTAGTCAACTACTAACCTATCAAATATTTTATTTGATTTAACATACACAAACCAGTTCTGAAATACTATTAACGTGCTTTTCCGCAACCTTGGTTTTGTTGCTGCTTTGGTTCGCGTGGTTCCTGGTGGGAGTGATTTCAATACGTCCTATCAGTTCGGGTTTTGCGAGTACTGCATGGTGACGAGTTACAGTCTTAAAGATCCATATTTGTCTCTACAAATGTGTGTGTGTATGTGTATGAATTTGTGCAAAACTGATCACAGTAAAAAAAAATGTTCAATTTGTTGCATACGTGTTCGGGAACAAGAAGTGGGCTAAGGGAGCTCAAGTGCCTGCACTTGTTGTTTCTTAGCCCACGCGAGGAGGTTAATTTAGCACGCGCACGTGCACAGGTATTTGGAAAACAAGTTTGTTCGTCACCTTGTGTTGTTCATCATTAGAATTGTAACCCATCGATCTCCCCTTTCGTTTTGTGAGTCACATTTAGGGTTATATATCAGTATGAATGCGAATAATTGAACACGAGCTTGTTCGCCACTCTGTTTTGTTCTCATTGATCTCTTCAGGTTTGATCACTCAGGTGATCTGCATTGACCATATCTGTCTACTGATTGCGAATGGGTATAATTTTTCGTACTGAATCCGATGACACATTTAGGACTAATCCCGAATACGAATAGGAGCCTTACCATCCACGCGTTTTATTTTTGAAACAATGTACATCAGCAATTCGCAGGAGAGGGGTGATTTCGTTCGAATTAATAAAACGTTCCAGGACGTTCTTGCTTCGTCAGTGTGAGTCAGAAGATTTTATTTATTTGTGGTTCGTTTTGCAGTATCCACCCTCAACTCATCATTGAAAACCGTGGAAACACTGTTTCATCCTTACTGTACAGTACTTTCGCGGCTTTAAGTTGTGAGGTGAGCGATAGTGAATCAACTAACAAACACACTAGCTTGGAGACAGGAAAAGCTGATAGACTTCGACCACAATAGTGATTTCACTGAGCAACTGAGATTGATCCGGGGCATAACAGAAACTGCCATTCCTGGTTGGCTGGTAACATTGAAGCTCTACATTTATGAACGTAACATCTGTCAATGAAGACGAATAGGATTTGCGAATTCCTGATTACATGAGAATCATGTTCTCTTCGAATTGCGTAAGATGGAGGGGTGATTACACTGTCGAGGATTTCGTTGCATGGAGGTAAAAACTTTCGGAAAAGACGTTTGAAGAAATGAGCTTTAAAAATCACTTGTTCGTAGATTTTCTGTGCCAATTTTATCTGTTGCTATTGAGGATGGAACTTTCCTCACGTAAATTACACTTTTCCGAATAATTAAACTGTTGAATCGTATTTCGGCGAAACAGATGGAGATCTACACAAAGTGACAAAAAAGCTCCTTTTCGGTGAATCTCAACCATAACAGTACATCGCAGTTTTTGATGCAACTCAGACAAATCAGTGGTAAAGTTCGACTCACAATCATGCACCTCGGCTTCGAGTCTCACATGGGGCCCCGAGGGTATCTGTTCACCGCTGATGATTTTCAGCCAACCGGATGAGGCTGATGCATAGTGCTTCCGGGATTCTCGACGACTAACTGAGTCTTAGTACTGCATACACGACTACTTTATAGCAGGGGGAACGACAACGGATAATGGGGTGAAGCCAACCGAAAAAACGAGCTAGCACTACACATGTAATCCAGGTCTACCCTGAACTGGAATTAGGATTTTATTTATTTATTAAATAAACCGTTTGATCCTTGCTCCGTGACATTGTCAGGAGTGCACGATGAGCGATGAGTCCTGGGAGCTTAAGTGCTTACACCAACCTTTCTCTCAGCATAAAGGAGCATCGTGGAAGCGAATGGAGTATGAGATTTCAGCAACCTCTGTTCGCGTTTACCTAGTGAACTAATACAGAGCTTGTAATTACTTGCGTTACTCCAGTGTTCAACGAAGCTTCGTTGTGCTCTCGAACGTGGCGGAAGTAGTGTGTATCGCGGCACACTCAGAAGGTTTGGATTTCTGTTTTTATTACTGAAAACAATGACAGTAGCTAGAATTTGACTTTGACTGTTGTTAGCTGGGGAAAACACGCTGGATTGCCCCCGTGAAAAGCCTATCAACGGCACCGGGATTTACTGATCATAGCTTCAAAAGCGCATAGTGGCTGGAAGAAACTGACGACCGCCCGCTTATTGGTATGTCAAAAATGTGGAATCATTTACTTACATGGTGATCAAGTTTGCAGCTCTCTGCATAGAGAACCCGGTGCAAATTACAAATTATGAAATACTTGTCCAGCGACACATTATCCATCGACACATGATTCATCGATAATCTTTATCTCGTCTGATCTTGAATATTCATACTAGTCTTCTGAATACAGGATACTTTATCGGGAACAAGTGAATGAGTATACACAGCTCGAGGCTGTAGAACATGTCACCCTATCATTTCGCTGCGAGTAAACGATTGTTTGGAAAAAAGATTTGGAGTTTCACCAAGCAGAACTTTCCGCTGACTGTCAAAATAAGTAGTCCATTTCCGTCTCATTCGGGTATTGTCATACAAAATAAGATGTGTGAATATGACTACATTCTTTTAATATTTCTTCACCTCAGTTTTGGATTTCATATTTAAAAGTTTTCTCCTAACTACGTTGACAAACTCTTTTCACTTTGAATTGAATACTCAGGTAAGCAAAACGGATACCGGTTGACGGAAGGCAGTAAACAACAATTCCCTTTCATATTTTGTTGCCGTATGAACGCATCATTCAAAACTGTCCGTACTCTGTCCTCTTCGCTCACCTCATTTTTAACCATTATGGTTTGAATTTCTTCAGGCAAAATTGATACCGATTGGCACTCGCAAAAACTGAAAAATTTCCCAGGAGAATGTGGAGAACGTCTGACGGGAACATCTTCCAGAACTTCGGTTCCTGAGGGAGCGAAACATTGATCGAGATATAGTACTAGCGATAAGAATAATAGGGACGTAATGATAGATGTAGTAGTTGTAGTCGGATCTGCGGTTGTGGTTGTGACAGTGGTAACGATGGCGTCAGTGGTAAAAGAAGTTAATTTGTGCAAATCCAAGTAAGTGTAATCATAATTTAGTGATAGATAGTTCTCGAATGTTCTCCTCCTAGCGATCTGTGGCTGATTATGCGAATCTTACTTATTTTCTACTTCTCTGAACATTTTGGTACAAATCTCCCATATCGAGGGCTTCACACTCATGGAGAAATCAGCTACTGGAAAATTCACGGTTTTGAATTTGGTTTCCGGTTAGGAACGAATCTTCAAAACCAATAAAGTTCGATTTCCTTGTAAATGGACTACTTGGGACTTATTGTCTATATCTAATGTGGTTTAGATGTACTGTCAGACAGGATGTCGTTTGGCCATGGTTGACGACCTGCCATGAACTACGGATGAGATACGATGAATTCTGTGGCTGGGTACACAAAGGATAGCTACGGAGATGAATCTCAGCAGATTTTCTGTCACTTGGTTACGAGACTGTAACAGTTTACACAAACGACTGCGGACCTCAAATGGAGGTCTATATGATCTGGTAGCCTACGCCATGTGGTTAGCTTTGATTAGATGTATAACTTCTATCCCCATTATTTATCCACGGGATGTGTGCCCGGGGACAGATCTGTACGGGCCGCGATGTGATATATTATGTATATTGACAGTGAGTAGTATGTAGACGTGTGGACAAGATTCCCCCGGAAGCACACGACCGGTTTTGTGGTTGTTTCCACTGATCAGGTATGCGTACCCGGTACTCCTCTGCTCACTCGTCTTCTCACTTGTACACTCCGACGTTATATTTTCACTAATATCTAATTTGAATCGTCTGGAGTGTGAGTGAATACTCTTCATTGAGGAGCCCACAAATGAATCACACGTTTACATACTACTCACCATCAATATGAGCGCTCGCATATTCAGTCTCGTTTTTCGTTGGGGTAGCAGTGACCCAGACACGAATAGCTAACAGAAATCACAGTCGTGATATATATATATATATATATATATATATATATATATATATATATATATATATATATATATATATATATATATATAGATTCGTGTGTGTGTGTGTGTGTGTGTAAAAAGAGATTGCAGTACGTTCAGCTCTGCTAAAGTCCCACCTGCAGGAGGTTGCAGTTTTGCAAAGCGCTTCTGAAATTTTCGTAACTAAATCTCAAGCCGTTGATTTCCGTTGACTTACAAACGCGCGAAGTAGCACTGTGTAAATTTCGCAGTCTGTAAAATGTTCCCACTACTGTTCAAACCTTCCTCACACTCGAAATCACACGCTTCTTGTGCAGTATATAATTTTGCAGACGAGGAAAAAGTCACTGCATAGTAACTGACCTGCTTCAACACACCTGGGACAGAAACCATTTGTGAGCAAACATAGTTAATCTATGCCATGATTTGTTTGTTTGTTTTTAATGTCGGCAAACTTTATTTGTTCACTTCTTGCGACTGCGCTCAAATTAGGGTTTCCCTGTCACCAAGGAGTCGTCGGTCCATTTTTCCCTTAAGTAGACTGCGACTCGGCTGTGGCTCCTTTTCGGGAAACACACCATGCATGTGTAATAAATAATAAATAAATAAAAGCAAAATAATATGCACACGAATACAAAATTTTCGTTCAAACATGAAAGTGACCAGAAGTAGCCTCAAATCAGTCGGAGACATCCAAGAATAACTAACAAACTGATAGAAGGACAAAGCAGTTGGAATTTTTCCACTCAAATTTCGATGTTAGTTTTAAGAGCATCAGAAATTTACAACTGATAAGACGTTAGTAGAGATGAAACACATGAACTATGAAATGTTATCACTTTAAAAAGTGGTATATTTTTCCTTAACCAACAGGTGCGATGTGCTAAGTAGTCGAGCATATTTTATAGTTTATCACCCAGTTAACAGCACAAATTTGGGCTCTACTCAACACGAGTGAGCAGAAATTGTTACCCGTGTTCTACGTTTGTTTTCTATCCGCAACGGCTACGATTCTGAGTCTAATAAAATAACTGATCTACCATCCATAGCGTACACTTGACCAATAATGAACAAGTAGAGGTCACATCGACCTTACAGGTGATTCAGATTGATAAAAGTCAAGCAGGACTTCTGTACAAGTGATGATAATTCACCCAACATCGAACGAATTGGTGAGACGCAACTGCCCGGATAACAAACGATATTTACTTCAGCTAAGACTTCTCTTGCGATAAATTTTGGCCTAGAGAGAACCGAATCCCGTAACAGTGTTTTCCTCTTTAAAGGTACAAAATGCACACCGGTGACTGACTCACCGTTATCAAGATTTATGTGGGTATTTTCTCATGCACTCAATATCGTTCGCATATTCTAATTTAGTCACTGCTCTGTTCACGACTACATGGGTACATGAATTTAAGACTATTTTTATAATCACATCTTTCGCAAAATTGCGAAAAACGGCAACAGATGGAAACCCTGAAGACAGGCACTTTTGATCGCACCGGCAAAAGATTGCCTCCGTTATTTTTACGCGGACTAGAATGGAAGATGAATTTCAGCGGGTGACATTGTCAATGACCATTGATGTTCCAATATTATAAGCGTTTATCACCTCGCCACCGCCGGTCATTTTAGTGATAAACAGTAATCTCCTGTCACACTCGGCTTGTTACCACGCCAGACCTATTGAGACGTTATTGTCAGGGTGTCGGAAACCACCCTGAAAACACGTTATCAGCGAGGCTTCAGTCCGCATTCTTCCAACCCACGGACGGGGTGCTTTGTGAACATTAGCCAATATCAAGGCTCGCATATCCGACATAGCAGTGCAGTCGTGGCGCATTTCCCCGATGAACCAATCAGTCTATCACACGTCGCTGTTCATATCGACCTCTGACAGACAACCTACCGCCTACCCTTCACACCAACCCACCAAGCAATCAGATATATGACCTACTGTGATCCGACTCAACCAATCACATCTGCGTACCCCGCTGACTAATCAATAATATCACCATATGTGTCCATGTATTTCTTGCCTCATGCTAAATGAAGCGTTGATTTTCGGGTACACTCGAATGCAACTTTCGCTCTTGATCGTGGTTACTTCCCTACTGGGACTGGACGGCCCAGGAATCACTGACCGGGGATAGTCCAGGGGCTTGCGCACCGACACGACAGTTATGTGGTCAGCTTGTGTAGTGATCCCACTATCTCCATACACAGTCCAGCGCGTTACAGCTTCATTTCCAGTACCCAATCAATCAGAAGAAGCCGGACCGTAACTTTAAAACTGTGTAGATACAACGAAGTCGCTTTGTGATTGGTCAGCACGTTATCTGTCAATACGTGCGTCTATTTTTTGTATGTAAATGAGTTAGTACCAACCAAATGTGACAGAATACATTCTTGCTGTTCTTGTCTGGTCTTGTCGTTCTTCCAGTGCGCGTAGTCCGGTTCCGAGATATTTCATTGCGTGCGGCTGACCGGTTAGTTACGATTCCCACAGCTTGTCGGCAGTCTTTAGTAGCTTGGTGGGTTTTGCCGCATTGAGGCATGCTCGTTCCAGGTAAAAAGACCTATGGAACGGAAAACGAATCTCTGCGGTCGGCTCAGTGGAAAACCGCCTCCAAAATAATAAAACTATTCTGGTGCCATTGTGTTGTGTAATTTCCTGTAAGTTAAATATATGGTGGACAAAAATCCTACCGATCGGGCAACCGGCTGGGTTTTCATTGATATACTACATGCATGTGGTATGTTTGGCTAATCAAGTTATTTTTGTTCGGTTCTTACAAGCGGACATCAACCTTTTAGCAAGTTGATACTGTGAACGTATGGTCTGACACACCGTTCGACAAACGGTTTAGTCTCTGCAGTCAACGGATCAGCGCCGGCCCCTGCCGAGCCCACGAAATCACAAACGGCAGGACAGCCGATCGATGGCGTGAGTCGACAGACGAGAGACGAATCCTGCCAGCGCCAGTTAAGCCTCAAGGCGGGGTCGCCTACACAAGTCGGACCGATGTGTTGTGTGCAACGCGTGGGTACATGGGCTGACTACTTATATATTTTTTTGTTTTTTTTTACGAATGAAACGGGACAGTTCGCAGGCTCAACTGAGCTCTCACTAGAACCAGTGGGACGGAACAAAACAGGTGCCACCGTGCCAACTGGTACCAAATCCTTGACAGATGTGGAGTGTCCCAGCTGAAGTACCTTAACACCCATTTGTCGCTTACCATTTATCAATGAGTATTTACAACCACCGTTCATAGTCACAGCTTAGTCAGTCTGAATAAGTGACACCCGGGATCAAAAGGTTTTAAGTATTGTGTTCCCGTTATCCAGATCGCCGAAACAGAAACAGGATATAGTTTGTGAGATAATGTACATTCTTTGGTGCTAGTGACTGAGCGAATAATGTCGGTTTACAATTAATACTACATATGTAACGACTGAGAAACGCTAGGATCCCATAATCTGTGTTCTCCCTGTTCTTTTGATTTCAAAAACGTCCATAGCTCAAGTTACCGAACTCCGGTGGTGAATGACCATTGGTAAATCCACGCGTCTTTCATCGTCTTTTCAAGGGAACCTTCAAAAATATTTTATTCTCGGCTGATATCAAATGGACGACTGTGGTTATACTATAATTGCTATTATTTGTCAAAGTCAAAGTTCGAACCTGCAATGAACACACTGTTCAATGTAGCATTCCGTTGTCCGTGGAGTTTATAGTACATGTAAAAAACGATTTAGTCCATCTGGGAGCGAATATCTTCGGTGGTAGCTTACCCACACTTTGATCCATAACACTGTCTGTCTCACGTTCGGACCAGTGCAATTCAACCGTCAGTTGTAAGGCGTCTGATTTTGTACCATTGTCAGCTTTCGTTGGTTCGTAACGAATAATCGGAAGGTGGCAGACACGGGGTTCTTTCATCGTCCCGTTGTTTGGCTCGCTTGTTAACTTTAACAGGATTAATCGGTGGGTTTTGAAGCAGAAGAACTACCGTTATTTGTTGTTCGATGACTTTTATGTTTATTTCGAATAGCATGGCACTGGAATTTGTGTTTGAAGGCGCAGCTGACTTTCATTTCGTCTCTAAAAACTCATCGGATTATGACACAGCGACCATGTCTAGAACTATCATTGTGACGTGGATTCAACGAGATTAAGTTAGGATCAGAACAAAAAACCGGCGTGCGTGATTACGAATCGACCAAGTTCTCAAATCAAGTCAAGTATTTACTTCATGCATCCAAGGATGGATATTCAGCTGCTACATGACCATCGTGTTGAAACACTGTCAACAAAATAAACAACAAGGAAACGGTTGTTTCACAGAGCGAGTCGAGAAAATCGTGTGTTAGAACATGGGTTGGTGATGAAACGAGCGAGGTAAAGAATTAATTAGGGTTTATAAACTCTGGTCCCAGCAATGCAGTTGTTTGTACCGGGACTGAGTGGTAGATGTCGATATGCAAGCGCTAAGATCAAAATGAAGGGGGTGCGTACTGTCATTCACGATCTTACGAGAGACAGTCTGGCATGCTTTGTGATACTGGATCGCCACAAAGTGGATAACCAGATTATGGGTGATGCCACAAGCGTCATTCGCTGTTATTTCGGAAACCCGTTGTCGTGTTCGTCTTGCAGTTATGTGCTCACACATACGCACGCTTGATCCGAATCCCCTGCAACCATGGTCACATGCTTGCAGTCGTACACACACGTACATAGTTGACGTTTGTCGGGCTTCGTCCCGGACAGCACTGACCGATCAGATCGTATCACGTGTTGCCCGAATTTCCGCAGCTTAATCCGATGATACCTATGTCTCACACTTTCGATTGCATTCATTGTTGACAGACTCACTTGAATACGTGCTTACATTTTCACTTGGTTGCCTATACTTGCACTTTTCGTGCGTTGCCACTGAGTACACGTTCACCCGTACAGATGTGCCTTGCCGAATTCGGGACACAACACCCAATATAGAAAGGATATTCCGCACTTAGGGACATTTTGGTCTTTTCCGTGAATGCACTTTTTGATGGGTTTTACTGGAGTTACTGGGATCCTTAGCATGTGTCACGGCAAAGTATGGTTCACGTGCATCATTTTGTTCGCAGTGTGGGGCGATGCGCAGACGATGGGTATCCTGTGCGGCCACTGACGCGAAGGTGGTGTGGGTGGCTGGCGAGCCTGGTTTCAAGCCAATCAGATCGGCATGTCAAATAGTCGATCGGATGACAATTCCGAATAAATTTGGTTATTCCGAATTCTTTATAAGTAGTGTGGTACTGCATCTGAATGACAACAAATTTTCTGCTGAAGCACGTGACCGGTTTCGCGGTCCAATCTTGGGCCCATCGTTCCTCGTTCTGAAGGTTAGCTTTTTTAACCGATAAAATAACTGGAAGAACCACCTTGTGGTTCTAAATATGGACTCTTGGTCCATGCACGTCCCTTCCGATCTAAGTGAGGTTGCAACTATTCTAGACCCTTTTTTTCGAAGCAAATGGTATACAACGGGAGTATCATTTGACCGAATAAACCACCTCGTTCAATAGCAGTCAGTCAAATTCCGGTATCTGTCTCAGTCGGCTGTGATCAAATTCAAATAGTATCACGTGTGGCTAAGTGAACCAAACTGATCAAATGTCAGTCGATCGGAATAATCTTACCTTGATAATGATTTGGCTTCAAAAAATGAGTTTCTTGTGATGAAGTGTACTCACAGTCAAACCATGCAAATGATCAATGTAATCATTATCTTCCTTGTCAGTAGTAGATGGTGAGAGTTGTCAAAACAAACTTCATTAACGGCATCTGCCCGTACAAACAATGTGAACAACTAAGGAAGTTAGAGTGTATGAACACATTTGTGGGTAAATGTGAAGACCATTCCTTTAAAAGCTACACAGTACCTTCATGTGGACATTTCAAGTCTGTGTCTATCAAAATAATAACCGCAACACCACTGATGACAGTTAGCTACCATACTTGGACATGTGACATAACCGTCGGTCCTTCAGAAAGTGACTGGCTGATGCGACAGGTCTACTTTAATTGACTTTTGTTGGACTTTTGATTAAAGATTGGCCACTCATTGCCATTACTTTTATCCCATCAGTAAACTGCCCACCTAAAACCGTTTACGTTCCAATCAGATTCGCTATTGAACAAATTTCAGTGACTTCAGCTATCTTATCACATCACTGTATCTTTCCATCCGCGACTAATGCCTTTCGTCTTCGATATCACACATTTTTACCGTGGCAATCGTCAGATGATTGACACCACCCTTTCGTTCGACACTCTGATCGATAACCGCTAAGTAAAGTTCACTAGCTCCGAATGTGGTTCTGGTTTTGATTAGATTCTTTTTAGTCTTGTGTGTAACTAAAAAAGTTTGACACTGTTTGCATAGCTTCTGCCCATATCGGAAGTGTTTTCAGTATTTTAACATTAGCTGCTTTCCAAGATTTTCGAAGTGAACAGTTTGAGCACAACGAACTAGGAATTGCTCCGCATGCTCAATACAGTCTGAATATTCACCCCCGGTAGCATCTACTCGGCTTGACTTGAATATTCTGTTCATCTAATTGTCAATCAACTCACTAGCTAAATCAGATTTCACCTTCGACCATGGTTGTACCACCCCGTCTTCATTAGATGACAAGTGGCGCAAAGATTCTATGACTGAATGCGTACATCTCACGAAGTGTTATTATTAGTAAGGTTGAATAGGTGCTATTTCCGAAGTGCTCACTTGAGGAGACCAAAAATGACTCAATTCCCACAAAAGTGTCGTCAGAAGATGGATAGATCATATTCGAATTGTTCGGGTCATTAGTTGATCAAAAGTGAACAAGAATATCATCCACCATGGTTGGAAAACAGAGTAACAAAAGTCACTTATTGATATATAACGGAACACTTTATTGACTCAAAGTATTCAGTTTATATCGACGGGTTATTCAAAGTTAGCCATCGAATTCCTATCAATCTTTCTAACCAGGTTAGAAACGTTATGTTGTGCATTACCGAAACAATGGCGATTCGAATCCACCAAGCCAATTTATGCCAATTAAATTGTCTTCTCCGAAAACCGAACTTGTCGTAGCATCAAACTGTAATCACTGAAGAAACTCGTGTGGTTACGCAGTCACGGGAACGAATGTTCATCCTTCCGTGCGATTTAACCCCATCCCCATCTCTTTTTGACCCTAATGAATGAAATTCGCTGTATTCAGTCGTTGGACTGATTTGGATCAGTTGGGAGACCCGACAGACCACACTGAACACGTCATATGGTTCGACCTTATAATCATTCTGTTGTGACTATCCCGATGTTTAGGGCTGTGAATCCAGAAGTAAATTAGTCTCACTAGCTACACGCACGATATGGGCAGAACACGATTACGGGCAGTAGAACAAATTCCAATCGACTAACCGTGTTTATCGATAATTCGTGGTTCTAAACAATACAATAAGCATAAATATACAACAAAAAAGGCTTACAGCCAGGTAAGAAACCCAGAAAAATGGGCTGTAACTTTCCGAATATCGGGACAGCGCAGAAAATAAAATCGATCCACTTACCAAGCAGCTGAACGAGACTGCAGCGCAATTCGGTTGCGGTACAATCAGTAAATGAGAAAACTTTTACCCCACCAATCAATAAATCAGTTACAAAGGCGTGAATTAGACTGTAGTTGCAATACTAAAAAGAGCTATTAATAAATAAGTACAAATAAGTTAAATCTGTGGGATAAACAAGAACAGATGCCTATATGAATGGGCGAATCCGGGGCTAGACCTGTTAATGCCACTGACGGGTGATGGCCAATGGTGGAGTGCTGTGACTGAAACGTTAAGACTGAGAGTTCGAGCCTCTGCTCGGCAGTACAAATGGATCACTCAGAAAGATTATATAACATTAGAAATGTAGACCATTGAGAAAACAAGGTTATGAATAAATACGTGAACTATTCATGTAATAGGCACCGTAAAACTCGAGTATAGACCAATGTGATACCTTAGAAACAGAGAAAATACATGACGAATATCTGAGGTTCACGATGTATGTACTCATTACTGATAAGTAACTAAATAAAAAGCAGAAAGACAAACTCTAATTATGAATAGTAATTAACACATTATCTAGGATTGAAAATTCAGGATATAACTGGTTTTGACTGGGTAGTGCCCCTGGCCGCGTTGAGACCAATCTGTGTTTCAGTGTAATCGGAAACACAATTTTTTACTTCTTGCTCAAACCAACTAGGTGGCTTAGTAATTTCCCATTTTAGATTCTCACGTATTTTGTAACTATTTGGTAAATCTGAGTGCGCGTATTTCAACTTTCTGCCTTTTAGATAAATGGAACTAGATAGCCACCGAGTGCTTCCCAATTGCTGATGTGTTAATAACTCGCTGGGGTCAATGGATTTTACTATTTGGATCCATTGAACGAAATCACTTTTGGTTTCTTATACTCTCTCTCGCTCGCAATCATTAGGAGACAAAGTGGAATCTGTTTTGACGTATTTTATGCTTGTTCAACCTGACCCCAATCCTTTCATTTCAACAGAAAACCGTTTCTCCTTACATCCATGTCTTCAGCTTGTGTACCACTTAGTTATTTCAAAGCTGATTTCAATAGGATAAGAATGGTCCGCGTCTGCAGATACTGGCAGACAAGATACCCGTTTAATAATTTCTGTTACACGCTTGCGTATTAGCTCAATAGGTAGAAGCGTAACCACAGAAGCCCACTACAACGGGCCCTCTAGTCCATGGTCTTGAGAAATACGGTGAAGAACTACGTCTCAAGTGTAATAACTAGCCGGGCTATTGCGTAGTTTTGTTTAATATCAAAGGTGACTACTGGTGATTTGTTTGGACCTCATAGTGATTTACGCCATTCGACCACGATCGGTCAAGTTTTGTTCATATGGTTTTTTTATCAACAAAGTAATTAGTAACATGAACCTGCTTCTCAGCAGGCTTGACACTGAATAATTTCTTCGGATCGTCCCCGTTATTTCACAACAAAACTGGTGAACATACCAGTTCATCCAAAATTGCTTTTCCTAATGGTATTGCTGACTGTGCATCCTGTAATTCGATTTCCAACCGAGTGTCATACTGTCCCGGTGGACACGTGAAACGAAGCTGGCTTGTCCTGGAAGAAAATTGGAGTAGGTGATATAATGCACAGATTTTGAGAAACACTTTGAAATATCTATGTGAAGCACGTTTGAAATGGTAGCTATTTTTATTTATGTGCTTAAGCACGAGCGTTTTAGAATATGCATATACAGTAACCTAAGTGACCCAGCACAGTCAGAAAGAGCGAGCGACGACTGCCTTGAGGCTTGTAGTGAGGATCCAGAATGGGTTCACATAAGTCAGATTTGGTGACAAGGCCGGTAACAGCGGATTTCTGTCTGGAACCGAAGTTGGCTAGACATGGTAGGGTTCGCTCATTCGGGTTAAGAGTCTCCGGCTTAAGCCACTTAATTCGCTTGCGTGTGCAACGCGTTCACAAGTAATCTGTAGACATCCAGGGCAGGTGGGAAACTCACAAATCACTACTACTATTACTTATCAGTAGGCAAAATAGTGTGAAAGTCACGATGTTAAGAGTGAATTCAAGCATATGCTCGCATTCTGCTCGCCAGTAAAATTTGATATGAAGGCCGGAAGATAGGGAAGTGATATATAAGTGAGATTAACTGCTCTACTCCTAACAATGCTGAAAGACTACAGATATTACGAGATGCAAGCATTTCGTTCACTCTTGTCGATCGCGTTCGTGAAACATATCAGTTTACATATGATAGGGAACATAGGATACACAGTGGAAAAGTGAGAAAAATGTTTATCACAAAGAATACAGCAATTCATTTTGTGTTTGTCACGACCGATTTTCGGTTGACCGATCAAACTGCCCAGTTTCCTTTGTAGAAACGTTTTGACATTTTATTGATTTCTAATGACGACGACTTCAGTCAGTTCTTTAATATTTTAAATTCTATACATCCGAATTTATCTTATGAGGAAGAATCCAACTTGAGTTTACCCTTCCTGGACATTTTAATCACAAGGCGTCCGGACGGCACACTACAAAGGGTCATTTACAGAAAAACGACATGGAGCGGACGTTATACGCAGTTTTCCAGTTTCGCGCCGGTTGCTTACAAACCTGGTTTGGTCAGAACGCTTTTCCACAGGGCCCGAAACATTTGCACTCCTGATCAACCGCAAAAAGAAGAAAACTTTTATCAAGGAAACGCTTTTGGCCAGTGGTTATCCAGAAGCGGTCATCGAGCACCACAGCAAACCATGATGTAAAACGGAGTCTATTTTAACAGCTGAACGAAAGCAAGTTCTTTTATTTGTTCCTTTTAAGAGTGATTGCATTTTTAATCATTTACGTCACAACTCCGCTCTAGACCGAACATATATGGCAGCCCGATTACGCTTAGTGCAGACCACTAGAGGATTAAAATTAGATCACTCTGACAGTCATATTGCTCTTAATGCCTCACATGTTGTTTACCAGCTCACTTGCAGTTGCGGTGACACGTATATTGGCAGAACAGAACGATACTTGACTCAAAGGGTGACTGAACACATTCCAAAACGGCTTTTGCACTCAACGACTCATTTGAACTGCACAAAACAAATTCCGGCAAGAAATCCAGCATCAGTTATCGCGAGGCATCTACTTTCAATAGGTCAGCGAGTTGACCTGACCCGGCTATTCAGAGTACAATTACGCAACCGAAATGCAAAACTGCTGGCTTTCAGTGAAACTATGTTGATCAAGACAGAAAACCCCCCTCTTTGGGCACAGAAACAATCATCGCAAAACAATCTGTCTTCCCTGGCATTAAAACAAACACAAAACAAACTGCTGTTTTCTTTGTGATAAACATTTTCCCCATTTTCCACTGTGTATCCCATGTACCCTATCATATGTAAACTGATATGTTTCACGAACGCGATCGACAAGAGTGAACGAAATGCTTGCATCTCGCAATATATGTCTTCTTTCAGTTCTTAATAACTGGATAAATGGGACACAGTGTTTCAAGTTGTTCTACTATTCACAATAACATCAAACATAGAAACCAACTGATGCTTCATAAGAAAGTTTTATTCTTCATCCGCATTTAGTCTAATTCGATTTTCGGCTATTGCCGTATCAGGCCTTGGAATTTACACTCCTACCCACTAAGCTCTAATTTCATTAATCTTGTCTTCTTTGGTGTCATGATTCTATCATTTGCATTTTGTATCTGTATGTTAGAATTTTGCAAGCCTTTCGTTCAAAAAGGCTCTGAAAATACTGGGGTAAAATAAATAAAATATGCAACCGTGAGCGTCAAAGGAGAAAAAACCATCAATCTTATTCGGAAAGTAACTTCTTTTTAATCACAACCCCCGCCAGACAGAGCACAGGAGAGTTTTTGTATACGTTAATTGCAGAAGAAAGGTGGCGAAATTCATATTTGAGGGATCAGTGAAAACGACAAGGAGATAATTTAAAGTGTAATGGATGTGCTGGATCCTATAATATCTTGTGAGCTAGGGTTGCGTACAACTCAGTATTCTGGTTTGCATGTTCAGTTAAGAGAAAATCAAAGGGAGAGGTGAATTTTGGCTAATAATTACCTATCCTCAGCGAACGGATTTGAAGTCTTGTCTCAAACGGCCGGGTAAAAGTACGGGTGAACCATACAGTAATATCGGGAGAACATTGAAGAATAAATTTGGAAACAATCGCCAGTGGTGTTAGAAACTGTCTGAGTTTTCTTATTTGAGAAGATAGGCATCGCAATTTACCGACGTAGTGTTGAATGTGCGGTGTCCGTCCCAAGCTGGTATCTAGGCGAACAACCACATACTTGACACAGCTCACTCTGGATAGGGATTTGGTATTAAAGAAAACACAATCTGTAAAAAAAGGAAAACAGTAATCGCCGAAAACACATTCAAAGCACTTGGAAGGGATCGGTTTTAAACCAGGTCGAAGGGTCGGAAATAACCTGACAAACAACAACATCGTCAGCGGGGAAGAAACGTGTAGGTCGCTGATACACGTGGGAAATAAGAAGGGAGACAACACAGTACCCTGGAGTACTCCAGAACTGTCCAAAAGGGTTTGGGAACATTTATACCTTACTTTGGCTTTCTGGATTCTGTTGTGAAAATAGTTAGAAGGCTGGACGATAATTTGTGAGGGACAACTGAAAGCTCCAAGCTTTTGAAGAAGAGAACGAGGTAGTGAATCAAAGGCTGAGGAATAATCGAGAAACACACAGCGGACGGATCGGACGGATCTGTCTAAGTATTTTCAGCGAAGTGAACTAGAGAAGTAACATTACTGAGAGTGGATCTTTTGCTGTTTAGGCGAAGTGACCAGAGTCCAGAAGAACACTCAGCTGGGTTTGGAGTCAACCAAGTATAGCCTTCTGAGCAATTTTTAGTGCTGCCGGTGTGAGAGCTATTGGACAAAAGCGCTTTTCTGTGCCGTTTGTGATGGGGCACTTGGAAATTAGGATAATGGTGGCTAGTTGCCAAAAATCACAGATTGAACAACCCGATAAAGATTCATTCAACAAAATTGTCAAGGGTTCTTCAAGCTGGACAGCACTGTTTTATTCCGCCTCACCAGCTCCAGTGAGAAGTCTTTTACGCCCACGAATCATCTCATTTTATTAGCAGCAAACACATCGTTTATATAGGAAGAAACAATCACTGGCATCAATCGTTGCAACGCATCAAGTGGCCTGTCTTCTGATTGGTTGACTGGTCAAACGAAGAGCTGCCATATGACGGGAATCCGTTCGTCTCATTGATTCACTGTTTTGTCACTTGCGCATCCGTCGGCACATGCACTGACCTGGATTACGGACAGGCGCTGACATGCCGATTGCTGACGGGATATGAGTCAGCACATATCCTCACAAGCACCATGCCTGAAAATTGCAGGGGGAAAGGCCGTTCCGACCTGCAGAAGACGAAGCTTTAAACTTTAGAAAAATTTCAAACATGTCAGAAGTGGAGGAAGGTTCAAAGACCGCATCAACACATGGAGAATACGAAGGAGGACAGTCACGAGAAGGTACAAAAGTCGCACTGAGGTGGTCTAAATCAATGTCATCGTTGTAGGGTTTAGTTTTCTGACTAGAAAGTAGTTTTATACCGTGACACAGAAACTTGGAATTTATAGTTCTCAGGAATTCCGCGGCAAACGACACATCCAATTGTTTTATCCCTGCCTTGCTTGTGTGCGAGCACTGTTTGACTTCCAGACCTCGACGAGATTTGTAGGCGCGTTGCTTTGCCTTCTGAGAAATTTTACCCGATTCGTTTTCATGAAGAATCTATGAGCAGTGTGTGGATATATTTTCGGCTTCACAAGAAGTAAACTGGGATCGCTTGTAGAAATAGGAGCTTTCAGTCTACGGGAGAATAACTGAGGACGATTGATGATCAGTTTATCCAACACAGAATTTGCTTTCGTGGGGGAGTTACCGACATCTTCTAAACAGAAAGAAATCGGTTGGTATGTACTAGTATAATTAAAGTCACCAACAATAATATGTAAGTTTTCATACAGAAGAGGGATTAGTGATGGAATAAGTGTATCGTGGAAGGAATTGATGTCTGACTGTAGGCAAAAGGGGATGAAGTGTGCTACACCTACTAATACTACATACGTGTTGAACATAATTCGACTCCAATAACGAGTAAATCCTGGGAAACACTACATTGCCAAACAGTCTATACCTTTTGAAGAGTATTTAAATATAACGGTAGACTTGCCATTCCAGGATGAGTTTACGCAAGTTGCCACTCTGTCTCCATATATTTTCTTGCTTAGCAACCTATTTTGATGGTAGCACTGAAGTCCACCTATGCGCACCAAAGATTCGTCAACATTCACATTCGGCCAGGATTCGTGAACACAAAATTCACCTGTGTGAATATGAATTTGTGTATTTTGAGTGGGTAATATATCCGACATCTTCGAGAAGGGCGACCGAACGTTCACGCTGATCACGGAGGGCACAAACAACTTAGCCGGATTGGTGAAGGTAAGAAAAGCTTGCCATCCAGTTCGTTTGCGTTCTTCTGTCCAAACTCGATCAGTATCGGCAACAAGCACTTGGGAGTCACGCGGTACATACGAAACACGAAGATAACGATAAATTCCAGGTTGACAGTAAACAAATGTAGCGCAGCCAATCGAACCACGTGACATAGCGTTACTTTCCATCCATTTCGTTGTGAATTTCGCCCGAAAAGTGAACCAAGATTGTAGCATCTTAATGGAAACGCCCAAGTATCGTTCTATGTGGACCATCTTTTACAACAGACACTATAAGTTCCTCAGTTTGTAACAACAAACCGTTTCTCATGGGGTATCTGCTTTATTTTATCCGTGAATCGCTAAACCACAACTAATTCCTGTTATATTGTGCAGCTCGGAGAGTAAAATCATGAGGCCAGAAAACACATTTGGTATAACTGGACGTCAAAGGATGAGGACAATAACTCGGGGGTCTGGTGCAGTAGTCGGTAACATCGACCTCAGTTAACTGCTGGTGAGATATAAAGCTGCTACTGGAAGTTGTTTCAGTAGTAGAACTGGAATTCGACCAATATGAAATGGAACCAGATTAATTGGTCAGACTACGCCTGTTGTGTTCGTCTGGAGCAGTCGTGCGCGCGCACACACGCACACTTGATCTGAACCCCCTGCAACCATGGTCACACGCCGGCAGTCGTACACACACGTACATAGTTGACGTTTGTCGGGCTTCGTCCCGGACAGCACTGACCAGTCAGATCGTACCACGTGTTGCACGACGTTTCGCAACTTAATCTGATTGTACAGTTGTTTTACGCTTTCGATTGCATGCATCGTTGACTCACGCACATGCATACGTGTTTGCATTTCCACTTGGCTGCCTGTAATTGCACTTTCCGTGCGTTGCTACTGTGTACACGTTCACCCGCACAGATGTGCCCCCCCCCCTCCCTTCTACTTACTGAATTCGGGACACAATAACACCGTAGAACGAAGTCGGTCGCTCCGACTATGCTTCTTCTCTACGGATGGATCGTCTTGATGGCTGTGAACGCTCAATTGTGCAGCGATGCCACACCTACGGGTGAGTCCAGAAGTGGCCGTCAAGCCATGAGTACCACTAATCTGCTGTGTTCCGTACCTGCAATAATAACGCAAACCCAGATGACAATCTGCCTCGTCCCACACCAGCCATAACACTATGATCCCTATGGGAAATCACGCGATCTACTTTCCCCTTGTCATGGTATATCCACATTTTCTGTCCCACATCTACATACACACAGATACACACAGGCAACAGAAACCTCGTTTATCTCGCTCTTCGTATTCGCTGGGACTGTAAAGTGACACGAATAAACGCACCAAGCTGTTCCTTTTGTTCATGATTTTTCCATCACAGATACACTGGTCATCTCAATACAAGTGAGCACACCGTCTTGGCTGTCTTTCTTGGGCCCACTCGACCAATCAGCTCGGATGGCTGTGGCGAGATCTACAACACAATCGGACGCTTGTACGTGGGAACATTTTTTCCATGTTTCTTCACTCTTAGTTCATTGTAAAAAAAATGGTGCGTTATTTCTGGAAGCGAGTCACGGTTACCTAGAGGCTGCCAGCTCGTGAAAGTGATCGGCAGTGACAGCGACGGCGTACGACGTGAATTTGTGGACTAAACGCTTGCACGTAGTCAAGTCGTTAACACTATTCACCCCAGTGCCCAAATAATTTGATTGGAAGACCACTGGGGCGCCTGCGACCGCCACCGGATTTATTATCACGCCCGAACCGATAGGGCTATTGGTGTTTTTCCCCTCTCATTATTTGACTGGAACGAGTTTTCACTCCGAAAAAAATTTACAATGCTTATTCAAGGGCAAGTGATCTGCTTACCTGACTTCGGGGTTATGATCGCTCTGTTGAACCAATTCTGTTTGGTCTGGTCGTTCTGAGATTAAACTTGTGTCCTCGAATCGTAGTTCCTTCGACGGGCATCTTTGTTTTCGAGGCTGTGATAGAATGGAAATCAATGCAAATTGATGCATTGATCACACAATGAACCAAATGATTGCCAGTTTGTCCATTTTTGAATAAGTGTTCACTTACTAAGATGACAATATCTTCACTTTTAGCATCCTCCGTCGTTATCCGCGGTAACCGAAAAACCAACTGATTATCAACATTCCCAATAAAGCTGTGTTAATGAATATCAAACACTCACATACCACGCATATCGCATGAAGTATCATTTTTTGATAAGCTGTAAAACGAACTCATTTCTGAGTCATCCAAGTGCGCATTTTTTTTTCTTAACAGGCATCAGAAATGTCCAGATCTAACTACTGCTGTTTTTTAGTAGCATATATAGGAATTCCAACCTCTAGAGGTGAATATGCTGGGGGTGGGGGGGGGGACAATGCATATTTTTGAACTGTTTTTCAGCGTGCTGTCTTGTGACGGTCTCTCACTGGTTTTTGGTGATGTCGTAGGCCAAGTTGTGAGTTTGTGTGATCGTCAGCTGATCATAGCTTCATTAAACTCAATACAATCAAAACGATCCTTCGTTTTTAGGTTCCCAACAAATGACCACATGGATATGAGAACACTAGTTAGAAAACAAACAGTGGTTTTCATTCTGTAACTTGTTCAATTCCTATGGGAAATGGTAGTTGATCTAGATTGATCAGAAATCATCAAAATTGGTTAGAATGGCAGAAGAGATGCCAAAGAAACGTCACAACCTGTGTAAACTAGATATTTGTACATTTGGTTGATGGAATGACAGGCATTTCAGCTTTCTTAATCATGTATATGATGAGATAAAAAACCTTCAGTTTGTCTTCAGTCATGGGCAGCAAAAATACGTCCGCAGAACATCACGTAAGATGGAATATACACAAGGAAAACTGATCACCAAGAAAACTGCTATCAGAAATGCTATGCAGCAAGAAAATATTCGAACAGAGTGAAATCTGACGCCATTCATGACGTCCTCAATAAGAAGCGCTTTACATTTGTCTATCATATAGTTGGCTCGTGTCGTGCAAGTTGCATTCTGAACAATTCGTTTGTTCTGTGTATTTAAGGGCTCATTAGTAATGAGAAGTCCCAATGATAAAGTTCTTCACATGGAGGCAATCTCAATATTCATCAACCTACTTAAGTATAAATGCACTGAAAGCCGTATCGGCCCAAAGGCGGGGCAGCTGCCCCGGACTCGAATTCGGCGGAATGGGTGTGATCCGATGCATCATCCCCGGACCCATGTTTCACCATGGTCACCAAGCAAACGCCTCTTGTTTGTTGCGAACCTCTCTACACCCCATGAAAATCACGGAGTATTCCTACTCAAAGTTGATTCAAGCATGCAGAACAGATCCATACAAACGCTGGAATTGCTTCAGTTGCAAGTTGATTAATGCGTCATTCACTCACACCGTGTCCACTAGTACATTGTAGACTGCAACATGTCATCATCGAATCCCCTGAAGCTCGATCCTAATTCCATGACTCTTGATAAATGCCATCAAATTTCATTCCCCACATGACATGCCTTGGAAAAGGAACGAATAGATGAAAATATTTGCGTAATGGTCAGGTTGTAGACCACTATATTGATGTTCGACTGACTTCAGCTTGGGAACCCGGTAAGACTATTACTGAGCCCTGGGCTAATGGAGTTTTCTGTTCTCGTGATTTACAGATCGAACACGTGCAATAAACCACGGAAGAACATTAGCATTTGCATGTTGCAATTTTGCCTCTTTGAACTCCCGTTATCATATAAAAATCTGGTCAATATCTGAGACAAATTGGAAGACAGTACAAAAACTAGTCAAATTTCATAGTGAAAAATAAAACTTTTATGCTCACCGGAAGTAACGGTTCAGTTCTGAAAGTTCTCCCCCGAAAGTGTACGATGTAGACATAACTTTTGGACACTTCATTCGTTCTGCCAGTTTCGGAGCTACTTTTCATGCTCGATTTTCTTCTGGTTGGTTTCGTGACATTCTCCGGATAATGCAAAACTGCCGTAATCAGATCATTCTTTAAAATGTCAGTTGTTTGCATTCCTAATTCGGTCGTCAACTTTTTGGAAAATTCACTGGCTTTGTGTGCCGTTTCTTTTTCCACCGGATCAGCGGAGATGAGGACAGTTTGTGTAAATTCATCTTTCTAAGGGAAACAACTTTCAGGTCAACTTATGTTATTTGTTTATAGGTTATAATCGAGCAAAAGTAGTTTTGTTCGGGTTTACTGCAAGGAGGTCAACCGAAAAACAACGCTAGCCAGTGTAAGCAGTGGGAGATTTGATTTATCCTTAATGTGATTCACCATTAAGTATCAACGCTCAGTTCTCCATTAGAAAAGATGAGAAAACTGTACAACAGTTTCATACAGCTTGTTAAGAATCATCAGTAGTACATATCGACCTGAAATCTGAATAACTGCTGCTAACTGACCCAGATCAAACTCGGCCGGCATGATCAGAATTCGCCAAACTCGATGGCCGGGTGAAATGCACTATCCATTTTCCTTGTCATTATTTCACAAACAATTTTGACCTGAAAATGGTTCTTGTTTCGGGGGAAAATTCCAGTGAGTGTTTCTTCCTCCGTTCTGAGGGTTTGTTGCATTGTGGGGTTTTCTATAGAGAATATTCTCGTCTAGAATGTAATGGCTCAACTGTTAGGAGGCACAGAACACCCGATCACTGAGTGGGTCTTTTTTATGAATGAACAGAACGTGACATACAGGCACGTCTAACAAAATAGATCGATAAAAGGAAGTCGATACGAAAGTGAGCGATTACGGCTTCGCGAATAACCGGACAGTACGAACACTGTTTCGTGTGAGCGTGAGCGTACGCGGGTTTGTGTGTGGGTGTGTATGTGTGTATGCATGCACACAGCGTCAGCTGACGGTCTGTTCTACTCCCCGCGCAAATAGAGGTCGACTCGTACAACTTTTCATAGGGATCAATGGAAAGTCTTTTAATAGTGGGCCGGGACCGCATTGAGTGTCGCCGCTCGTTAAAACAGTCAGAACCTGGTGGCCCAGGTGATGCCATCTTCTTCTGTCACTGGTAATGCAAAGGTATCCAAAAGCACATGTAGTGGAAGTTCTACCTCGTTCTCATCCACAGCTGCCGCGCTGTAACGTTTCCTGATGTGGTTGACATGTCGTTTGGCTGTGCCACTGTCTAACCGAACACCATATATCACGCCATCCAATCGGCTAACAATTACTCCCGGTATTCATTGACTTGAAGAGTGACCAAAATCGAGAACATAAACACGATTCCCTATGCTGAAGGTGCGTGGCCTTGCACCGTGATATCTGTTGAAGCGCCTTTACATGTGATCGTTTCGAATATTTAGTGTGACCGTAGGGTACATGGCATCTAACTGTATTCGCATGCGTCTGCCAAGGAAGGCTTCTGCTGGTAAGGCATTGTTTGGGATTGATGCGTTAGGAGTTGAGCGGTACGTCATCAGAAAGTTGTCGAGTATTTCCTGTATGCTTCCTTCCCTTGCAACTTTTTGAAGGCCCGTTTCAGTGTGTCTATAAAGCGTTGCGCTTGACCGTTTGATTGAGGGTGATAAACCGGACTCCGTACGTGCTTAATTGCCGTGGATTGGCAGAAGGTAATGAACTCAATGGAGGTAAACTGGGCCCCGTTATCCGTAATACTGCTGATTCATTGGACCTGCAAAGTCGACGTGAACTCGTTTCCAAGGTCCTGTGGGTAACGGCCAAGAGTGTAGCGGAACCTTGATGGGAGCCTTAGCAGCAATTGAACTATCTTCACAGCATCTAACGTACTATTCAATCTGCTTGTCAATGTTGGGCCAGTAAGCATAACTTCAAGCTAGTGCTTTCATACGTGTTATAGCAGAATGATCACTATGCAATTGCCTCAGCACTCTGGTTTGTAGCGTCCTAGGAAACACTATGCGTTCAAACAACATTAGACATCCGTCTACTATCGTGAGTGCGTCTTTCCGACGATAAAATTGCATGATGTAATGATCGGTGATATTTTGGGGCCAGCCAGTTTTCAGAAAATGAGTTATTCGCTGAAGATCAAGGTCTGATTCAATATCCTTTTGTATCATAGTGAACATGACGGATTGACTTGCGAAACACCTGCTTGACTTCAGAATCAACTTCAACTGAGGATATTACCAAGTCTTCACCAGGCTGACTAGCTGAATTCCTTTGTATTAGGCGAGATAATGCGTCAGCATGTCCGAAACTGTCTGTGCGGATATACTTAACCACAAAGTCATAACCAAGTAATACCGTTGCCCATCGTTGTGGTCGATTTGCGGTATGAAGAGGAATGCCTTTTTTGTACCAAAGATGGCTAATAGTGGTTTGTGATCAGAACACAAGGTAAAACTTCTACCATGAAGAAATTTATGAATTTCTTCAACTGCGAATACCAACGCCAGGCCTTCTTTCTCTATCTGACTGCAATTTCGTTCGGCGTTTATGAGCGCCCGAGAGGCGTGGGACACCGCCTCCTGTGAGCCATCTGGAAATTTATGGAGGAGCACTGCTCCAATGCCGCACTCGGAGGCGCCTGCAGCGACGATTATGGGTAAACAGGGATGATAGTGAGTCAGCATCAGGATGGATGTCGATAGCCGCTTCAGTTCGTCAAAGGACGATTGACAGTCTTCTGACCGTCGCCATTCAGAATCCACTTTTCAATAAGGTGTTCAATGGGGCTCTAATGTTGTGCATGGTTGGAACGAAAGTAATGTAATAGTTTACAAGGTTGAGGGGGGGGGTACAGTTCTACTTTGTTTTGGGGTGCAGGCATTTGGTTAATAAATGCCACCTTGGAAGGATCTGGGCTTCGTCCGTTTTTATCAATGATAAAACCGAGAAATTGTATGCTTGGGAGAAAAAATGAGCGTTTCGCGATACGTAACTTGAATCCGAAAAGTCGAATCTTATGTATTACTTCGTCCAAACGTTGCACATGTTCAGCTCTAGACCCGCTAACAACAAAATTATCGTCCGTGTCAGCCAGTGCGAATGGAACGTCAGTCAGCATCGTGTCAATGATCTGCTGGAATATGGCCGGAGCGCAGTTTACTCCGAATGGCAATCTATTGTATTGATACAAACCGCGGTGGGTATTGATAGTCAGCAACTCTTCGCATGCACTATCCACTTAACCTGAAGGTAGATATCAGATGAATCGATTTTTGAGAATGTTTTACCTCCGTTAGGTTAAGAAAACAAATCTTCCGGGGTCGGTAGCGGATACTGATGTGTTTCTAGGCAATCATTAAGTCCAGTGGAGAAACCGGCACATGCGAACCGAACCATCTGCCTTCTTAACCACCACACTTGGTGCGGCCCAAGCGGAATAATTTACTTGTGTAAGTACTCCTGTTGTCTGCAATCTTTCGAGTTCCTGATCTAATAATTTCAAAGCTGCGTATGGAACAGGCCGTTTTGGGCGAAAGACCGGTTTAGATCCGGGTTTTATATAAAGGATCGCTTTAGCCTTAGTGCACAACCCCGAGCCTGGTTGGAATACTTCGGCGTGCTTCTCCTGAATATCCTCAACTGTTGGAGTGTTGGTAATGTTTGCAACGTTGTTTACGTCCGGTGAGTGTGAGCATGACAGCGAAGTCGGGCTTTTTGAGTCACAAATGGAACTGAAAGGTACATCCCACTACTGAAGCTTATTTATCCAGTCAATACCGAGAAGATTTAAATTATCACCGGTTGATACATAACAAATGCCATTACCATAGTGGTCACGAAAATGAAACTCGCATTCTAGCTCTCGCAGGAATGGTGTTTGTTGGCCCGTGGCATTTCGAGCAACCCGGTTTGTGGCATTGTATGAGGGCTCAGCAAGAGCAACCCAAGTTGAGCGTAAAATGATTGTTATGTCCGATGCCGTGTCCAGTTGCAGGGTGACTGGATCGCTGTTCACAGTTAACGTCACATATTTCCGCATCTGGTTGAGTGAAGGGTTCGTGGCTGCGAATACGGTGTTTAAATGGTGCCTGATGCGACAAAATGCACCGAAGTTATTCACAGGTCTTCTATTTTGTGAGCGCCCACAAAATCCTTCTCTGTGCCCCATACATCCACACTCCTGACAAAAACGTGTCCTGTAACGACAAAACCGAACAAAATGCCATTCCCCACAGTTCCAGCAGGCAGAGGGCGGTCTTTGGGATGGTGTCACGGTACGCATTTCGCGAGGTTGTGAGACTGTGTTTCCAGTTTTTTCTACAATAGTATTTTCAGTAGACGGTGGTACATGCTGGGTCATTGTGGAATCTTGTTTTAAATTCATGAGTCTGGTATATTCAGCAGTTAGATCTTGCACGGACTGTTTTTCTGAAGAGTCAAGCTTTGCCGGCAGCGTCGTGAGAAGTTCGGTTTCATCTGAACATGTCAACCCAGCGACGAAAATCAGTGATTTGAATTGATTGTCTGTGATTTCTTTAAGTTTAAAAGGTTCACACTCTTTGTTGACCCGACCAGCGTAGGGGACTATTTCTTCGGCTGAGTTTCTGGCTATTTTGAAGCAGCTGTATCCTATATTGAACAATGACAACCTTTCGCCAAAGATTGAGCTCAGCTTAGGCACTGTTTCCTTCCGCGGAAAACCTCGAGGATGCTGTGGCAGAATGTAATTGCAATACTGAGTATGTTCTGTAGGTCCCAGCTTCTGCATAATTAAACGCACTTTCGATTGCGCGTCCAAAGATGCCCCGTCAACCAAAAAAACATCTTCGTATCGTCTGTACCACGGTGTGAAAGTAATCCCATTTTCTGCGTCGTAAATGAATTCCTGAATGCTGGCAGCGAGTGATTCTTTCAGTTTCGTTACCGACGACTGACCATTGCTCGTGACATTACCAGAACCGAAGTGTGTTGGTAATACTTCTATCATCTTCGTCTGTTGCCGTTTTTGCTCCAAAATTGCCTTTTACTGTTGATGCAACATTTTGATGAGTTCGGATTGATCTGCCATTCCCCGTCGCCAATAACTTGTCACTCAATTGTTAGGAGGCACAGAACACTCGATCACTGAGTGGATCTTTTTTATGAATGAACATAACGTGACATACTGGCACGTCTAACAAAATAGACCGATAAAAGGAAATCAATACAAAAATGAGCGATTACGGCTTCGCGAATAACCGGACAGTACGAACACTGTTTCGTGTGAGCGTGAGCGTACGCGGGTTTGTGTGTGGGTGTGTAGGTGTGTATGCATGCGCATAGCGTCAGCTGACGGTCCGTTCATACAGCAGAAGTGGTTCTTGCATGAAAGTTTTTGCAATCAAGGAGGTTGCTTCCTGTGAGGAGGGACTATTGCACTTGTGACTACAAACTGGAACTATAAACCGAAGAGTTTTGAAAATGGACACAAATACGCACATTCATTTTCCTCTAGTTGACCCAGGCTGAAATGTTAGCTCTCTTTTATTTCCCTTACTTAAACAAGACTTCAGTAGAGAAGGCTGCGTTACAGAAAAAGTAGGAGCAACACAATACAAGAAAGAACCGGAACCTAGGGGCTTGAGCCTTGGAACGGCTGAGCTCAGTGTAGGATTGGTAATGATTACCCGAGAAATTTTGATTCGGTGGAAAATGAATGACGGTAGCAAGTCAAGTACAATGCAACGGCCGACCCAAAACTCAAATCACAGTTTCACACAACCGGTATTTAGTAAAGCACTCATAGACGTAATTCTGTATTGCGAAAGTACCCCTTTCATTTGTCAATAGCATCGTTTCGAGGGACAAAATAGACAAACCAGAGTACTTCACATCATATGTGCAGTTGGAATACCATACATTCATCGTTAGAATCAAAACTTGCCTGTGTAGACCGTTTTGTACGGTCCGGCTTCGGATGTTTCCCATTGCTTTCATTGTCTTGGATCTTATCGGTCTTGACTTTTAATGAATGCGTTCCTGCCGCGGTTCCAATCGTTCCCGCGGGAATTCGAGGGAACACTTGTTTCGGTCCCTCGCACGGTGGAGCACCGACAGCGATGCGGAGCTCCTCGATATATTTTCGTGGACTTCAGTAATTTGTTTTGTTTTCAAAGAAAAATAAGCAAGAGTTTGAGCAATATTTAGTTCGGAGCCGTTTATTCATCTGTTAACTTCGCAAATCAGTGGTCTGCCTCCAGTTGCCGCCTTGTAACATCATTACCACATCGGAAATGAAATAAATCGAAACGCAAACAGCAAACGAATCAATGGCAAAAGCACATGGGAAAATCACAGACGAAGAAAGAGCTGGAATGCAGGTATACCAATGACAATGGATATGCCTCCGATTGTTTCCAAGCCCTTGATAAACAGATCTCGCCGATCCCAACTGTAAGGCTTAAAACGTCCATCGAGGCTAAGTTCACTGGTTAGGGTTTTTTGGTGTTCAGGTTCTAGGCCGCCATATTGGTAACTAAGACAACCCGACGACGGAATTACCGAGCTGGGTTCATGATCTTTTCTGTTTTTGTGGTTTCAGACGGAACACGTGCGACCCTCAAGGGAAACCACTGCCCCTTGCATCCTACAATTTTCATGTTTTTTTCACAATATAGACTGACCGACATAACCTATCCCCCAAGCCCAACCTGTCTCGGGAAGAGATATCCATCTACACACACTGCTTCGCGTTTTATGGCGCAAAACAGTGAAAATGTAGGGTGCTGATTCACGTGACCGGTCTTTGCATTCAACATACTGATCCGACTGCAGTGTAGGCAATCAAGCCTGAGGCATAGACATCGCTGACAGGATTCATCACCCATTCTATCGATCGACAGCACCAATCAGTTGTCCTGTCACTCGAGCTTCCGTTGTCTCAGGCCTTGGGCTTGGTAAGGCGCCAGTACTGACTTCCAGCTCGGCTTGGCCGTCCATCGACAAGGTGCCAACCCATACCTTAAAACACACACACATACACACACACACGCACGCTACTTTGATATACATAATGAAGTAACCCATTCAGACCAGTCTCACCGTTACTACAGTAACCAACACCAGCAACCACAGCTCCACGCTGTCATTAGAGCCTTCGCAGAATACGCGAGCAATGCGCTGAATAGTTCCACATAGAGCAGGAGCACAGCGTTTACGGGATTTTCAATACGGAGCTGAGCGTTAATATTGCATGGTGAGTTATTTCCTACTACCGTGGTTCTTTACTGTAAACATCGTGCTTCTCCGAAAATAATCCGTACCGTGATTTCTCAGCACAATTTTAATTAAATCCCTACTCCGTATAAAAGACCTACCCAAAGATGCACCCGCGGAACGTGCTCAAGCATGAGATCTCATATCCCAGTATGACCCACTTTTCCGTGCTTTTCAGTAATGAGAACTCAATTTGCCAGTCACCGAACCAGCAACACATCTTCCACATTCAAACCATTCAAGGATTGACAAGTAATTCACCATGCAGTGACAAAGCTTCACTTACCACTGGAAACCACGGAAGTACTCTTATACTTTGTTGCTGTATTATGAATTACTTATTAATCAAATCAAATCTCCCACTAATGAAATACATCCCAAAACTATTTGCGGATGGAAGTGAATAATTAAATCGAACATAAAAAAGATGTCCGAGTGAAAATTTTATCAAACCTAATTCTCAAAAGTCGTGAATTTAGTGGAGAATTCATCGTATAAGACTAATGACATTTGAACTATGAGAGGGGTTTTGGACAAAAAGTTTTCAGCTGAGGAAAGTTCTATTGCTAAACATGAGCTAGCGATCAGCGGCTCCCCAAGAAATTAATTTGCAAGAGATGTAGTCTGAAGTTCGGGGTTTCACAATTTAGGAGGACATCACAGAAACTGACGAAATGATTGCATTTGATTAAATACAATTAGGAAATTATTAAATCTTTCATTTCAGTAAACGGGTTTCTATCTGAAATTATTTCATTTTATGTGGGAAACTGAGACTTCGTTTTGTCATTCTGGATTGTTATCGGCAGAAAATGAAAGACATCCTCTAAAATAAGCCATAGTGCTTTTTGGATAGAAATTCGCTTTACTACCGGGCCCTACTTTTGAAGAAACAAGGTGGTTAGTGCTTCATGTCCGTTCTTTGTATTTGCCAACACCATTTTGTGTAAATTTCAGATTGATGGCCACTGAGAAAGGTATGCAAAATGTTAGAACTTGCAGCATTTGGTTTCTTTTAGTACTGACGCTAGAACGAAGGTTACTTAGTGCCTTAAGTTTGACATTAACTTGCCGCATACATTTAGTCACCGTATTTCCGAACTCAGAGGTAATGCACTAAGAAACCGTAACAATAGCATGATTTGTAACTACTTCAGCTCCACCAGACGACTAAAATGTTTATAATATCAACATTTATAATTGTAGTCAGTTTCAGGTCAAGTTTTTTAAAGACATGCTTGCTCATGAGTGCGGTGGACGGCGTATGCATCATAGCCTCGAAAACCCACTGCACCATCAGGGATAACCAACAACAACCAGACCCTGAGACTTCCAGGGGAGAAGCACGTACGATATCAACAATTCACGTGTGCTAACAAGACTCGGGCAACAGTGTATCACTGTCTACCACCAAAGATGGTCAAAAATATCAACATTTCCCCAGAATATCCCACCTCTTTCGACTTACTGCGTACTTCGTTTTCTACAATTTTCATCCGCAAAAAATGAACATTGGAGGCTTCTATTTAATCTTATAGAATGCACTGACTAGGAGTTAAAAATAAACTCCTTCACGAGAAGCGGTACAAGGATTTTCAGATTTCAACGTGAGATTCCATAGGTTATGCTTAGCTGGAAATGTTCTTTCCTGTTGATTTCCAGGATACATGTATATGAGGGGCACGGGCGCTGTTTTAATGATAACGTGAACTCAAACATGTGGCATATATTCATTACATGCATAAGTATTATGAACACGTTTTGTAAGAAATTACTTCTCAGGATGGGAATTAAAAATCTGATCAGCTGTTATCCGGCACAGCGGAGTACCACGCTATTTCCCAAGTTAACAATTTATATTATTTTCATCGCCGCATCGTCTACAAACCGAATGCTAATGTTATTTCAGAGATCAGTATCACGACTCCGTCTACTAGATAGTCCAGATGGTCTCGCTAGCCCAAAGGCATCTAACGCAATGTGCCGCCGTTTCCATTGCTAAGTTGAGAGCAAGTTGGTTCTCTGGCCCACTTCACATGACACCACTAATCCACCGGATCGACATCCGCCCATGAGCGCAACATGTCGCACGACTGAGGTCTGTGTTATTTTTGCACGGGAAGAGCGTGGTAAGACAGGCGGTCACAACGGACACTGGTCGGCCCGAGAGGCTTGTGGTCAGTTGACCAATGAAGTGCACATTATCTATGTGACAAGCAACCACTGCTTTCGGTTGTCAAATTAAGAGTAATTTCCGATTTCTACGTGATAGTTCCGCACGTGCAGGTGATAGTTTCGCAAATCGATGTGAGTTTTCCAAATGGATTTCAAAATGATATAATCTACAAGCTGTTTTGTAGGAATTGAAGATAATTTCGGAAGGCATTGGTATTAAACTCAGCCGCAACTTTAAGATCAAGGGCGGCTTGAAACTCAGACACATTTCCGTGAAATATTCCCATGGTCTGAATTTAGAAAACGTAACATGGCGAACACATATCTGTCCTTTCGGTACTTCTCCTCAGGCCAGTACAGTACACATGCAAAGTTTTAGCGTCATTCGAAAATGTGATCCTGAGTATTAACGTAAAAGCACAAAACTGAATGGTAACTCCATTTCCGTTGCATTTGTGTGGGTGCATTAACCACCAGGTTCACCAACCCTGTGTGTCTGTCCCACCATCACTTTGACCTTCGGTCACGAGATTCGTAGTGTCTTGACAAACCGTTTTTGCGAGCACAGGATTGGCCAATGTAACCCGATTGCAATCGCCTCGGCCGTAGAGGATTCATTGTTTGACCCCTCTAGAGTGATTTGCCGACGTACGCAGATAACGGTAAATGGCCCATCTCGCGTTAGTGTGTGACCCGTATCGAATGCATGGGGCAGTATTGCGCTGGTATTGTCTTATTAATTCCTTCAGTTTACCATGTAGGACAGTGTTCTTGGACTCGATCCGACAAGCGCCTGGTTGTTCTTCCGACGCATCTCGCTCCACAGAAGCAAGAGGAGGAATATGCACGACATGAGGTAGAATAATCAGGCAGCCTGTGTTTGAGTTTCATTTGTAAGCATGGTTTAGTGTTGAACGAGATTTGCAGCTTGGCTGCGTAGAACGTATTTGTCACCGCATTAGATAACCGTCGGGTTGGTGTTTCTGCAGCCTTATCTCCTTTGAATTTTATCCAAGGAAATATGATCTTTTTTGGGGGCGTTAGGGTATCTTGGCCGAGGATCAGCGTTCACGTGTTGTTTGAGAAACCTATCCAGGTATCCATTTTCTCTGAGTGAGTTGCCGATAGATTCCACAGCTTTCGTAAGTTGGTCCTTGGAGCATATTTGGCGCACTCTGTAGGTCAAGCAACGTACTAAGTTTCGTTTGTGCTGCGTGGGAACAAAGCTTCCGAAATGAGTGTATTGCCCTGTCCACGTTGGTTTATGATAAATACTGCGTCCCACTGGCCCGTTTGCTGTTCGTCGTAGGAGGACGTCAAGGAATGGAAGCACAAATTTCTGTTCCATTTTTAGTGTAGACTGTAAGTTCGGATGTGCTACATTGAATGTTTTCAGTAGTTCTTGTGCGTTATAGTTTGCGGGAATTAGACAGAAGATGTCGTCTGCATACCTCCTAGAGATAGGTAAACTGTTGAACACTTGACTCGTTGTGTGAGTTTCGATCTTTGACGTGAATATATCCGCAAGCACAGGGCCAAGTGAGGATCCCATTGCTATGCCATCTTTCTGTCCATAGATGTTTCCTTCAAACTGAAATTGTGCATTTGTGATGCACAGTTTCAGCAGCTCCTTGCATATATCAACTGGTATACCTATATTGATGTCTCCTGTTGATAAGTATCCACAAACGTAGTCTATGGCTTCAGCCAGAGGTACATTTGTGAATAACGAGGATACGTCGGGGGAAAGCATTTTCTGTGATTTGGCATTCGCCTCCCTAATCGCGTCGACGAACTGGAATGTGTCGTGAAGGCTATGTGGTGACAGTTTCGTTCTTATCGGTTCCAAGCGTTCTGTAAGCCCTTGTGCTATGTTGTGGTAAGGTGAACCCGACATGAGGATACCTGTGTTTGTGTGTTTTCGGTAGACCATAGAATCCTGGGATCGTTGATCCAATGGGTCTTATGTGCTCAAATGCGGCCGGGTCTATCCCATCTTTCTGCCTTAGCTTTCAAAGCATGGTGGATATGTGCCTTTCAACGAGGATAGTCTCGTCCTTTTCTTTAGTTTCGGTGAACTTGGTTGAGTCACTCAGTAGTTCTATCATTTTCTCAAGATAGTCGTTTCTGTCCATGTGGACGATTCCTGATCCTTTGTCAGGACGTGTGTTAAGAATTGATTGGTTATCTCACAGTTTCTTAATCGGTGCCAGACTTTCTCGTGCCAGCATGTTTCTGCTAGATACTGTGGCGTTAAGGTGTTGGTAACTGCAGTTGACAAGGGTCGACTTCAACTGTGTCTCTTGTTGGCGTCAGGTCACCTAGCTGACTAAACAGGTTCTCCATCTGAACTTCTATGTCCAGCTGGCGGACTCTCTTACGTGAGCAGCAAAGTTTGTGGCCAAGTGGTAAAGCCTCAAGCGTAACTTTGTCTAAATTAATGGATGTCAGGTTTCTCACGTACCTTTCTGGGTACGTTGGGAAAGTCGTCTGTTGTCGTTCCGACCCCATGTCATTCTGTAGGCGTTCCTGTGTTGATTTGACTTGCTTTTGCATAGGCCAATCCTTTGCTCGCAAAAAACAGTTTGTCAAGACACTACGAATCTCGTGACCGAAGGTCAAAGTGATGGTGGGACAGACACACAGGGTTGGTGAACCTGGTGGTTAATGCGCCCACACAAATGCAACGGAAACGGATTTACCATTCAGTTTTGTGCTTTTACGGTAGTACTCAGGATCACATTTTCGAATGACGCTAAAACTTTGCATGTGTACTGTACTGGCCTGAGGAGAAGTACCGAAAGGACAGATCTGTGTTCGCCGCGTTAAGTTTTCTGCATTTCCGTGACCGTAACCGCAGTGCAGTTCTCGTTTCTCACTGGCATAGTGTTTCACTGATTTGTCCGCCTTGATTGAGAGAACCAACTAAGAGGCCGATCCCCGTTTACTGGTCAGGCTGCCGATCGTTACGTGGCAACAAATATTCAGTTAGGTCCTTAGCTTCGGTCACGACAAGACTGGGTGCATGTGCACACTTGGGTTCCACACGTTTCATTGGCGATGCGCAGACGACGCATGTGCTGTGCTGTCAGCGACTCGAAAACGGTGCAAGTCTTTGACACTTCGGGCTTCAGACCAATCAAAAAGACATCTGAAACAGCTAATTGGGTGGCACTTACGAATCTTTCCGCACACTTCTGAATTTACCAGTGTGAGTAGAAGGCAATTTCAGTTGATTATAAAATAATTCATTATACAGTATCAAGGATCAACTCAGAACCGAAAATCCTGTTAACACCGTGCAGCTGTATCACCTTGCTTTTTAGCAATCATCAGTAGTGCATTTCCACTAACCTCCGCCTCCCCAAGTCTCATTGTTTGTCTCAGACTTTATCGGCCGCGTATCAGTCAAATGACTAGGGAGTGGAACGAAGACTGTTGGTGTGTAATTTGTTCAGATGTTCATTATTCATGCTGAAATAACTGATTTACAGATAACGTTTGACGATAAGCGGTTTTCAGTCATATATCTTGAAAAATTATTGGATACATAATTTTTCAGTTATGAATTGTTAATTCAGTGTAATTATTCTATAACGTGGTTTTTTCATAATTTTGTCTGATAAGTTTTACAGAACACATGAATAACAAGGTGGTGGGAAAATGGGTTTTAGACATTTACAATCACGTGAAATCATCATACTGTATAGTGCGCCGAATGTTACTGAAAGCACCCTGTTTTTTGCGATTACATTTGAACCAAACCACTTAGGACAAACAAATTTGACATACTGATGTGTCATCCTGCGACTATATCAAATGGGTACACAGTTTTTACGCACGAAACATTATAATCCATTTATCCCGGGAAAAAAGGAATAAGACAGTTCGAAGTATTATTACACCCACCCCAAGACAAATAAGCCGCTTACGAAACGCAGTGACCGTTATTGTTATTGACTAAGAAGAACACGACCAGACATGATTCCAGCTGATTTGAAGTTATATGCCGTCCCATTCATCGAGGATGGCTGACGTCAACTCATGCAAAGTTCCGAAGACTGTTCCACCTGCCCAAAACACTTCCAGCTAACAGAGCTCAGACGTTTTGAGTCGGGTTAAGGTGTGGACTGTGATCTCACCAGTCCATGCTCTTGACCGTATGTATGGACGTGTTATCGTGTTGAAAAATTAAAATCCTCGGTTGACTTTCCGTACTCACGGAGAGAGGAAATTCACTCAATGCTCTGATGTGTGAGTCAGCAGCCTGCTTTCCTTCCAGAACTGCTAGTCGAGATTTTCCGTCCTCAAAAATCTCACCCCAGACAATCATAGAGAAACCATCAAAGGTTCAACCACCGGATTCGAGCTTGCTTTTCCCGATGTTGCGCTAGTGTTACATGGTACCATCGAGACTGTCAAAATCAAACTTGTGCTCGTCGCTAAATATCACATTATTTCTTTCAGCTTTCCAAGTGATGCGACGAACGTATTTCCGTTTACGAGCCAGTTCTGTGCTCTGCCGCTCTTCCAAGGCGGATTTAACAGCATTTCGCACTCCCTCATGCCTTTTTTTCCGGGATAGATCAATTTATCTGTTTCATATTCAAAATCCTTTCCCCTTTTGATATACTAGGGGGTTGAAACATCAGCACGCCAAAGTTGTTCATCCTAAATGGTTTGGTTCGAAGCAGTTGCAGAAAAATAGGGTGGGTTCAATAGCTTTTCGTGAACTATCGGACCATACCCGGTTTTGCACATTAATTCGGAATTCTGTCAACGGAATTCGGAATGACAACAAACGTCTTCGGTAATGCCATCTGAATGGCTTTTTTGGGTATCGTGATGATTGGTCGAACACCGCACACATCAATCATCCTCGCCTATTTTTCATCGATGGCCACACCGCGCGCTGGTATCTTGCTTATGCCCAGATTCGTATTTCATCCATAGCCTGTTTTGCAGCGTTGGATATTTATTGCTTTATTGCATCAATTTTAAATTTCGAAAGAATTTTTTGCTTCACTCAGACTACATCTCGAGGATCAACTAATTACACCCAGATTTTTTTCAGGAATGAACCATTTCATATTTCGCAACATTTGACAACTTATTGTCGATTTTGGCTTTATTATGTGAATGAACTCAGACCTGTTTCACTCAAATACCTAACATTCGTATGGCCCGGTGACTTTTCCACCCAAGATGAGACTGTTCACTTTGTGTCAGATACTGGAAGAGTGTAAAAGATCTAATTTCGTAAACTGATGTGATGATCTAATACCGGAAATCATAGGCTAAAGCAACTGCAAAGATCAGTTGAAGTGCAGACAGCTCAACCTTATTTGAATCGTTAGGAGCGTGTATGGACAAGAGTCCATTTTTGGAACCTGGATTCATCCAGATACAATACCATACTACTTACATCGTGAGTGCAAACAAGTTCGCAGTGTTGTGATCGCATTTCAACTCCCGTTCTTCGTTGCAATCCTTTGACTTATTCGGTGAGCGCAAAAGCGATTTCACCTGGTTTGGAACACGATAACCGACCGAGTGGCTTGTCTCAATTTATTGGTGGGGCTATCAATCGCCGTGAAATAAACTAGCCCATTCACAGATGGGCGTTTAGATCCGGATGCCACAATTTAGGGCCCCAGTGCATCACCGTGGTTCAGTGCACAGACGACGCGCGTGTGGAACGGCCGCCGACGCGAAATGGGTGAGACTGGTTGACGTGCCGGGTTTCAAATCAATCAGAACGACATCACAAAGAACCAACTGCGTAGCAGTTACGAATTCCTTTGACAGGATTCATAATACACTTGAAGTATATTCATAGGATGTATTATTGCCACAAGAAGCCTGAATCCTGTGTAATGGAAAATCAGCCCTTAAAATAAGTTCAAAATATGGTGAGAAGTGGTATATTCCGAAATGTGATTGCAACAGTGGGTGGTGGAATGAGGGTGGCTGGGAAAAGGAAGATTCGTTTCTGCTTAGGTATATATATATGTGTGTGTGTGTGTAAGAATGTATCCATGAGATAGGTTAATCAGTTGATCCACAGCTTGTTAGGGGGGGGGGGGGGGTGGCGTCTGCCGATGGGAACTGAAGAGCTTACAGAAACTATTTCCAGAAACCAAAATAGTGTGGTGAATGTTGTTGTGTCGCCAACCCATGTGTCATTGGCACTCACACGTGATTCATTCTGGTCCCGCTGGCCTTCTACTCGCGTGCGCGATGCCTGTCTATCACACGCTGTGCTTTGTTCCGCTTTACCAATCACATGCGGCTAGGTGCGCGTGTGACTGACACTGATTCGTTGTTCCTGTCCCTTTGACACATGATTATGGTTGTGCTTGCCAGTGGATGATTCACCTATTTGCCCACTTGTCTATTCACGTGCGCGTTTACTGATGTGCTAATAACCGGACCTATTGCTTACGGTGTTTTTTGAATTATGAACACAACAAATGTGAAAGGCCATCTCCTGTGCCGTAGCTAAAACGTGACGTTTCATCGGCCCTACCTGTTGGATTAAGCTGAATGCGTCAGTCACATTCACCAAAAGTTTAAAATATCCATTCTCGGACGTGAGTACATTATTACGAATACCCCAGAACAATTCTATGAGGCTTTGCTTGGCTGACCGTCCTTTGGACTCCACCTATCACGTACAAATCATGGATCATCCGAACAACCTTGCACTCAAAGCATCAGACTCGAGTTTCGCTCTTGTCAGAGCTTATCAGTGGTGCATATCCTCCGCCACACCCAGGGTTTGGACCCGGGCCTTTTCACCTCGAAGATGTGTGTGTTACCACTACTAGCAAGTAACTGTAAGATATTTACAAAACATTATATGAGGGCTGGGTGTGGCGTACCTCACAAAATCCCAATATATCAGGCTTAGTAACGAGTCGGACAGAAAAAAATCGCTCTCTGCTACCACCGATGTGACCGGCGGCCGTGGCGGATTTCCAGTTGTACGCTTTCAAGATGACGAACATTCGTGTCACTAGACCGCCACCAGTTAAAAACTCGAAGTCGCAGGCAGGATTATAACCTACGCAGAGGGAATCCCTAATAAATTTGGAACTGAATATCTTAGACATCCGGCCATCACAACTCACCCGGACTGGAAAACAGTGCACTCTACATGACGTTAATTACCTCAGTGTTCAGCCAAATCAGGTTTTGTTCAGAGAATTATCTGAAAGAATTTAGTATTTCTACTTAACCGTTCCATTTTCTAACCTATTCCAACCCGATTCCCTGATATCACTTTTTCTGTTTTATCTGGCCAATATATACTTCGGTTGTATAGTTATTCAAATCACTGGTATTTTACAATATGAATTAAATCTCTCCAACAAAGCAGTACAGTCTATATCGTTATGGATAAATGCATTCACTCTCTGTTTCACATTACCCGCAGACACATCATGAGAACACGGGATCAATGTTTGAGAAATTCAATCAGTTAAACAGGATACCCATGTGAGCTACGTCCATCGAAGTTCGCGAAGAAAATAGTGGAAAAACGACTAAACTAGTGGTCAAAATTGTTCTCAGAAGCTTATTGATAATTCAAATACGGAATTAGGTTATTCCAACGTTTATTCCTTTGAAAAAGAATCTGACCATGACAAATAATGCCAACCTACTCGTTTTTCATTTGATTTTTGAATCGACCCACAAAAAGTCTCCAATTTCGTCCATGCCCTACAGTGTCTTGTAGGCGTACAAACAGCTTTTCCCAATGTCCAAGTGCACGAATTGTTCCCATCTTCCGGAGCTGAACCAGAACACAAACGGATGCAATTGAAACATCCAGTGTAGATCTTGAACTGACCTGAGTTTCTCTAATACACAATTCCCTGACGGTGGTTTGTAGTTTCTTCAGAAGTGCCTCATTCACGTTGCGGAGTCGTTCTAGCTGAGATTCCCCAATGGTGATGTTCATTTTTTGTTCCCAGCTAAGCACATCCGCTCGAAGTTCTTTCAATCTATGATGTAACAGGAAGAATTTAACCAGCTGAAAGTATCAATGACTATTAACCCACTGTAAATGAGTATTTTTTAACAAATTCAAATCATTTATGCACTGTTTTCCCGGACGAATAGGATCGATGGAATCAACATCTTCTAAAGCCTGGAACATGTATTAGCAGTATGAGGGAAGAATTGGAAAACACTCACATCTGACAACGTTACTATTAAACGGTCAATCTTTGACTTAACAGCCAGAAAGTTGCCATCAACTAGCATCGCGCTGCTTGGACAAATGCAAGTATAGTCTTGTCAGCAAATCTATTCCCGGGGTGACCTTGACCTGATTATTCAGGGTCGTTCGTTGCTCTGGTGATTAACGGATTGAAGAACTGTCTATATGAGCTGTCTTGGGCTTGAAAGAAAGCGAATTCTTGTGGTGGTATGAACTGTAATTTCAGAAACAGTTATTCGAATGATAACAATATTACTCCATTTGATATTTGAGGTATTTATGTTTATATAGTCAGCAAAATTAAATGAATATTGAACGATCAAAATCCAGTATCAGCACAACTGATGCGATCAAATTGGAACGTTTTAGTCACTTCCGCAACCCCCTGCAAATAATGTATCTTTTGTTGTATCGTTTACAGTAATTGTCGCCACTGACGCAACGCAACCGTGAGCCGCGTAAATTGACCACCGACTGCACCGAATGCCAACTAATTTCGATCAGTATTTGGTAAGTTGGTGAAATTGGAAGAGGCGAGCCCAATTACACATCCTTTAATGTTCACGTTCTCCGTCTAGCCGCGAGTGCCTAATCCGTCGAGTATAACAAATTAGACGCAAGTGTTGAATTTTCAGTCAGTTACTTGACAAGTGAGCTGCTTGGGACACTTCTTAAGAACTTTCCCTACGTGAAATGTCTCAGTTGCCACATAATTGGTTTCATGGTCACGGAGCACGGTTTGCGGTGGGGTTTAGATTGCTATAAATAATAAAAATGTTTACCGGATCCAAATTGGCTAAACTACTCCGCCCTAGCCGGATTTGAGACAACCGAGGTTGGATATGCACCACGGTACCAAAGTGTAGACATAGATCACGTGTTGTGTTGTATCAGATTGAAACTGAGGCATTGTACAATTTGGATCGCCTCGAATTTGTCGGAGTCTGTAAGCCAAGTCACTTGCGTGGAAATGTGCCACAAGAGAACCCAGTGACCAGCACTGATTATGATCGATTATTGATTTGAATGGATTATTCGACAAAATTTATTTACGCGACCATTTTATCGTAACATCGCCTTGCATGAAATGTACTGTTCACCAGAAGTAGATCCACCCTTGAGGAGGTCGAACGTCTGTATATGCTACTGAAGAAGACAGCAGTAACTAGATTTTGGCACCCTGCGAAAGAATGCATTGGATTGTCCCCATGAGATAATGACCGATACCGAGATTTGTTAATTTGGCTTCAAAATGACTCACTTTACCACGGAAGGATCGCATATAGCTACCGGAGTAACCTCACGATGCTGTTAGTAATATATCAACCAATATACGCAAGCCTGTTGTCAATAAACTGATCATGCTGGTCTCTTTTAATGTACCTTGCATAGAAAATCCAAGAAAAACCACAGTCTATGTGGAATTTGCTCGGTTGCATGCCATCCATTGGAACGGTATTGATCGCTCACCTGTTTGTCGTTCAACTGTGTATATTAGCACTAGTCTCCAGAATTTGCGAGGACTTAGCGGATCTTATTCCACTGTGGCAACCATCCACAGTTCATTGATTGCGATTGGACCGCAAAGAGGTTAGCGATAAGTACTGTACCAATGATATACGGTAGAGCAAATACTACTTACATTGTGCTTTTACTCGGATTTTTCATCCAAGCCGCTTTAAAACTGACCAACATGACGAGTGCGTTCACAATAGGCGTGTCCATATTGGTTGATATATCACCTATGGTAGTAGTACTTCGGTAGATTTTTTGCGATCATTCCACGGTAAAACAAACCGTTTTTGAAGCTTAATTAGCAAATCTCGGTGTCGATCATCATCCTCTCAAACGGACAATCCAAGGCATTTTTGTGCCGTACTTCAAAATCCAACTAGTACTGCCGTTTTCAGCAGCACATATAGAAATTCGACCCTCCCCTGGGGTGCATTCACTTCCCGCAAACATGCTCTGCACGAAATCAATGGTTAAAAAGTCCACAGCAATTCTTCGGGATCTTCCCTCGTGTCCATCATATGTTAGGAACAACAACATTTGATGGTGGTTAGTATTTTAAAGTGTTTCCTACTGGTGCTTTCACGGCCATCCGTTGCCTGCATCGATGGTAGTTGATTTTATTGTTAAGAAGGGGTTAACTAAAACCAAGAGGCTTCATGATTCATGCTCGTTGGTATCAAGGTTTCAGGTGGTTTTCCTTTTCGTCTCTGATAAAGTTTGCTTTACAATTATCACATTTGATTTTGGCCACGGGAAGTGATGTGTTTGGACTAAATCATTTCAATTTGAATTGAAGTCATCAGTTGGGCCGCTCCCTGAAGCTCAGATATGATTGGTTTCGTAGATGTAACCCATTTCATCCAACTAATGAAACTTCCCTGCCCACAACCATGATATGATGACGATAAATCACGAATTTTCCTTGACAAGTGCAACAGTCTGCACTAGAGTTTGCAGTGGGAGAGGTGTGTTCACTGTTTGCACCGAACGCTGTAGTAACTGTGACACAATCAGCAAGTATGGAAAGTACGACCTGTGATCAAGTCAATCGATCAGTATTCCACTTTTCTAAGATATGAATCGACCATTGACTCAACTGCGTGACTAGAGAACGAAAAATGCGTCTTATTCGAGCTTCACACGCACCAGTAATTTGGAAATGATCATTTGTCGAACACTACACTTTGCTAATAAGGATTTCTTTATACTAGGGTCCACACTGAAATGTTCATCTTTTCATTTTTGATCGCTGACTAGGTGGCAACTTGGAATTGCAAGGACAGATGGGCATTATATCCTGCCGTGTTTCTGTGAAAGACTGCTGGCTCTCAGGCTGATTGTTTACTTGTGGAACTCAAAAACTTGTACTCCGGGTTCAAATCCTTCTTATAGGGCTAGATGAGTCGATGCTGCTCGAATGGTTCCTAAGAAATCAGATGAAAAGACTATACAATAATGGCCTAAATTTTGGATGAGGAGTTTGTTGTGTTCGCGATTAGAAAACTGTACGCGAAAAATCCTCTTATTAGCATATGAGTAAGCCAGTCCCGAAAGCTGAGCAAGCGCAGGCTGTACACGCAATCGCACAGTCAAGCAAGGCCATCCAAAAAATGACAAAATATGATTGGTCAAAGAGGTTCAGTCAGATGCAAAATGCGTGTATATTAGTAACCATGGTAAACAATAGCCATGGTTTGATGGCAGTCCTTCTGTTATCAATGTGAACTCCGATGAAGTCCAACAACAGAGCTCAATTGTGATGTTGTTTTATAACCATTAGTCATATATGCCCCTGTATAACAGTTGACCTTGTAATATGATATGAACAGCAAAAGCTTAAATCAGTGAATAAGAGATATGTATTGTCTGCAGGGATCTTTGTTGGAAACTTCTCGAGTTCTTGTAAATCATGTTTTGCATAATTTGGTAGATAAACCATTTAAGGGAAATAAAAAAGCACTGGTAATAACCAAAATTCCATAGCAAAGCGTGCTGAGCACATCCTTTAGAAGGTTACTGTACAGCAATAGAGTAACATGAAGATACTGCCTTCAGAGAAAAAGCAGAAACTCATGATTTTTATCCCCAGAAAGTTAATTCTTGGTTATTCCTCTAAATTCTCTTACATAGAGATCTGTGGAGATAAATACTTCACCTATCATTGGAAAGCCACGGAGAAACTGTTCAACCTTTTCATCTTCACTAAGGATAAACTTTGATACATATCTCCTTAATCTAAATTACAACATAGGGTCAGTTAGTTTGGATGGCTGCATCAAATTAGCAATGGCGTCTACTTGACGCATCATGCGGTGTTGCTGCAATGCGAACTGCGAAGAGCCGCTCCAGACAGTTCGCTAATTAGAGTACGGGACTGATGGGAATGTATGGCGAGTTTCAAGACTCAGCTGGTGCTGGTTACATATACTATTATTGGTCCCGGCCTCATATTTTGTTGGCCTTTGTTCATCTGTCCCTAGTCTTTTATTCTCCAGTCACTCAGACGATTCAATAGTTCATTTGTTTTAGAAAAATCGAAATATAGATTGATCGATTAGATCACACGTCTTACTTTCCATACTTGTACTGTACGTGTCTCAGTCACTACAGTGTTCGGTGCAAACAGTGAACACACCTCTCCCACTGCAAACTCTAGTGCAGACTGTTGCACTTGTCAACAACAGTTCAGAGCAGCTGTGATTGCAGTCATCATATCGTGGTTGCGATTAAAGACTGGGCAGAGCTTTCGTGTGTAGTTGGCAGGTGGATAGTTCCAAGCCAACCACATATCGTCGTTTGGCTAGCGGCGCGGTTAGCGATCTCACTTAAGGTTACGTTTGATTCACCTGGATTTGCGAAAAAATTGCTAGAAGTTAGAAAGCTTCAGTTAAGATGCTGACAACACGCGGCGTGTAAATGTCTATCACGGATCAGTATGATGAACACCGCAAGGAGGTCAGTAGATTACATAAACACGAGACTACAGTACTATAGCGAATGTCGACTGTTTTACTTGTTATGAATTTCCGTAGGGGAGGGAAAGCAGTTTAGAATAATTTTCTGAAATGCCGAAATGGTAGAAGAAGCCTTATTGCAATATGTTCACGAATAAGAAAGTCACTAGTCATAGTTAGGAAGTGTGGGGACGCGACGAATAGTCAGGGAAAAATGGAAATTGACCACTTCCAATTCTTTGCAATTTTTTTAGGCCAAAGAGTCAAGAACGAATTCAAGCACGCCCAATACTTGGAAGCCAGGTTAAGGGAAGACTCAGTAAATCATTTTTGGGAACAGAGGGATGGTTCCAGTGGCCACCAGATGACATTAACAATCTGTTTTACGTGTTTATACGTTTTTTAAATTGCTTCGTAGGTCCCCATTTGCGTAATGTGTGCCTCGATCGGACTGGAAATTCTTCGCCTCGCTGTTGCACTGAACCAAACCGGCCAGTATTCCTTGATTGTTTGACATTCATTCTGCCAACGTAGCTTTCGGAATGAGCACACGAAAGAATGGGTAATTATGGCAGATGAAGGGAAATCAATCATCCCTCTGAGTCATGGAGACTATGGGTCGGACGGCAAAATTTATCTGAATGTTAGAATGTTAGTACGGATGGGAGAAAATAGATTTCACTCCAATATTCTTCGTTTGCAGCCCACAGTCGCCATAACATTGCTGAAACTGATCAGCATGAACGTGACAAGTTGATCCGTCCAACCGTTGCGCTTTGAATCACAAGATCGCTGAATTTCAGCGCACAAACTGCCTCGCGTGGACCGTCCAAGACATCAGGTGAAAACCAATCATGTTAACTGGCACTTCAACAATCATATCAGCCCGGTGTGAAGGTTAAAGAAACAGACGCAAGTGTGTTTCTGGTTATTTCTATGAACAACTTAAATACCGTATTGTCTAATCGTGAACACACTTTTCTCACATTGCACGCTGATATGTTATAGTTTTACGCTTGAGGGTTGGTGCGATTGGAATTGTGAAGCGGATGTCGGGTATAATGACCGTGCATGGGAAACAGAACCTAGACTGCGAGGGTTACCCCAACCTGACGTCAGGTTTACTACGGTATTGTCTTAATCAGTTTGAACAACTGTTTCTTGTGTGAGCCAAGAGGGAGCGAACTATGTTTTGTTTGTGTCCCAGTTACTCGAAGCCAGGAATTTGTTATTACTGGCCTGTCCTTGTCCGTTTACGAAATCTACTAGTTCATTACTATGCCTGTGGCAAGATCAGCATGCAGAAAGTTGAACAATTCTCCACCCCCCACTTTCTAGATAAACTAATTGCTTTACTAGTTCGATGCAGATCTTCAAGTGGGAAGGTATCAAGTCTCTCTGTGGACAACGGAACGAACAATCATATCCTCAAGCCGATGTTGATACATCATCCAACGTCACAGTCGTTCGTTCAATTATTCATTTGACAATACTGCAGTTGAGCCGTTTTTCAATGAATATATATATATATATATATATATATATATATATATATATATATATATATATATATATATATATATATATATATATATATATATATATATATATAGGATCCCGAGCACCATCAAAGTATCTTCTGCCTCCAGTCCGGATGACCTTCCTGCGCTTCGGTCCGCCAGCTGAAACGATGACCTCCTTTGTGAATCCATTCATGAAGTACTGAAGATTCCTGACTACTGGGAGCCCATTATTGTTATTCCCATTCCAAAGATAAAAGACTGATCAATTGTCAACAATTATTTTGAAAATGAGTCAGAAACACAGATTGCACGATATACCCTGGATCATCTGGTGGCCTTTGCAGAATGCATATTGCAAAGATGATTGTATTTTTACAGTAAAGGGATGGAACTGATAGTTGAAAAACAAAAGCAGAACCACAACACACACACACACACATCACATCAGTGCGCGACAATTACCACTGTTCGTTACCACGGCAACGATAAACTGACCAGAAGTTCGTGTTGTTGGCACACTTCCTAGTGGTGAGCAGAGATTGGCAATGCCTCTACCTTCCTTGAAATTGTAATTTCCGTGTAGATCAGTTTAAACGCCTGACTTGGAATGACACATTATCTTGACTCACAAGGATATCAACCAACCATTGATCTGACTGAACTTTGCGCGAATGATAATGTATTCGTGATGAATTTGTTCTTCATAGTCGTCCGAAGCCACACTGGAATGTGTTCGACATCCTAAATGCCTTTCCGTTCTATCAATGGGCGACTGAGCACTCACGTTTAAATGCATTTGCCCGAAATTCTTAACACTCGCTGCATTAAAACTGAATGAGAAGCCTGTGCTCACATCCTTGCAATCATATGCGAACGTCTCACACAACCCCGTTTAATGTCTATATAAACCAAATTATAGACCATATAGGAAAATCATTCAAACGTGTTTTACTCGAGTGCTCTTATGCCTAAATTCGTTTCCTCGATCACGGCCACTTTTCTGAGCAAAATCTTTGGGGTGTCCAAAACGGTTAATCGAGTGTGGGTTAGACTGAAAGAGTGTGCAGCTAAGAGGTACGCAAAAGTTCTTCGAAGTACTTGGTTGACAACGCCGGAGTGCTCCAAGGTATTATTCATTGACCGTGCTTATTTTCACTCATACTAATGATCTGTTCGTCATTTTTGCATGTCTTGATGCAGGCAGACGGTGTCGTTGTGGTAAACCATCATAAATTACTCCTCCTTAAATATATACCTGGAAAATACGTCAAGCATTGAACCCTTTTCTCCTCAGTCTGGCCATACTTTCAACTCACTTAAATGCTTGGAGTGAACACTGACTCTTTCATTTTAAACTTATCCCACAGATAATGGGAACGCTCTACAGCGGATTCGATTGGATATCGAGGATTCATCATAACTGAACCTTGTTCTTTCAGTCATTAACCACGCACTTATACGCTCTGGTTTCGGTTGCTATCCGTCGGCATCGTCGAACCGAGAGCAAAATGACTAGAAGCATAAAGAGTAGATGAGCGGAAAAGAAAGTTATCAGTGAAAATCGCGTAGACGAGAAAATGGTTCGTATGTGACTACACCGCTGGCCGCGGCACCTAATCATGTCACTCAATGTCTCAAACCATCCGGGATGGAACTCCGCCCCGATCTAACCTCTAGCCACTACCTGAGTTGGAGACCAACGTACATCGAGGAAGTCCATCTGTGGGCATGCGTAACACATACCCCAATCACCTTACTATATTCTTCTTCAGTAATATTCCTTAACTTTCTAAAACAACATTGAGAAGTCCTATGATGTGGTCCTGCGAAATGATCGATGAAAGTAGAGATAGAAATTTAGAATTGTGAAAAAGAGCTTGTCCAGAAGATGATTATGGAGACGAATACCGACTCGCTGAACACCAAATTGTTTTCCTGCCAATCCCAAACCAAAAGAATGGCTCTAATTTCCGTGTCACTCTCTCATGGTGGCGTAAGTGTGTAAGAATTCCACTGCAGCGTACTTGATCCGCATCTTGACCAACAACACACACACAGACTAATGGATAGAACGTTCTGCAATTTTAATCCGTGATTTTCTGATGTGTTTCGTGACGGCATTCGAAAATCTGTTCTATATGTTCTATGTGAAATCTTTTATGCGTGACTTCGTGTGACGATTTCGGGCGAACCGTTTGACTGAAATCTACTCACGAGAGAGTCTACAAATGTTGCATTCAAAGGGACTAGGTTGCCAATTACAAAGAGAATGTTGTTCATGTAACAATAATCAATCCTGAAGAGTACCGGTTTTACTAAGATCTATGCAAAATTTCTAAACTACGCCAGTTGCCTCTTTAACCATAGCAACTGTTGTAGCTAGTCATATGGGAACAGAGGGTGGGATTATGAGCTGTGGGCCGAAATGTTGACCTTTTTCCATCCATTTAGGCGGGTTTTTTCGAGCAAAACAAGATTTGCTATCCCACAGTCTGAGCAGTGTTGTGCAAAAACAGAAGTCAATTATTTGTGCTGTTCTTTTTAATCTTTGGACGAAAATACGAGTGCAGCACGTCGATGGGAGTTCTTGAATTGGAAATATGACTGTGAAAGTCTTCTGATAAGCGACAGGTAAGCATCTTAGTACAGGGATCACAATAGTCTCTGTATGTAACTGAGTAAGAACGGGAATTCTGACTCGCCCCACTCATGCAGAACGAGAAAGCAGTGCTAGACTGATCCCGTCAGAACAACGCCACAGAACGATCCGAGGGTACAAAACTTTTCCACCATGGTACCGAGAACCGGTACATACGATACGTGCAATCATGATCCAGCATAGCCAAATAGGTGCGGTTATCCACTACATACGGTCGAACGTCTGTACATTCTTCGGTTAATCGGCCAGCGCGAATCAGATTCGAATAGGCCTGTGTGGAAATGGAAGAACAGAACCTGGATTAGATGAGTTATTTGGCCTATTGATTGTAGCGGTGTTTGATTTTTTTGATTACGCGCGGTTGGAAACCTGGAGAATACTAGATTCCACTGAATTATCGGGTAGGAATGGCTTTTCAGAACTTGACCGTGTTTTTGACCTAGACTTCTAGTCATACATAATTGTAATAGACACTTGAGAATGAACAATCCCACATTTGCTACTGATTTCCTACGATCTACCACTGTTTTTACATCATTGACTATGTTTTTCTGTCTCGTCTTCCCAACAGTTGTCTTTATATATATATATATATATATATATATATATATATATATATATATATATATATATATATATATATATATATATATATATAAGATGCAATATACATTTTCTCAGTTTATTTCGGAGGAATGCCAAAAGATTGGTGGCCGAGCCGCGTGTTGGCCATCTACGCATTGCTCCATAATGTTCTGTTCAGACAACTATTAACCATGCAATGGGTGCGTTGGCTTTGGTTTCTATCTCGTAGCGGCAATCTCCATAATGTACGGACACAATGACGCACGTGCACTCGATCTTGTGATGACCGAAGCTAAATGTCTCGATAACTATCCCGTGGATGCACTGGATTCTTGCACGGCATTCGATAGTCCGATCAACGAACGGAGGCAATCCGCTCAGTTGGCTTTCACTGGCTCGACGACATCTACAGGAGAGCCACAGAAGACAGAATGAATATTACGACATAAAGGCTCATGGGTTACCGCTGGAAGTGGGAGACACCGTTTTTCTCCACTCGGACACATCACCTTCGGGCGTACCGGCCAAGTTGCACAAACAATGGAAAGGTCCCTTCATAATAGAAAAGATAATATCGGAAACATAATGCGTCATCCGTGATAAGACAGGCCGACAGTCACCTATAACCGTTAATTTTAAAAAGCTAAAACCGGTAATCGACGTGGACGTGATCACACAACCGCAGGGTGAAGATGAGGTACCTGAAATAGGAGCAGAAGTGGAGATAGCTAGCCGTGGAGATGTTGCACGGACCCGGGTCGGGTCGTGAGTAGCGAGGGTGTGGTGTGGCGTGAAACCTGTAAATATGATTACGCATGTCATATTTCAATCATTGACTTGCATTGTACATTATGTCTTCATTCATTCCTCGTTATTCATGTTTCAGGAGCATTTTTAAACCCGATTATAGAAGAATCTAGTATCTGTCCGGAAGATCCAGTGACCGATGCCATATAATAAAGACTGGATATTTTCTTCTATTTCGTCTTCTGTCAACATATTGCATAACCATACATGATACTCTTCTGTGGAAATCCTCTGCTAGGATGTTCCCCTTGAACGTCAGAACGGATTTCTTTCCCACCAAGATCCGAGTAATCGTTTTGAGTAGAGATGCCCTTGCTCTGTTAGAAGTATTTGGAATACACGTTTCCTTGTCCTATTTATGAGAAACAGAAGTAAGGTTTCTCACAACTTTGTTACCAAAGGTCGTAATCAAACACAACCAAATCGGTTTGGTAGTTTGTAACAGATTTGTGCAACTGAGTGCTTCAGTAAACGTCATATTGAAATACCGTACATACAGACCAAACAGAAAACTTACAATACAAGTGGACTCGTCGTGCTCATTGCCCCAAATGTATATATTCTGTAACGTCATATTGGTGATCAAAGCCTCGGCTAAGGCGCACAGACCAGGTCCTTTTAGCTCACAGAACTGTACGGCGAGTCTGGGAGAGGAAGAGGTTAACAAAATGTTTGTTTTCTCGTCTGTTTGTCTATCTTCCATGATTACACTACTCAGACAACAAGATGAATGGTTGGAGAGAGATGATAAGTAGGTGATTGGATTTGTGGTTAAAACAGACTTAGTTGCAATCAAAAATCGCTGTATATCTGAGAGAATGTGGCGCATTTATCTGTGCATTACTGAAAAGCAAGACAACCACAATCATATCTCATTAGAACGAGTAATTTCGGGTCTCACTCCGCATAACTCTCCAGACGTACTGTAAAGAGCTTAGGCATTTGCCGCTGAAGCGATTGTAATTAATTGGCACAAACCTCTATTTCTTTGGGGATTTTGACTTGACAAACGCTGAGGCGACCGATATGGTAAAAGTCGTAGACTTCGTTGGGATTTAAACACGTGTATGCGGCTCTACCGATACTTTGTACTCCAAAATGAACAGAGAGGACACCCACTGAGATCCCGGCGTGACGGAAAACAGACATTCGGACTTTCTTTATTTGTTCATAATCAGATTAATTACGTGACTTATTTGATGAACGAGTGCCGAGTCATCCGGAATCGCCTGAACTCAATAAGAATGATCCCTCATCGTCGAGCACTGTTCAACTCGAACCACTGTTCGTCGTCTATTTTTATTTAGTCTACAAAAGTTCGATGTACAATTGGCTAGTTACTGATTCATCGAAAACGAGATCATTTGCCGTTTGTCATATGACATCCGAACCAGATGGCATGCTACAGTACAAACCAAAGCGATAAAAATAGATCGTGCAGATAATGTGCAACTAAACTCGCAGGCAGCCTAGTGCCGTGCAGCGCAGGTGTTCGCTCAGTCGGATAGACAACCGACATTCTATGCTCTACGAGCACAAAAACGGTAAATAATGGAGCCCTTGGTCCTCCGACAATGAGTACACTTCTGGATTTTCCCCTTAATCCATGGTGGTCATCAGGATTTTGGCTACTGACAATTGTTCCAGTAGTGAAAACTGGAACTCGACCGATATGAACTGCCATCGAACTAATTGAGCAGACTGTACACTCAAAATGACAAATGGAGTCGGAGGCGACACAAAAATCGGGTTTGTCTAGATACGTTCGTCGAAGCAAGTGACAGGTTTACAGAAGGGTAAGGATAAGGTACGTTTCGGCCTACGTCCGGCCCGGTGTGCAACTTCATCTTTAAAAGTTATTTCTATATACACGTATCTTTTGTTTTACGGCACAAATAAGTGTGGTCATTTTGCTGCCACTAGCGTGTCACGTCCCTGCGCGAAGGTTTCAGGTTGACCATTTTTCGCAGTTATGTCCCCCACTTTCGTCAAATAACGTTTCACACGTTCTGAACTAGATGTTCTGTCCATATAGTACACAATGTGTTCTGACCTGTTCTTCTTTATGCTGTGTGGGACGGAAATTTCGGAAATCGGGGTATTATCTATTCCGTGCGCTATGGCGGTGAACGGGTCTCTGTATAACACCACTTGGTTGACGTGAGAATTTTTGAAGTGGAGCTTGTTGGCTGTATACTAACCCACTATCCGAACCGAAGTTCGAATTTTTCTTGGGAAGCTCCCCTTACAAAGTGTTTGACCAACGGTCTGACACCAAAGCAGCCGGCGAAACGAGGAGGTCACGTCCGCTGAAAGTCGGTTACCATGATTACGGCTCATACGCAAGTTTTAGGAAACCAATATACCCTTACATTCCAGATGAATCGGCACGCGGTTTACACACCTCATCTAGAAAACTTCATCGCGTGCATGAAACACGACAGGGTAGTGACCTTCTTCATCTACGAGCCACATCTACAAAGTCACAAAGCTCTTCACGGATTCATGCAGAGTATAGTATAGCAGAACGTATGTCCAACAAAAAATCGAACATATCCTCGAAAACCGTTGCTGATCGGCCGTGATCGTTTTCTTAGTAGGCCTAAAACCGACGCTTATCGGAACGAACCACACGCACTAGCAGTTCTTTTCTCAGTGAACTGGGGGCACGCCTGACTGCTTTTACTCTTATGTTTCTATTCATTTCACTTCTAATTTGGCAACGCTGCAGGTCGGTTCAGTTCAGTTTATACAACTACTAACTTCGCTCTTCTGTGCTCCGTTTTCGGTCGCTACCTTCCAGCGTTTTCCAGTAAAAGGCAGAAAGAATAGAAGCATAAAGCAAGGTATGAACCAAAGGGAGAACAGTAAATTGGCTTAATGAACCGAACCGAACTGACCGACTGCCACAGATAAAAGCATTCCATTATTATTCAACCATGAGTCAGTTGTACATCCTAACTGGTGACACAGACTACTTAGAGAACCGAAACGTTCATTCGGTGATTAGTTGCATAATAAAGTTAGAGATTATGTAAAACTGAGACATACACTTTTAGGCGAGTGTTATTCAGAAGCGCTGACGCAATAGTTCGTGCACCAGCGCATTGGATCCTGTTGAAAGCCAAGTCTAAAATCACAAGGGAACAGTTTGCTGAGATCACACGGGACAAAGCCAAAGCTCCATCACGAGCGATTCGATTCCTGAAAGACAAACGTGGATAATTCATCGATGAAAGTTCAATGACGAATAATTACAATATGCACTGAAGTCTTTGAAATGCCGCACCAGTTGGGCAATGAAAAACTTCACATCTCAAAGTTTGGGTGCTTAGTCATTATTGGCATGTTATAAGTAGCAACCTTCCGACAATCTTAGTAATGATATGAAAATTTTAGCTGAAAAATCTCAGTTGCTTAATCGTTCTATCTATCTATTAGTTTCTTTGGTCTACTTCTGACTGACTGGAAACTACTCCCGGTCAATTGTAGATTTAAATTAAAATGATGTCCCCTTAATAGTGGAGCAGCCCCTCCGGCAAGAAATACTAACTAAGACCACTCAAATTGGTTCCTTCTGAGAGGTATTGGACTGGGGGAGAGAGAAGTCCAAAAGGGAGTAGTCGCATAAGTAGTATTATTTTTACCGCGAATTTTGCTTAAAAGCATGCATCTTTCAACCAATCTGCGAAGTCGATTTAACCGGACGGACTTGTATTGGCTTCACAACTCTAAGAACAACTGAGTGTGATTCACGAGGGAAATGCGTGATACTGCTGTGTCATCTCAAAGTTCTTCAAAATTGATAACAAGATGGCTTACTAGCATCAAGATTACCGTCCACCTTGTCAGTGTCTGGGTCACATTGACTGACAAACAATATTGACGTCCTAGCACGAGACGGAAACCCATCCACCCTCAAGCAATTAAATTCTTTACCACTATGGCTGATCGACCCGAATAAGACTACGTTAACATGATTAGAGCTCACCAAACCCAGTGGCTTAGTGATTCTAACTTATTTTTGTTACAGGATAGCGCGTGAGTGTTGTTGAAGGGGCACACCTCATGGCTTCAAAGGCCCGTTGTACTATTAGGGAGGGCCGGCAACCAGACCCTGAGATTTGGAGTGAAGAACCACGCAAGATTCCAACACGATCATGAAGTAGAGTTTTATTCGCGGTCACATCCGGCACGGGTTTTCGCGTAACTCTAAAATGGTTCGCCACGGAGGTTTGCGTCACCCTCGGTTCAGAAACCACATCCAGACTGTTTGCCCTTCTAGTTTATCGATAGTCTTCTATTCATGATCCTGTACTAAGAATGTACTGATTTCCTATGCATAAACTCGGAGACTTCCCACGTCCTGAATAACAACTAACAGATTATTTTACTGGTAAGGCCAATAGATGACTTGCTTTGACCAATCAAATAAGTGCCCCAGCCAAGCGGGTGAGAGTTTTCGGCTACCCATTCTCATAGTAATTCAGCGAGGTTGGTTTGAGTGACAGTGGGCAATTTTTACAGACGGCAATCTTATGAAGCTTGGGAACCAATGGAAAACATGGGTCTGAGATTAAATATCAAGAGGTTTCGGAACATCTCTCAGGTCGGAAATGGTCAGAACGGTCATTATGATGCATTTTAGACCAGCCCGTCCCTGGTTCCAGTCCTATCGCTAGCGTCGTCTGTCACTCCACAATAGGCAGTGGCCGCGATCTTCTTCCTGAAATATTGCACCGGTAACAAATGATAAAAATCATGAAAATGAATACTTCCTGTGGGTGCGACATTTGATAGACTAGAGTACAGAACAAAAATTTCTCCTTTGGGTGTCCGTCATAACTGATCAAATTAAACGATTGGCCGTTTTATCTAAAACAAAACATAATTACATTATCATCATCAAAAATGACAACAAAAGACAAGGTACAGAGACGCGATTTTCAGTTACAACTGCTTCGTTAGTTTCGAAGTCAGAGCAGAAAAATTTATGTGTACGTGCAGGGAAGTACGGAGACGCGACCGGTTAACAGTCACCGCCTGATTAAGGGATCTTTAAAACAACGGCCAGACGGACTTGTGAATCACTGCATTTTCGGCTGAAAAATGAAACTGATTAAAAATACCCACGAAAAAACTATAAGTAATGAAAAGTTAGTCCGACTTTCAAAAGTTAATAAAATAAATGCCTCTAATTCATAAAAGCAAGCGATTTGACACCTTTTCGATGTTAGCCCATATGCAATAATTTTACCATCTGGTTTCGTGCCTCATATCTTGAGCGGTTCTCAGAAGAGTCGTGCACGTACGCGAACTGATCAAGGAGGCAAACAGCTTGCTGATTTAGACTCAAAAATACCATTTGGAACTTTTGAAGAAGCATTTCAAAAGATGAATTTTGTCTGAAAAACGTGTACTAAACAGTACAACGGGTAAGGTTTAATAAGTAGATACTAAGCTGCTATCAGAGGTGAATAGTCTCCGTTAACCAGGTTATCATAAAAGAAATAAGGCTGATAGTCCGGACTGGTTACCTCAGTCTATACTGAAAGACGGTGGTCGAGTTTTAAAATTGGAATTGATAAAAGTTCTTAGTTTGACATGGACAAAGGAACAAGTTCCTTAGAATCTGTGACCTTGAGGAAATATAAGAAAGATGGCAAGTTTTCTGGTGAAAATCTCAGAGGAACTAGACCTATTACCATCGCATCCGAATCGCTCGTGCGAGAATCGAGCTAAGTTTAGACCCTGTCGAGGTTGTGTTGGCCACATCGTCGATGTTTGATAGGTTTTAGAACATAGGCATAGTATTTCTATAGACCAAACTCATTTTCTTCTGATCAAAAAACTATTTTCGACTCAGTCTACCTCACAACTAAAGGGTGTGTCGGCGAACTTCATTTTTATCATTATCTGTGTAGGTGAACAGCCGGAACAGAGCTTCAGCTAACGGCGATCCTTCACCCGAGTTCACACGTGTACGTCAGAGTTCATCCGTCTCTATTCCCGTTCTTAATATTGTTACCGGGACCACCATTTTGCCATTTGACGATGATGGTAGCGAAATCTTCGCTAGTAAAAAAGTGTCGACCCTTGATTAGACAGAAAGTGTAATTATTTCAAGTGAAAAAACGAATAAGTTACAAGTTTTCTCGAAATGCACGAGGAACCCAGTAACAATTTTCAGGATGATTTAAGCACAATCGGAGTTCCGTTTGTTCAACATCAAACCTTTTGATGTTAAGGAAGACAATACACCGGTTACACAGATTTTGTTGCCTTCACACCTTACCCAGAGTTCGTGTGTCATTATATATAAAGGGGGTAAGCCCGGCTCTTGCCAATCCGAGTCATCTATGTCGACGTGACATTAGCTTATCTGCCAAGGGTCCAGTATGTACTGTATCAGGTAAGCCAGTTCTTCTGGACAAATCAGAATGGCGGTGGATACGAGTGAAGAATGCAGGATGACTCTGGGTGTTAGAACACTGGTTCCATCGTAGCATTGCTCGTATCTGCTGGGAACGCCGTATCAGCAATTAGCAGGTACCAATTTTCTCAAGCTACGAACTCCTCAGTTAGTCACCTTTATTGTGTTAGTACAGGTGTGTTGAAATACACGTCAAGTTCGAGATTGAAATCCTTTTGCGTGATATGAACTGGTCAACAAACGAATGAGGTATTCAGTATTCCAAATTTATTCAAGGAAAAGTTCACACATGATATATGACCGGACTCACCCACTGATATCTAATAGTTCTAATGTGTCATTGCGCTCCATAGCATCAGCTAGTCGTTCTGCACCGAAGTCTCGCATATCAACTTTAGACAAATGCAGCTCCTTCAGGGTGTTGTTCACCTGGATGTGAGAAGAAAAACGAACAAGCAAACATACAAAATCCTTCCTCCATTTATACCGTCAAAAATTAACTGCACTAAAATTGGACAACATTTTGCCGTTAATAAAACTAACCGCAAAAAGAGCGTCTTGGCATTCTCAGTCCAATGTAATAACTGGTCGGCAAAACAAGATTACTAATAACTGGGATCTTCAATCCACTACCCCTCTAAGTCTGTGGCGTTACATATTTTAATTTGGTACCTGTCAGACACACTTTCCCCGGATGATCCAGCGTACAATGCACAACACGACCGCGTACCCACATATTCGTTATTAACATACACAACGGTCACCGTTGACTGGCGCCCTGTTGTAATCACTTCTGAATTTCGAAACTCCACACAAGTTTTGGCCATTCAAACTGATCAAGGCGATCGGAATGAACAATGCAATCACTTGTGCGCAAGCATCTGAAGAGAAATACAATCAAGCAGATAAGTCAGGTCAGTTCTGCCAATAGTGTTTTTCTCGTTTTGTTCAAATAAGTTAGAAGAACAGGATATTTCGTTCTTTCACCATACTCATATTCCGCTTTCAAGGACACTACTCCCATTTTTTAGTGATAAACTTGGACAAAGCTCACCGACGGCTTATGTCTATACTCGTTTTACATATGTCACGACGTGGCGACATGGGCGTTCGACAAAAGATCGTAAATAGATATAAGCTGACCACTGTACTTACCGATAAACCATGCAGTAAACTATCAAGGGATCGGTGTTCCATCACAGTGTTGAAGTGCAGCAAAATTGTGAAAGCAATTTCGGTGGTGTAATATTAAAAAGGCCCGATATATTTGGTGTAGTTACTTCTGAGTTGGCTTGTTAGAAATACACTGTCAACGACTCAGTTGTCACTGAAGCTTTGAAAATCACCTATACCAATCCATCATGAGAACTTTTCTGCACTCAGATTCCAAAACTTTGGGCCGCTAACCGGGAATTGAACCAGTAATCTTTTGATAGAAAAAGACGGTGTAAACATGTAAGATATGTCTTGTGAATAGGTATGTCGACCGTATGTTCATTTCCCAATTCAACGACTTTTCAAAGAATTTAAGCCGAGTCGCCAACTTCGCATATGTGTAACCAAGACTGATACGCACTGTTTTGTATTCACCATGTCAGAAACTAGCTAAACGGATTGTCAGAATAGTTTGACTTGTAAGAGACGCAACTGACTCTCGGAGCTTAGGGATTACAACGACTTCATTTGTCAGTGTTACGAACAAGACAGCATGTGCTCTTGATCTCCAGTCGCTGTTTAACAGCATATCACTGAGTGAAACGGACATGAAGATCTTCGTCTGAACCTTGGTATTCCCTCAAATGAAATTTGCAAACCTATTTTTGTCTTGGTCGGATATTCGGTTTTTGTGTGACGGCAAATTCTAAAGGCAAGTAGATGGAGTATTCAGGGAGATTTTCATGGGATTCATGAAACAATAGGCAACCGCATTCATCAGTGAGGTAGCTTTGTGCAGATGGTACTGTATTAAAGGCGTATTTCCGTCTTATATCACAACTATGTCCAGTTATCTGATATCCACGATCTTTAAACAGACTTCATGAAAACCTCTGGTTTTCTTCAGAGGTGTGACAAAACGACTAGCTGATCTTCCTGGAGGCGCTCAGATAGCTCATTAGGTAAGGGTTTCCACTAAAATTTATAATCCGATCTGAAAGATGTCCGCTTTTCAAAAGTGTCTCTCCAATAAAAGAGGACCAGTGATATCCGTCTGAAAAAAGAGAAGGCTGGTACTCCCAGAGGCTCAATGAAGAACTCTAAAAGGTTAAGACTATCCTCGCCGACAAAGGTTACTTAATATGGTTCGTGGAGAAATATCCGAAACGAATAGAAGCCCTGACCAATCTACCAACAGCACCAGTTCTTTCAAACAGTGACCTCGTACTTTTGTGATCTGTTTTTGGTTTTAATTAATAAGCGGAAACCACAAAGAAAAAGAAGGAACCCGAGTGTAGCTACGCCACTGGCTGCAACACCTAGCTATGTCACTTGATATCTCTGACCATCTGGTAAGTGGTCTGGTGGACCCTATCTTGTCCTACTTGACCAAGTTTGTTGGTCAAGGCTTTCACAACTTCTTGCCATTTCACGGACTGACCACCTCGGCCTACCTTCCAGTCACTACTGCCCCGAAGAACAGCGTAGCCGAGGAAGTGTATCGATGAACATGAGTAGCACATGTCCAGCGTCACGGAGACACTTTCTGATTTGTTTGCCATTTGAAGGTGACAAAGTCGTAGCCACCATCAAACAACGCTGATCTTTCACCGTCAGACAAACATCTACGGCAGCAACGTCGGTCTTCCTCGAGGAGATCACGCGTGTCCCACTGGTAGCAAGCAAATGCTCCATGTCACTTTCCGTCATCTGGGGCATCACATTCAACTATAACTGCCCTATTCACTATGGTCTGATTTGTGCATCAGGAATGTGAGTGGATGCTTCTCCTAGAACAATCCACTATGGAATCAGAATTTTGAAACTTTGCCCACTCACCTATAAATACTAATTGCATCAAAATATTTATACTTGTGACTGCATTGCCGTCGTTCTCAAGGTTAACTGCGACTTACCCAGCGAATAATTGCTGTGATTACTCAGTGGACTCTTCTGAGAGCAGCTCCCACTCACTCTTCTGGCGCACAAATTAGATTTTTGTGAATAGAACACAGAGAGTGGACAAGTAAGTATCAGGATGAATGAACGGAGTAATATCGAACGCGCACACTTGATGAGCAACATTAATCGTGAAATAAATCGCGAAACTTTGTCTCTCCAGCTGTGGATAGAACATAGACCAAAACAGATCATTGTCTATGGGTGAAGATAAATGAGTAGGACGAAAAGTCAGTTGAGTATGTTCATTGTTTACTAAACACTTAAATGAGATGGATCAAAGCGCTGAACCACTCAAAATGTGCACCGTCATTCATCGCTCCAAGTAGGACAAAGCATTGTGCATAGTCGAGGCAATGCGAACAAGGATGATTACCCGGTTTCTGTGTCCCAAGAACACATGACCGCTGACCCAACGTTAGATTGGTGACTCTGATCAAACCCAAGTTCATCAGCCCGTCCAGTAAGTCCCTACCCTCGTGGTTACTGAATCTGAATTTACAACCCACTCTTATCTGGTTTCCTACTTTAGCTTGCTAAATACGCCCCTTTTTTCTTCACGGGATCATTGATCCGATTTATCCATGGCGGACTCCAGTATATTCACCAATCGCTTCTCGTGATTTTCTATGGGCATAGAAGGAATGAAGTTCAAATGGCCGATACAAAATATACCACACTATCGTATAATGCAACATTGGCGATGTGATCAAAATATCTATGCACAAGACATCTCACATTTGTGGAAACCACTACCTCAAAAAACTAGAACTTTTACTACCCTACCGACGGGAAATTTCTAAACACCGCAATAGTAAGAACATATGTCGATGAGAGCACCGCGATACTCAGACATTGGTCAAACTTACACAAAGCATATTTGCAATATGTACGGTCGTCTCCTCCTGCAATGTCCACAGAAGTTGTCTGTTCAGATTTATCCCCTTGATTGTTTTATTTCCTCTGAGCATTGTCGCGAATGCGATGCAACTTGTGATATTCTTTGAATCAGGCATTTGGGAACACAGAAAAACGTGAGTAAGAAACACACATGAGATGGACGCACACGGTGTTTAGGACAGTGCTGGTTAATCACAACCACAATCACAACCTTGCAGACGTATTCTTAACGGAAGAGCAAATAGATGTTATCATTTGGAATGAAAACCGTGTTCGAGAGTTGAATAACTCAAACGTAGTTTTCACCTAACATCAAACCACAGAGATAAAATATTTCAAAACAACTTAAACAGAGACATGCTGTGCTTATCGTGATAAGAAGAACTTGGGCAGTGGGTTTCCGACGGAGAGACATCGCGAAGCATTCAGAGGACTGGAAAAAAACAAGGACCCCGCCAGATCAAGACAGGACAATGGTGCTGAAGTACCATTAATGGATAAAAGGGATCATACAATAAAGTTGGAGGAAATATTGGCAGACAATGCCAGATTTTAAAAATTGGGAATCAGGAAATATAAAACAGATACCATGGAGAAGCGGTTATCAGCAGTGCTCAAAAGACTTCGAGATGAAACTATTATTACCACGAAAGAATTTGAACGCCTAAAACCAACGGTTCATCGATTCCGCACTTGTAAATTCTTCCTAAATTTCAAAAATACTGTCCACAAGACCCATATAATCAATGGCTGGCAATCGCAATACAGCTTGTATCTAAATTGGAGTCTATACGCAGCCGAATAACCGAAGATACCAGAGATCTCAAAGTGAATAATAAGATGTTTTCGCTAGATATCAATTCCCTAATCACCATGGTGCACTTCCCAGACAATGGGCTTTATCTGTGACTACATGGATGAAAAACGATTACACTTCTGAATCCCTACACGCGTTTTAAAATACCTCATTTAGCGGTGCATAGTTAGTGTTCAGCTCCTGTTCAACGGTTTTAATCGCCAAATCGATAAAGTGGCTATGAGTTCGCCCCTTGGATCATTGCTTGCAGACATTTTCCCACCAGGGTTGGAAAACCGAGGAATTAATAAAGAAATATCTGAATTGGCTATTCACTGCAGTTACGCCGATGATACATTCGCGTTGTATAAAAAAACCAACAAATATTAAATAATTACTGACCAGTTTCAACTGGACACACTAGAGGCGAGATAAAATGGACGTATTCCGTTTCTTGATAGACTGCTCTTGAGAAAGGAATATTAAACAACTGAACGGAGTGCGTAGAGAAAGTCTGCTTGGGTTGGTCAGTAATTAAACTTGCTTATCGCCGTGACCATCTGCCGAAAGCGGAATCTAGTATGCCGCTTAGTCTAACGGGCCAGGAGATCTCGTTCGAATGAAACACTACAAACTACATTGGGGATGATCAGCAGCACAGTGCAAGAGAACGAATACCTTGACAAGTCTATTGAGCAATAACTTAAAGAAAAGCCATCAAAGAGTGAAGTCCACATCGTTAATGAAAATCAGTTATTTAACACTCTTCCCTTCGTAAATGATGGTCTTAGTGGCTTTTTAAGGAAAGAGTTTTAAAGGCCGTTCACGCTACATTTAACGCCTCTGAAATCAGGATGATGCATTCAGTTAATTCCATCAATCAACAACAACTCAAAGACCGACTGACTCAATCGAAGACTTCTATGTGGATTTACCGATTTACCTGCTCCTATGGAGCCGCTTACATCGGTCGTACCGGTCGGCAGCTGATCAAGAGGATACACGAACACCATACAGCGTCGCTGAACAAAGGAGTTCGGAGTTCGATTGTGGAACACATTGGGATTCGGAGCCATCTACAGGGCTCTGGTTGACCTCACGAACCAGATCAGAAGCGCCATTTTGTGCGTAGCTGAGGCAGTGACCACATGAATTCATCACTTTGTCCTATGCGAAAAATAACGACTGCTTCACAGCCTAAAGCTGCAATGTATGACGTAATCACAGATCTGATGAATCCTACCACAAATAATGCGAATGCACCGACAATGGAACGGATGTCCATCCTACATTGATGAAAAATGATTGCCTTATTCACTCGTTTGACCTTTATTACTGTAGAGGCTCCAGAATCAACACCTGAAGAGAATTCTTCACTTCATTTGTCATCTCAATACTGGTTCACACTGTGTATAGTAGTAAAATGGGCTTCACTGTTTCACACTATCCTGTGACAGTGATGCGGAGGAGAAAAAGCAGAACCACTTCAACCAATGTATCGGTTATTCCAAATAAAAGTGAAACTGACGCTGATCAAACATTAACTCGCTGAGTTCTTCCCATAGTTAGATTCGTCCAACTGACAAGAGGGCTCCGTTTTTCTGGGTTCGTTCCCTGAATAACCAAACCAGATAATCATTAATACTGAACCCAGGTGAGATGCTTCTGCCTGCTATCAATCAGCGAACCGAGAAACGGGAAAATGTGACGGTAATGAAAATCGATGCAAGGCGATGACGACAACGGACTATGCATCACAGGGCAAAGCGCAGTTCAGAGAACATTGTTAACTGTGCAGGTACTTTAGTCCCTCCCATCAAGAAACATCATTCGGGATCGCTCAAATTGTTTCTTGCTGAGAGGTGTTGTAATTAAGGGGAGGGAATAGTAGGAGAGAATTTTCTTGTGCGGCAAAAGTGTTTCTTTCAGGGGGATACAGCAATCAAGGAGGTTGCGATCTGTATATTTCCAATTTTTCCATTTACACAAAATCCCTTGTTGTATCGACGTTTAAATATACATAACCAAAATACACATTTCTGAACCCACACACACAACACACACGCACGTCAAAACGCGGAACACAAAAAAGCATTCAATAAATCACTTTCCGGCACGAGTCAAGTCGAGTAAATGCTTTATGGACCCCGAAAAAGTCGCGCTTTCTGATATGGACTGTCCTGGGATTTTTTCGACCAGTGATCTAACTGCGGTCAACACAGTTATTCGAGATTTTTACGGTGGTTTTCGTTACTCATCCACACACCATCTCGATCGATTTGATTGACTGCCATCAAGTCCCTGAAGCTGAACCGATCTGAGCGCAAGACGTTGGCTCACACTGGATCCTTGGTATCCCGGGTTGCCAGAAGGAGAACTGTGACCGAACTGTAAGAAGTTAATTTCTTACTATTTATTTCATTTTCATTTCTATTGTGCACGGATTTTCTGCCTATTCATCTGACTCTATTTTCGTTTGCAGCTATCACCTTAGACTGTTTTTACATTGACACAGTATCCCTCAGAAACTGGTTAGTACACTGCAAGCATTGGCTATAAAGATTACTCTTTGGCCGAGGTGATGGTTAGTTTTTATCCGTGCATCCCGGTGGTCACTAGGCTTAAGGCTTTTGCCGTTGAGAATGAAATGAAAGGAATGTAGTTAGCAAACATGGTGGCAACCCGCCTGCACCACCAGCTTTATCATATCTGAACAAGCTAAACTTGGTGATTCGGATCAGGCCAAACGGGAGCGGGGTGGCGCAGTGGTAACACACACGTCTTCGAGATGGAAGGGCCCGGGTTCAAATCTTGGGTGAGGCGGAGGTTATGCACCACTGATGAGCTCTGACAAGAGCGAAACTCGAGTCTAGTGCTTCCGAGTGAAACGTGGAGTTCAAAAGGACAGTCAACCAAACTAAATAAAACTACTGAAATATGCTAAGTGTTCCATTTCGTCTACCAGTTGGCTATACTTAACGCATGTTCGGCCTGTTTCGATCTTCTGCTTGCGGTGTTGCACGGAGCACGTGTATGGTTTATAACGCCGTCACTAAGCTAGATATGCGGTGGTTTTTTCTTCAACCTACAACAAAGTGATGAACCCAGATAATTACAGAACACAATGAACAATAGGATGGATAACCAAATTGCGATTGTCTTTAACCAGATCCATTATCGTCCCCCAGTTTGGAAAAGAACCAGTATACCGTTTCTTGGCCGAGTTTTATACCGTAATTTCCCTTACAGTAGATATTCATAACACCACCGTTCTGTGCCACACAAAATCCACTGCTGTCATCTTGGATTGCTTTGACAATCACACAGTGTCTTCTAGGGGCTGGTAAGTGCACCATAATTGTGACACAGAGCTGTGTGAGTAAAAGTCTTCGGGTACCGAGAGAGTTACACGATTATCGGATGATTTTCATTCTCCTATACGTCAATCCGGTTGGAAACCTAGAGAACAATACCGGTGATTCCTAACAAATAGAAGATATTTGGTATGACCTTGTGATTAGAATCTACGTACTGAGTCTAGTTGACTAGTCACGCTCATACAGAAATGAACTCACAACCTCTTATTTTTTGCTCATTCTCCTCAACATACCTAAGAACTCAAACAAAGATAACACCAGATTGCTTCAGCGGTTGATTACCGATAGTAATCTAAACCAGTCAGTCCAATTCACACAATAATTAAATATGCACTGGATACTGTCGCTTTGATTGTTATCTCTAAGCGGAACCTTTTTATTAATTATAAAAGGGCTTTGAAAGGAAGTCCGTCAAAACCAAATAAAGATGATTAGGCAAGGCGAATGATTCCAGAACAGATACAAAGAATCCCGCTCCATTTGTTGTGCAAAAGAAACGACCCAATCATGTCAAAAGAGATAATCACGTTTCAAGCAATGCTGACTATCAAAATGAGGCAACTATGTCTGCTTATATTAGCAGATTGCATCGGTTGAAATGAATACGCAGGAGTCCTCATCGAGAGGCAAACAAACGGCAACATGGAGGTGCCCTTTTTAAGGAAGCCGATGACAGCAGAACGAGCACTTAACTACAAAAGCAACTATACCACATACCACCCAGAGGACTGTGTGGGTACACCCTGTTTCATCGAGCTGACACACCGAAGTATACACGAGCTCCGGAAACAGGAAATTTGCAGCTAATAAATACGATATATATATATATATATATATATATATATATATATTTTGTCCACACGTTAACATACTACTTACTATCAATATGAGCGCTTGCACATGCAGCCTCGTTGTTCGTTGGGTTAGCAGTGACCCAGACACGAATAACTATGAGAAATTACAGTTGTGATTCATTTGTGGGCTCTTCAATGAAGAGTATCCATTCACACTCCAGACGCTTCAAATTAGATTCTAGTGAACATATAACATCGGAGTGTACAAGTATGAAGACGAGTGGGCAGAGGAGTACCGGGTACGCATACCTGATGAGCGGCAACAACCGCGAAACCGGTCGTGTGCTTCCGGGGAAATTTTGTCCACACGTTAACATACTACTTACTATCAATATATATATATATATATATATATATATATATATATATATATATATATATATATATATATATCAGTGTCTACAAACACTCGACAGTCTGTTACGCTCTCGTACATGGGGTCCATGTAGACCGAGTGCGACTGTTAATCCGATGATAGAGAGGTTACTTGAAGCCACCATTAGCAGGGTTCAATTTACCGACTGGAGACGAAATAAAAGACTCTATAACCGATGAACAAAACCTTCTGCTTTGTGATGTTAAAGAACCAAACCAAGTACTACAGAGTTTCGAAACAATTCTCTAAGTGAAAAATGAATTTCCATCAAATTTGGATGAAGTATTCGCGGGGACCATCCGACAAACTTACCTGATCACATTCGCCCAGATCAATAAACTCCAAAGTTTTGTTGACTTGCAAAGCCTGGGCCAATCGTAATCCACCCTCGCAACCAATTGGATTCCCTGTCATTTTCAATACAAGCAGGCTTTTGTTAATCTGTCAATTTACAATGAGGTGGATGTATATGGAAATATTCTTCAGGATATCGAGAAGTCAAAAGAACGAATTGTTTGTAAAATAAACAATAAATGTGGATTTGAATCTTTTTCAGACAATCATACATGAATTAATCGTCATGAAGCACACAAAGGAAAGGGTGCACGTAGGATACTGAACCTAACGATGACGATAATGTGCCATACACCACGGAGAGTTGGGCATATTTTCGTTTACCATTGTTCTGTCTTGACACGCCCTTTGCTGTAATTATTCAGTACTCTGTTGTCAATGTCAGAGTTTGGTGGTATCCCGGATAGCGAATAACAGATTCTATAGCTGTTGGATTTCGAGAACCTCTGACAGAACAGATGATTTGACAAACTCATTTGTTTTCTGCGCGAAGGTTGGGTCGATTAGCGACCTCGTTTAAATTGCGTTCCCATATTTCTTGAACAACCAACCTACCATATTCTACTAAAACCATCCCATTTACAAATAAATTAAACCTTTCACGGATCTCACGGTCTAACAGCCAATTAGTCTGCTTTTCAGTTCACTTGAAATTCACAGCAGTATCAAAGCTATTTATTCCTTCCCTTACTTCTGGATAGAAAAATGTCATCTAGCACTGGAATAGCGGCTGAAGAACTGTCGTATGTGCAGAAAGTTTATTTCGCTTCTGCCGGTTAGTGTCGCCTGTGACATCAGGAAAAGGCTCACCAATTTCCAGTGGCCAGTTGTAAACGACAAAAATTGAACCATCTCACATGATCACTACGGGGTGAAAAACGCCCGAAGAACGTCATTGTTTAAGCCTTGATTTAGTCGTAGCGTCGATCGAGTATGCTAAAAGCAGGCAGTTATAGATGGTGTAAACAGTACTGTAGCAACCGAGTGACGCTCGGGACGCCACTTTGTACACTGTTCCTAAGACTCTTCGTGGATTTTGCCGCTACAGTACGCAATCGATCTCACGCCTGACCGCCATGCGTGGTCAGGCGCAATCCGTGACATGTATGAAGCCGGCCCATTCATTCTTAGGAGACAGTCACATAAAAGTAAAAAAGCAAGGTAGCAACATTTGAGATACATTTTACACTTTCAAAGTGCAAAATACCGCCACTAGGCTGAACCATACCCAGGCAGCGGAAGCATTAATCGAAGTGGATATATTCTGTTGCCTGAGCAGTTATGCCTCATCTGGTGATCAGATATCGGATGAAGTGCCGTGGCGCATAGAGAAGGCTTGTCTGGGTCACCAGTGATGTCGAAGTGACATCTGTTTGCTCACCACGGGTCGAGTGCACACTTCGGTGGTTAGATTAGTCCTTCTGAAGGGTTCTGAAACATGGCCGTTGCGAAAAGAAGACACACAAAGACTAATGATGTTTAATCACCAATGAGTTCGTCGAGTAGCTCGAATTTGGTAAAGACAAAGCATGGGCAATCCTGAGGTTAGATAGGGGAAACAATTTACTGGACACGTGTGTTATACAAGTCCCCAGAATGTCTCTCTTGGATTGCGGTAACTGGTTAAGAATGAGCAACTACGGTCAGCCTCTGACATAAACGAAGGTATGAAGAATCTCACCGGAGAACTTAGCCAAATAGGGGTGTTATGCTTTACGAGTGGAGTCCAGGAAATTCAGCAACTCAGTGGTTACATGCACTGAAAGATGTGGCCAGATGTCGCGACCAGAAGCGCCCTTGTATTGACATACACAATTCCTTTGTCTGCCTAATACTAATATTTGCCGCTCCACCCTTACTTTTGACAAACTCTTGGTCAATTTGATTGCTGAGTGGATTTTTTTACTGAGAAATAGTGAACAAAACCGCAGCACCGACTGCACGTTTCATGTTTGTTCGAACTGAACTGAACTGGATGATGTTGTGAGGTGGCAACTAAAACCAGAGCACTGAAGTATGAGATCAACAAGAGAATAAAATGCGTTGTATGCTGCAAAGCATTTAAATGTTTGGTGATCACTGAACACAAGCCTGTTTACCTTCCAGTGTAATTTATTGTCTCATACGTAGTGTGAATAAAAAATGTAAGAATATACACAGCAGGAATGAATAGTAAAAACTCAGTGGTAGTATGCTTACTTTCAAAGCATCCGCAATGCACGTTGCACCAAGGACACCAATGTCGTTGCCCATTAAATTCAGTTCTTCCAAAAGTTCATCTGACTAAAACAAGCAAAAGAGAAAACAAGACGGATGTTGTCTCATTATTATGAAAATCTTCATTGTTTACACACTGAGGGTAACGTACATTAAATGAATTGAGTTTTATTACTTGGAGGACCATTAGTGAACAATTCAAATATATTATCACTCCAATACCCAGAGCAATAGTGTCTTGTTTTCCCGGTGACAAATAAAGCTGTACTACCGACCAAGAAGGCCAGAAGTGCTATTTTTCCAGGCTGGGAGGATGCTGAAGATGCAGTGACAAATTTCGTTCTTGAAAGTAGGACTTATCATGGTGACGGGGATTGGCCTAATTAGGTGAACTGGCGAAACAGTACGAACGAAATTAACATCAAGAATTAGTCGCGATTTATAACCCTTTAGAACTGTCTTCGCGACTTCGTTTGCAGCGGAATGACGGTGATACAAGGTAACCACCAAGTTATGGATCCGAATGCTCCCCTGTTCTATGAATGAGGCAAATAAATCAGTTGAGAAGTTATTACAAGTCAGAAGTCAAATTTGTTCAGTGACCGTTACTGAGATCCAAACAAGAACTTATTACGTCATCGACTTCCCAGTTTTCTTTCCTCGTGAGCCCCCACGCTAACGTACAAAATCAAACCCATCGTTAGGAAGTTCATTCGACGTTCTTATAGAATGATTCATTAGGTATCAGCGCTCATACTACCGATGAAAACCCATGACAGCATCGCACAAATTTTTCCTCTTATTTAGAAGGCATCATCAATGTACATATCCATCGAAATCTAACTGAGACAGGAACGCAGTGTGTGTGATTAACAGATCGGCATGTGGATTGTCAGACTATCCGAGTTGGCGTTCAGCAGTTTTATTCATTCAGAAACGTGAGTGATGCAGAGATGGCCCCTTAAATTCGTAGGGGAGAGGGCGGTGATATCCTTAGAGTACCTGCAAAACTAGGATGTGATCAAAATAAATGCTCCCTTTTTATCGTTTGAATCTTAAAATCACCCAAAGCTATGCTCCTAAGACACTTCGACTTCACCTCGAACCCAGCCCAATTAATTAAGTCTAAATAGAATGCGGAGGCAAATCCGCAAACTGTACTGTAGTACTATGTCTGCCGCAGTGTCAGAATGTAAAATATCAGTGTTATCGTAAAGCTTTATTTTCATGGAAACGCATTTACTTTGGTATAGGCTGAGTAAATACAACAATAGTTTATTTTAGTCTCATGAAAATATAGTGAACTGCTGGGATAGTGGTCAGTAATGAATGATATCGATTAAAGACTTGGATGATCAGCTGGCTGCGCAGTACAATGAAGCAATGTAATGAAAATGATGACTGCATTGTATGGTAGAGGATTTGCGGGTCCTACTTCCAAGCATCACAAATCTAAGCGTAAGGGATTTCAACTGTCCAAGTAAGGTTTTTCTCTGCGACTGGTATATCCTTCCTGAAGTATCAGACCTTCGTACACAATATATATATATATATATATATATATGCATATGCATATGCATATATGTATATACACATACATATACGTAAACATATGCCCCACTTCTGAGGTGGGAGGTTCGAGTCCCGTCACTGCCGGTCACTTGAGTGATAGACAGTAATCCACTGTTGGTCGGTTTATGACCAAGCCTGGCTTATTTGAACCTTAAGTGACCCACTACTCAAAGTCGCAGGGTCAGCCTGCCAGTTAGTCCTAATTGTGCAATGGACTTTCGAGGCTACAGGGTATGCGTCTTCTCCTGTACTCATGAGCAGGCATGTAATTGAAGAAAGATTGAGTGTACCTAACTTTAGAAAGATGGGAGCTCAGCAAAAAGGTGAACCAACTTTTCCAAATTGACAAACAAAAGCATGTAAACAAAATTGACAAAAACATGCCTACCAAAAGAAACTCGGCCAGAATTTTTGCGCCCAGATTGGTCAGTCGGTTGTAACGGAGATCTAGACTGACCACACAGGGTTTGAGCATAAGAGCTGAGCATATCGGCTTTATATCGGCATCCACAAGCCTTATCGCGTCCATATGGTAATTGTTCCCGCATAACTTAAGATAAATTGCGAAAAGATTTTCTTCCCTGTAGAGCAAATGAAATGAGGAGAATAAGGAATAATGTGCAAATATTTCACACATTTTGAAAATATCTCAACTTTAAGGAAAAAGGTCAACTATGTGCTATGTAAGCTTTTAATCCAAGGAAGTCTAATTCAACCGCAAAACACTTATGGATAAGAAAGTGCCATCTCATAAGATTGTTTACGCTGTCTTCTGCCTAACTGAAAAATTAGCCTATTTCTTCAGTTTTCTAAAACAGCTACTTTTGGCGGCCACCACATTTCGACCTTGTAATCGTTTATTACATAAGAAAACTTCATGATTTAGGTATTCAGAGAGGATACGTGAAAAACCTGAGTACTGCCATACCCCTGACAGATTTCAGAGCACAGACACACCTTACACAGGCTTACAACCTCTGCCATCTTTGCTCTGACCGGTCGACTCATTCGTCCGTACAATTCGCTGGTACTAACTCTGATTGAATTGTGCCAGAGAAATTAATTCCTTTAAGTCATTGAATTCAAACAGGCTGAGCCGAGTTCGCACTTACGGTGATCTTTTTCCCAGTTGGTGTGTGTCAGAACGGCTCTCTATCGTCCTTCCCCTTTATCTTTGTAACTGAAGTGGTTCCTTAGGTAGCTTTATCCTGGCAGGGGAAGCCTTAGCTGTAGTATATAAGCTTTGTTACCCGGGCAGTGTTGCTGCAAATATAGAAGACGCACTTGAATTTTGCCCGTTGAACCACTTGTGGCGTCGGCGTGATATCCATATATCCATTACAGGTTGAGTGCATACTGCGGCAGTTAGATCCGTTATGTTTTTGGACTCAGAAACATGACAATCAGCCGAGGTTTCGGTTACTGCGGCTAACCTTTCTCAAGACCAGTTCACAATCAAATGATCTTGCGATAATAGACTTAGCCTTTGGGTGTCAATCTTTTTGTGTGCTGGTGTATGCACATGTGTGTGTGTGTGGAGGGGGGGGGGTTCTGTACCCTCAATGGCGGTGGGCTCATTTGAGGTCAACAAATGACGCCATTGCCACTGGGGGAACAGGGACCCATCCCCCACACTAACGGTACACGTGCACACACACCTATAGACATGAAGATTGACATCCAATGGCTAAGACTATTATCCCGAGATCATTCGATTGTGAACTGGTCTTGAGAAGAGCTAACCGCGGTAACCGAAATGTCGACTGACTACCATCTTTTCCGACAAAGTTATTACCGAACACTAAACACTTAACTATAACATATCACATGGCATATAGCTTTTTTGACTCAATCCGAACTGATCTCGGCTCCATCACATCGTATCAGAAACAAGACCGTTACGGATGGAAGACACAAGAAGACGAACTGAGAATAATATTATCACTCTATGCATCAAAATCCTTCTGAAGTCAATAGAACAAGTTTACCATGCCTCCCTTTCGCTCAAAGTCATCCATCAGTGTTAGCGGAAATATCAAAGAGGAATCCACGAGGGACCACTGAAAAACCAAACGAGTGAAAAGATTCGATGAAATAGCCTAGATGGCAATGGATGTTGACAACATCTCTTAGAGCCGCCAAGTGCCCGAAAGAAAGTTGTCCAGGTATCAGTGAGAACAGTTAACAGGTTGCAAGCAGAAAACTGTACGTTGACTCGGTAAACACTCCCGGTGGTAGTACTAAGCGGCCATCATTCAGAGGCATCCAAGTTGCCCCATTGGTAGTCATCTTGAGTGATCTTATGAAAACCCTTTTGTTGAGATAACGCGCTTCCTGTACTGTCTGTTAATCGTTCTTACATTAGTTCTTCATTTATGTTCAGTTTCCAGTTCATCAAGTATACACTACTATGTAAGGTGCCTCTGCTCTGGAATCTATTTCACAGGGTGTGGGAAAACCCATGCGTGACAAATTTCACTGGCTGTGGTTCTGACACCGTTCTTCCTTGTCAGGATTTGGCCATCGCTCATCTTTCAACCGCCAATTTACTTCAGAGAGCAACCAGTGAAGCATTATTGCGCCATCGAATTACTTGATCCTTGTTAGTTGTACTCATGAATCACCCTCAGCATTGCCGATCAGGAGTCCAAAATTAATTCGAACAACGCTCTGGTGGAATCAGTACCCAAATATATACAACCTTAGTATGTTTTATTCGTATGTCTATAATCGCAATTCATATTGCATTAAAAATATACTCTACTTTCTATAATTCAATTTCAGTTTTGTCAAACGCGGAAATCAATAACTTTTTGTTAAAAAAAGAAACTCCGACGATTATTCGAGAACACTCACTTGCTATCCCGTTCATACTCACGTCTGATCATACTACGAATAAACTCACAGCCTGGTGTCACCTTTGAGCCCAGGCAATCTGAGTAGACCCTCTCGAGCTGGGAGAGGTTTTCTATGTTTGGTGTTTCGGCCAGCATCATAAGGTCAAATGAGTAGACATTTTTATTCGGGAACTTGCTGATGATAATTCAGATAGCGAGAAATTCCAACGTATTACTTCTCAGTGTTCCACCTACCACAGATAAAGAAGAAGATCCGTAAAACTACCGACAACAAAGTAAGTGCACGCGGAGGTTGCAAAATGACGACTGTTCTGCGATGGTAGAAATAATTTAAGGAGGCTCATTAGTAAAAAACACGGGGTGGAATTATTCAACTTTTTTATTGAGACAGAGTATGTCTCTATATCATAGGTGGTATTGGAGGGTACACTACCTTAGCTTCTACAATCACGTTCTGCAAGACCAAAGAGAAAAGACCGTAGAGTGCCAACCCTGTGTATCCCTAATCGGTTTATGTACAAAGACAGTACGCTGGTTTCTGTGGAACGAATGTGTCGGAAGTAGCGCTAGCAGTTGCCGCGTGCACGACGTGTACATCCAAACGAGTGTTAGACGGGGATTAATCAGCTGATCATTATAATAGCAAGGTTGGGCCGAATTGATCCGACAACATATCAGAACTATTGGGATTAACAGTTACGTGCTGCGTATTGAAAATAAAATAAGAGTAAAATACTCTCTGGCTGAGTATGCTGAGTGAATTCGGAGCTCTAAAATATACAGTGTTCATCTCACTGGTTTGATGTTTAAAAAAGGCAAGCACCCTAGAAAACTGAAATTTACAATTTGCTATTTAAATGGTTGTTAGCAGGCACTATATCGTTTGACATGCAATAATAACAACTGTCGAACTTATTGTCAGCTACTGAAGTCACCTCCAGTAGTCTGGCAAAGAAATTCAACGAAATTGGCAGGAACATACGAAGTACTGGAAGACAAAATCCTTGATGCCCACAGGTCACGCCAACGAAGTACGCAAAAATCGCTTTTTGAAACGTTAGATAAGGAAGCTAAGTACTGCGAAAGAGATAGACTGCGGACGGAAATAATGTGAAGGGTAAACGCACTGGGTTTATGTCGCATGAATCATGGAAAAAACTCATCATTAAGTCAGACGCGCAGCCACACTGGGTGCCAAAAAACAACCTGTATATGTACACTGCGGACAAAAAAAGTGTATACCCACTGGGTGGTCGAATTTCGCAACTTACTACTCAAAACCTTGTCAATAGGCAAAATGGAGCAAATACCATAGAATAAATAATAAAATCAGTTACAAAATAGTAGGCGAAAATTGGATGATAGAAAAACAGATTAGCGGACTTGACCGGTATTTATTGTCAAATAATGGCTCTAGACTCCACAATAACCCAAAACGAAGAGTTAATAGGTGATATATTCCTTCTAAGTAAATGGAGTACTGATGAAGATGAAGTGTGATGAGGTCAATAGACCAGACGGGTTTTCGCCAAGGTTGCAAACTGAATTTGCCCTCATTTCATTCTCAGCGTTAACATATTTATGCAATCAAATTTTGCTCCGTGAACATACCCTGGATTATGCTTGGGTGGCACCTGTGATGCGGGAGCATGTTCACTGCCTGGAAGATAATATGATGCCTTCTAATACATTTTTTGTTCACACTGTACTTAGGGTGCACTGAAACTACTGAAATCTTCTTGCCTTTGGTCAATGCAGATAAATAGGACTGAAAGGATTCAAAAAGAGCTCCTTTTATCGTCATATATATTTCCGTAGTCCTCAACCCGTGGCGAACGTCTTTGCCTCAGGTTCCTCAAAACTCTGATCATCTTCTCCGACGCTACGAAACAGTATCATACAATGTCCGTTGATTCCAGCAGACCCCGAATCGTTCTCTTTGAATCGCTTCTCATGGCTCCGTTTCATAGGTATTCATAAGTCACCTCCTCGTAGTGTTGCAGTTTCTTTAATGTTCTTGTGAACGACCGCAGCAGTAGTGGAGACATAACTCATGACCTAAAACGCCTAATAAACGAAAAAGATAACCGGTAATGATAAATTCAATAATTGCCGTGGACAGCCACCGACAGAACCGGTATGGTAAGCGGTCGGATCGGTGTGTACCATTGCTGTGGCCTATGCTTTCAGAGGGTCGAACTTCGTACCTCAGAGGGTGATAGGACAACACACGACTCAACTACCAGCAGAAAATTAAGGGCTTTAGAACAGATTTACATTGATCGACCTACAGCAGCACCACTCAATCTGTCTGTTTTCGGGACTCAGCCGTGTGATGGTGGTTTAGAGCCTTTGATTACTCCCTCAAATGTCAGAGGTTCGAATCCGGCTACCGACACCAGTCACTGGTGGTAGACAGCTATCCATTGTCGTCTGGCTCATTACCAATACCTGAACTACTAGGGGCTCATATGGTTCTCCATTTCAAGTCTCGGCGTATGGTTCCCAGCTATCCCCAACAGTGCAGCGCGCCTTCAAGGCCATGGAGTATACCCCATCCTCTGCACTCACGCGCAAGCACATACTCAGTAAGCATCTATGGGATCTCACTCGAAGTTCTTTTGACGAATTGTAGTGATGCTTGGGATACTGTGATTTTCACTCAATTTTTCCTTTTGCTGAGCAATGTTCTTCCACCATATAAGTCCCAGCGCAATGCCGTCCATGCATTTGCCCTAAATGTTTCATTCATGCATTCACTGCACTGACCGTCAAGTTTTTCTAGTCCCATCTTGTACTCACCGTTCTCCCCATTCAAACCTCCAAAGCTGACCTGAATGGTTCCAATGAGATATAGTTTCGTGATTTCTCCTAAGCGCTTGCAGTATATGAAGAGTAAATGCAACCAACTGTCAAAAATCACTGACAAATTTTGAGCGTGATTTATTTCTTTAGGCCGTAAATAATGTCCAAAAGAAATTCGCCCAAACAACTTACGATTTATCATTTGGGTCTCATATCCCTCCCACAATGCATGGTAGGAAAAGCATCCTCTTTCCTACGGTAAACACTATGGTTTTTGGTCTATATAAATGATCTGTTTTATTCCCTTTTTCAGTGTACTCACAGGTGAACCTTGACTAAGACCATTACTTTACCCCAACAAGCGTATCGGAATCGACGTTCTTTTCCAACCACAGAACTCCCTGGTAGCAGAAAACGAGTGAAAACAGAAAATCCACCAAAGATTCAGTTCACTAATTTTTCAGTGACATTTGACCTATTTTCCCATTAAAAACCCAGTAATTACAGAAATTTATTCAGAGAATGTATTGTTGGCACGAGGAGCCTGAATCGTATGTTTTTGGAAAACCCACTTGCATTCTTCACATCGGAAAGTCGGACGCCGCGAGTCGGAATCGAGTCGCCGATCCTCCGCACACCGGGCAAATGCTCTACCAGCTGATCTATCGCGTTCCGGACACTCCGGTGTGAATAACGCTAGTGAATAATCGTTAATGCGCGAACCACTATTCCAATGATACACAGTATCTGTCAGTCAGCGTTAGCTAGCCTAGGTCAACAAGCGTATGGAATTGTGTACACCCTAGCTACCCCTTAGCTAGTGTTTGGCGAGAAATTAATGAGCTACCGACCGGTGGGAGGCAGCTTCAGTCTTAACCTTACAGTCTGTCTGTCGGGTTAGGATAATCGACGTTCCATTAAACTGCAAGTTTATAACCGGTTAAAATCGACCGAATGTTACATCAAACTTAAACATTTGTAATGTGACCTAATGTTTCACTGAATTCAAAAGGTTTTGTGCTTTATTTTATACTAAAACTAGTTGAATTTCGCATCAAAATATATTATTTCTTACGGGTCATTTCAATTCAGTCCGAACAATCATTACCAATACACTGGATGCAGCGGTCTTGGTTGTTTATCTCTTAGCAAGAACCTTGATCAAAAATTTAAAAATTAAGAGTAGGGGAAAAATAGGAAGAGAACCACAAACAGTGGCATCATTTTGACAAGGAAAGTATGTGTGAGTATAAGAACCCCATCGATCGTGACATCTGGCCAACTCATTCTATAACAGAGAGCCGAAAAGGGGTAGAAATGCTTTAACAGATGAACATGTCACTCATAATCAAAAGTCTCTGTGTGATCATCTTCGACGACAGATGCATGTTCAAATCTTTGGTTTATTCAAGCGCATTATTTGGCTTGCCGTCTACTTCAACTCACCGAAAACTAGTCTGTTTGCTTCTATACCACAGGAACTAAATTGAATTTTCAGCCAGAACGTTTTAAAAGTCAAATGGACGAGCTGTTTGAGGCAAAATACCGCAGTCCAGTTGTTGAAGTAGCGTGTGCATGTAGGCTCACTAAAACATGAACTAGGTACATTATTTTAGGGAGTGGTCAGAATAAAAACAAATGAGGTCAGACACGAAAGGAAACCTTGCATGCAACCCCATCATCTGAATATTATAGCGACGTGGTTTGTTCCAGTCCGTGGCCGCTTTGAAGAAAGAGAGAGAGAGAAAGAGAAGTACGTCATGTGGCATACGGACGACTGGAGCCGCCGAGGAACATTTGATTACCAGAGAACAGTGCTAAGAGACCGCTCCGGTTGTCTGAAAAACGGAATATCAACCCAAGATGCCTTCCGAATGTCCCCTTTAAATAACAGCCGATCTCAACTAGCATTCATAGTTCAGTTCAGCTCCAACGCCCGGTTAACTTGCATTGGGTATCTGCCACAAAAATCAAACCACTAACTCCGTTCGCTCCATCCAAAAGGTTATGCACTTCGTGATGTAAGATGTCTATGGTTGCAAACTGCCTCTTTTCGTTGCTTGCTTAGACATGAGTGCAGTGTAGAGGGTATAACCCACCGTCACAAAGACCCGTTGCACTACTGGGGATGGCCGATACCCACACCTTGAGACTTGAATTAGAGAACAACTTGAGGTCTCAATAAGTCATGTGTGGTAACGAGTCGAACGACGGTGAGTTGCTGTCTATCACTAAGGCGACTGGCGGTGACAGGATTCGAACCTCTGGCCTCCGAGATGGTAGAGAAATTCCATGAACCACTCGCATATCAACGGTCAAATTGCATGGAAACCAAAATCTTCGTAACTGACCACAAATGTCTTCTTTTTCAGATGTATTCGGGAATACCATTGTGCGCGGCGGTCACTTTGATGGATGAAAATCGCGAAGTGCAAGTGAATAGCCAGAAACGGCTCCCTATGAATGAGACGCACGTCTCCATTCCAAGTGTGGATGGTGCGAAAATAACGCTGATCAGTAAAACATCATGTTAAGTTGCCGGTCAATACCCCAATGAAACCCGTATCAACCCCGGTTCATACCGGTAGGTTGGCAACATATGTAAACAACACGACGACGACTCTCGGTGGATTCAGCGCCAGAGTGAGAATAACCAGTTCCCATCAATTGGTGGGACGGATTCCATAAGTTTACCACTTAAAATGATCAGTTTTGCTTTAATTCCTCTCATTAGTTATCTGTCTGTACAGGAAACAGTCGAAAACTTTCTCCCCCGAAGAAGACACATCATCAACATCTTTTCAAAGAGGTGGTGGTAGACAGTTATCCACTGTCACCCGGCTGGTTATTACACCTCATCTCTTGAAACCGCATGTAGTTCTCCATTCCATGTCTCAGGGTCTAGTTATCTCTAACAATGCAGTGGGTCAGAAAACAAGGCGTAGGCGAACATATGTTTTCGGTGATTTCATTCTCAAGCCAATTACAATCACATTTATATGAACCGATGATTGACTAACAGATTAAATTTGTCCTTTTCCTTCCCTTAATTCGGTTCATATAAATGTGATTGTTATTGGCTTGAGAATGAAATCCCCGAAAACAGATGTTCGCCTACGCCTTGTTTTCTGATGTTATTCAAGGGCTTTTTCCGTTTACTTAAGAATGCAGTGGGTCTTTGTGGAAATGGGGTATACAACTTCCAGTTCACGCATGCGCAAGCATATAATCAAAAACTCACTTTTTAACTCAGGTGCTGTCAATAAATTCTTTTATAGCTGTTATTCTATCGTGCTATCCGCAGTCGTGGATAATGAGATATCTAGTTCATCGTGAAGCAAGTGGTCTTTGTTTTCAGTTTCCACCATTCATTCACTAATACTAAATACTCCGACTGACAATCCCTCTGTATCCCTATGTAAGTCACGTGAAACGCATTGTTCTCCATTTCAGTGGCGAGGAATACGCCATCAACGTAGTTCATTTTTTCCACTCAGAAGAAGCCCAGCACCCTCGTAAATGCGGCAGAGGCGCATAACCAAAAGCCACTCATGAGAAACAAAACAAATCGGAAACGTGAAAAATAAGGTACACTACTGTTGAGTTCATTTGTATTGTATGACCCAATAGGCTCGAAAAATGCAGTTGGCAAAGCGTTTACGATAAACAAGCTTCATAGTTTAGTGGAAGCCTTTAGAAAAATACACCAGAAACTACAAGCTGTGGAATATGGAGCGTAATTTGGTTCATCGGAATACGTTTTTTGTTTATCAGTTTGGACTCGGTGAAAGAGTTCGCCCAAAGCTTGGATAAAAAAGCTAGTCATACTAAACTGCGCTAGGTACTTCGAGTTCGGAAATCATCATTCTTTTAGGATGCGTTCCTAGCTTCATTTATCGAAGATTACGTCGGGTGTTGCATGGGATTATTGATACCGAGAAAATTACAAAAACGAGTAAACTCAGACAATAATTTTTCCATAGTGCGCAACAAATAGGCATCATGGAGGACGACCTTACATGACCTTATTGTTGGTCTTCATCCTAATCGTTATTTGCTCCACTGAAAATAAAACTGAATGCTTTAAAAGGAAGCATTCCAAACAATAGAGAAAACAAGTGGCTATTTATCCGTTAGAAACTGGCTTGAAGAAACGGGTCGTAACCACAAACGCTATCCCACAAACTTAGTTGAAACATTCAGTCCCCTTTATCCGGTATACTAAAACAGACAGAAGACATAGATTAAGAGACTCAAGCATTTCTTTTAATCTTTTCAATCGCGCACGTAGAACATGCGAACTCGTGTTCGAATGTGGCACAGAGAAACATAATAGGATCAGACACTGTCCTGTTGCGCTGCTCCACAATCTTATGTCAGTTAGACTCTGCACTACTCTTCGATAAGATGAGGACCAAGCGGATTTCATGGTTGATTAAGATTAATACTCTTTTTACTTCCTTTTTTATTTCTTGTACAATGCGTTCTTTGGAAACGTATTTTAGCCTTCGAACTTCGAATTTCTAATACTACTACTGAAAACAGTAGCAGTAACTAGATTTCGACTTTTTCTGAATTCTCGCGAGAAAAAGCGCATGGCATTGTCCACTTGAGAAATCGGTGAACGACACTGGAGTTTGCAAATCATACATTCGAAAGTACCTGTTAAACCACAAAATGGTTGGATATAGTTGTCTACGCAAATCGCTCATTATGAATACACGGGCCATATTGGTCAATTTAGTATGGCCTTGCGTAAAAAGCTCCAGTCGAATTGCAACTTATGTTGTATCTGATCAGCGGTATGTCATCCATCGGGACAATGTTTATCACTAACGCGTTTGCAGTTTATTCTCGTATATTCACTTTGATTTCCTGAATGTGAAAGACTTCGGTGAATCTAGCTAAGTTCGAATAACCATTAGTGGTTATTGGGTTGTGTCTGTTCTGGTCGCCACTTCTCAGCAGCAACCGAACTAAGATCTATCACTTGTCATGATATGTAGTCGTATCTTCGTACCTGCCCATGACCACTAGTTACATGGATCGCGTAGAAGCCCAATACATAAAAAGATTCCCGCGCAATGGTGGTGTAGCTTTCAGTACCTTTCATCCATCATATGTACAACAATTCAGAATGCGGTCGCGGCTAATAAAAGGCTGCCTAATGAGAAAATGATTGGCAGTGGCTGTGGCCGTGGTCGCTATGTACTTTCTTCTGTAGTAATTTTTTTGGAAAATTCCCAGTGAAAACACCTGGAGAACACAGACTGGCCATCAAACTCGTTCTCAGTGATACACACTCATGCCATTTCATCACACTATATTACGAGAAGTTAAGAGATTGGACGAATTAGACAAATTGGAACTGATAGAGATGAATGGTGACAAAACGCCTCAGTATGGTAGGGGGTGGATGTCTCAGGCTCCGAGATGGCTACTCGTCCTGAACGCCTCTCGAAATGCTCCTAAGTGGCCGTGCGTCTAACACAGCCTCTGCTGAGGAAGTCCCACTTATTGCTTTCTCGTGTTTCCACTAAAGTGGGAGGATGAAAACGAGTGCCTGGAGCTCTCCACTGGGTTGGCTGACTAATAGTCAGTCTAGGAGAGATGACAAAACCCTGGTTCCTAGCTAACCACGAGTGGCGCATGAGGCATACAACGGTATGCTCACCAGCATCTGTGGTGGAGAAGTACACTGGGTACCCAGGATGTTTGGCCTCATCCGAAGGGCGTATGAACTGAGCAATCAGTCACCGGTCCCCAGTGGGTTACAGACCCCACGTTTCGTCCCGCTGCCTTGCGGGTTAAGCTTTGGATAGCTAAAGACTCTGGTTGTAGGTCCCTAAGAAAAGCAACTGATTTGGCTTGGGAAACCTGACAGTATTGTGCCCACACAAATCGTGGACTCGGACAATCCACCCCTTCCTCCGCGATTGTACCAAGTTTTCGTTTGGTACACATTCTGAAACCAGACAGGTGTGGAATATATATATATATATATATATATATATATATATATATATATATATATATATATATATATATATATATATATATATATATATATATATATAATGGTGACAAAAAAGGAAGAAAACAACTGTAATCCAAGCTTAAATCAAAACCGGATATGGATTGGTTCGCATGTGTTGTCAGTTTTCATCTCGTTTATGGCCTGCTGTAGGGTGGAGGGAGGGCCAGGGCAGCTTAGGAGCACACACGAATTGTTTTTGAACACACAGAGGGGGATTGTGGAGGCGGATACCGACAGCCTCAGCTATGGCTAGCATGCGACATTTTGCCGGTCTTGATTGCCGACCCCGAATCATATACGGGGCACAGAAAGCCTCAGACACGTTTACAGTGTGATTAGTTTGAGCAAGGGTGAAACGACAAAGCTAGTGTGTGACTTTACTGCTCCAGTGTTTAACCATGCACAGTGATGTTCGTGGATGCTTTCAAACAAACGCCTAGTCGTGGGGCCGACTTGTTCCACAGGAACAAGTGACTGAATAAGCACAGAATGAAGCTGCGGAATCAGGCACTTTGTCTTTCAACCGCAGAAGCACTGGTAGCCGGAATTCGAACAAGACTCTGAGCTTAGGTGCGTGGAACGTTTTACTCATTACCCCTGACAATCTTCTTTGCACAGTCCCTGCCATCGTATCACCTCTGAATGGCAAAGAGATGTATACCTGTTTTCTTTCCACTACAAACTTCCTTGGAATTTCCGCTTTCACTCGCAGCATCTCGACTAACCGACCCAGGTGGCCGTTTCGGATGAGGGTCTTCGTACCGTTTGCAGTTTTTCTTCGACGGTGCCCTCCGAGCATTGCTATTTTGTGAGGCATCGAATTAGGTTGCTTTAAATCTTAGGAGACTTAGCTGTGGAAGTAAATGTATTGCTCATTCCACATTAGCTTTCTGTTACTGATCGGCTGATTGAGCCGTCTTCACGGTGACTCATCCGAACCTCAAGGATGGCGATTGTGTTGTCTACCGTGAATCGTGGCCAAGCTCAGCGATCAGAACATCATGGCAACCAACAACCAACACAAATATTTAAAACTACTGAGACAAATGTCATCCACTCAGTATTTGTATACGAAGCAGTTTCAGATTGAAGATTCAAATGAAAGTCAAGGATCAAACTACCACAAATGAAACGGTAATATCAGCTGAAATAGACATTTTGTGATGAGATAAATTACGTTTAAAAGAACGTGAAATAAATTCTGTTGGGTGTAACCAGAGGCAAAGAATATTACAAAATATTGTTTATATCATCAAATTTACGCTGGTATTTAAGGCCTAGCGCTACAAAATGTCAGCACCCATCTCGCTCGCTAGCCACGTGAACGACCATGACTGTTGACAATTCCGATACTTTTTCCCGATTGATAAAAGACTTTTACGAAGGTCTGGATGAATTCGCGACCGATTTTCGAGAGTTCCAGCGATGCACATGTACCAGCTTTTACAATTACAATGCCCGAACATGGAAACAGGCCAAAAAGCGTCGGCTAACAATTAGCGACGGAATGAAATATTATTTCGTGAAATATTGTTGTGTCCATCGGCGTCGAAAAGGTGGAGGTGGTTCAAGGTTAGAATAGTTGTTTGTTAATGTTTGACTTCATTGTAGATACAAAAACCTGGATTGCGGAGCATTCGTCACTTTGGTCGCCCAAGGAACTGGATATCGTGTCGCAAAGTGGTGCATGGTCCATAGTCATAGGTTCCAAGTAGGGAATCCAAGTTTATATGTAGCTAACCGAAGGCTGACAGCTTTTCAAGAGTCGGTGGTGTTTGACTTGATGGATACGTTCCATAATACTGCTGCATTAAGGGAATATACTAGTCGGATGTTCAATAGGCGACTGAATAGCATGGACTTTCGGTCTATACGTGTCCGTCACAGTCACGATGCTCGTGGTAACGTAATTAGGGTTAAAGAATTGCTGGAAGGTAAAGGCATTAGCCAGGTAATACACGAGGAGAATATAGTTAGGTTCCTGTTCTTCATACCCATGGAGGTGATTCCGGTTGCTCGCAGATGCAGCCAGGTGATTCCAGCTGACGCTACTCACCAAATGAACTGCGGCGGCTACGTTTTATGGCACGTAATGATAGTGGATGAAACAGGCTTAGGCCGTAGCATTCTGTGTACTTTGCTGCCCAATGAAAGCACTGCAAGCTACAGACAAGCCGTGGGTTTTCTGCGTGAATACCTGCCCGCAACTAGGGAATGTAAAACGATAGTGGTAGATCGTAGTCTCGCTCAGTTAAACGGGTTCAAGACTCACTATCCTGAAGCCCAGATAGTGTTCTGCCGGTTTCACGTGTTGCAAGATATGCGGAAACGGTGCAACCATCTAGTTGCAGCAACGACTCTAGAAAAGGCCCGTGTTTTCCAGTGGATGCGTAACATGGTGTTCGCAAGCAGCGAGTCCGCATTCGAACGATTTCGGGCTGCTATTCAGGCCCGCAGCTCTGAGGCAATGGGTTACTTAGTAAGAACGTGGATGCCGTTTAAGGATTGCTGGGCGGGTTACAAGGTAAGGCAGGTATTAACTTTGGGTAATTTAACAACCAACAGAGTGGAAACCGAAAATAGGCATCTTAAGACGGGACTGTCACCTAGGTCAACCCTGTTCCAGGTCTGTGACAGAATTCTGAAGCGGGTAGCATCTTTAAGAGAAGTCTCGCAGGGTAGACTTGGTAAGGATCAAATGTCCATATGCAAGTTCCGTAATGTGCCACATTGGTTGAAACCCGTGTTCGGCAAGCTAACCGTATTCGCCCGTGGCGTTCTCCTTCGCCACCTGCATACAGTGACAATCACTGGCATATCTTTTGTAAAACGCAAGTGGATTGTAACAAACAGTAGAGGCTCCTCCGTTAGGGTTACCGGCGGCAGTGTGCCACACTGCGACTGTCCGTTCAGTCGCCAGTGGATACTGCCTTGCGTTCACGTGTTGCACGTTGCTCGTGCCACTAATGTCGACCTTTCTACGCTAGCCAATAATCGCTGGTCAGTAGATTGTATGGAGGTGATAACCCTAGCCGGTGGAGACACCATCATCTCGCAAGCGTCGACGTCTACAATAACCACCAAGGCGCAGAAGCCGCGGGAGAGCGAAGATATCGGTAGAGATATTGCCGCAGCATTGGCAAATCTTGGGGAGGAAAACTACAGAACGGCTAAAGCCCAACTAAGGTTGTTACCAGACGTAATAGGCTTGTAGCCAAACGCTAGACTGTGCTACGAGCATCCAGAAAAAGAAGGCGTGGAACGAATAACACATCGGTCGGATATCGCCACTATGTTCGGCCGAGAGAAAGGGACCCGAGAAATATTAAAAATGTCCCACAACTTCCAGTACAGCTGACGAGTATATGCTACGGTCGGAACCGCCGATAAGAGATTTAATCGTAAAACAGGGAACAACGTCTAGAAGGAAACCGTTAATGGAAGTTCGGTTTACCGACGAGAGCGATATTCAGGTTATAGGCAACCCTTTGCAGCGTATCCAGTTCCGCCAACATCGGACAACTACGGCCAACCAATTCCGGATAGCAAACAAGAAACGAAAACTGGACAGGCCGGCGTCTCCAATCAACAAAGAACGTTTGCAGCGTTTGCCAGCGAGAGGATCCAACGGTCGACCTGGACGAGGACGTTCAATGGGTTCAATGCCAAACGTGTGGCCGATGGGCACATTATCAGTGCGCAGGTTTCGCCAATGAGGACGACTATACTTGTGTGCATTGTCTTGCGAGGTGAACGTGGTCCAAAGAGATTGACAAAAGGCCCTATCCAGGGCCGCCGCATTATGATTCCTGCCATATTGGCATTTGTCTTCCTTATTGATTTTTTATTTGGGCTAGCACAACTAGGTCGTTATGGCACGTGTTCACTTCGTGAGTCTTCTTTCGCGCTAGTGAATACTGGATGGTAGATTATATATATATATATATATATATATATATATATATATATATATATATATATATGTTTATACATATGTACATATACACATATACATACGTATATATGTATATCTTTATACATGTGCATGTATGTATATAGAAATACACATAGATATGTACATATAAGGACGTTCGTCCAGCGATGGCCGGAAAAGTTGCCATTTAAGTATACATATATATATATATGAACATATATATATATATATATATATATATATATATATATATATATATATATAGATATAGATATATATATATGTGTATGTATGTATGACGGTGCAGCCTAGTAGCCCAAGTCCTACTGCATAATATTTCAGGTACCAGACTTGTATTGTTCCTGGCGAACCACATCTACGAAGGATCGTTTGACATTTCTTTACATTCCCCAATTTATGTCGTTCCAAAAAGGTATCCATTTTGCAATACAAATGGACATTATGGCAGATACATAAGAAACAGTCGGTAGACCAATTTCATAATTTTTTTTTACGACATATTATGCCTTACGGCATTAACCGTAAATTGCTATTTTTGCGGTTCCAAGGGGGTATAAATTTTGGAACAAGACGCAACATTTAGGCAGATATGAGCGGAATTGGCGGCAGACTAAAACCGCCATAACCTCATTCAAATTTAGCGGGGTGATGTGTTCGGTGACCTTGCTCACCGGCGCCCGTTCAAATCCCATTGTGGTAGTTTCATTCATCGTTACCGATTCAAATGGGTCATTTTCGAACTATGTCATAAATACACCGTAACAGTGTAATGTAGTCACCGAAGACTAGTATGTCCGCCAGTCTGTTTTCCAAATGAAATTTTCATTCACTCAATTCTACGGTCGTTCCCGTACTATAAAATGCGTGGGGTTAATCCAATTTACAATACCTTCCGGTTATGTTGGCAGGGGGAACTGAACAAAATCTGATTGGTCGATACCAGTCGGTCGGTGGTCGCGACAGGGGTGGTGGGGGGACGTTTACCGGCGACAGTGAGGGCCAGTTGCACACTGTCACATCCGTTTCTCGCCGCTCATTGGCTAAGGGGGCAGAGAGTGGCCCCAGTTTGTGAAGCCCGTTAGTCTAAAATGGTTCACGCTGACTGGCTGACATTCTGCCTTGGTTATTCGCTTTCATTGTCCGAATGGAGAACTACATAAGGTGGCGAACGAGCTCGTTCTCAGTGAATCGTAATCATGCCATTACATCACATTTTATATAAACAATGTGAACAGAACAGAAGTCAAGATAAGGCGATGAGTCAAAATTTAAGTGGGGGAGAGGAGATCAAATCTCACACGCGTGACCTCGATCCGCCTCTGGACCGTGACTGGGTGTCTTCGGTGTCATTAGTCTGACCAACGGATCTGCGGTTTGTTTGGGGGTAGGGGGTGGGCCAAGGAAGCTTTAGAGCTCAGAACAGGAGTTGTAGGCGAACATGTTTTCGGTGATTTCATTCTCAAGCCATTACAATCACATTTATATGAAAACGAATTATTAAGAAGAGTTGGAAAAAGTCTCACTAAGTCAGTGTGGAGAATTAAGGATGAGGAAGGATGGAAACCCGTGTGAGTGACCAGATTATGTAACCGGTGCTAATTAGCTTACGTCACCGCTGCGCCCGGCTGTGTAACACAGTTGAGTGTTGGCCATGGGAGTTGTAGTGCTTGGACTAATTTTCGCTGCGCGCAAAGCTCAGGCTTCAAGAGGCGGATGATAATTGCCTCGGCAGTTGCTAGCATCCGGAGCCTAATTGCTCTTGACACGTGTTGTGGGACCCGGTAGACGACTTTGAAGGCGGACCGGATGTCGACTGAATGCCCAGTTTCTAACAGGTGCGAGACGATTGAACTTGATACTACTCCATTGCCTCCGTGTCTAAGCCATCGTGGGTGATGCTCTTTGATGCGTTTTGATAGCTGTCTTGCCGTTTGACCTCTGTAAGTAGCACCACAGGTGCACCTGAATTGATAGATGATCATGGATGAGGTCAACAAGGGCAGCTTATCTTTATTTTCACATCGGATTATTGGTGACGTGAAAAACACGCATCTGATCTTGGCAGAGTTGAAGGTGGACTTAACCGTGGCACTCAAAATTTTACAGACTCTATCGGCTGCGACATCTCCCTTGAAGGGGAGTCGGATAAATAATACTTTCTTTTCTGCTTGTGTGATTCTCACTGGTTTTATCCGTTCGGTTCAGTTTCTTTGAATAAATTTCTCAGGATAACCGTTGCTAAGTAGCGTCTTTTTTATGTATGATAGCTCGGCCTCTAGAGTATCTGCGGTGCAGATATGTTTCGCCCTGTGTAGAATACAGCGTATCAGATTACGTTTGTAACCAAGTGGCACAAAACTGTGAAAGTTTGTGTACTGGCCATTCCAGGTGGCTTTCCGATACACCTTCCTCTGGATCGAGCCATTAGATCGTCTGGTTAGGTGTACATCAAGAAACGGTAGGCAATTTTCTTCTTCCATCTCGGTGGTGAACCTGATTGCGGAGTGCGTAGTGTTAAATTCGCGTGACATATCATCTAAATTGGTTTGCGCATCTGCTATGCGAAATATATCATCCACATATCGGTAGTAGTGGTCCAATCGACTTATTGTTCTGCGTAATGCTTGAGTTTCCAGTTTTGCCATGAAAATGTCCTAGAGGTGACTCCATAGCAACCCCATCCTTCTGGTGATAATAAGTGTTGTTGAACACAAACTGTACATTCAAAGTGCATTGAAGAATTAGTTCTCTTGGGTTGGCCGTTGTAATTCCTACGGATATTACTTCTTCATCAACAAATGAACAACTAAAGTCTACTGTTGCAATCAAAGGTACATTAGTGAACAAAGAAACCACATCTAAAGAGAACATTTATTTTCCTGACATGTTCACATCTTTAATAAATTCAATAAAGTGAAACGTGTCACGGAGTGTATGCTTTGCAAGTTTCTGTCGTACGGATTCTAAAAGACTAACTATCCATCGGGCTGTCGTGTGTTATGCTGAATTTGTCATGGAAACGATGGGGCGTAGGGGTAGTCCAGGTTTATGAACTTTTGGAAGGCCATATAGTCGAGGTACGGTGGAGCCTACGGGTTTAAGGCTTTCAAAGAGGCTAGGTGAAATGTAGCTTTGGTCTCTGAGGCGTTTCAATGTGTTGGTAATTCCATTTTTCGCCTTCTCTGTTTGGTCTTTTTGTGATGCGCCACGAGTGAACTTAGACTGATCACACAAGAGATCTAACACTTTTGTTACGTATGAGGCCCGGTCCATCACAACAATACCGGCTCCCTTGTCAGGTCTGCTTAGGAGAATTTGAGGGTTTCGCTGTAGATCCCTAAGTGCGTCAATATGTTTTTTTGTTAAAGGACCTTGATTACGGACTTGATATCGCAGATACTGGTAACATGCCGTGACTAATGACGACTTGAAACGTTCTAAATCCCCTGCCGACTTTGGTTTGAGGTCAACAGTTTGTCCTACTAAGTTCTCGAAAGGTATTTCAAAGTTTACCTGGCTTTCTTTTTGACGTGGGAAACAAAACTTCGAACCAAGAGATAAGGCTTCGATCAGAACACGATCAAGTTGCAAACCGGAGAAGTTATGTACATACCGTTCGGGTTCATTTGGGAACTGAGCTTGAGGTATCAGTTGGCTCAGTGTGCTCTTCAATGACGACAATTTCTTTTCATAGCGGTTGTTTGTAATCTTATGAACGTATTCCAGGAACTGGCGTCCGTCATTCTCTTCTAGTACTTTCGTGTGCGGTTGGCATTGGGTAACATTCTTTTCGAACACAATTATCGAAGGTTTAATAGTATCCAGTTGATTAAGAGCATGACGTTTTAATGTCTTACTGTTAGGATAAATCCGGCATCGACGCAAATGTTTCCAATACGAACTGTTTTGGGCGCCTAAAAGTAGACTGAAGAGACGAATGCATACAGCTTCCGCTGTGGCTAGGATACGGCACTTCACCAGTCTTGATTGCCCATTTCGAACCTTGTAAATTGGCCGGAACGCTTTAGTCACATTCACTGAGTAATTAGACTGAACAAGATATGAACACACAGCGCTCGTAATTACTTTCATTGCTCCAGTGCTCAACGAAGCCGGGTGGTGCTTACAGACACCCAAGTAATGGCATGATTACGAATCACTGAAAACGAGCTTGTTCGCCACCTTGTATTTTTCTCGATGTATTCGGTTTCAATTGATAAATGAATCAGTTTTTACTCGTTCCGTGCTAAATGAACACAATCAAATGTCGACTGGTATCCAATATTTGCTGCTTTTGGGTAACCATTTAAATTCGGTTTTAGCAATGGGTAGTCTTGCACTCTGATCTGCGAAAAACTATTGTAAGTAATTTTTAAGATAAACAGGGAGTGATTCAAGGATTTTGAAACGAAATATTCTTCCGACGCGTGGATTATGCCTGACAAAAATATGGGTTCACGAAAGTATATGATCTGCATCAACTCCGGCTATTACAAGGCACATTATATTATGTACGACAGTCACAGTCATGCGCTCAGGCGTAAACGAAGATTCTCCGTGAAACAGGTTACCCTAAGCATAGTGAGGCGAATGGACCGCATGAATTGATGAGATGTTCAACCCTTGACAGCTGCTAGAGCGGCCTTAAATGTTTCAAAGATCAACGAGTTGTTATATGATACCTCAGCTCGGATTAGGGCCTACGATGTTTTCGTCAACCTCTACCGTCTCCAATGGAGCACAATGAAGTTGCCTCTTATCCCTATCTCTTTTCAACTCTACTATAAACGGTGTTCCAGACTGTGCTTTGCCTAATCTACTAAACGGTGTAGTTGTTCTTTTACCAGGTAAGTGAGTTTTGATTTCGAATACGCCAATATATATATATATATATATATATATATATATATATATATATATATATATATATATATATATATATATATATATATATATATATATATATATATATATATATAAGAAGCAAACGAACAAACACCAATGTGTCAAACCTGAACCACGAGAAAACCGTACCGTTCTCGATCCTCACACAAAGTTCAATTAAGCTGAACTGATTTGGGGCATTCCACTTGGGAGCACATGAGAGAGAACTGGAAATAATTTGGTTGGAAACAGGTTGAATGCCATTCATCAACGTCAGTTTAGGTGTGGATGATCGTGTTTGCACAACCGGACATGATTATGTTTAGTCTCTATTTGGGCCTTACTTAGCTCTTAGTTCTATCGTGCTCTTTACTTTCATAACCAAATTTAGTTATTTATCGCGACCAAAATTTAGATGTTTAGTTTTTGTCGGAATACACATTTAATTTACGCGTTGCAGTTCGTTCTTCTAAATAATGAAAGTATATTTAGACATCTCTTTTCCAAGCCATCAAATATCAGGACCAATAGGGACAGCAATTAGAAAGACTTCTTCCCCTGATTTTCTAGACCCATAGGCGAATGGCATTGTCGGTTGCACATTACGAGGAAATGGCACCGCTGTATTTAGTGACTAACCACAGTCGACACGTCACGGGACTGCCCTTAGATATATGTGATGCTTCAGGTGGGGCTTGAAAGGTGGGGAATTCATACCATAATTGGTCACCGCTGGCCTGGATCAACTGAAGATTGTCGTTCATTTTGGTCTACTCCTGTGGACTCAGATCACGCACAGGTACGTACTCGCTTCTGTTTACGTCCCGTCCGTGCACGCTTTAACGGAAATGCCGCCCATCCCGAGCAGTTGCTTCTAGACAATAACAAGCGATACAATTTCCAGACAGAGCTGTCAACGCAGTTATTGATGCAGCAAGATGTTCGGGACCCAAATGAACGCTAGCAACAGATCAAGGAAGCCTTATATGCTGTTTCGAATGCCACCCAAGACTATGGTTTAATTCGGTCTCATAAACAATGGATATCTTCGACATCAGTTGTTCTGTTGGACGCTCACATATCCGTCCATCTGGATGCCACATTCAATGAAGTGCGTAAATTCCTGAGACGCCAAAAGATTAGGAGCCTGAGGAATGACCGCGAACAGTGGTGGATTGTGAAATGTAAGGAAATGGAAAACGCCGCGTCTATTCGCAATACTCGCAGCCTTTTCCGTTTGATTAGAGATACCGGTCCACGGAAGCCCGGTGTAAGTGAGTTAATCGAGGAATCCGACGGCTCACTGATTCACTCTCAGGGACGTCGTCTGGAGCCTTGAGCGGAGCACTTTGAGGAAAGATTCAGTTGGCCCTCTTCAACGATGAACATTCCAAATATACCTGCCGGCGAAACAATGTAAGTAGATATCAATCCTCCCTCAGATATGGAGATTATGTGGGAGATCGGTTACTTGAAAAGGTACAAAGCCGCTGGACCACATAACTTATTTCCCTCTTCTATAAGGATGAAGGCAAAACTTTGGTTTCGGAGTTAACAAAAATCCTCCGCATTATTTGGGATAGTGGGTAGATTCTCAGGGAATGGTATGAATCGGTGATTGTACTGATTTACAAGAAAGGTGACAGGTCCTCTTGTGAAAACCACAGAGGAATTAGCTTGGTAAGTATTGCGTACAAGATGCTCACCGGTATTATTCTCAACCGATTATCCAGTACCCACAAAACGTGTACGCGTCAAAATCCAGCCGGTTTTAGACCTGGTGGGGAGTGTATCGACCACATCTTTACTCTTCCGCAAACCTCAGAGCACAGACACATCTTCCGTAGGCCAACAATCTGTGTCTTTCTTGATCTGAAAGCGGAGTTCGACTCAGTCGACCTCACAGTTCACTGGCGTTGCCTCTCATTGAAGGGTGTGTCAGAGAAGTTTATTTCTCTTTTCCAATACTTGTATGCAGACAGCCAAAACAGAGCTCGTGCGTACGGTGATCTTTCACCCGAGTTCACCACGGAAAGTGGTGTTCGTGAGGGTTGCCCTCTTTCACCCTTCCTCTTCAACTTTCTAGTTCAATTGATTCTTCAGATAGCCCTATCTTCGTGTGAGAATAGCGGCATCCATCTTTGCTCAGACAGTAAAATGTCTGACTTCGAATAGGCGGACGATATTGTTCTTCTGAGTGAAGATTCAGGCAAGTTGCAAGCTCTTTCGTATAGCCTAAACAACAGTGTAAGAATGTTTGGGATGCGTTTTTCACCTTCAAAATGTAAAATGCTGTTTCAGGACTGAGCTGGCCCAACACTTAACCTTATGTTGGCAGGGAAAACTCTAGCTGAAGTGGATAAGTTTTGTTACCTGGGTAGTTGAATCTCACCAGGTGGACAGATAACGGATGAATTGTCACTGCGTATACAGAAGGCGTGTTTGTATTTAGTAAAACGCCATCATCTGTGATATCCGTTCGTCTGTTAAGAGTAGAGTGTACACTGCGGTGGTTAGGTCTGTTCTTTTATACGGATCAGAAACATGGTAGTTGAGGGTAGAAGATAGACGAAGACTGTTGGTGTTCGAGCACCGATGTCTCCGTAGCATTGACCGAGTGTGGTAGGAACACCGTATCAACAATGCTGAGGTGAGATGGAAGGTTTTGGGAACCAGAGGTCAGTCTCTGGATCAACTTCTGAGTCTAAACAGGTTAATATGGTTGGACATGTGGTACGCATGCCCACCCAATAGACTTCCTCAGCGTACGCTGTTCTCTGAGGCAAGTGGTGATTGGAAGGTAGGTCGAACAAGTCAGTCCATGACATGGCAAAATGGTATGGAAACCTTGACCAGTGGACTTGGCCGAGTAGGACGTGTTAGACTTCCAGGTTGAGGTCCACGTGATCCGCCTACTAAGTAGTTGGAGACATTAAGTGATATGGCTAGGTGTCGCAGTCAGTGGCGTAGTTGCATTCACACGCATCCCTCGTCCTCTTGATTTCCGCTTGGTAATTTGACTTTTTTGAACCTTTATCACTGTGCTGCTATTCCTTTTTTCCCTTTACTGTGCGATGCTGGAAGGTAGCAACCAAAGGCAAATCACAAAATTGCGAGGTTAACGGTTGAATAAAGTGAACTGGACTGAATTCAAAATAAACTCGAAGACAGCCACTGTTCGTTTACGACCGTTTATTCGGCAAGTCACGGTCCACGGTGGATGGACCGGCTGCGGACAGTATATAGTGCACGGAATGATTTGAGCACACCTCCATTTTCCTGTGATTTCTCGCGAACGCATGTAATTGGGACCTCCTTTGATCTTCTGCAATCTTAAGGCACAAGAAAACATTCAAAGCTCGAATACACAAGTCAGCTGTCTGCTTTTCTTTCGAGAACTACTAGCTGTGATTTACGGTCCGCAAAAATAGTAGCCCGGACCATCACAGAGCCCCACAGAATGCTCGACGACCGAAGTCAAGCTTGCGCTTCCCCATCTCATACCTGTAGTTCGTTAGTCTGACAGGGCCGTCCAAACTGAACATTCATCTCCACTAAATATCATATTCCTCAATTCATCTTTCCATCCTAATCGATCTTACAGGTGTCTTATTGCATACTTACGTATGAGTGTAATGGAAGGGGAGTACTGAATAACCTAAAAGGCCCACTGGACTATTAGAGATAAACAAACCCTGAGACTTGGAATGGAGAACCACGCGAGGTCTCAATAGGGGTCAGGTGTAGTAACGAACTGGAAGACAATGAGGATAATTACTTAACAACAAAGTGGCCGGTGATGGCAGGGATTCAAACCCCTGACGTCCGAGGTGGCAAGAAAACACTCTAAACCACTCGACCCCCACCATTAACGTTCAATTATTCACGGTATTGCTTTCATCTATCACTCTTCCATACCGTAGATGTGTTGCTGTTTGTAGCACTTGCTGTATATGGTGAACAATGCTGTTCAAATGTAAGGACCTCTGCAAATTTGATGCACTTGTTATTTGGTTGGATGAAGTACTTAGAAGCCACCTATTGGCTTTTTCTGAGATTTTTTCTTCTCATGCTACTTTTCTTCTTGGATGTATATCTGCTTGGATCTTTCAAAAAGTTCCCGACAGCTTTCCTTCATTTGCAAATTATTTTAGCAATATTGCTTATACAAACTTCTGAGTCCTCCTGAGTAAATATTTTCCCCCGTTCCAACTCGGCTTTTGTCCATACGGCATTTACTTGTTTTCGTGGATAAGAGAGCTAAAAACTTGCAATTTGATTCAGCAAACTGAGCTTCGTTCAAAAAACACTCAGGGTATGAGGTTTGCTCAGGGATATGTCACACAGCATCGCTGAAGACAACGGCCCTATGAGTGACTCACTCCACCTATTAAATAGGCTACAGCGGGCCGTTATCCGACAATGATCTTGGGATGCGCTAAAAGTACTTCGCACCCTCAGGGCACATTATTCGGAATAAAGTAGGTTTTCCCAAGTCAAAACTCAAATCTGCACACGGTCCTAATATAGTGTTTGGACAAGACATGTACACACCCAATTTCACGAGTCTATTTAAACGCTTTTGCGATAAATTGCAGAAAAACGGGAGTGCGCTAAAAGAACTTCGTGCACTGTCGCTACCGGACGAGCCTTCAATTCGCAGGTAAGAGGACGGCCACTGGTGGTTAACCGCGAATGAGATTTACGGTGAATGCTGTACTGTCTGTTAGTTGAACTCTCGCGGCGTGTACGCACAAATGTCAATTAGGCAAAATGAATATCAGAAAGTATACGATGGAAAAGCCAAAAATCATAACAACAAGTTTGATCTCACGTGGATTTTTAAGACCGTACATGCACGAGGAGTCCCATTTAGAATCACAAGTTTGTTTTCGACTAACCTTAAGATTTTAAAAATGGCTCCTCACGATTCAGATGAGATTAAGGTGATAAACCTAGTGTAGAGTGCATAAGCATAGGGAAGGCTGGCAGGAGAGTACCAGGTATGCACACCTGATAAGCGGCAACAACCCCGAAACCGGTCGTGTCCTTCTGGGAATACTTTGTCTTGTTATCCGGATAGAACATACTACTTACATCAATGACAACTTGTTTATGAACTGCTCCACATGCTCTGTTATACTTCTCTCCCCCATTTAAGATTTTTTGTTGTTGCATGGGCAATATGCTTGATTTCAAGCAGTTATATATATATATATATATATATATATATATATATATATATATATATATTCCCAAAGCTCCCTGGCAAAGAGTGGTAAGATGAATGAAGGAATATTTAGGGAAACCTGGTAAAATACACAAACATAATTACCCCCCCCCCTTCAACTAGGGTAGGGATGAGTAACACACCACCCTGACGACAAAGCGGGGTTAGAAGAATTCGTAGACGATATCGGGAAGATTGTAGAAGGTACATACGTAGACCAGCGGCTATCAAAACGTTGTACTACGCCATTTGCCTTAGCCATGTTCCCGTGATGAGCTAACTTTACTCTAAATTGCCCGTCAAACTGTTGAGTCAAAGGTTTCGGTCAGGGTCACGAAGGAGAAAAAACCTCTTTTGTAGTTGAGGTAGCCGCGGTTAGTGTTAAATTCGAGACCTTTCACATTATTTCTGCAACTGTATGGTAGCTAAAACGAAGGCCGCACAGGGTTAGGTGACATAAATTTCTATGAGAACGAGGTTACGAGTAACTCCAAGGTAAATCCCAAGAACTGCTGCAACATGTGAAAAATGCTGTTTTGCCCACGGGTGTGGAAGGACAAAAACGAGTAATAATAGTAATGGGAGCAGAGACTGCCAAAAAAGATGATATTGTTTCCTTTCACTCGTACAGCCAGTAGGTGGATTCGTGGAACACCAGGCACACTTTTCGGTCGTAATGTGCATCTCTCTGAGCTTTTGGGGTAAGGGTACTATGGGAACCAACCTACAACTAATTAACTGAATACGGGTTTGTCTCACAGTTTTCTACCAACAATGGACGTACAATCAAAGTTGTCGAGCTAGTCCACCAAAACCGGTTCACGCTTTGGTGTGGGCCGGTCATTGAATCACTTCCCACATCGTTGTGCTTCGGACTACTAATTAGCCATGGCACCAGGCGATCTGTCAGTAGAACGAAAATACCAACATGCACTACTGTATTAGAAATGGACAGTATTTGGTTTCTAGCATTATGGAAACTGCTTGTATATGCGTGCCACAATTCTTCCCCACGGAGAGAATTCGCAACATAAGATGACGGTAACGTGCACTTAATGCTACGGTCGAACAACGAAGTCTTCTCGAAATAACTGTGTAGAGTAATGAGCCAGTTGGCAAACCTCGAGACCAGATAATGGTAAACAAGTGATACTAAAACCACTGAAAGACATCCTGCCAAAGCCATTGAGTAACTATTCAAAATGTTATTGGATAACGAGGAAACTCAGGAGGATCCCACTTTGTTGAGCATCATCCTAATGCACATCTGAGGGCAAAAAGCTGCACAAACTACACAAAAGTGAATCTTAAGCCAGTGGTATTAAAGCTGACGAAAATGGGACGAAGAGAAACAGGCCGGTATCTGTTGGTTAACATGGGATTATGCACCGGCCACCAAGCTTGTATGAATGCAGGCCTATTAAAACGGGATGATTCCAAAAATGGATGGAGTTGAGTGAGAAGGTTTTTACTCAAACAGGTCCGGTTAAGAAACTTGTGGCTTAGGGCCACTGATTTTCTCATGTTATTGTGTCAGTGGACCTTAAATGAGTCACTGACCAAAAAATTATGGAATTCGGGGGGTGTATATTAGGTTTTCTGTTGGCATTTGTTTATTCTGAGAAGGAGACCCCACGCCACCGGCAACTAGTACACTCTATGTTATTCTCGCTATTTGGTTTCATTGACAGTCATTCCTCGTAGGTTGACGTTATCGGCAAATTCATAGCACTTTTAAGTGCTCCAACAATACTCCAAATCGTTTTCTAATTCATTACTCATTAGAAAGAAAAAAAGGATGTCCAGGCCCGGACCCTGCGGTACTCCGCTGCGCAGACAACGCATGCTGGTCGTGACTACCTCAATTTTCACCTGAAATTATCTTTTTCTGATTATCCATATTTGCAACCAGGGTCTATGCCTAAATAGTTTCAGCTTACCCAAAAGCAGCCCATTGTTACCAGAGTCAGTTTTTTCCTGAAATCCAAATAATAGATTAAAACTCACAGAGATATAACAAAAGTGCATTTTTGGTCCCAAAAAGGTCCCTTAAAATACCATTCTTGTTATGTAGTTTTGGATGATTTTTTTGATATCTGATACACAAAAGTCTTCAGCATGGGAGATAATTTTACTTAATCACATCATCACAAACGGGGAGAACTTAGTCTTACTTAATTACCCAAGGAGCACATTGCCTGCAGTACTGTGAGCAACTAAGAACTAAAATGTAGGGCCCAATAATTTATAACACTGATAATTGTTATATTCCAGAAAAACATAATTATCAAGACGCTATTGTGATTTGTAACGTAAACTTGTGGTAAAAAGTGGTCAATTATTCTTTTAGGAAATACTCAAACAGCATAACAACTGGGAGAGATAGTAAGGGCAAAACTAACGGTATGCGTGGGGAAAGTTTCATTACAATGTTTAGACAGCGCTACCAGGGACCTAAAGGGGTCCCTTTTGGAAACTAGTATCTCATTCATAGCTTTCAATTCACCCACTCGTTGTTTTGGTTGTACAACTCCTCTATTTGTCATCCTGCAGTTCTAATCTATTGCACTACCAAATATTACAAAAGAAACACTTGTTATTCAAATTATGGTGCATAATTTGTTACATTATATAACGTAATATATTATGGTATAGGTACCGAAACAGCAAGAGAGTCCCTTTGCCTAGCCTGAGTTTCCTGAGTTTTCCATGACCACATACTCGCTTTCCACATAACGTTACTCATATCTCAAGCCGTGGAATTTCGTATAGAATAATCTTCCCGTTAGTCTTCCTGCAGTGAGAAGTTCAAATACACGTAGGTTACATTCGAGATTGTCTGGTTATAGACATACCCAAAAATCACATTGTCCAGCATTACGCTGGATACAACGGTCTGACGGCGTTCCGAGCAGTAAGTTGCCCACAAAGCTGTGGACAGGTGCGGCAAATTAGAGCAAAAATATGCGTAATGTGTAATCCATAAGTAATTACATACACGATCAATAAATTAGAGGAGAAACGCAACTATGTCACTTTCAATATCATCCCTAATAAGAATGGATAACGCATTTGGTTACGAAATTACTTTGTGGTTTTGGATAGCGCATGCTGGTATACAGCATAGGCCTATGTTGTGATAACTATAGTCTTATTCTGAAAAAGTTGTAATATAGTAGCTTAAAATGATAAGAAGGAAGTGAGCATTACTAGTAATGAAGAAAACAATGAGCAATGAAAGCCGTATCGACATTCCGCATACTTTTTCCGAAGTGTGGGAATACTCATGTGAACTCCGGCAGCGTTGCTCAGACTTCGGAATAATAGTGCCCTAAGCTTGCCCATATTGGTCCGTATAGGTATGGTTTTTGAGGTGCTGTAAAGGATAAAAGTTGGGCCAAAACAGGCCTATTCTGAGGAGAACGCTTCGTAGTATTGTTGAGGAAACATGCATATGGGCCTTAGAGCCTATAGATTTATGAAGTGCTTTAAAATATACCCAAGCAGCATAATGCCCACGATTCTGGGGACAAGTGTGGGTTGCTTAGGGCAGAAATATGCACACATAAGTAATGACTCCGGAGACCGCGGCGAGGGTCACTGTTTGTGCAGATAGGCATCGTTTCGAGTTTATGGACTCAGAATCTACTTACTATTCATTGTGGCTATTAACTTTCAGTAATAAGTAAACCACAACAAAATTTCTTACGCAATGGAACTTCGTCTCATATTGAGCACTTAAACCTTACCCAGGTAGCCGGTCCATACGGGGCCCATACAGAACCCGTACGGAAAGCCTTGGGCACTATCGTTACAATGCTTGGGTAGTGCTACCGGATCCCATGTGGGCATGACCACACTTCCGAGAAAAAACGAGCGGGAAATTATTACTTTCTTTACAGCTTTCAAGTGAAACTTTTCGTTGCTTTACTTAAAAATACTATGCAAATTTCCCTACCCTGTCGTTCTAAGTCACTACTTTGTCAATTATATTAGGGAAGAACACCGTAATTTTGAGAAAATGCACGCATATGATAAAATTTACGAATGAAAATCAACCAAAATGCACAGTATATACTGTAACGAATGTATGTTCATTACTGTCGGCTCAGTTGCCTGATGGTGCATTTTGGTCCCATACGCACTATGGTCAGTCCACGACATGGCAAAAACGTAAGAAATCCTTGACCGGAGAACTTGGCCCAGTGAGACGTGTTAGACTTCCAGGTTGGCGTGCACGCGACCCGCTTAGCAAATGGTTAAAAATATTAAGTGCTATGGCTAGGTGTCGCCGCCAGTAGTGTAACTGCATTCGGACCCTTTCAGCGTCTTCGTGATTTTCCCTTATTACTTTGGTTCCCGGATCCTTTTTACTTTACGCTTCTATTCTTTTTGCCCTTTACTTGACGGTGCTGGAAGGTAGCAACCGAAATCAGAACACAGAAGTGCAAGGTTAGTGGTCGTATGAACTGAACTGAACTGATATCTGCGGAGGGATTTTAACAGAACTGGTAAGTACACATATATATGTGTACATATCAATTTCCTTTGCAGATACTAACGGTATGTACAGGTAGCGCATACGAACCAACTGAACCGACGGTAATAAATGTGCCGTATTGGTTACCGGGTGTAATTCGTGAATTTGCATATTATACGTGTATTTTCTGATTAATGATGGCATTCTTTTCGAACATAATTGGCACAGTAGTAGTTTGGAATTACAGGATAGGGAAATTTGAGTAGTTTTATTTAGGTAGAGCAGAGGAAAGTTACACGAATTGCCAGTGCGTCCTTATTTTCTGACTTGTAGGCATGCCTATTTGAGCTCCAGGAACGCTGCTTAAGCATCGCGACGATAGTGCCCTCACTTTTCCCATATGGGCCCCGTATTAACATGCCGTTTGCATAGACTCAAGTAGCATACCTCAGGGTGGCCCGTGGGGCAAACATCGGGGTAGCTCCAAGCCAATTAAAAAGACACAGGGCAGCGCCACCGCTGTCATTAGGTTGCCCAAATGGGCTAGCCCCCGATTTTTCCGAGCACTTGGGGCAACTTGATACTTTGAGAACGTTAACGTGATTTATTCTAGGTTTGAGGCTTTGAATAGGAATATATATATATATATATATATATATATATATATATATATATATATATATATATATATATATATATATATATATATATATATATATATATATATACGCCCATATTATTAAAAAAACTAGTCAGTTTTATGTTTAGACGGGCTTTGGAAAAGCTGCTGCCTTTTAGGTTTGTTAACAAAGAATTCTTGCCAGACTGCGTTGACGAGTTAAGAACGTTGTTTACCGCCGGAATTTATATTCTAAAAGCTGGTAAACGTTCCCCACAGTGCACGAAACAGAGTAGTAGTGTATGTAGGCGGCTCGTGTTTCTGGGAGACAGGGCAGGTACTAGAAGTGATGTGGACTTCCGGTCCCGAAGACTGGAGGAACACCAAATAGGCGACTCGCCGTTTGAACAGTTGCCTTTTGATATGACAACCACTTTCCCATCAGACTTTATGCATATGTTATATCTTGTGACCATGAAGAAAATGTTGGGCCTGTGGCGTAAGTTTCGTAAACCGAGGAGGGCTCCACTATCTGCTGATACACTGCTACGCATTAGTGAACATTTCTCTCTAATTCAGTGGTGTTTATTAGTGAATTTCCTCATGTTTGTCGAACAATTGAAGACCTCCACTACTGGAAAGCTTTTGACTACCGGAAGTTCCTCTTGTAAATTGGAACTGTTGTTCTTGACAGTGTCCTTGCAGCGGACCATTACGATAACTTTCTCAGCTTTTCAGCGTTTGCATATATATTATGCAGCAAGAAATGGCGTCAACACTATATTGACTTCCTCAGAGTACACTCCGAGTTGATGGTTTGGGAGTTTGTATAGCTTTACGAAGAAAAGGATGCGGTCTTCAAAATCTGTGCTTGGGTGCACATCCATGAGGACGTAAGAATTCATGGTTCATTGGACAGCTTTTCAGCGTTTCCATTTGGATTCTTCATGCAAACAAGACGTCACTGTGTCACCAACCGGAACACGATTGTGGAACAGATTTCCCGGCGATCGATGGAACGCGCAGCCGAAGCAACGATACACGCAGATATTTCATTTTGGGATTATACTATGGCTTGTGCGATTACAAAACGTGGTCTACGTGGGAAGACTGTGAAAATTCAGAACACCATGTATGCCACCCAACAGCCAAATAATGGTGTGTTGATAGGAAATCAGCCCGCAAAAATTGTGAACATCGTTGACCAGACCGTGCATTACACCGTTTACAAGCCCACGGGAATCTTTTTCACACATCTAACATCTCCGTCGCACTTGAAGATACGTCTATGTGACCAGCCACTGGAGGATGTACCCTTTTGGAACGTGAACGCCACACGGTGTGGAGGTTTATTAATACCGTACCGAAAACATGTGGTTTTCTATCTCGTCGTTCACAGTTAGCGTTTACACCTTTGGTCAACTTATTCAACTAATTACACCTTGTACCTTTCAGACGTTCGTCGTTGTTAAGTTTTTGGAGGAGAGCACTGTGGCCTTGGTGAACAAACAGCGGATGGTGGGTGAAGAGCACGTGCTATGGCCTTCTGTAGGCGCACCACGAGCTCGGACCCTAGTGCGAGAAGATCGTCCACCACCGGCCAACTCGGAGAAGCACAAGGTAGAAGTACGTCGATGCGCTGGTGTGATCATATTGCTAACCTTTCCAAAACATTTTCCAAGGTGACTACGAAAACGGGTTGAAGTTAGAACGCCTATTAGAGCACATGACTGAATTGTCGTCATCAGATACCACGGAACCTATGGAACGATTTGGAAAGTGACTACTGTATGTTGTCTTCGAAACTAATGAGGCTCTACTTGCAGAAAACCCATTTTCGTTTCCGAGCCGGAAGTGCAAGGGAGTATCCAAGTAGAGCAAATAGTCAACACAGGGGCTACAGAGCCAATTTCCATGGAAGACATACCACCCACTTCTCAAAGCACGCCACTAATGACACGATAACTTATCAATGTCATTTACACTGCTGGGGTAGGGTGGATCCATTTAATCTTGTTTCATATGTTATACAGGTGCACATCTGAAAATAGAATTTCGACTTAAACTCCGACTGTCAGCCCCGTAGCGGAACAGTTTCAGTAAGCCCATTGCACTCCATCGCAAGTATCCACATTATAGAACCTCAACTGAGCCTGAGGGAGTACTGTCCACCAGTAAATCCCTGGTCAAACATTCATTCAAGATTGGAGAAGCTAGCAGAGCGGACAGAATTATGGGTTAGTCATGAATTCAATTCAATGTTCATTACAGACTTCAGCTTCCCTAGCCACACTCACCAAGTGTAACTGTGAGATAAAGAGTGAACTGGCAGCCATACGCCACCAACTGTCCAATCCACCTTTCAATACTGTATCCCAGTGGGGTATTCCGGTAAACCGTATTGGTGAATTCAAGCTTCTGAGCTAGTGCCTCAAGAGTGATTCACTCTATGAACAAGTGGTAAGTTAAAGTCTAATCGGATTATCAAGTTTTAAGGCAAAGTTTTTACAGCACGTGTCGAAACCAACTACGGGGATGGCACCAAGGATATGTTGCGTCAGCTGACGACAATGCCAGTCATGGCTCAACTCACCATGGAGGGGTCTCATGGAAAAACTGTCTGTCCGGAACAAAAGTGTGTTTCCTTATACTAGGCAAAAAAGGGTTCTTGAAACATTTATTCGACAGATGTCACTTCTCTCCAAAACCGCTCCGGTGTAACCACATCAATGATACGTGAAAAAATGCGGCGGTGCTTACAGTGAAGTAGATCCACTCTGTTGGAGAGCACAATCAAGCTGTGTCGCGATGTTGTAGTGCTACCAATAAAGCACTCGATGACGAAGACTAACAAATTTGTTTACTTGAATAATGACCGTTTTTGGTGGCGCCACTTACTCCGCTTGTGTACGTCGTCTGCACGCCGTTGCGCTCCTCCAATACACACGTTGTCCCGCTCCAGCGTTTTGAGTTCTGCTTTGCGCGCTGCCGAGTATATTCGCTATCGTGTCACATACCGAGGACCACGGGCTATAGAATCTATACGGGAGCAGGTCCTGACTTAACTGAGATAAATCCTAAACTGGTGAGCCCGAACAACAAATTAATTCTCGAAGGACATTCGTAAGTCCCTCAATCACATTTATTCGTTTACATATACACTTTTCCGATATATAAACGGTAAATTCCGGATATCAGTTACCATATCCGTTATATATATTTTCTCATATCCATATTATAAGTGTTTCACTTTTGCTGCACTGAGCTCTTTATTTCATTTTACATTTGATATACCATTGCAACTATGGCTAGCAACGACCGTAAACCTGACCCGGAACCGTCCGTTTCGACAGTCTCCCTAGCCGTCCCTCAGTTTTTTATTGATGACCCTCAACACTAGTTTCATATGTTGGAGGCAGAGTTTGAATCACAGAATTACAAGCGAACGAACCCGTTACTTGTGGACTTTCGGTCGCCTTCCCCGTGACGTTGCTACTCAGATACGCGACGTAATATTTAATAACAGTTCTTACACAGCCGTGAAAGACGCAGTAATCTCTTGTCTTTTACCGTCAGAATCGTCCAGACTAAAACGGCTGACCCAAGGCACAGAGTTAGGTAGCAAGAAGCCCTCTGCATTACTGAGAGAAATGCAGCAGCTGGCAGGGCAACTTTTAGAGGAAAACGTCCTTAAAGAGTTGTGGGTACAGCGACTACCACCCAACATTCAAGCACTGCTCGAGGTTTCCAGCCACCTTAAGCTCACAGAAGCGGCTAAACTAGCGGACGGTATTATGGACCGGTACCATCCACAAATTACCGCCGTAACAAACTCGAGCAGCCCCCAGACCACAGCTCCCACCGTAGGAACACACTCCGGGGACACTCTGATAGCTGCTTTCGAGCGGGCTTTCAGACGTTTTTCCTCTCCTGGTTATTCTCACTGTAGAAACCATATATCTTATCACAACTCTGACCGACGTGAACGTCTCAGAAGCCCTTCCCCTGACCGCCTGGTTAACCCATCTCGATCAACATACTGTCGATACCACAAACGGTTTGGGGAGAAGGCTCGGCGCTGCGAAGCCGGTTGCACCTTCCCAGGTGCCAAACAGGGAAACTAATATCCCGACGCGTTCCGACGACTAACGCGGTCGGCAGCCATAATAGCAGTCGTCTGTTGCATGTCCGAGATTTAGTTTCCAATAGCCTGTTCCTAATTGACACCGGTGCAGCAGTAAGTGTCATTCCAAAGGAGGCAGGTGATGCAACGAACCCGTCAGTCCAACAACTCCGTGCTGCCAATGGCACTCCCATTACTACTTACGGCCGTAAGTCACTCACACTCAACTTAGGACTACGTCGCACCTTCCGCTGGGTGTTCATAGTAGCAGACGTCCCTTATCCCATACTAGGCATCGATTTCCTAGACCATTTCGACCTCCTGATCGATGCACGAGGCCGGAGAGTTGTCGACCGGCAGACTTCTCTTTCCGTAACCGGGTCGTATTCCTCCGTGAATCACATCACGCCCCTATACATCGAACCGCAGGCCGAACACCCGTACGCAGACCTAATTTCAGCTTACCCGGCAATGCTAAGACAATCTGGCCCCCTTCCCGCGGTGACCACTAACGTTACCCACCATATTGTCACTAAAGGACCCCCAGCATTTAGCCGACCACGTCGCTTGACCTTAGACAAGCTTCGCGTAGCACAGGCTGAGTTTGAACACATGCTAGAATTAGGCATAATACGCCCGTCCAGTAGCCCTTGGGCCTCGCCCCTTCACATGGTTCCTAAACCTAATGGCGATTGGCGCCCCTGCGGTGACTACAGGGCCCTCAACCAGGCTACTGTCCCGGACAGGTACCCCATTCCACATATTCAAGATCTTACTTCTACCCTGTCTGGTTGTTCTGTTTTCAGCAGAATCGACCTCGTCAGAGCCTACCACCAAATCCCAGTAGCAGAGGCTGACATCCCTAAAACCGCTGTCACAACTCCATTCGGACTATTCGAGTTTTTGCGCATGCCTTTTGGGCTCAGCAATGCAGCCCAAACCTTTCAAAGGTTTATGCATGAGGCAACACGCGGTTTGAAGAATGTCTACGTGTACTTAGACGATATTTTGGTGGCAAGTTCTTCAAAAGAAGAGCATATGACACACCTGCGTGCTCTTTTTGAGCGCCTTAGCCAACACGGTGTAACTATTAACCCTGCTAAGTGCGAATTAGGTAGGACGACCATCACGTTCCTAGGTCACGAAATCTCAGCCTCAGGCATATAGCCCCTGCCTGACAAGGTGGCGGCAATTCGCGACTATCCTGAGCCTCACTCTTACCGACAGTTGCGCCAATGTTCTGGCCTGGTTAACTTTTATCGCCGCTTTATCCCACATTGCGCCGAAATAATGCAGCCTCTGACAGACCTTTTACGTGGAGGTAAGCGGAAATTCATTTTTCCCGACACGGCGCAGGCAGCTTTTACTTTGATCAAGGATGCTATCGCCAACATAGCACTCTTTGCACATCCCGATCCTTCTGCTTCCCTGGCATTAGGAACAGATGCTTCGGACACGGCTGTTGGAGCAGTGTTGCAGCAATTCGTCAACAATTCATGGCAACCAACAGCTTTCTTCTCCAAGCGTCTCCAGCCTTCGGAATCCCGATATAGTACGTTCAGCAGAGAACTGCTGGCAATCTATTTGGGTATCCGACACTTCCGGCACACACTCGAGGGCCAATTGTTCACAGTGTTTACAGATCATAAACCACTAGTGTACGCCCTCCAGTCAGCTTCTGACCGATATTCGCCACTTAGACTATGTTTCGCAGTTTACTACGGACATTCGACACGTCTCTGGGGCACACAATCCCGTAGCAGACGCACTCTCACGCGTCCACAATATCGACTACCCACTACCCATGGGCATAGACCTAGAAGCAATCGCCGCAGCCCAAACGACAGATCCTGAAGTAGAGCAACTCAGACACAACAGATCCCTGCACCTAGTGGCAGTGGCCCTTCCAACTTCGGACGTAGCTATCATTTGCGATGTGTCACAAGGTCGACCCCGACAACTAGTTCCTGCCAGTTTTCGCCGACGAGTTTTTACCAGCCTCCACAACTTATCGCACCCTGGGGTAACCGCCTCAGTGAAACTAGTCACCGAGCAATTCGTCTGGCCTTGCGTCAAACGTGACGTACGTCTTTGGGCTCGTGCTTGTCTCCAGTGCCAACGAGTTAAGATACATCGTCACACCAAATCTACTTTAGGCACATTCTGCGAACCGGACGCACGCTTTCATCATGTGCATGTGGATCTCGTGGGGCCACTTCCGCCATCCAATGGCTGCGTCTACATCCTCACTTGCGTAGATCGTTTCACTCGCTGGCCACAGGCCATACCTATTCCTCGCCCAACCTCAGAGGAAGCTGCAAAAGCATTTCTAACTGGTTGGGTGAGTCAGTTCGGTTGCCCTGCTATCGTGACCACTGATCGCGGTTCTCATTTCGACGGCGCCTTCCACGAGCTACTAAACGCACTCGGTTGTCGACACAACAAGACGACGGCCTATCATCCTCAGGCCAATGGCATGGTGGAGCGATTCCATCGCCAGCTGAAAGCTGCCCTTCGTGCTCGTGATAATCCATTATGGAGTGAAGTTTTGCCGATCGTTTTCTTAGGACTGCGTAACACCGTTAAAGCCGATATGGGTGTTACGGCGGCTGAACTGGTTTATGGTTGCACACTACGACTTCCAGGTGAGTTGGTTTCTCCATTACCACCTATGAGTTTTAATTACGGGGATTACGCAAAACGGCTGTCGCACCAAATGCGGGTGATAAAGCCCACCCCACCACGAGAACAAACCCTGAGCAACTACATACCTACCGCTCTAGCTACCACCAGCCATGTGTTTATTCGAGTAGATGCAGTGCGATCACCACTGCAGGCGGCTTACTCTGGCCCGTTCCGCGTCGTCCAGCGAAAGGAAAAGAAATACGTGGTGGACGTCGAGGGCAGGAAGGAGACCATCAGCGTAGACCGCCTCAAACCAGCCTTCATCGAGGCAGAACCCACCTCGAACAACCCTCTCAGTGTCCCTACCTGCTCACAACCTTCGGTTAGTCGTCCCGAGTCGGCCCCTGTTACTCCTACTAACGACCCCTCGTTACCTGTTGCAACACCAAACTCCACGAAAGACACAGCTGCACCGGTCAACAGGAGAAATCGACGCGGCCGCGAACTGCGACAGCCAACGAGGTTTTCTGAATATGTAACAGTTGTATATAATCAAGTTTACTCTTCATATTCAACTTGTACATAGTCCTATTATACATGAATGCACGACCACGTGGTGATCACTACAAGAGTGGCGGCAGCCTGTATTGCGCCGGTATGTCCTCCCCCAGTCGAATATCCGATCGCGTCTCGAGGCGCAGCTTCCTTGTGTTTCTTTCCTTCCAGCTCGTCCCGTCAGACAGAACCACATGGAATTCCAGGATCTCGCATGGCTCCAACACAAGGCTCACTGGATCGCGACTGGACTCATTTGACGCCGGACGCTGGCTCGCTTACGAAGGCAATGACAACCACAGGGACACGGAACTTTGGGATATGCCGACAACGACAAACCCTACAACACAACAACCACTGCCAGGTCACGAACAGGATCTACCCCGGTCGGATAACATTTTGAGGAGGACGCAATTTTGCGATCGACGCACAGCGACCAGTGTGAGTCATGGAGAACGGCTTGTGCTGGCTTCGCCGTTGTGTTCGACCGCGGCGGGAGGCATGGAAAACGTCTCTCGCCACCGAATCCGACGTACCCATCACGGGTCGAAGCCCAACTGCGTCGGCCTTCTAGGGGGAGACCCCTGTAGTGCTACCAATAAAGCACTCGATGACGAAGACTAACAAATTTGTTTATTTGAATAATGACCGTTTTTGGTGGCGCCACTTGCTCCGCTTGTGTACGTCGTCTGCACGCCGTTGCGCTCCTCCAATACACACGTTGTCCCGCTCCAGCGTTTTGAGTTCTGCTTTGCGCGCTGCCGAGTATATTCGCTATCGTGTCACATACCGAGGACCACGGGCTATAGAATCTATACGGGAGCAGGTCCTGACTTAACTGAGATAAATCCTAAAATGTGGGCTTACAGTGCGGTGAAAATGAAGTGAGTAGGAACCTTACCGGTTCGATTCCAAAATAACTACTCTTTTCGGCTATACTTTTTATCATACTATTACAACTATCATTCCGTATAAAGTGCGCCTACTGTTGCCATTTCAGATGCTTGGAAATCAAGACATACCTGAACAATCGTCAACCGACTAACCATGGAAGAGGAAATTCAAATGCTGGGTATATTTTGTAAATTGCCTTTAATTTATAGAAGATTTTCTCTATTAAAAGCATAACGTTTTAAGTTCGAACGCATTTTATTGAGTCTTCTTGCTAGACCAAGTAGGACTTATCCGAACTTGGGCTGTTTTGGGCCAGTTAGAGGCTTTTTTGGGGATTATAATGATGACGGGGATATGTTAACTTTCATTTCGACCCGCTAATTGCTGACAGTCAGCGTCATTAGTTTTCCTTGGTCTTTTATTACATCCAATGCGAAGCAGTACCCAGAGACAAATAAATCAAGTTGCTTTCGTTGGATTAGAATCACCGAATAAAGGTCGCTGGTTTTCCGACAATGGCAAAAAAACCCCTAAGCAGACCGCATTTTGTTGCACGGTATTCCTTTAGGGGTCGCTAGGGGCCTTGGTAGGGTAGTTTTTGTGCCGTATTTGGGCCTATTTGGGGACTATCGTGCTGACTGGGTTGCCGCCAATGACCAGTATTACTGTCCAGAAATAACAGAATGAAATGACGGTTGGTTGGTAACGACAGGAAAACTACTTAGCGGTGACTGGTCCGTGTAAACGAAGGGCAAAATGTTGGATCGCCATTATAATTTATGAATTCGTCCCCCGTTGTGCTGTCAAGGTAGTGATGAAGTAAGACCATCAAAAATCCCGGAATGTAACCGAAACTCGGCCAAGTATATCTCTGAAAGGTATTCTTGCTGGCTGAGTGTCTGGATTACTTTCAGTAACTGGAACTTTCATTTGAAATCTAGGATATCAGAGTGAAAATTTGAAGCGACTATAAAAAAACCTTTGGGAAGAATTATAAATAATCGTTTTAACCCAATAAAATGATCCACCATTCCATCTGTCAGCTGGAAAAGCAAAACACCCTAAGTCACAAGTGCAGACGTTGGAAAGGTAGCTCCTCAAGGTCACGTCCTTGAACTAAATCCCCACGGCGGTTGTCATACCAACCGTGATGATAAAAAACAAATAAAAATAATTTTCATCGGACTTATCGGCCCGCCGTTTCCTTTGAATGAAAATTAATACAATGTGTGAAATGTGAATGACACTAACCATGGCGATTTTTCAAATATGTTGACGGAACCTTTGGCGCTCGTGATTAATGACAGGTGATGTAGGAACGCAGTATAAAGATTGTCATAAGGCCGTTCTCTTTAAGAGGCAACGGTACGTCACTTTCTGTGTTTTATAGTGCGTGCATTATTTAAATTTTATTCTTATTTCCATATTATCATTATTTACCAGGCGAATCATTTATATAAGTAATTAGAACACCTCAGCGACCATGAATTTTCTTGTCCTCCTACTAGAACTTGAAAACTCATTTTCGGAAATATTTTTTTTTCATCCTTAATTTAAGTGAGTGGTCATGCAAGGCTCGTAGTGCAAATGAATGGCTTTTAAAAGCCGGTAATCCCCTTTCTCCAGGTCTCCCATTTAACCTCCACGTGTGCCCTCTTCGTTTTCCGTTTCTCCTGGGCTGAAGATGCTTTGCGGCACTTCGGAGTCTCTGCATTCACCTGGAGAAGTGGGCGGATCTGCGAGAGGGGGGAGGAGTGATGCCCCTCATTGCGCAATAGCACTAGCAGCTGATGGATGAAACCCTCCTAACGGGAAATTTTCGAAAAGCTCCGTGTAAACTTAGTCCAAGCATTGATTGTCTGAGGCTTATCTACATTTACAAAAGCCCATCAGCCGTAAACTTTGAGGACACCATGCTCCCAAAATTTTCGCACGAACAAACCGCCAGGGCCGGAAGGGTAGTGATAACTAGGTATCAAAACTGTCCCGAAACAGACTGTTAAGCACTGTAGGCTCCGTGGGATGGATTTGAAGCCCAGCTATTGAACTACGTTCTCAACCGAGCTCTGATGCATCTTTTGCAGGAGCCGACTGGGACAAACTACTAGCTTACTCGGCATGGCGTAATCCAGTTTAGGCTGAACCTCGAGGGGATAGGCGCGCTTGATAAATCTAGAAGGAACTTCTCCAGGATAGACTAGCATTGCTTGAAAGAACTGGGCCTCCTGATAGATTTGGAATTGGTGAGCGATAACTACAATGGAGTTGGATCAAGTGCAAACTGTTAGAAACAACAGAGGCCGTCGCACCACTTAAACGGGTCAAACGAAACGGATTGTCGCCGTGGTGAACAGGCAGAAACAAAGAGCATTCCAGAAGTACAAAAGCGCCGACAGCTACCAGGCTCTCCTACCTTTGAAAGCGGCAAGAACCAGACTATATCAGATACAGAAACAGTGCAGGAACAACTGCAAGGAACGTACTGCGCGGAACGTCAAGAGTAATCCCAAAGCATACTCCAACTACGTTCAATCTAAGACAGCACTGAGGAAAGCCGTAGGTGTAGTCAAGGACTTACAGGGAGTGCGGGCAACAAACAGGCAGGAAAAAAGCAGCGAACTTATAAGAATTCTACCAGCAAGTATATAGACAGGACTGAGGTGCTCAAGGGATACCTGTCACTGGGTAGTGAAGGCTCGGAAATGCAGGACGAAGAAATCAACGCAAGTGAGCTATTGAATAGTTCAGTTCAGTTCATTCAACCGGTAACCTCGCATTTTTGTGCTCTGGCTTTGGTTGCTACCTTCCAACATCGCGCAGTAAAGGGCGAAAAGAATAGAAGCATAGCAATGAAGATCCAAAAAGTCAAATCATCAAGCGGAAATAGTCCGAATGCAACTACGCCACTGACCGCGACACCTAACCGTATCACTTAATGTCTTTGACCATTTAGTAGGCGTATCACGTGGACCAAGTCCACTGGTCAAGGTTTCCATACCTTTTTGCCATGTCATGGACTGACTTGTTCGACCTACCTTCCAATCACCACTTGCCTCAGAGAACAGCGTACGCTGAGGAAGTCTATTGGGTGGGCATGCGTACCACATGTCCAACCATATTAACCTGTTTAGACTCAGAAGTTGATCCAGAGACTGACGTCTGGTTCCCAAAACCTCCCATCTGACCTCAGCATTGTTGATACGGTGTTCCTACCACACTCGGTCAATGCTACGGAGACATCGGTGCTCGAACACCAACAGTTTTTTTTCATCTTCTACCCTCAAGGGCCATATGGCCGAAAGCATATGTTTTTGAGCCGTATAAAAGAACAGACCTAACCACCGCAGTGCACACTACCCTTAACAGACAGTCAAATGTCACGCCGACGCCACAGATCGTGGAGGTTGGTAAAAACCAAACGCGTCTTATGTATACGCGATGACACTTCATCCGTTATCTGTTCACCCGGTGAGATGGTGGCGGATCCAAGGCGGCGGGTCCAGATGATATCGACCCAGCAATAATGAAGCCACTGGCGTCCAGTGGTGCTTAAAACTCTCGAGTGAATACTACGAAATAGAATAGTAAGTCATTTAGAAACAACCAAGCTAGTAACTATCAACCAACACGAGTTCTGGCACAAGCGTTCTTTCTGTTCAACCTAATAGGTTTCTTGGATGAGTTAATTACTCGAGTGGACCGAGGAGAACAGGTGGAAGTGAGCTATCTGGATTTTCAGAAGGCCCTTGATTCGGTCAACCACAGGCTACTTGAAGCAAAGGTGAAATCGTTTCAGCTCACGGCAAAAATACAAGAGTGGATTGTACAAAGCCTGAAAGAGAGGGGATAGAAGGATACTTGTTGGATAATGGGAAAGTGCATAGTGGTGTTCCACATGTGTCAGTCCTGAGACCCCTGTTGTTCATGATGTACAATAACGATCTTGCAGACGGGTTGGAAAACCCATGCTTCTTGTTAGCGTACGACATCAAAGTGGTCGGAGCATCAATTGATACGACTGTTCAGCGTGATCTAGACAAGGCATATTGGTCAGTGACGTGGGATCTTCCCCTCAATTTGAGCAAATGTCGACATCTCATTAAAGGAGAAGAATCGCGGCGCATCCGATAAATGTGTCCATCAGACAATCGGGAAGCAATAACTCAGACCATAGAAGCCCACGATACTTGGGCAATGCTACGGAGACGTCGATGCTCGAACACCAAAAGTCTTCGTCTATCTTCTACCCTCAACTACCATGTTTCTGATCCGTATAAAAGAACAGACCTAACCACCGCAGTGTACACTCTACTCTTAACAGACGAACGGATATCACAGATGATGGAGTTTTACTAAATACAAACACGCCTTCTGTATACGCAGTGACAATTCATCCGTTATCTGTCCACCTGGTGGGATGTAACTACCCAGGTAACAAAACTTATCCACTTCAGCTAGAGTTTTCCCTGCCAACATTAGGTTAAGTGTTGGGCCAGCTCAGTCCTGAAACAGCATTTTACATTTTGAAGGTGAAAAACGCATCCCAAACATTCTTACACTGTTGTTTAGGCTATACGAAAGAGCTTGCAACTTGCCTGAATCTTCACTCAGAAGAACAATATCGTCCGCCTATTCGAAGTCAGACATTTTACTGTCTGAGCAAAGATGGATGCCGCTATTCTCACACGAAGATAGGGCTATCTGAAGAATCAATTGAACTAGAAAGTTGAAGAGGAAGGGTGAAAGAGGGCAACCCTCACGAACACCACTTTCCGTGGTGAACTCGGATGAAAGATCACCGTAAGCACGAGCTCTGTTTTGGCTGTCTGCATACAAGTATTGGAAAAGAGAAATAAACTTCTCTGACACACCCTTCAATGAGAGGCAACGCCAGTGAACTGTGCGGTCGACTGAGTCGAACTCCGCTTTCAGATCAAGAAAGACACAGATTGTTGGCCTACGGAAGATGTGTCTGTGCTCTGAGGTTTGCGGAAGAGTAAAGATGTGGTCGATACACTCCCCACCAGGTCTAAAACCGGCTGGATTTTGACGCGTACACGTTTTGTGGGTACTGGATAATCGGTTGAGAATAATACCGGTGAGCATCTTGTACGCAATACTTACCAAGCTAATTCCTCTGTGGTTTTCACAAGAGGACCTGTCACCTTTCTTGTAAATCAGTACAATCACCGATTCATACCATTCCCTGAGAATCTACCCACTATCCCAAATAATGCGGAGGATTTTTGTTAACTCCGAAACCAAAGTTTTGCCTTCATCCTTATAGAAGAGGGAAATAAGTTATGTGGTCCAGCGGCTTTGTACCTTTTCAAGTAACCGATCTCCCACATAATCTCCATCTCTGAGGGAGGATTGACATCTACTTACATTGTTTCGGTGGCAGGTATATTTGGAATGTCCATCGTTGAAGAGGGCCAACTGAATCTTTCCTCAAAGTGCTTCGCTCAAGGCTCCAGACGACGTCCCTGAGAGTGAATCAATGAGCCGTCGGATTCCTCGATTAACTCACTTACACCGGGCTTCCGTGGACCGGTACCTCTAATCAAACAGAAAAGGCTGCGAGTATTGCGAATAGATGCGGCGTTTTCCATTTCCTTGTATTTCACAATCCACCACTGTTCGCGGTCATTCCTCAGGCTCCTAATCTTTTGGCGTCTTAGGAATTTATGCACTTCATTGAATGTGGCATCCAGATGGATGGATCTGCGAGCATCCAACAAAGCAACTGATGTCGAAGATATCCATTGTTTGTGAGACCGAATTAAACCATAGTCTTGGATGGCATTCGAAACGGCATATAAGGCTTCCTTAATCTGTTGCCAACGTTCATTTGGATTCTGAACATTTGGCTACATCAATAACTGCATTGACAGCTCTGTCTGAGAAATGTATCGCTGGAAGAATTGGTAAGAAATATTTCAGGGGAGGTTTTGGAGGTTTCTGGGTGAATCATACTTCGCAGCTGCCCACACCGCGGGAGGGGGTTTTCTTTGGGAACCCTTACCGGAGCCGCGGACTCACGAGTCTAACCCACAAGGCAGTGAAGCGTTAACCCAGCATGGGAAAGTAACCGAATAACCCGTGAAGGAACTTCTTTTGGTCTGTCACGTGAGACCTGATTACTGCATGCGTTTTGTCTTGTCTCCGCTGGTGCTTTCTTATCGGTCCGCTTTTCGGATTCACTACTTCGCCCCGTGCGCCTACTGGAGCAAATGGAACGTGGACGGAGCAGCATCCTTTCGGGTGGGGAATATTCAGCTTAGGCGGGCGATAGCTGCTCAGTGAAGTGTGATGACTCCTTCCACCATCGAGAGGAACCCCAGGTACTCCGCTCCTGAGTTCATCTGGTGGAGATTTTTAGACCGGTGAACTGTTTCTCTCCGTGTTTATTTTCTGGAGTGTCCTCTCCAGGGGCATAGTGGTTAGAACCAGATGTTGCCCATCAACTGGTTCTGAAAATAGACTTCGTCTGGCCTCTACCCATTAACCTGTCAGGCATGATTGCATCTTCAGTTTGAGGAAGCCATCGTGCATAGCTCTTTGGGTCATGGAGGCATGCAAGTCATCACACCACGTCAAGGTGCAGTATTTTCGTGATGGCACTTCACTAATACGGATATCTGGCAACCGAACGCTGAGATTTGGAGTGATGGAAAACCACATGAGGTCCCATATGGTCATTTTTACATGAACTCATGTTTCTTATACACAACGTATTCCTGTCCCATTCTTAGCATTCCGTTAGCACCATGTTGCGATTTGTTTCAATTCTGGTCCAGTGATACGGGCATTATATATATATATATATATATATATATATATATATATATATATATATATATATATATATATATACAACTTGCCATCGTTTGGATTATCGTATAAAATGTGTGTGCTCTAAATTTCCCCGACCGCGATTTACTGCCTCGAAGCACGAATGTAACAAACGGCTAACGTACAGAATAAGCAGAAGTATTCCTGTTGTTTCGTGATGCCACGGCCTGGTACAAAGTATTCTGAACGACTACGTACTTTTTGGATTTTTGTGCAGAATGTTTGTCACGCTTGAGGTTTATTAACTTTAGGAAGAGGGTCTTTGCTAGCTAGAGAAGTGACCGTCAGCGGTGCGGGGATGCGATCCCGGAACAGAAGGGTCGGAAGCCTACCACCACGATGACGGTTTGACCACTGCCGGTCTTTGGTCTTACCACAATACGAACGGTATTCATCCCTGCGGTAATTTATTGAACAATGTCAAATACTTCGCTTACTTTGGGCCCTTGAAGATGCGGTCAGTGGCTAGTTAGCGGAGGCTGAGATGACTTCATGCAGTCCATACTGCTTGTGACTAAACCCTCATGTGATCTTAATATTTATGTTCCTCTTCGTCGGATAATTGGTCAGACTCGAGCCACGGTTCGTTTCAGTGTGAGGCCTTGTGTAGTTTCACGTTAGGGACATTATTACGTTTTCCATTCGTCTTTCCTGAAAATTCATGAACAGTTTGTACCGTCTGTACTTAGTTCTCACCCTGTGTATTTATTTCACATATCCACAAATAAACATTTTTTGAGGCCCTATGCTCATCAACGCGGACATCAGTTGGAAGGTGGTTTCTTATGTTCAGCAAACAACGTGGCATAAAAGTTGTAACACTCTTACTATGGGACTGTGTCGTGTCGGAGGTTGTTTTTTTCTTGATGCTTCTGATGGTTTTTGAAATTGCAGGCAACGTGGACATATATATATATATATATATATATATATATATATATATATATATATATATATATATATATATATATATATATATATAAACTTTCCACCCGGTTGATTTCAGGCTTAATCCAGACGAAACATTGTACAATGGCGGAAGGAAGAGTCAATGGAGTGAAATTCCATGAGTTGTTTGTGAGCGCAATATTGCCGGGCTGCCCAGACCAAGCAGGTGGTTTTCTTAGGGGTCCACAACCGAGGTCTTTAGCTATTCAAAGCCTAACCCTCGAGAAAACGAGACGAAGCTTGGGGTTCGTAACCCACAGGGAATTGGTGACTAATAGCCCAGTCCATTTACCCTTTGGGTGAGACCAGACATCCTGGGTACCCAGAACACCTTTCCGCCCCAGAAGCCGATGAGCATAGTGCTGTATGCTTCATAAGCTGTCCGTGGTTGGTTTAGAATCGATTTACCTATCTCTTCTGGACCAAATATCGGTCAACCCAGTAGAGAGCGCTGGGCGTTTGCTTTCGTCCTCACACTTTAATAAAAGTACCTCCGCCACGAGAAGGCAATGAGTAGAACCTCCTCAGCAGAGGCTGTGATAAACGCATGGTTATTTGTGGGCATTTTGTGAGGCGTTCAGGGCGAGTAGTCACCTTGGAGCCTGAAACACCCAACTCCGACCATACTGAGGCAGTTTGAGGCTCATTCTACATTTGGCAATTGAAAGCTACTCAGTTATTTTCAAATGCATGAAGTCGCCTTATTTTTGTATAGACCTCTGCGAGCCGTCTTAATGAAACCAGAATAGAATGTATGGCCATTACAGTTGTTCAGTGAGGCTGTTTTCATGAACCCCACTAGTGTCTGGTTATTTAAAATAAGGATTTAATTTATGATGGAATGGTTTCGATGAAACTCCGAAATAGTGGGTAGATTTCCAGTGTGGTAATGTTCTTTTTAAGTCTGATAAACGCAAGAAAAACCGAAAATAGTTGGTTAATTTCAGCTGAAATTATATTTCCACTAACGATCATTTTGTTGACCAATTTTTCGTGTACGATTTTGCTTATTTAGTCCTTTTGAAGTAGTGATGGCTTCACCGGGGCTGCAGAGGAGGTCCATGTCAAAACCCAGAACGTCTTCATCGTCTTCATCGTCCAATACGTCAAGAGCTTTCTACGAACCTCCCCCCGATAAACAAACTGCAGCTCAAATAGTACGCGAATCCCGTGAATGGTTGCATGCTGTTTCCACACACAGGCCGTATACTCCGAAAGATCAGCCTCGCTCGTTATTTGGAACTTCATACAAACCAGTCGGTTCAAAACAATTCCAAAATGCGAAGGTAATTATTGACATCCCAGGCGGATGTGATTTCTTTTCAAGTAAATCCGTTCATAGTCTGGTGATTGACATGTGAATCATAATTCTGCACTACTCCTACTTGTTGCTAAATAATACATGTGGTAAACAAAAGCAAATCAAACGGCATCTATAGCCCAACATATGGAAGCAAAATGTTTGTACTAAGGTGACATTCTTAGAACTTTATGTTCTGTTGGGGATGGACGCCCAATACAGATTTATTTCCTGGCTGTGAATTACTTGCGGTAGCAGTATTCGAAGCTTTGTCGCGTTTATTTAAAAACTACATGGGTAGGGTTGGGTTTCTTCGTAATATTTTGAGTTCCGATGACTGTTATCTGACCGTAGTACTCACATTGAACCGCCTTTATCGGTTTCAACATGTTTCGCTTGTTTTTCCATTGGTCACCTTACGGAGCACTGCTTGCCTGAGCAGGGAATGACTTCAAGATGCAAGGCGACAGTCACACTATAGTTTAGATCATGGTCGGAAGAAGCTGGAGCCAGCACTTGACCAGTTGGTGGATGACGTTTATCTTCAGTTAGAGACAATGAGAGACGTGGCTCATGATCGAAGCTTAAAGCGCGAATGCTGCGGGGCCTGTTTAGTAAACTACCAAAATACATCTTTTCAAAAAAAGAAATCTATTTATATCTTGTATGACTCGACTCCCGTTAGATAATAGCTTTCTCCTTTTTTCTGCTTCCCTTTGTCGGTTATGGTACTATAATTGGATAATAGTAATGATAATAATGTTTTAATTCTTCTGTTCCTTATAAATAAATGGCCCGACTTCTCAGAACGGGGGTCGGGGCCAATAAGAGGCTGTCGAGTGGGGAATTGGCTGATGGTGGCAGGATTCGAACCCAGGACCTCCGGGTTTGAGGTTCACCAAATAATCGCGTCACTACCGCCGGATGGTAACCATTTAATCAGTAGAAAAATGCTCCTTTTAACCTGACCGGGCCAATTAATCAAATTTTGCTCTCACCCCTTGTACCACATTTAGCAATCTGTTGCTTACCCGACGAGCAATAAACCTTTCAACGTGTTGGATACTGGATGTCCTGTTCAGGTGCAAACTTACGGGCGAGGACGTTATACCAGAAAATGTGAGTTTGTCTGCTGTTCGTGCTATATTTCGTCTCGTCTAAACTCAGTTCACACACGCAGCATTTCATTCAAAATAGCATTAAACATTATGGAATTATTGCTTCGGTAAACGCTATGTTCTTGGTGGTACGGGTGGTCAAAAGCAAATTTCTGATGAAACGTCATGATTTAACATTTTTATGACGAAACGTACGGCCAAGCAGAGGACAGATGGGTCCTGGGATGGTCGGTATATCACCGCGTACTCCTGTTCAACTAAACATACCGAAAAACCAATAAACAAACAATTAGCTGTCAGCTGTACTTCACCCGCATGTCGGATATTGGATCAAGTGTTTTTGACCACACAAGGGGCGTACTTGACATTTCTTCATCTCAGTCTTGCGTGACATCACGGATGAATGATGCGCCACACTAGTTAGGCCAATTCTTACGGCTCACAGAAGCGTCTGTTTTGGCTGAAAGACATACGAGTATTGTTAATAATTGAGCCTCATTGTATACGAAACATTACTTGAATCTGGTGCGAACACGGCATCAATATTTTTGAGGTCAGGCGGAGAGTATGAGGTACGCTAGTAAGGTAATTAAACGGAAAACCAACACCCATCAGGCTACGATGTTTGGCACGTGTTCCGCCTGTCTTCGGTAAGCAAGTTCGAGGACGCGGGTAGTGATTGGAAGGTCAGTGAAAGTGACCAGTCCATTTCAAGGAAGGAAGGTATGAATGCTCTGACGAGTAGACTTGACAGTGTAGGGAATGCTAAGCTTTTTGAATGGCATCTCCAAGTGACCCATCATTTTATTGGTTGGAAATTGGCACATATGGCATTATTTCGCAACCGGAGGCTTTCTTCTGACATCGGAATTTATTTCGTATTTAATGATGCTACCTATCATTTTTTGTATACTGTTTTTGTATTATTTGTCTTATGGCTTCCAAATTAGAATGTCAGGACCGAACGAGGTCCGAAGTGTATCGGAAAAACGATGCGCCATGTAGTTTGCTAAACGAAAATATATAATGTCAATAACACGGCGGTGTCGGTGAATAATTATGAATAGCCAGTGTTTCGGTTAACGTGGTTGAACTTTCTCACGGCATTTTTACAATCAGATGACTTTGAGGAATCGGTTACAGGTCAACGGAGGTGTGTATGTGTGTTACATCGTTCGTTGATCAGATTGACTGATTTTTAGTCAATTCTGCTCCCATTGTATCAGAGTTAGCGATGATTTCCGTTGACAGACCGTAACCGATATCAAAAACGATCCTGTGATTCACCAACAGAATCGGTGTAACGGTTTACAATGCTGTTGCAAAGTGTCGGTAAATCGGTGTCAAACTGCTTGAGACATTAAAACAAGACAAATGTAGTTGTTACTTTATTTGTGTTCTCAGTAGTAAGAGTGGTTGCCATCATGTTCTGGCCGCTGAGCTTGGCGTTTAGATCGCAAGCGTTTCACCACCAGTCGAGGTGACATTGTCAGTGCTACAAATGTTAAAAACCGTTGAGCGAGGACGATGTGTGGTCATAGGGTTTGCATCATGAGATGACGGTCACGAAACTCTGTTATAATCCCGCCCTCAATACTTTTAACTAGCCATCCCATTGGCAGGCTATGTTGTACGTCTGTTGCACAATAAATAAAGGTAACAAAGTGGGTGATTTATTCGTAGCCATTCTTAGTTCATTAAAGAAACAAAACTGCACGAAATTGTTTTAACTTACTCGTTGTTTGACTTATTGTTATGCCTTGCAAACTAGACTAATATTTAAAAAAATCATTACATGTTTGCGCATAAATGCAATGGAAGAAGTGTACTTTATAGCCTTAAATACCCACTGCGCAATTGGGGCTAACCGGGAATCAAGCTCTAAGACTTGGAGTGGAGGACCACATAAGGTCGCAGCAGGTCGGGTGTGGTAACAAACGGACGGCAGTGCGTTACTGCCACCCACCAAACTCGCCATTGGCGGTGGGACTAGAACCTCTGGTGATAAGCAAACGCTGTAGACCACTGAAACACGAACGATCATGATACCGAATGTAGATAACCATAGACCGACTAACGTTAGGAGCGATTACGTGCTGTCACGGCCTACAGTAGTGATTCACGATCCTATCCTCATGCTATGAATGATAGCTATTGACAATGCTGTACGCTCCGTAAACCACCACAGATCATGTCACCAACTAGTCTTAGATAATAGACAACACAAGTGTCTTAAGTACTTGGACAGTTATGTGAGCCATTGGGCAGGGCACATAGCTGGATGCGTCGAGCAGCCCTTGGCTGTCAGGGCCACATTGAATCGACTCCTATCTCATGGTCATCTGTTTGATTGGCTGGATTGGATTGGACCGTTCCGTGCCCGTTGTTTTCGTGATCGCCATTTGCAGTATTCGAGCCTTCAGGTATTTTTTTTCGTTCAGTTGCCACTGCTTAACATAAATTAGCCATACCACAATGTCAAACCGTGTCGGCGTTTGTGAATTCAGTTACTCAGCTTGATGTCAGTGTAAGGCACGTAAATAATTGACCACTTCGACGATTTCAGGTGACTATAAATAGAACTGTGATGCATGCGTTTCCAGGGTCTGTGCAAAACCGGATACAAAGAGGCATATATACGAAGCTCGAAAGAAAGACTCTCGCATGTTGTTAACGCACCAGCTAGAGCGCGTAAGAGGGCGGCCGATTTAAGCATTACAGGCATGTTTAGCAGCGGCCAGTGTCGAACTTCAATTCACTTGTCGCACAAAGGCTTGGCGGTCACAATGGCCACGGAGCACACACGCCTTGGGCCACTGCGTTTGTGTGCGTGTACACGTGCGCAAAAGCTAGGACCAACAACGAAATTCAGCGGGTCTGGTTATCGATCGTCATTGCACTGTTGATTGCAATCATGTTGGGGAAACGGGGGAAATCACCGGTTGAACCGTCGACCGTCATTCCGTTTTCGATCACTAAGCAAGACTGACAGGGTTCAGTAGGTTTTCCACCTTAAAGGAAATTCAGATGAAGTTCCAAGAATATCTGTGATCGGCAATATCCGGAGTGAAAGTGAGTGGCTCCATCAACCGTCGCAGGTCAATAATCAACCAGATAGCAATACCTTGTAACCTATGTTGCTGAAAAGATCAAATTAGTTCAGTCTCTGATCCCGGACTTGCTCATCGATACGGGACGGAAAAATTACAAATAAATTTACAAAACTAAAAGAAATGACGTAATTCGTCTCTGAAGTAATTCACCATGAAGTATCAATGTTGGACTCACCAATGCGAACTGTGGATGCACTGTACAGCTATTTCAAGTGGCTTTTTGTTTACCGTTGGAAGTGCATATCTGGTGAGTCCCAACGGGAATTGGAACCCAAGACAGAGAATCACACACGCAACCACAAGGCTCTTCGGGTTAATTCCAAACACGAACACATTATAAATCTTCAACTCATGCTTGTGAATCAGCGTTTTCAAACACACTGGGAAATCCGCCTTCGGTTCTCAACCATGTTAATCTTCCTTCTTCTATGCAAATCCGAATTGATCGGTTTTGTTTAGGTTGATGATCCTAGTTTCATTCACAGTGACCCCTGCGGATGTTGAAGCATGCATACAACTGAGAACTGGAAGTGGCTGAACCTCATTGTTGGAGATGTGATTCTATCACGGACGCTGATTTGAGTAACCACGCTGACAGTGCGATGTTGTAGGTAGGTGTTAGTGGCTACTAAGCGACCACCGCAGGTTACTAAACCATTGCTGATTGTCAGCAAATGACAGAGAAAGATGTATTCGTTAGTCATTGACTTCAGCAGAACAGGCGTCCGAGAATTGGTTATGGTCCCAATAGGTAAACTGCACGTAGTTCTAAGCAGGCAGTGCATGGCTGGTTCGGTAATGTATTTACGCAAAATATCTCAATTTATGACTTGATTTCTACATTACAACCATTTTCTACACAAAATACGATCCTCATTCACTTCTGTCTGATCTCATGTACGGTTAAGTAACCCCCGGTGAAGAATCTACACTATCTGCCTCCTCCGCCGCTTTGCTGAAAATTCGAGATGAGCCAAATATGTCGGCCCCAGGCTCGCATCGTGCGTCTGAAGATTTTGGGAAGACAAAATTGGAATTGGTCGGAAAGCAAACTAAACTAATCACACCGAATCAACCGAAACTACTTGCACCAGCTCTGTCACAAATGGGCATGCAGTTTGTGCCCAGTCCGATGCCTGTTAAAGAGACAACGTTCACTCAGCGCGCCAAAGTGGTCATGGCTGAGGCCAAGAAGCGTGGGTGAGTAAAATTCATTGTTTTCAACTACTATATGTTCGGTACACGTAATCTCAGATCGTATCACTCCTACGATCAACTGATGTTCAGTTCAGTCTTCGTTCCAACCAATAACCTCACCTTTCTGTGCTCTGGCCTTGTTTTTGTTCGCTATCTCGCAACATCGTCCAGTCAAGAGTAAAACGAATAGAACCACAAGGGTGTGTACAGTGGGAGATTGGATTTTTACAGAATACGATTCATCATGCGATGTGAACGTTCAAACCACTGAAAACCACGGAAGCACTGTACAACTGTTTCATCCTTGTTAGGAATCATCAGAAACACAAGGAACGAACAGAAGTAAATAAAAGTCAGAAGTGATAATCATGTATACGAACAAGATTACGAATGCAACTGTGCGATTGACCGCGGCACCTAGCCGTGTCCTCTAATATCTCAGACTTCCCGGCAGGCGGATCTCGGGGACTTTAACATAGAAGCCTAGCGCGTCTGAGTCTACTGGTTAAATTTTTTCTTAGATTTTCGCACTCTTATTGACCAACTCAACCCACCCTGGGGCTAATAGCCACCTCGGAGAACAACGTACACCGAAAAAGTTTATCTGCTGACATGTGTAACACGTGCCCCAGCCATCTTAACCCGTTTAAATTGAGCGCTTGCTCCGGCGACTGACCTATGGTTTTCAACACTGTGCGTAATCAGTTCACACCGCTCCCACTAGCTTATGCATGTTGTACGTGCGTCCGTCCATCGCCTACCATTCTGCGCGCTGTTTATACTTCCTGGTTAGGGCTCGGAGACACGACATGCTGGTCAGTCCATGACATGAAGAAGTTGATGTCATCACTGACCGCAGTTGGTGCGCCCCAATCCCCTGGTTGGAGCCCCTTAAGGATTGTCCTAGGCTAGATACGTTAAGGGATATGGGTCAGAACTGAATCCAGTGACGCAAATGCTGTGCAGCGTGCTTAGGAATCTCTTGGACTCCGTAAATATTGAGTAGAACTTTCCGAAAATCACAGGGTACTGAACTGACCACCTCGATCTATCCTCCAACGACTGCCCGCCTCGGAGAACAATGGGCACCAAAATGGTAGGTCTGTGGGTACGCGTGCTGCATGTCCGAACAATAATTTCAATACGCAAAGAATAATGCAAGTTCTCTTGTGAAGTTATACCAAGATATTTCACATGGTTTGCACGTGCAAGAGGAGTTGAGTTAATGGTGGTAGTGGCTGCTATAAAGCGTGATCGCAAAGTGAATAAAATGCACTCTTCACATTTGGCATTGTTTAACCGAAGACTTGATTCTTGTCAAGAGTCTTCGGTGTGTGAAAGAATTTTCTGTAAACTCATCTAAATCGGACTGCTGGAACACAGAATTAGCTGGGTGGATTACGGTTAAGTTTTTAATGTAGATGTAGGGCAAATTCGGAGGAAAATGAGCACTGCTTAAGAGATATTTCGGAACCTTTCTTCCAACTTTCGTTTATTGTGTTTTGTATTTACTCATTAGTTCTAGCAAGAAGACTCTTCTGTCTTCAGACCAGCTCAGTTTATTGGTATAACATATATCAGCTATATCGTGTTTGTGGTGGTCATAAACAAATCCTTTCATCAAAACTTATTGGGCCAGTTGACATTTATAAATGGCTGTTCTGGCTGGTTGATCCGGTTGCACCCGAATTAGTTGATTGGGCTCCGATCGGTTCAGACAAATATTAGCCCCTGATTGGTCCACTGATCCTCTTGGCTGGCTCTCCTCTTGTCCTCGACTCCAGACAGTGGATGATGTGCTGTTTGTTTCGCTGACTCGAACCGCACCCTTGATTCCGGACAGGCGACGGCATACTGTCTGCCCACCGAAACAAAGGGTCTATGGACGACGTGTTTGCCACTGCCCTCACATTTGTGTTTTTCCTGAAATTTAGTCTTTCAGCCAGTTAAGTAAGTGGGACAACTAAAAGATTCCAGCTTTTTGGGAAGGAAGTAAGTAAGCTTTTGTGTAACCCAGAAGAGTATACGTAACCGGTTTACATGATTCATTCAGGGATTTCTCAGTGAAGTGGACTGCGCACCCCGCTACATCAGTTGTTAAACGTTTGGGTTTGTAAGGAAGTTGGCATTCGTCAGTGGGGCTTCTGACAGTGTTTTGAAGGCGCCGAAGCACAACACGTTCAACTAGCTTCAATACCGGTGAGGGAAGTGCTATAGGGAAGAGTTTCTTGTTCCCGTTGGGTTAAATGGCGCTTTAGGTAGGGGGCGGTGCTTGTTCGTTGTGTCAGTGTGTGCACCACTGACTGCAGTTCCTCTGAGTCCAAGGATGAATCCCAGCGGGATTTGTTTCAGCTGATTCGAGTCATCCGCTCAACGGACGTGGTGGTCATTGCTGGGGATTTCGACGCCCAAGTTGGCCGTTTGGGAGATTCCGAAAGGCATATTGGAGGCCCATTTGCTATCCCAACCGATTGTACCGATAACGGCAATCGTCTCATTCAGCTGTACTCTGACCACGGATTGTTTCTGGTAAGTACGAAATTCTGCCATACGAAGCGGCATAGACTCACATGACGTCCTCCTACGTCTTCACTATGCAGGACTCAGATTGACTATATTGTCATTGGTCATCACTGACGTGGGTGGTACGTACTCGCTTCCGTTTACGTCTAGTTTACGGTTGTACCAAAGCCACCTGTCCCGCACAGTTGTTTCTAGACGATAACGGACAATCTGCTTTCGAGCCAGAGCTGTTTACGTGGTTATCGATGCAGTCAGATGTCTAGGACCTGGAAGAACGCTAGAAGCAGCTCAAAGAGGCCCTACACGCCGCTTCCAGTGTCACATAAGACTCAGGTTCAAGTAAGCGTCACACGCGATGGATACCTTTGACATCAGTTGACCTGTTAGATGTTCGCAGATTCGTCCTCCCAGGTGCCACAAGGAATGAGTTACGTAAATCCCTGAGAGGGTAACTGACTTGGAGCCTGAGAAACGAACATGAGCAGTGGTTGGTTACGAAACGTAAGGAAATGGAGAAGGCTGCGTCTTTTTGCAGTAATCGCCACCTTTACAGTCTGATTGGAAGTACTGGTCCATGGAAGCCTGGTGTAGGTGATTCAGTCAAAGAATCTGATAGGCACTGGTTCACTCTCAGGGATGTCCTCTAGACCGTTGGGTGGAGCACTTTGAGGAACAATTCAGTTGGCCCACTTCTACAGTGGGCCCTCCGAATATACATGTAAGAGAAACAATGCTGGTAAATAACATGTCTCCATGGGAAAGGGTACAAAGCTGCTGGACCAGATGGGTTGTCTCCATCTTTTTTCCAAGGATGGGTGCGAAGTTGTGCACCTTGCTTGGTCTCAAGCCGGTATATATATACACATATATATATATATATATATATATATATATATATATATAATTGGGATAGCGAGAAGATTTCCAGGGAATGGCGTAAATCGGTGATTGTGCCGGTTTATGAGAAGAATGATGGATCCTCTTATGAAATCACAGAAGAATTAGCTTGGTTAGATTGCATCTAAACCACTCCTCGGGCAAATTCTCCAACGGTTATGCGACGCTGGTAAAAATTGTAAGTGTGAGAATCAAGCCGGTTTCAGACCCCGTCGCAATTGTGTCGACTACATCTTTACTCATCGTCATATGTCTGAAAAATACCCATTGTATCTCATAGAAGTCCATTTTGGCGAAAAAATTGTTTTTCAGTAATTCATTCTCAAGCCGTTTACAAATTACATGGGAGACACTAAGCAAGAATCATGCGGATAGACATCTTCCGTAGGTCGACAGGATATCTTTTTCGGTCTCAAAGTGGCGTTCGACTCAGTCGACTGCACAGTTCTCTGGCGCTGCCTCTCATTGAAGGGTGTGTCAGAGAAGTTTATTTCTCTTTTCCAATACTTGTGTGTGAACAGTCGAAGCCGAGTTCATGCCAATGGCGATATTCCATCCGAGTTCACCACGGAAAGTGGTTTTCTTCAGGGTTGCCCACTATCCTCCTAACTTTTCACTTTTGTAATTCAAGTGGTTCTTGAAATAGCCCCTATCCTCTTGTGAGAATAGCAGCATCAATCTTTGTTCATGCAGTAAACTGTCTGACCTGGAATACGCGGACCGTCTTGATCTTCTAGGTGAAGATCCAGGTGAGTTGCAAGCTTTCTTAGATGATCTAAACAACGGTGTAGCGACGGTTGGAATGCGTTTTGCACATTCAAAGTGTAAGAATATGCTGCAGAACGATTGGCGCTGTTCCAAGCCTCTTCTTGGCAGGAGAAGCTTTAGATGAAGTAGATAAATTTTGTTACCTTGGCAGTTACATCCCACCGGGTGGACAGATATCGGATGAAGTGTCATTGCGTATACAGAAGGCGCGTTTGGCTTTTGTCAATCTCTTTCATCTGTGGCGTCGGCGTGACATCCGGTTGTCTATCAAGGGTCGGGTGTATATTATGGGCGGTTAGGTCCGTTCTTTTATACGGCTCAGAAACACGACCGTTGAGGGTGGAAAATAGGTGAAGGCTGTCCGTGTTGGAGCATAGATGTCTCCGTATTACTGCCAGAATATGGTGGGAACACCATATCAGCAGTGCTAAAGTTAGGCATAGGATGTTAGGATCCGGTGAGCTGCCACTGGAACAAGTAGTGAATCTCAGCAGGTTCAGGTGACTGGCACATGTGGTACGCATGCTCACCGATAGATTTCCTCAGTGTACGCAGTTCTCTGAGGAAGGTAGTGGTTGGGAGGTTGATCGAGGTGGTCAGCTCATGAAACGGAAGAAAGGCATGGAAATCTTGATCAGTGGACTTAGCCAAGTAGGACATGCGAGGCTTTCAGGTTGCGGTCTACGAGACCCGCTTATCAGATGGATGAAAACACCAAGTGGTATGGCTAGGTGTCGCGGCCCATGGTGTAGCTGCATTCGGGCTCTTTCTTCTGTATGATTTCCGGTATTACTTTGTTTTCGATTCTTTCTCACTTTATGCTTGTATTCATTTTTTCCCTAACTCGACGACGCTCTGAGGTAGCAACCAAAACCGCAGCACAGAAGTGTTAGGTTAATTATCGAGTGAACTGAACTGAACGTACGTATAGGTATGATTGAGATATGACGTCAACAGTCAAGAATGGAGATTAATTCAAATGAATAGGCTATTACAGAAGTCATTAGTTTACAGAGAGGTCCAGCCCTGCTTGAATACTGCCATAAGGTTATCGTCTGGTTCAGGAGGTTTGGTTTCCCTGATGCTCTTGAGAAGCTTGAAAGCCATCTGGGTGTAGAACTGTCAGAATTTTGGAAAACTGCGGGATGGTCCTTTGAGTAACGAAGGAATTGAGCATTCATATGGTCAACATCCACGTCGTTGGAAGGATGGCTTTTCTTCTGGCCACAGAGTAGATTGATCCTTTGCCATCTCTTTGATTCGTAGGAAGTGCAGCAATTGTTGAAAGAAGTCTTGTCCAGATGTTTGGTGGCCATGAAGTACGGTCGGCAAAACTTTGCTTCCAATAGATAAGAGACTTACACAATCACTGTTAACCTATTCCCAAAAAGGCGGCATTCCATGAACCACTCTATGATGAGGAAATGCACTTCTTATTTCACATGAGGTAGGATGACTTTGAATAACTCTATCAGGAAATCACCGTATACTCTACAATTCCTGGTTAACTGCACGAGTTGTTCATTCCAGAGTATTTCACATGGAATACAACCGAAGTTCCTTAGAAAATGATGACTGGGGACCACCGAACCGTATCAGAGTCGCGTTCTTTTGTGATCTGACAATAAATAAACATTCCTTCACGCCACGAAAGTCTGTCATAACATTTTGTTATCACATCATATGTGAGGAGTTAGTGTATAGAGCTTATAAATAAGATTTAATATATTTATCAGCGGCTTGACGCAAGGTGGGTACCAACGCAATAATATGGTGGTCTTTAATGACCCGAGCGCTATCCTAGGAACACTTTCCACATCATTACCTAATTTGATTATGTTTTGTTTCATGGGTACCCCATATCTTGAATGACCGACCGCTCACGAACTAGTCAAGATAATAGAATGCACATCATTCGTTAACATCGCATGGTTGCTTTCCCTTCATCCACAGTCCCAGAAGTGGAGAACCAAGTGTTCGCAGATCTCCGATTGTCTCCCTTCCCAATACTGCACCATCTTCGGCAACCAGACCTTACACAAAATCTCCGTACAACAGTCCAGCGAGTTCTGATCTAGACTCTGGTATAAACCTACGCGCATCGTACACCTCACAACTCAGTCCGTCCGAAGAACGCCCTATCACGGACAGAATCAGTCCCTCGGAAGGTAAGATGCGTATAGCGATCAAGTCGAAACCGGGCGCTTCATCCTACCGTTCTGCAGGCTCCGAATTGCCCTTACTTAAACCTGGTACGGGTGATCCAATATCAAAGGTTTGTCTCCGAATTTGCAAAAGCTTGAATGATTTTCTTATAAATGAACCGATACATTTACCTGTATGAGTGAAAGCTGTACACATTCGTTAACTACATTATATTGGATGCAGTGTCATTTCTCCATTCCCTTTCGTCGTTGATCAGTCTATATGTTCACCAGGGTTTGGCGCGCCCTCCGATCGGCTGCGCTACATTTTCTTCCTACTCCTGACAAGGTGGATTCATTACTGCCCTGCTCTGCTATCACAGTTACACGCCACCCGTATTCCCGATTGAAATTTTCGGATATTAAAAACAATGTTTTATGTTTAGTCGGTAAGCTTCTTTTGCCTATAGCCACTGTAAAGCAAAATTGGACTAAAAAACGAAGGCGTGCTGGTTCGCAAACCTCACTCAGCTCTGTTACTCTAGTCAAAATGACGGTGCTGTCTATGATCAGTACTAATGTTCGTTCTCAAAATTTTCGGATTTAACAGGCATTTTAGGGGCACGTATTCATGTTCATGCATGCGCCGTATGTGCTCAGAAATCTTGGCTAGAATGTTGACGAATCTGTGATTTGCATAGACGGATTCGTGTCACCGTTAAGATCGGTTGCTGAAGAACAAAAAAATCCGAAGCTGAAGTGGTGACCTATGTCCCCTCAGCATAGAGTGGCAGGTCTACCGCTGTCTTCAAATGCGCTGCGAACGATATTGAATGTCTTTCTATTCAGGGTTTTCGTAGATTCGCTCACTTCAAAAGCAGTTCTATCACAAACGCATATATAGCGCCTTTTGTGTACGGTCCAGTATATCCTACTTTTATGACGTCTTATTGCCACTTCAAGTTTCCCTCCTAGACGAACATTTGCATATGATCATTGATGATTTTAATCATGCCAGTACTTATCCGCTTTCATCGTTCGGACTAACTAATATCAGTACCTCTTCCACAAGAAGGAATTCTGTGTCAGACAAAGTCATTAACAATTGCTCTCGTTTATTTTCTCTTAAAGTGAAAGTCTCTCTCCACAAGTGACCATTGCTTGGTTGTTCTAATACTAGAAATTTATTCACATACTTCCCATAGTTTATTCACGTCTTCATATCAGGCAAAATTTCTCCTTCGTAACCTTTCTCTTCACAACCTGTCTCTTCTTAATACAATCATTGGTGTTGACTTTTCATGGTTTTCCTCTACGCTCTGAATCTTCTATGCTGCAGAATTGTTTACTGAAGCCTTATGTGCCATCTCCAACTTGTTTTGCCCCATTGAAACACTGTTCACCTCTGGTGGTAGGATTGCTTCACCAACACTCAAAGTACTCAGGAGGCAAAAGGAAATCGCATACAAGTCTCACCGAAGTTCAGAAGTCAGGAGACTCTCGCTGCTGACCAAGACAGAGATATAGTATCTGGATGCTTCCTTCGCCGGAGTTTCTGCAGACCAAGAATCCTAAGCTTCTTTGGCATGGCCTAAGACTTTTATGCGGCCAGAAGACAAACACACACAAACAATAAGGTCGATGTGAACCACGTTAATGCTACATTTATGCATCCCTCCAGTGACCGCTCTCCTTCATATTCCCCTTGCGTTTCTGCAGATCTTGAGCCTTACTGTACTACAGACATTTTAAAAATTATTCCCAAGTCCAAAACGTCGTTGACTACTGATCCTGATGGCCTTCCTTCAGAGATTCTTAATTATAGCGCTGATCAACTTGCCACACTGATCACTGATAAATAAGTTTCTGTCCAAATGTTCGATTCCTGATCTACGGCGTCCAGTTACTAAAGGCCTCAATTCCTCTGAGGGAATTAAACGATTTCGCCCCATTGCCCTCATCTCTGGCGCCCTTAGAGTCGCTGGAAAGGCTGTTTTAACTCGTCTTCAGACGCATCCGAATATGCCTCCTGTGCCTTTTCAGTTTGCTTATAAACCCAAAAGATCCACCCTTGATAATGACTCTGAGCGATCTGTACGCTGCGTGTTCCACGATTATTCTTCAGCCTTTGATTCTGTACCCCGATCTCGTCTTCTCCAGAACCTTGAAGTTTTCGATTGTCCAGCACAACGTCTTTCCTGGCTATCGAACTATCTTCCTGGTGAAATTCAGCGAACTAAGGTCGGGTTAAACACTTCCAGACCACTAGTTAACAATTCCGATGTACTCGAGGATGCAGTGCTATCCATTTTTCTATTTTCTATTTATGTTAGCAATCTTCCAGTTTCTTCTCCATCCAGCATATTTCAATATGTTGATGACGTTGTCCTTTGTCAAGGTAATCCTAATTCCCTAGATTTTAGGAAATCCGATGAAAACTTATCTCGAATAGAATTTTTCTCTTCCCAGTTGGGTCTAATCCTGTATCCATCTGTATGCCCTAAATGTGTTCTCAGTCTCTGTCGCTCACCTTTCCACGCAGATCCTGTTCTGTTGAATTCCAAGTCCCTAACTTGAGTTAGTTCTGTCAATTATCTGAGTTTTAACCTAAACATCAATCTTGGGTGGACATCTCACATTCAGCACTGTATCGGTAAGCTGCAACTCCTATCTTTTCATATGAGAAAACTCAGACAGTTCCTAACACCACTGGTGATTGTTTCCAAATTTATTCTTCAATGTTTTCTTCCGGTGATGATTTTCCCTGGCTTTTTGAGACAAGACTTCAAATCCGTTCGCCATGGATTGGTAATTATTAGCCATATTTCATCCCTCACCTTTGACTTTCTTTTGTCCGAACTTGTCAATCAACGCACTGAATCGCAAGCAGCCCTGGCCCACAAAATATTATAGGATCCAGCGCATCCACTACACCCTGATTTATCTTTGTCGTTCTCGCTCAGTCACCAGATCAGAATTTCGGCACGTTTCTTCCAGAATTGACGTATTCAAAGCTATCTTGTGTCCTATCTGTCACGGGTACTGACCAAAGAAGAAAAGACTAAAACGAAATTACTTTCTTAATTTGGTTGATGTTTTCCCTTCTTTTTTTACTCTTACTGAAATGTAAGCGTGTTGCTTGCAAAGTCTGCCATACAAATACAACAAATACAAAGAAACGTGTTCCGCTGGGAATCAAAAAATCTGTGGCGTGTTGATACCAAAGAGCAAGCCTAATGCACACAGACAACGAAGAATCGAAAGCGTGCAAAGGCGAAGTCGACAAAAAAATTACACTTCCCAAAAGATCATTTAATTGCAAGCCGCCGAATGAATATTGCATTATCAGAGTCGTGCGTCAGAGAAAATAAATCCAAAGTGGTGTCTGGAAAACGTTCATTTTCTTGGAACTGTCATGGTCACCACAAATGGCTGAAAAATGTGGGCAGCTTCTGTGTGCACTTGTTGCGACAGCATTACAATTCAAAACCTGTTGTAGTTTGTTTTGTACTGTCCCACTGACTCTGGTGAGTAGACTTTTCTGCCTATCAGTGTTCTATCACAGTTCTATCGGTGTAAGGGATGTTGCTCCACGTGCCAAGCCGTTGCACACAAAGTGTGGGTCTGACTGGTGTGAGCGACCAAGCTTTGGGACTTAAACAATGCTGACAGGATTCATCTTCCATTCTATTGGTCCGCGCCATCGATCGGCTATCCGGTCGCTCGTGTTTTCGTGCGCTCTGTGCTGGGCAGGTACTGATGCACTGTTTACCGGCGAGACTAAGCCGCCTACTGAACGATGTGTCAGACCATACCCTCACATGATTGAGGGCCTCGGTCTTAACGTTATGCACGAATGACACCTTGCTATGGGTTTGATTCGCCCACATGTGTAGTTTATTTGTCAGCCGCGGCCGTTTTCCTGTAAATCTACTGAGCATGTTGCACAGAAAATAAGAGGAAATAAACATATACGAAGATATAATTCTCATGTAAACTTACGACTAACCATGAATGACCTCAAGCAACTTAGAAATATGCAAAAATATATTTTAAAAAACAGGTAGAAGAATAAAGCAGTTGTGATTTTTCGGTTTCGTTAATGCGACCATCAGGAGTTTGCTACTTATCATGTAAGCAGTGACAAAACACCGCAACTTTTAAGTGTTGCAGATCTTTAAAAGGTAGCACTTTTCTCCTTGCCCGAGGGGTGCGACATTACAAACTTGAGTGTATGTGCGAGTGACTGGAAACCAGAAAGAGATGAACGCGCTTCGGAGCGGCATGGATATCTTAGCAACACATTTTTCACCTTCAAATCGTAAAATTTGACGGTAGTACTGAGACTACGTTCCACTGTATTCTACATCTTTGCATAGGGACACACGCACAGACACTGATTCGCGGCGCACTAGACTGTTCATCACCTCTTTGGGAGAGAGTGTGTGATCATAGCTGTTGGTGGTAATATCTGTTTAATCTTGCGGAAATTGTTAAATGCCATTTGTTAGCACCAACGTGGTGGAATATAGTGGGATAAATGTCCAACAAACAAATTCTAAGCACTCTATAACTTATTGTGCTGTATCTGGTATTCCATCACATAGTTATCTTGCTGTGGACTTTCAGAAGTATCGTAAGGTATAGCGATTGTGTAGGGGAGACTGTCGGTGGCAACAGAGAAAGAGGTGGCAATGGAGTCGAGCACCCCAACTAACTGGGAGCTACAGACACAAGATGTGTGACTATTTCTACAGTAGTCGCAGTGACAAGTAAAACAGATTTTATCAATGAACAGTCACCGGCGGTGGTCGAGTGGTTTACAGTGTCTGGTTACCGCCTCAGAAATAAGAGGTTCGAATCCCGCCACCGACACTGGCCACTTTGGTGGCGATAGACAGTTATCTCCGCTGTCATCCTGCTCGTTGCCGCATCTAGTCTGTTGAGGCCTTATATAGTTCTCCACTCCAAGTCTCGAGGTCCGATTGCCGGTTATCCCTAATAATGCAATGGACTTTTGAGGCTATGAGGTACACCCCTTCCAGTGCACTCATGCGCAAGCATGTAATCAAAAAACAACGAAGCAAAAACTTCGGCAGACGCGTCCGATGGACGTTGTATGCAGTATTTATCCACCGAATAATGTAGACTTGAAGCAAACCGTTGAGAACCCTAATAACCCTAGGGGTAACACTTATGACTCAGTCATGCAAACCTGATCTGACTTCTGACTGGGTCTCATTGGTGATTTGAGCGCTCCTTCTGCATGATGGATCATTGCATAATTATTTTAAACCTCTTAATACTTAAGCGAATTCTTGGTAACTTCATTGTGCTCGCTATCACTTTGCTATCATCATTTCGTTGTTTTCAGGCCCATGGTAAATAGATGAAAATGGCGGGATAGTAACGGGCAATCACTAGATTGGTACGTTGATACGGGGATGTGACCAACTGTTCTCTATCCACCATTTCCCCACTCACGTTTAATAGTATGAAATTAAGCAATTAAATAACAATGCCACTTCCAGTACATATCCTATTCACGATAAGTTATTTCAAGTCAACACATTTGTTCTTTGTCTCACATGCTGGCTACCGGAAGTCTCTTCCTGGCGGCTTAACGAGTCATCGGGCTCAGTCGATACACAAAACATCAAGCCCGACCTCGGCATCCGGAGATTCCGGGTTATCCTCCGGTAGTGAACTGGATCATTTGATTACCAGATTGACTGAACTGCCACGGCACGTAAATTACTCCGGATCACCGGAACCAGAATTGAGTGTGAACACGCCCAATCGAACCCCGCAATCAATTGGGTCACCGCCAAGTGAGTCGTATGAAGCCACGATTCCTGAGGAACAGGAAGCAATTAAATTGGTAAATCGAATTCATGCGGCGATTGCGGAATCCGGTCTGTCAGGGAAAGTCAAATGGCCAAGTCGATCCTTACTGTTACAAACTGCTTTCGCCCTACTTGACTGGCCTTCATCCCGTTTTCGTTTGGCGTTGATCAGATTAATTCTAACGGTTAGTTTCTGTATTGTTTGGGTTGTTTCTTCACGACATTCGGCCGATGGCATTTGGGCATGTACTAGAGGTATTGGATCTAAAACGGATTCACTCTTTGAGATTACATCGAGCGTGTTATTAAAATTATTACAATGCAGGCGACAATTTTACCAATTTCGCAACCAATCCCTGATTGGTTTTGGTAACGCCTGTTCTCACTTCGTGAGAAACTTGGTGATCGGTCTTAGCATCCAGTCGCTTAGGTTTGAAACATGTCAGTTTTCGCCGGCAGCTCATTCTCACTACCGACATAAACAATTCTATGGATGGGGCTCATGGTGGCTAAGTTCATAACTTTGCGAAGCAGGCTGATGAATCTTTCCTCTGTGCCCGTGCGTATGTGTGGAATAAAAAAGACATACTAGGGTCATAGCCACAATCACTGTTGAAAAGTCGATTTCTCGGTTGACACTAACCGTGTCTAAAAAGAAACTGGATGCTTTGAATATTACTGCAGTATCTATTCAGCATAATTGACCAACTTTCTATCGTGAATATGGAAACTATCCCCATCTCTTTAGCTGTCGCTGTAACAGAAACTTAGTCTCACTAGGTTAACGCACGATATGGGCAATACATGGTTGCGGTTAGCAGAACAAATTCCAGTTGAATAACCGTGTTTATCGTAATTTCGTGGTTCCATATGGTACAATGTGTACAAACATATGAAGGCATGTGGCTTACAGCCAGATGAGTAATTGCAAACAACAGTACAGAAATAAATATGTCTTTGTTCCGCATCCGCCTGATTTCAGACTGTGCCAAACCAGCAACGTATAATCATGGAGGAAGGGGTAGACAGTCCGAGTCCATGATTTGTTTGTGGGCGCGAGACTGCCAGGTTGCCCAAACCAAAGCAGGTGGTTTTCTTGGGGGTCCACAGCCGGAGCCTTTAGCTATCCAAGGCTTAACCCGCAAGGCAGCGGGACGAAACGTGAGGTCCATAACCCACTGGGGGCCGGTGACTGATTGCTCAGTTCATGCGCCTTTCTGATGAGGCCAAACATCCTGGGTGCCCAGTGTACTTCTCCACCACAGATGCTAGTGAGCATACCGTTGTACGTCTCAGACGTCATCCATGATTGGTCTGTAAGCTGGGTTTAGCCATCTTCCCTAGTTTGACGACCAGCCAGCTAACCCAGTGGAGAGCTCCGGGCATTCGCTTTCATCCTGACCATACTGAGGCATTTGGAGGCACAGAAAGCTATCCGGTAAATCAGGACGGAACAGTCACTACCAATTCACTCATAAAGGACTCACATGAAACTGTCACGGCACAGATAATAAATCAAGAAGTTTCCTAGCTAATATAAAATATTTGCTTCAGTCACGAGATAAGAAAGTAATCTGTAGTTAGAATATGCAATAGAATTACCAGTGAAAGAGTACGGATAGTTTGCACCTGAAAAACGACATAAGACAAACAAACAAACCCGGCAGTATATCTGTTTGTGCCGCAAATGTTTCTGGTGGTTTAACGGTGTTACACTGGTAGCGAGGATGTGGTCGAGAACTCCGTCCTCCGGGGGACAGTTTTTCTGCATGGGTGAAACGGTCGGAAAGCTTTTCTTACAATGAAAATGCATAATCCTAGGTCAGCAGAGTCAGGAATATAAACGTAGAATGTTTGTGCAATATAAATCGTAAAACAAATATGATCTATTCCGATGCTTTAAAAACGGACAAAATAGGTTACGAATGCTAGAGATCCATGATACATGTGCACGCTATTCATGAGTAAACTACGTCCGAGTGTTACCCGAAGTTGGTCAGAAGGGTTGTGTGGCAGGTGCTAACGTGTTTGCGTCTATTTGTCAGTCAGTTTTCTTCTTCCTGTTCTCTCATTTCGATTCATTTGACCGTTTAGTCTTCCACTTCAGTGCTCTGGTTTTGCATAGTATGATTCATTAAGCAATGTGAACGTTCAAACCACTGAAAACCATTGATGCACTGTACAGCTGTTTCATCCTTCTTAGGATTCATCGAAGGTCTACATTCTCCGAGCCCCAGCAGAGACTAGAACCCGTGGTGGACAATTGTGAGTCGAACACATTAACCGCAAGGCTATCCGGGCTGACCTCCAACGGTTTCTTGGACACTGCATGATATGGCGCCTTTCCGACGCTGAATTCGAATGTAAACAGCTGATGATGATTCCTAACAAGGGCAAAACAGCCGTACAGTGCTTCCGTGGTTTTCAATGGTTTGAACGTTCACACTGCATGATGAATCAAATTACGTAAAAATCCAATCTCCTGCTAGGCATGTTATGGTTTTGATTCCTACCTCACAGTATTATCCAGTGGGGAACTAAATAAGACGAAAAAAACAACCTGTAATTTGTTCGAAGCCACAATCCGAATGTAGTTACTCTGCCGACTACAACATTTGACCATGTTTGTTCATCTTTCCAATCATCCGATGGCTGTATCTCGTGGAGCTCAGTCAGAGGTAAGAATTCGTTGGTCACTTAACGTTTGCTCTTATGACCAGTTAGTTCACTACGGCTCTGCGATTCTCACTGTAAGATGGTCTATCGTTGTACTCATCAGGGATTTTTTGATTTGTCTGTCTACGTTTGGATTATTTTCAGAATCACAAGTTTACACGAAGCCCGGTTTTATTTGCAAAATGGTTTACGGAAGTTCTACAATCGATACGATTCAATACTCGTCCCTCATGAGCACGAACCATGCAATCATGCTTGTGTCTATATTTCGTTCGCACAGCAGTACTGAATGTGGGATATTTTTCAGTACTCTCTCCTTTTTATCCCCGTCGTGTTTTTTCCAGGTCCAAGTTACAGGACACAATTTGATCACAGTATGCAAATTGTTGTATAGGATTTCGAAACAGGCCGCGAACGATTCGTTGTTCTTGGAGCATCCAGATACCATCGGTAGGTTTAAGTTTTGAGCTCTGAGCTTCTGCAATTTGCCCATTTTGACGAGACCACTAACCGAAACAGTTGAATTCACATTACAAACTTGTTACTTTTTTGTTTCAATCCTAAATTCTAAACGGATTTTGCGCTTATTTCACCCAAAGACAGGAAAAAGTCTTTTGGTCGAAATAACCATTCTGAAAACCAAAATTTCCAAGTTTTTTGGTGCACTACCTGTCAGTATTGACCATAACTCCAGAGATCAACGAGATCAACTTCTTAACTGTATGGCATTTTTGTCATGTACCAGGATAAGTCAGCTTTCCGAGCGTCCCCGATCGCGCTTGCCCACGCATTGGGATTATTGTACTCTCATGTCAAATTGAAACGGATAATTGCAATACTTGAAGTGAAATCAGAGTGCACTCGAACTAACAGTGGAGTCTGCTGGTCCATTGCTTTAGGCAAGAGGGCATGTTATGGTCAGGAAATACATACAAGCAATTACAATCTAGCAGTAGTTCAATCATGTGCAATGTAACTGATTGATATGAGTTCATACAATACGGTTAGATGATGTGGTGGTGGAGTGGCGCTTGCACGACGAGACGTGCACTCGCCCCCAAAATGGGTAGCCATTCAGTGTATATATGACCGGCGGTGACGACTTTGCGGACACCGTAAGTTGACTAATCAGAAAAGTAAAAATCCAATAGAAGAACTACAATGAGGCAAAATTAAAGAAGTATGCAATGGCGCGAAAAAAATGAATAAGTTTAGTGGAAAATATGGAAATCAAATAGCTCGGTAACCAAACAATTTTGTGGAAGTTGGAATTTGTGGTTCCAAATGTGGGGGAAAGGTACCTTTATGTGAACTGAGGGTCACCTAAAGTCCCCTCTTTACATCTTAGATCTGACAACAAATTTCTTGTCCAGATACATTATCAAACACTGGACGGGCACAGATTCAGTATCGATAGCCGTTACGGTTTATGAGTACGCACACGAATCGGACACTTTCAAAAGTATTCAAAGGAACATGATCGCTAAAATTAGGGCTTTTTACAGTTATCAGCCTTGAAATCGTCAATTCGGTTATTCCAACGGGCTTGCAATAGGCTACAAAATACCGTTACGTTTTATGGCAGCATATCCTACACCTACCGAGCGTTTATTAGAAAGCACTGCCTAACTTTAAAATGAATGACGCTGGATTATGACCTATGGAATTGCTTTTATACTAATCCAGCTTGTTTTCTATCATATTGTGCAAATTCACTAACAGAATGCCTGTTACGGACATTACAACATCTGGATACAGCTTTACCAATGAATGGGGATGGACCAGATTTGTCCTCAGACCCGATGCTTGAAAATTTGGATGCAATGGTATTTTTCACTGGCACTTTGAAATTTCTTGCGGCCAGTTCAGTTGTGGCTGACACATTGCATAATCATCCGGCGTTCCTCATCGGTTTACTCAGCCTTCATCAACAGGTCGATAAACGAATTCGATTGTGGAACGTAAAAACACTTACAAAACAAGCGACGGAGGACGGATTGGAAGATTTGGAAGAACAACTATATTCAGTTTTGGTTCAGGTAAGATAGCGATATTGTGCTAATCTGATTACTGTTTATTTTTTCCAAGTGCATTCTTTCGATTTCACTACACAGAACATTCATGATCCCGATAGTTGGTGGGGGACCTTGTTATCAGTTGTGTGTTGTGTATTCAAGTTTTTGCTATCATGATACTTTCATACGCACATCTGACTGCATAAGGAATGCAGCCAAGGAAGTGAGTGTTGGAGATTAGGGAAGTTTTATCCAGAGACCTGATGTAGACGGATTATGACCCACTCAATGCATTAGCTTTCGGTCGATCTGGGGCCTGACGTTGGTTGGTGAGTGGCCCAAATTTAGCACTTTACTGCGTTCTTTTCGTCAATTTCAATGTCATCTTCGAGCAATTTATGCTTCATCAAATATAAGATTGACTGGAGAATACCATCATGGATGCATAAAAAAGGTCGATAACGTGAAGAAACTTCTCTTTGACACCTTGTTCTAGGCGTGTATACATCTAGGTTGTTGAGCCTAAATATAAATCAACCATTTAGGTGATAGTGTGCAGCCATTTGTGAAAGTTGAATTATTGTGCAAGCTGCGCAACTGGGTGCAACTATTGATATTTAGAAGACGTAGAGTGGCAAAATCAGATCGGTCTTTTGGATAGTTATCATTAGGGCAGTGCAGTACCAATGCAGAGTTTCAACGGTACTCAAAAATACACAATCCAGTGTTAACGAAACAGCGGAAAACTGAATGTCACTCCTGTTGCGGTAGATTTTCCGTGGGCCAATTAACCACCAGATTCACCAGTCCTATTTGTTTGTCCCACCATATCATTGACTTTTGATCGAAGAAGTGTCTTGGCCGACTTCTTTCGCGAGCACAGGTTAGGTCCGTGTGACCTGACTGCAGTCGCGTCAGCCGTAGAGAAGATTCGATATCTGATCCCTTTAGAGCTTTTCTTCGACACACGGTAGATGACCCATACTATGCGGGTTACCATCGTGTTGGTCCCTTTGGTTAACCGTGCAGGATAGAATTCTAGAACTCTAACGGATAAACACCTGATTGTTCAAACGACGTATTTCGCTGCGCAAGATTGACATTCAGTTTAGTGCTGTTTTGTTAACACTGTGGATCATATATTTTTGGGTAACGTCAAAACCCTGAATTGATACTGTACTAGCCTGAAGAGAACAGCCGAAAAGACAGATCTGTTTTTGTCACCGTGCGCCTACTGAAATTAGACCAGGGGAATATTTGACATGCTATTGAATTTTTCATGGCTGTAAAAAGCGAACCCCTTCCCCGCCACCCCATAACACCTTGTATAAGACCTTCCCCCTACTCCCAGCTCCAATTTTCACACTTGTTCTTCCTTTCTAGATTTCCCGCCAGTAATGTTCCACGTTTTTCTCAATTTCATGAGTGCGTTCAGTCCGTTTAACATCAATTAAACAGACATAGTGCAATCACCAGACCGACGTTTTGGTTTCGCATTTATCTCCCACTTGGACTGTAATTTAGCCTAAAAATTGTAATGGAAGTTCGTTTCAATAACTATTTATAATGTTTGTTTGATACGCGTAGACAGTTATCAAATTTGGGCAATAGTATTGTATTTGGTAGCTCAGTCATTGAAACAAATAACCAAGTGATGTTTACATGACAACCTGCTATCTCGTTGTTCTCCCGTTTGTGGTCAGTCCTTCAGCATTGTGCTTCACGGGCACGCCTGATTGCAAGATACCGAATTAATCTGGCTGTTTGCTGGGATACTCTGAATTTGCATCCAGAACAACAGTATTCAAACTAAGTACTGTTAACTCGATGTGTTGGATGGCTAAGACGATTTTTCAGACAGGAAATAATGTTAGCATGATAGAATGCCTAGAATCTCTTGTCCTGAGATGCCCCGTAAGACACTTGTTTATTCCAATGAGAACACAATACACGGTAATTGTTTTGATCTAGTCAATGACCGAACAATCATCTTTCCATTCTTCTTTGTTTAATTATTATATTGTAATTTTGTTCGACATTTTTAGAAAGAGGATGGGATTAAATTTGGGCTATCAAATGTAATAGCTGATCAGGGACAGTGTGGTTTGAACTCGGAACTCCACAATTTTCAGTCCATGAGTGATGATGATCGGTCGACCGTCACTCGTCAATGTCCTCTTCGTCTTCTTTCAGTTTCCGTTCATAAGTTTCAGACATTTAGGTTTCACGACAAAGTCAAAGGAAAAAAGCTACTAGAGTCATTTCTTTCTTGCGGTCTTATCGATCTTTATTCTATGGTGTCAGGCAACGGAACGAAGCGTGTTTTATGTTGCCCGTGGTTTCGTTGTTTCAAGTTTTGGGCCCGGTACCGACCAGTTGTTGACGCACTGTTTTCCCGTGAGACCAAGCCGTCTGTCGAACAGTGTTTCAAACCATTCCCCTTAATCGGGGTTTTTATTTCCTGAGATATCAGTGGCATTTTCACGTAACGGTTCTCACCTTGCAGTGGCATCCAGTTGAAAGTGGCTAATTTCGAAGCGTAAAGAGTACGAAGTACAGCTAATAAATATATAGGTGTAAATCCGGTGTACAAACGAGCGTATTTCGAATGTGAGAATCCCACCAGTCATGGCAGTTGGCGATGTTTCTCAGTGTCTCCGACCCTTTGAAACGTGAACCTTGCACGCCCTTAGCCTGTTAGCCTAACACGACATGGATACGATCAATTTGACTAGTGAAGATCTTCGCACTTTTTCACCGTGTCATGAACTGATTGTCTTGATCTAACTGAAAACCGCTTCCTATTTCAGAGAAAAAGAAACATAGTTGTCTATCCGAGTGATGGTTAAATGGTCATCGTGATGAGCTTTAAATCGTTCTGTCCCGAGTTCGAGTCCTGTTTCCTACACCGGTCATTCCCCAATAGTTAAGAGAAATCATTAGAAAGATAAGGAATAAAAATGCGCAGCACGTGTCTTGACAAGCCAAACCTATTCAGGTGGACTGACTGCTACACACACCTTACGCTAAACAGCACTGCTGATATGTTGTCTCTGCCGTACTCAACCAACGCTACAAGGCCTAATAACAAATAAAATATAAACGCTATGGAGCTGTTTGAATGAATCTAGAAGATAAAAAGAAATACAAAATATCGCTAACTATTCTACAAGGATATAAGGTTGTCTCTTTCTATCGATTTATCAGAACTTTCAAAGATTTCGTAGATTTTTTCCCAAGCATAGAAAATTAATTGTATCCTAAGCATTTAATTTCTTTCATCACAGATTTCCGACATATTTTGCCACCTCACCGGTAATCCCGGTCTTCGTGCACGACTTATCTTCTCTGGTGGCATAATGGATCATGTGGTTGATTGTTTGATACATCAAGTCACTCCATCAAATCAGAAAACCTCATATTCACGGTCCAGTGCACAATATTTGGCTCAGTTCAACTGGATTCGGTTTTTAGCCAGATTGACAGAATACACGGAGGTTTGTCTACGATTGGACTGTTGGTCGGGGGATGAGCTTAATTATTCTGTGGCAAGCATGAACACTAGTTGTGCTGGACTTGTACATACTGCATCGAACTCGTTGAAATCCGAGAGCAGAGAATCCTCTCGAATGGCTGCACTGTGTACTTTGTTGTTCTCGATGATTCAAGCGTATTCAGATGATATGGTAAGTACTCGGAGAGTCCCTTCTTTTTCTCTCTCCATTTCGATGTCATTTACATCACCTCGTTTCGCCTACTCTGTGGGTAGTAGCTGTACCGTGATACTTTTAGGAATCTGTTCATTTTCAACTTTTGCGCAAAGCTTTTCATCTGGCCATGAAAATCGTTGCAGTTTAATTGGGCTCTCTAAAAAACAACGAAATTCTGCTACTTGCCCGCTAATAACTTGTTTCCACCTAGCCGCTGTTTTCCGTTTCAGGTAATCGCGCGTGGTTTGGTTGATTAATGGTCCCGACATTGCTATTCGGAATATGGTACTGTATTGCAGTCAGTCAAAAAGTGGCTTTATTCATCCCAAAGGATGAATTTTCAGCACCATACTCATCGATACATTCTTCATTGCATACCATCACGACGAGACTGCACCTTGGCGTGGTGTGATGGCTTGCGTGTCTCCATGACCCAAAGAGCTATGCAGGATGGCCTCCTTAAGCTGGACATGCAATCCTGCCTGACAGGTCAATGGGTAGAGGCCAGACGAAGTCCATTTTCAGAACCAGTTGATGGGCAACATCTGGTTCTAACCACTATGATGCGTTGTGTAATCAAAGGGTTGTGGAGTGTTGGTTCGATTGTGTGTGTGTGCGTGTGTGTATACGTGCGCTCGTGATTGTTCATACCAAACAACGATTTATTGTGCAATAATCCATGCTGGGGACCCTGTGCGCCCGGCTCATCTATCATCAATGAAGAGGGCTTCCTCTTGATCGTCAAACGTATTGGTACCGAAACAAGGGACTACAACAAAACTTCGATACACTCACAGAACGGTTCATAATGGGAATCAAAATGTCAACACGGTAATCATATACCCTGTTTGGTTAGCTGGGGGTAGTTTTACCTTAGATATGCCGGTGACATCGCTTACTGGGTAATGACGCACATACAATACGGCACGCGTCGGACCACATAGCGATCTAAACGTCCACGTCTGGAAAGTGCTTTGCCCCAACACAGTACTCCATCAAAATTGACAGAAGCCTGTGACTGAGATCACCCTGTGTGGTAAACAGCTAGAAATAGTTCACAACTGAAAGCAGCTGTGCAGCTGTGGCACAATTGCGGGTGTTACTGAAGAAGAGGTCGTATCATATATGACAGAGGTCAGAATATCTTTTGTCATCCTGAGACACTTGGGGGTTAGTACAACAATAATCGCCACGACGGGGCTGGGGCACGATTGCAAAACCAGACCATTTTTCGCTGAGGGCATTGAGCGGTTTCTGTCTCTGAAACATAGCCCCCATTTGGTGGGAACCGGGTGAGCAACGACGTAGCTCGTCATCCTGTATTAAATATGAATAGCCGCCCTCTAACCAAAGTAGTCAATCCACGCTGCCTCGTGTTGTTCAAATGGTTTGTGTATGTCATGTTCACTTCTATGAGCTGTTTGAGTATCCTAGTTAGGTCTGGAAGAAACAACGTGACTGCCAGACCCATACTTGTTATAGTGCATGTTAGCTTCTCCATTGCGTATCAAGGGATAAGGATTATCGTTTCCTAGAGAAGTTTGGTTGTGACTCACTCGAAGATAGCGGCGCCATTGTTGTATGGCGTGCTTAAGGAGCTTGAGAGCTCTATTATAACAGGATAACTTCCCGCCAAATATCAAAAAATTGAAAAGCGCGCAGTAAAACAACAATAATAATATCAACACCTGTCCACATCTCTGTTTCTGATTTATATTCCCGTTTTTTCTCTTTTTATAATGCGAGAACCATGTCTAGACCCAGTTCGGTGTAAAAAAAGTTAATAATGGAACAGACTTAACGCATGTTAAGTGACAATGCCGTCTTCTGTTTCAAAATCACAAAATCTGCAACCTTGGACTCGGAATCCGACCGACAGCTTGTCTCCCGTTCAGTGCTTGTGAAACAACAGTTTGATGCCTAAATGCGCATTGTGGTTTCATTGGAGTTATGCGGTAAAAACCGTTTTTTTTTAATTCTCTGTCTCCGTAAAGTTTGTTTTATAATAATTAATTACCGCAATCGTAAAATTCCGCTTCACAATCCACGAGGACTGTTTTAAATCAGACGTCAGTAGCCTAATTGCGTTGCCGTTGGAATAAAACTAATCGTTCCGATGTCAGCACTGTGGGCTTTTGGGTTAGTAAGAACCTAGTGGCTAGTTCTATCTCGTTAAGGATGTGCTTGATGGCTAAAGCTAGATTGGTTGTCATTTGACCGACTTGCTTCATCGATCTGGTATACCAGCTCCAAAAAGTTGCTCATTAAGTTGGCTATCTTGAGCCGTTGTTGCTCTCAAGTAAACAACATTAAACGCAACTATGTAGTCGTTTTTTCTGGTATCCCATCTTTCTTACGGATTCAGTCGTCCATGCAAGTTATACTTTTTATTACAAAACCAGTTCCGTACCCCGTTGGATGAAAACCTGTAAAGTGTTTGCTCTTTCGGTAGATCTTTTATTCGATCGATTCTTTTGATGAAACATTTTGCTGCTTAGGTTGATTACTTTCACTACTACATCGTTCTTTGTGACGTTTTGCCCATTGCCGTTATCAACATAACAGCGTTAGTTTTATTTCTTCAGTGTCCTCCTTCAACTCTCGCTCGGCATCAATGACAAACGTTTCTCTGCGAAAGCTCTCACTGGATCGATTTTAGTGACCAGGATTGGTAAATCTCGCGTTTAACTTGCACACAAGGTAGCAATCCTGCTTCCCCACTGTTGCATTAGGCCAAATATTCGATAGTTGTTTCCTTGTGGTTAAGCTTCTACCAAAACGGAATTGATACCCCCAGATATTTACACGTCCGATAACTATATCTAAGATTTTGTTGAGTGAATTCCGTCAGTGAGTGGTTTGAGTAAATCTGACGACTGTTTAGCTAGATGACGCTGCATTAATTTGACTTTAAGACTTTTACTTCACTTTTTTCAGTGGGCAACTTGCACGTACGATTTCTGTGTTCCTGTCGAACTTACTTAGTGTTTGCCTTTTTCCATTCCGTAAATTTTCTGAATTGTTCAGGTACATTTACTTCACATCATTACTCACTTCTAACTAACATGGGTTTGAAAAACTTGGGCTCTTTTGGAATAACTTTTCTCCTCCCATTCTCTCTCTCTCTCTCTCTCTCTCTCTCTCTCTCTTACACACAGGAACTTACTGTTCGCATAGCTTACTTGCTGGGCAACTTAACAGCTAGATTGGATAGTGCCAGAGAAGTGCTGTTTCCCAATCCACTTGCCTTAACAGACATGTGTGGTCTGTGTCGAGATTATCGTCGTATGACAACCAAAATGGACAAAGGGAACCGTGTGTTAGTACCACCGACGCAAGATGACCCAGCCAGTGCCTGGTTAGATGCTCCTAATCGTGAGTCACTCTTGTTTTGTTGGTATGATGGTTATCAGTTATGTACAGTCTGTCCGAAAAATTCGGGATCACCTCAATTCGGTCGAAATCGCGACGCGGTCAAATTCCAGTTTATACTACCAAATTTCAAGCCAAATATGTACACTAGACACTATTGTTCAGTGATAGGAATCGTGTTGGATGCTGTCAGTCAGGGGATTAGCGACAGCATTGTTTGCATTTGTTCGACCGAGTTGAGTTGGTGCCGAATTTTTCGAACAGACTGTACACTGTCCAATGTTTCTATCAGTCGAACTTGTGAAGAAGGAAAAGCTTACTGCTGTGATGACCTTCAATCTTTTTCTTCATTCCGCCTACCTGTTTAAGTTCATGCAAGCGATATAATTAGGAGGAGAATGTTGTGTAGAATATTTTTATTTAGATGGACAAAAAATACAGGCTTCTAAACCCGAGTTACAAGATCTGGGGCACTCTTACCAATCAGAAAATTCGTTAGAATAGGTTGAATAGGTTCAGTCACTATGGTAGTCAGTCGTGGGAGGAAAAGGTTGAAGATGCAATTCCTGTCACGTGGAAATAGAAACGTAATTCATTTATAGTGAAATTCGTAATAGCCACAACTGTTGTAAAGCCTCCTCGGTTTGGACGTTTTTTTCTTCCGGAAGTGACTTCAGGGTGCTATCCCGACGTATTCCTCTATTTTCGTCCCTTAGGAAACTAGACTACACTGGTTGTGACCGATTCTTCGTTACAGGAGCACAGAAGTGCAAGGTGAATGATTAAAAGAACTGAATTGGATCCTCGATTCAACAACTTTTATATAATTTGTCAAACTCTTAGCCCTGAGGCGATTTGCTGCGAGTAGTAGACAACACAATAGTCCTGCTTATCGTAGAACGCGGAGGAAAGGTACGAGAACAACAGATCAACGGGCAGTCATCCCACTAGATCAAAGCTAACATAAAGGGACTTGTCACCGACTGGTAGCAATCACACGGTGCTATTCCAACGCTCGTATACAGTCCCTAATTTTTTGATAGTTTCTGGATGGACATTATTGGCATAGCCAAGTGCCGCGGCCATTCATCTACATGTTTCTCATTGTTCGTTTTGCTGTTCATACTTCGAATTTTCACTATTGATTTGATGGTACCACAAGGTGGAAAAAAAACCTAACAGTGAACACTTTAAAATCGAGGATATTGACCAATTATCGAACCATAGAACATCCCCTCACAACATATTGCTTTTTCAAATCAGTTTCTTTCGATTGCAGAATCTAATGTGGCTCGGAACCCTCCGCTGCCTCAGCATCAGTCCTGCCTTGAGGTAGTGAACAAACTGGTCCGTATACTGGCCAACTCTGCCATTGGTGAGGCTGTCGGTCAGCTGGCTGTTATGAGCACAGAGTGTCTAGATCTCTTCCTTGATGTGATCGGTAGGTTCGTCGTACGGTGTTTTTTTAATAAGTTCTTCATTTTGTTTTGCGCATCGCCTCACTAATTTCCAAAATCTGAGTCCAGTATCGAAGTCCGTCAATGCACAGATGGAGGTGTTTATGAATAGGTTTTCTATAGTTTCCTTTCTTCGCTCCCTTTTCTCGTGTCGCATTTCAGCTGGTGAATGTCCTCGGGAACCAACCGAACTGCTTGTGAACTGCCTTGCCGGACTAAATAATATCACTTACTACGTTCGCCCGGAATCTTCATCGGCAGTTCTCGCAAAACAATACGATGTGGCAGAGCGTGAGTTGTTCCTGTTCCACTTTATCGTGATGTTCATTTGGTGTAAAATTACTCATAAGGTGCAACACTAAATCTCACCAGGGCGAATTGGTTGGGACATATGTTGTGCATTTGGCCGAATGGGATTCTTCGGCGTGTAGTATTTGTTGAGGCAGATAATGAATGGAAGATGAGTAAAAGTGGCTAGTCTATGACGTGGAAGAAAAGCAGGGTTACTAAACCGATTCCTTCTCAGATTGTGGCAACAGCCCTTCACCAGCGATGAGCTAATTTCCGTTGCCGTTTTTGCTCTAATGCATCTTTTTTCTATTTCCTTCACGTCCGATTTCTTGCTAGGTTGGACAGACAAACCCAGGAGATGGTTCAGCAGGAGGCCCCTTATTTGGTTCCTTTTTTGCTAGGTCATTCTATACGCCCATTTCTTCTTAGGCAGACAACGGTTTGTTTCGGTATGATAGACCCATGGTTGATGCGAGTGGAGATTTTGTTCCCGTCCAAAGTCTGTATTCATTTTCGAACGGTGGATCCGTGTACTGTTCATAGGCGAATTGCACCAGTGACTCTATCCTAGGCTTGGCCGTACACGAGATGCTCGCAGTCTGTCTTTTGAAGCAGGCCGGCAAGCCAGACAAGTGAACCCAGCATGTCTCAATGCGATCGGATCTGTTTTCTGTAGGCTCCGTTCACCTTGTCCCTTTGGGCCTACCTTGCCGCCATGCCACAAAAGTGGCATCTGCTGTTGGCTGTACGATGGTCTGACCCAGAGAAAGCACTTGCATCGGAGGCATTGCCAGTTTGTCAGATCTTTATCTTTGTATTTTGTTGAGGATTGGAACGGTATTATTCCGAAAACCTCATACCTGGGGGTAGAAAAAGGCTACGAGACTTCGATAAATCCCAGGAGAGCTACCATAACTGTGGATGAGCCACTGAATGAACTGCAAAACAAAGTTGTTCTTATGCACAACTAATAAAACTTATTTTCACAAACTTCAAGCCCAACTGAATTGGATTCCAAGTTAAGATTGTGAGTTTTTCAAACGGGTATTGAAAAAGTGATAATAATGATCTACCGTGTTTCCCCGATGATAAGACCCACCCAAATAATTAGCGCTGGAAAGATTTTTCAGGTTGGTTTTAATATGAACCTCAGTCATGGTCATCGGCTATCGGGTGATTCGGTAAAACGGAAGCAGGCTGACGGGTATTGTAGTGTCACAACGGTCAGAACAATTCAACTGTAGGAAATTCGCAGTTTCATTCGTCAAAGCCAGATCCAACGGCTAAGCATAGTAACAAAGGGAAAGATTTTTCGCCTACAGGTTCGTCCATATAGCAACTACAGTAGGGTTCGACTGGCGTGTTTTGACCATTTTGTGGACCTAAGACGCACGTCCTGACTGTTCGCACGGCGTAAACAGTTCACAAGTCTCAGTTATTGTAAGGTTAACCTAACAGAAGTGGATTTGAAGCATTCGTCCTGATCGAATGCGCTTTGTCATCGTTTGTTAGATCCATCTTGCAGTAGCTAAGATTCGTAGGTTTCTTAGGCCGATCCAACAGTCAAGCCTGTTGTCCTTGGTTTTCGATTGGCCCGTTGGACTACAGACACCACTGGTGGACATTTGATAATGAACGGCTGTGGATCATATTTCAATGCGCGTCACTAGGATGAAATAAGAAAGTATGATTCTGGCACCGGCAGTTTCTTTTCGCTTTTGTGTTTACCATCAAGACAAGTGCAAAAACACATAGCTAGTCCGTCAGTTACAAGAAAGGGGCCGTTGGAGACTCCCGAGGCATGAATCATACGGCTTTCTGCAAAGAGAAAAAAGCTTAATCTTCGAATAGTCCGAGAATGCAGAGCGGATTATGATAACCTCCTTCAACAAATGGAAGAAGGAAACGCTAAGAAGTGTGAGTGTGAATCATGTCGGCAGCAGTTATTTTCTTAACTGGAAGATACCATCTGTGAATGGATTGCTGACAACAGAACAAAGAATCTGTTATGCGCAGGACTGATATTCAAGCACTTCTTGTTTGAAACATTACCAAGAAGTTTTAAAGCATCACAACACTGGCTGAGTGGCTTCCTTCAGCGATATAAACTGTCTCTAAGACGATCAACTACACTGTTTAAGCTGGAAAATACTGGAGTTATTAAACGTGCACTTACATCCAGGTACATTTTCAGTGACATGAACTTTTCCAAATGCCATTTTTCCAGCATGATTGCCATGAATGAAACTGCGGTGTTTATGGGCCTAGGATCTCTTACGACAATTGGTCAGACGCACGCTTCGTTAACCTACAGTTCGTCTGCTAGTTACGAAATTACACATGGTACATGTGTTTCGGCAGTTTATCTGGATAGAAAGGAAGCCTGGTCTCTAATCATCACTAAGGAAAAGAAAGATGGAATTGATCGTGATCCAGGTACGTATATTCTTGGAACCGAGAGAGTCTGGTGCACACAAGCAGTTATAAGGAAGAGGGTCGAATTAATGCTGCTTCTTTTTTTACGAGATGATCAACAAGGTCCGTTAGTTTGGGATTCAGTTAGCATCCACCACGTGGGGAATTCCTTGCAAAGAGAACAACAGATCAAGTAATGATCCCCGCGTGAATGACTTCATATCTCCAGAGCGTTCATATTGCAGTAGATAAGCGTTTTAAAGACCGTTTGTGCGTAGAAATTGGAGACTACTTTCAAAATAGGATGAAGAGAAATCAGTTTGCAAACTGTGTAATGCCTGGTTTGAAGGTTATCAGTTGGATGAAGAATTCTTGGAATAAAGTCACTGACAGCCGTGTTATCAGCGCACTATAAGCCGGCTACATGAACAATGAATGCACATTTAAGAAAAGCCTTATTGCTGGGCACGAGAGACTGGAGCCAGTATTTGCACAGGAAATGGAGTCGCAAGAACTTCAGGCCGGAAGTTGGGATTTGGAGATTTATGACGATATTCCACATGATGTGACTTTATTTGAGTAGACGTATAGTTTTGCACATGAGTAAATGTTGATTTTCATATATAAAGAATAAGACAACCCTCTCTCCCCCCCCCCCCAAAAAAAGAAGCCCTGGTGCAATTTTTGAAACAAAAGAATAGTAGGCCTTATTTCCGGCGAAACGCGGTATACTCACAGTGCATTTCCACCAAACGCAACTATTCTATTGTCATTTCAATTTTATGCTATACTACTGTTAGCCAATTTTTTTATGAATTGAAAATCCGTCACTTTACCAAGTTCGCATGATAAACATTTCGGTCTTTGATCTAGCATACTATTGAATGAGAAAAATATGCTGAAGGAAGTGCTATCGACGATTCAAACACACTTTGTATTTCCCCTTCGAATCTTCAGGAATGCGTCTAATTATCCAAGAAAATTCCTGCCAATGATTACCTTGACCAGACTGTGTTCTGGGTGACAAACGAGTAGAAATGTAATCTCACAGTATTCGTCGAGGTGTGGCTCAGTAGACATAGGGTTTGGGTAGCCAATTTTCAGTTTGTCCCAAGAGTGTTGCCAAAGTGATATGAATGGATCTTCGATAGGTTTTCGTATCGTTACTCAGCTTTGTACGATAATTCTCAGTCAATAAGTACATTAAGCTTGAAATCTGCCGCACGAATTAGAAGCTAATTTTGTTGTATGAGCAACTAATCAGTTGAAAACGAGTGATTGTTCAGCAGCATCCACATTGTGGCAGCTGATATACTTCATTTGTATTCGGCACATTCAACATGTACAAAACGTACACACACAAAAGTTCAGGCATAATGAAAGACCAGTGTGACATTCTCATTGCAGATAAGCTTCATCCCATATCCTCAAGTGCCGGTAAGGCTACCAAGCCTCTCTAAGCACAATTTGGTTGCTGTGCCTACAGGAACGATTTTTTCGGTCCCCAAGATAATTGATTTGTTGTAATTATCAGTCGTATAGTTGCGAAATTCACCCTGTGTTTGGATACCTTCACTTAATTAACGAAGGTCAGGAAGAGTACTGAAATACCCCATGTAGCATATTTGATCAGCCTTATAGGACTCCACACAAAGTGAACTGGGAGTACGTAGTCATTGTCCACTTGGACCAAGCAAAATGCGGTACAGGGAAGCCAACGAGGACAAGATGGAAATTGTGTAATGCGCTCGGAGAGATGAAGACTCAGAATTTATATCCCAGCATCTCGGAGTTAGTATCAAAGCGTGCCGAAGCATGGATGGAAGTGATAGAGGAAATGCGGTGAACTGCTGTTTCTTACTACCGACACGCGTTACAAAATAAAAGCATTCAACAAATTTCCAAATAAAATCTTTTTAAGCACCTCCGGTACAGTTTTTATTGAAGCCATGACCGACCGAATTGTTTTGACAGCATCAACAGTGACCGGTTCAGGTGATTTCAAGCACAGTGAACATGTTGACTGGGCGATGGTGGGACAAGACCGAGCAATTTCATACAGGACTGAGTAACGGCGGCAACCTTGTGGGTGCCGTTAACTAGCCCTTTTTGAACGATGGGATACGTGAGGATATGAGCTGGCTCATTGTTGATGAGCAACCAAGTCACGTCATCAGTCATCACTTATACGGTACCGAGCCCAAGGCTTGAGAAAACGGAAACTCGAGTGACAGGACAGCCGATTAGTGGCATGGATCGATAACAAGAGTAACGAATCCTGTTAGCGATGTTTAAGCCTCAGGGCTTGATCGCCCACACCAGTCGGACCAGCAAGCTGAGTCTATCGACTTGGCACATGGTCCAGCATTCCATATATTTATTATGTTCGGCACTAATAAGATAATTCGAGGCCAGGCAAGTCTTCTCACTGGAATTAGTGGGACGGATCAAAACAGAGAAGCGGCATTATGGAGGATGCTAGGTTGGTTCACAGTCAGATTCCTTCTGACGCTGTTTTGGATTACGCGAAGAAATGCACCGTCTCAGAACGAGATGTATTCGGGCGCCGAACGCAGACACAGTTGCAATATCGATTACACAATTGACTTTGACTTCAGACGTATGTGACTCCAGTGGTTAGCCATACACACGAATCGCAGACACTTGGGGCTTGCATCAATCACCGGCACACTTATGAGATGAGCCAAGTTTAATCGCACCTCAAAACTTTCGCTATTCAGAGGACTGTATACCAGTCATAACGGTTTCCAAATCAACTCCAAAAGGATGGTTTGAAATAAACAGCAATATTTTCTCAACCGGATGACTTTGACGTCGAGGATTCCTCATACTCTCAGCCAGTGTTGAGCAATTGGTGGGACTGCACAAGCAACACTCGAACGAAACGCATAGACCGCAGTTATTGTTGGAATGAAACTTCCGTGTGGGACCTCGGAATTAAGAACATACATTCAAGACTGTTAGAACCGTTTTTTTAAGAACGTCAACCTACATCGAATTCGTTGGACACAGCACGTGTTTGAGCCGGTATCTCGGTTTGCAGTGGTCACATAGTACAGAAGACTTTCCCATTCGGTAGCCTTTCATTGTCTTCGGTCACCCACCATACACTGTATTTCGTGTACATGATAGATGAATAGAGTAGATCGTTATGATTAAGACGTCTGGTCGGAAACGTCCAGTGCATTAGTCAGTATGAAAACTGGCCTGTTTATCGGAATACTGAATGAGCTCATTACGATGTGCAATAGAATATATATAACGCGAATTCCTGTGGATTTGCTGTCGTTATATCGGCGTTGGTGCATACGATTTGATAGTACGTGAATGTTGGTCAATAGGAATGAATTATCCTATCCTTCTCTTTACAATTGCATTCTCACTGTTGTATATTTGGTCTCATGTTCGGTTCTGCCATGGGTTCCTGAGTAGTTGGGAAATTCCGCATATTTCATGCATTGTTTTGTTGGACTGATTATACAACGTCAACAATATATTCATCCGTGGAAGGTTTTGGAATTGCTTTACCGCTGTTTTAGTCTTGTCATTCATCGTTAGTAGAACACCAACACCATCAGGCAAAACAATACATTTGTAAATTCGAGGTGAATTAGATTGCATGCAGTTCACTGTGGATACTTAAAAGCAACGCGTCTGCCCTCTCGATTGGCTTATCGTATCTCTGCCGTGTTTCTTTCTCACAAACTCCCAGTGTTGATTCGAACACTTGGCAGTGGGGCCGCGCATCCGGATGTGATGCTCGGTGTGATCCGCGTATTCGGCAACCTCACGCGTCAGCCAAATTTACGAAATTGGATCAATCAACAAGCCGGACAGTTGTTACTCAACGCATCCCAAACTGCGGGAGTGATTGAACCACCTACTCCGTGGCCCAGTACAGTGCCACATCACCAGGCCATGCTTTACATCCTAATACAGAATTTGGATTCAGCTCGTCCAGAGCTTGTCTATAGTACACTTGGAGTTTTGATCAATTTGATGACTGATGTGGACCAACGTCCTGCATTTAAAGAACTTGGTGGTATTCCCAAGTAAGTCGAGTTGCACGAATTCAGCGAATACTATGTTGATCTTTTACCCGTCCCCGAGTTTATTCCATTCAGTGGTGTATAGTGTGAGTAAAACAGGATCGGCATTTCATATTTAGGGTCAACGGTCTTGTTGCACGGTGAATAACACGAAGTGAGGGGCACGGTGTTTGATCCGAAGCCTACAGATGTTTGAACAAAATCTGATCATTGGGTGACTTTATCAGATCGCATCCGATAAACACGCTGTGAAAAGCCTAAACAAACTCCAACGAAAAAGAACAACTGAATTGTCCTAATTCACTGTATGGCAGCGTTGATGTCCTGCATCTATCACATAAAGTTTCTTTCCGATCTTGCCCACCGAACGTTCTTCTGTTCAGTTCTTTTGTTGATCTGTGAACCCTACTTTTGAGTATAATACTTGAGTGATATTTTCTCGCCCATAACCTATTGCAGAATACAAGAGGATGTTTCCAACCAAGATGCGGATCAACAAAAGCGTTCCAAAAATTTTCCTCAATCTATCCTCTCAGGTTTCAGCTCCAATTTATTCAACCAATAACCTTGCACTTCTGTGCTCTAATTTCGATTGCTGCCTTCCAGTATCATCGAGTCCAGGGCAAAAAAATCGAAGCATGATGTGAAAAAGATCACAAAAATCAAAGTCAAGCGAAAATCAAAGGGACTAGAAAAGGGTCCGAATGCAACTACGCCACTGACTGCGACACCTAGCCATGTCACCTAGTGCTTCCAAATATTTGGTAGGTAGGTCGCATCCTGCTGGTCCACTGGTCAAGGTTTTCATACCTTTTTGCCATGTCATGGACTGACCATCTCGACCTACCTTCCAATCACCACCTGCTTCAGAGAACAGCGTACACCGAAGAAGTCTATCGGTGGGCATGCGTAACACACCACCCAAACCTCTAAATCTGGTTTCATTAAGTACTTGATCCAGAGACTGACCTCTGGTTCCAAACACCTTACGTCTATATCGTCCGCATATTCCAAGTCAGACATTTTACTGCCTGAGTAAAGATGGACACCGCTATTCTCACACGAAGATAGGGCTATCTGAAGAATCAATTGAACTAGAAAGTTAAAGAGGAAGGGTGAAAGAGGGCAACCCTCACGAACACCACTTTCCGTGGTGAACTCGGGTGAAAGATCACCGTAAGCACGAACTCGGGTTTGACTGTTCGCATTACAAGTATTGGAAAAGAGAAATAAACCTCTCAGGCACACCCTTCAATGAGAGGCAACGCCAGTGAACTGTGCGGTCGACTGAGTCGAACTCCGCTTTCAGATCAAGAAAGACACAGATTGTTGGCCTACGGAAGATGTGTCTGTGCTCTGAGGTTTGCGGGAGAGTGAAGAGGTGGTCGATACACACCCCACCAGGTCTGAAAGCTGCTTGAATCTCACGCGTACACGTTTTGCGGGTTTTGAATAATCGGTTGAGAATAATACCGGTGAGCATCTTGTACGCAATACTTCCCAAGCTAATTCCTCTGTGGTTTTCACAAGATGACCTGTCACCTTTCTTGTAAGTCGGCACAATCACCGATTCACACCATTCCCTGAGAATCTACTCACTATCCCAAATAATGCGGAGGATTTTTGTTAACTCCGAAACCAAAGTTTCGCCTTGATTCTTATAGAAGAGGGAGATAAGTAATGTGGTCCAGCGGTTTTGTACCTTTTCAAGTAACCGATCTCCCACATAATCTCCATATCTGAGGGAGGATTGATATCTACTTACATTGTTTCGGTGGCAGGTATATTTGGAATGTTCATCGTTGAAGAGGGCCAACTGAATTTTTCCTCAAAGTGCTCCGCTCAAGGCTCCAGACGACGTCCCTGAGAGTGAATCAGTGAGCCGTCGGATTCCTCGATTAACTCACTTACACCAGGCTTCCGTGGACCGGTACCTCTAATCAAACGGAAAAGGTTGCGAGTATTGCGAATAGACGCGGCGTTTCCCATTTCCTTACATTTCACAATCCACCACTGTTCGCGGTCATTCCTCAGGCTCCTAATCTTTTGGCGTCTCAGGGATTTACGCACTTCATTGAATGTGGCATCCGGAGGGACGGATATGTGAGCGTCCAACAGAACAACTGATGTCGAAGATATCCATTGTTTGTGAGACCGAATTGAACCATAGTCTTGGGTGGCATTCGAAACGGCATATAAGGCTTCCTTGATATGTTGCCAGCGTTCATTTGGGTCCCGAATATCTTGCTGCATCAATAACTGCGTAGCCAGCTCCATCTGGAAACTGTGTCGTTGGTTAGCGTCTAAAAGCAACTGCTCCGGACGCGTGGCATTTACTTTGGTGCGACCCAGAAGTAGCTGGTTACGGAGCACAGCGTCTTTTTTGGTATTGACTGGAATCCAACGTTCAGGCATGCTTCGCTTATATTTCGCGTGGTTTCAAGTTTTTACTATTCCATTCATCTAGGATGGCGGGAGTCATCTCGTGCAAATCTCCAAAGACTCTTCCATCCACATAGACTTGCCTCACTAGGAGATCTGAGACAGTTCAGTTTCAGTTTATTCAACTACTGACTTCGGACTTCTGAGCTCGGGTTTCGGTCACTACCTTGCAGTATCATCCAGTAAAGGGCAAAAAGAATAGAACCATAAAGCAAGAAAAAACCAGAAGCAAAGTAACCGACGAACATCATGAAGAAGGAGTCCGAATGTTACTACACCATTGGCCGCGACACATATCCATATCACTTAGTGTTTCCGAGCATTTGGTGGGTGGTTCTCATGGACCCCAACCAGGAAGTCTTTTACGCTCTTCTTGGCCAAGTCCGCTGTTTAAGGTCTTCATACCTTCTTCCCATATCATGGACTGACCACGTCGACCTACCTTCCAATCACTATCTGCCTCGGAGAACAGCGTGCACCGAGGAAGTCTGTTGGTGGATATGCTTCATTCATATCGCGGCCATCTTGAACTATTTTTCCTCAATACTTGTTCCGTTATTTACACACTGGTTCGCAAAACCCTACATCTCGACTACGCATTTCTGATACGCCGTTCCCTCCATATTCGAGTAATACCACGGATATATCCGTGCTCGAATACTTGTGTGCCGTATAAAATAGCCAATCTAACCGACGCAGTGTACAATCTATCTTTGAATAAAAGATCAGATGTCACGCGGTGGTGGTTGAGTGGTTTAGAGTATTTTATTACCACCTCGGAGTTCAGAGGTTCGAATCCCGCCATGAACGGTTACTCTGATGGTAGACAGTAATCTACTGTCATCCGGATCGTTACCACACCTGACCCTTTGGGACCTTCTCTGTTTCTCCACTCCAAACCTCAGTGTTTTGTTGCCGGTTATCTCTAATAGTGCAGTGGGCCTTCGCGGCTATGGGGTATATACCCCTTCCCCTGCACCAATGTGCAAATATGTAATAAAAAAATAGGTCAAGATGAATGCGTCAGAAATCACATCAAATAGAGTGCTGAATAGATTAGCGTAATATTCAACGATTTCAAGAAAAGCAAGCTCTGCATCAGTCGTCGAGCCTTCGGCGGTGGCTGTGTGAAGAGCTGGGGTGCGGTTTTCAAGATGGAAAATCTCAGCTAGCTGACTCACACATCAGAACCGTGAATGCATTTCTTTCCCCCGATGATTACGAAGAATCGACTGAGGCCCATTATCTTCTAACATGAAACCGCGATCGTATATACGGTTAACCTTACGAGAATGTGGCTATTGTAGCGGAGAATAAGACCATAGACTGACCCGCTCACAGTCCATACTTGAACCCCACCTCCCCATGTAATCAAACTGACCTTCTTTAGCTGGAGCTTTTCCTGCCAAGACGAAGTTTGATGTAGAGTCAACGCAGTCTTGCAGCATCATTTTACACGTACACGTACAACATTATGATGACCGACTTATCGGAAACGAAATCAAAAGACACCAACTGGCCCGGAAATGTATTGGTGATTAGTATATAAAATACGGCATTTGCATGGACATGAAATACGTAACGGACCACATGTACACACAAGTATTGATCCGTGGACAATATGCTGGTGGGCCGGAACTTGCCAAACAATGTCACGTGATGTGGAAGCAGATCATGCATGCGAGACATGCGTACTGCGATAATCAATATCCATGCACTGAGATGAGTCATACGCTCATGGTGCATTTGTTTGTGTGCGTAAATGCATGGATGGCAATTGGAGTGTAGATTGAACAAATGAACACTGATTGGTCCCAGTGGGTTTTTCCAAATCGCATATGAATGGGACAGAATCAGCACAAAAACGCATCCGAACTATCGCTGCAGTGGTGTTCAGACTAGGAAAGCTTGCAACTTACTTGGATCTTTACCCGGAACAACAATGTCGTCTGCGTAGTCCAAGTCAGACAGTTTACTGCTTGAGTGCAGATCAGTGCCGCTATTCTCACACGAGGATAGGGGCTAATTCAAGAGCCATTTCAGTTACATAATTGGAAAGTTAAGAAGAAAGAGGGCATCCCTGACGAAAACCATTTCTCTCGGTGAACTTGGGTGAAATATCGAAGTAAACATGAACTCGGCTTTGGTTGTTCGCATACAAGAATTGGAAGAGAGGAATAAATTTCTCTGGCACACCCATCAGTGAGAGGCGACACGAGAGAACTGTGCGGTTGACTAGGTCGAATGCCGTTTTCAGATCATGGGGACAGATTGTGGGTCCATGGAAGGTGTGCCTTTGCTCCAGAAATTTACAGAGTAAAGATGCGGTCGATACAATCGCGACTGGGTCTGAAACCAGCTTGATTCTCACGTGTACGAATTTGGACTTTTAATGCCGTCGCAGGAAGTGGACACAAAACACTTGTCCACATGTTTCAGACATTCGTAGCGACCTAGGCTCTTCCGAGAAAATGAACATTTTCCAGGAGCGATTTCGGATTTATTTTTCCTACGAATAACTCTAACATTAACTGATAATGCCTCATTTATCCGGCTGCTTGAGTTTTTAATAAACATGAAGTTTCAGCCGCATTCAATTTTACGCCGCCTGTGTGCAATGGTCATGCCACACATTTTGAATCTCAACGAAACACGCTTCTTCGAATTTCCTAATAAGTCTGCTTACAATTGGGGTGAAATGCATTTTCTTTGAAACTCAGTTTGATAACTCGCTCGTCCTATCCCACAACAATTGACGACCGTGGAAGCCCGTTCCAAAATCTCGTAATTCACTTTGTCTAGACCTAGGTCACCTAGACCAAGCTTTCTCCTATTCTCGTTAAAAAGCGGTCACACCGGATCTTACTCTGAGGTGCCACTGCTCTAGCCAGTATTCTGAATACAAATCAGTCACTCAGCGCTTATGAACAAATCATAACAAAAACACCCGTGTTTCCTTGAGAATACTCCTTTGCAAACTAAATGGCGTGTCGCGTGAAGCAAACTGCTTACTCCGCAGTCCGAACAGCGCGAATCCATTTGACTGGGTGTACAACAATCGAAAGGGATGCTGGAAAGTCAGTTTAATACTTCACGTTATTAGTGGATGGTTTATTAGGGAAGAAATCGTAAATTCAATTGTTTCTTTTTTCTTCGCCTTGATGAAAAGTGGAGTTATTCATATCACATTTCGTCGTTTCGCTCAATGGAAATGGCTGCGTCATCGCGTAAACCTTGATAGTTTGGAAGTTGAGTGCAACTTCACTCATGGTTGGTGGTACCAGCGTCACTACGCCCGACTCACCTTTCTCTTCTGAATCTAGATCGATGGGGCAGTTCATGGGAACACCGGCTCGCAGCAAAAGCAGATTAACTATTTTTTGTTTTTCATAGCAAATCATCCAATTTTCGCTCCATTCTCAAATGTGGCTTACATGGACACGATCTTGAACCAGAATCTCGTTTGCGATCACACTCCGCACGTTCTTTCCTGAAAACTACGAAATATTTCACCACAGAGGCTTGCGTTGCCCCTGGTTCAGAAACCATTTCCAGAATCTCCACCTTCTCATTTATTGATGGTGTTTACGCATGCCCACCGATAAACTTCCTCGGCGTACGCTGTTTCCTGAGGCAGGTAGTGATTGGAAGGCAGGTCGAGGTGGCAGTCCATGACATGGCAAAGAGGTATAAAAACCTTGACCAGTGGTCTTGGCCGAGTAGGACGTGTTAGGCTTCCAGGATGGGGTCCACGCGACCCACCTACCAAACGTTTGGAAACACCGAGTTATATGGCTAGGCAGTCAGTGGCGTAGTTGCATTCGGACCCTTTTCTTGTCTTTTTGATTTTTGTGATCTTTTTCACTTTATGCTTCTGTTTCTTTGCCCTGGACTCGACGATGCTGGAAGGCAGCAATCGAAATTAGAGCACAGAACTGCGAGGTTGATGGCTGAATAAGCTGAAACTATTGATAGTTTTCGGTTGATGATCTCACACTGATAATTCTCATTTACTTCTTGCTGAATAAACACGTGATCTCTTGTTTTGAGTAGTACCCAATAGACCATATTGGTTTTGTGTGATTCATCGTCAACATGCAGCCTGTCCTTGCAAGCAGACCAGAATACAGACTACTACTTAATTGGTCAGTACAATGGATGACTTGCTTTGACCAATAGCGTTGGAAGAGTATTTGCTACTCGAGTGGTACTTTTGAGGAACCTGTTCCTGTAGTAATTCAATGAGGTTGGTTCGAGCGATTTTGGAAACATTCTACAATCTGCGACTTCTGAAGGTTGGAAACAAATAGGAATCATAGGTTTGGGATTGGGTTTCCAAAGTTTTGGTAATATTTGGCAAGCTAATACTTTCTGAGGGTGCGACATTCAACGGTATCGAGTCACAATTTGCCTAGATCCTATTCGTAAGCTCTGGTTCGTCTTGAAATACGTCACGCTTTCTACTGATTTGTTTATTCGATTTATCTTGCATTCCCCCCTCCCCCCCCCTTGCGATCAGATTGGTTGAGGTGTTAAAAGATTTTGCTGGTCACGACTGGCAGCTGGCTGGTCTCGCGTGTAAAGCTTTATGGAATTACACTGAAGGATCAAAGAATTCCATCCGACATTTGATTGATACGGAGACATTGAACGAGTTGTACAGCTTGCTTATCGAATTCATTGGTAAGTGAAAGAAATTTCTACGACGGGACTGGCGGTTCACAAATGCTTGTCTGTGTACAGTGTAAATTGCTGTGGGGCTAAGCTGTTGAAATATAGACCAGCAAAATCGCATCATCCAGTCGTCTAGAAAGCTTTGAATGAGATCACATTATTTTGAGATACCAAGTGTCTTGTTTTAATTTGTGGTTTTCAGCGATCAACTGTGCAATTATTCAAATTTAATCTTATGAAACACATTAGGGTTACCCCCTGGAGAGTTCAAGATACTTCCGTGTAAACAATGGTAGGATTTGCCTCTTAAGGTATAGAGGCGACTATGTTTTATTGCATGCTTACGCGTGAGCGTAATGGAAGTATACCCGATAGCCTCAAAGACCCATTGCACTATTAGAAATAGCCTGCAACCAGACTCTGAGGCTTGGACTGAAGAACCGCATACGGTCCAAATAGGTCAGGTATGGTGACGAGCCGGACGACAGTGGATTACTCTCTACCAGTAAGTAGCCTTCTGCTTCCTTTCACTCACTGTTATCATGTAACAATGATACAATATTTCAAGGTGGTCATAGCCAATTAGGGAAAGTGGTCGGCGGCGGTGCGAGGATTCGAACCCGGGACAGAAGGGTTGAAAGCCCCGCCATGATGATCGTATGACAGCTACCGGTCAGAACTCAGTGACTGCGATCACACCTTTCGTGCGGCTCTCAGGTCACATCCACGCAGACCACACGGCAGTATTGTTAACACCAAGATGATACCATATTAGTGATTTGCTATGTCGAGACCAACTCGTTCAATCGCCACGAAATTCACAGACCAGTACAAGTTATCTGAAGTACAGTTAAAATTACTTCCTTCGATGTATCATATAAGGGCTCATCGTAAAATCAAAGTTACGGACCCAGCACAACAACGGTTGGGTTCGGTGTAGTGGTTTACTATTCATTAACACTGTGTCATCGGAGGTGCTCGACTGATCTTTCGTTCACCGTGTGTATGCCAACATATCACATTGCGCCCTGTTTTCTCGATAAGCTCCGAATGGCATTCAGTTGATTTGAGAGCAAAATAGATAGAAGCATGAAGTTAAGAAGAGTTGAAAACAGTAATAAGCGGGAATTATGAAGGCGAAGAAAGAGCCCGAAAGCAACTGCACCGCTGACTGCGACACCTAGCCGCATCACTTATCGTCTCCGACCACCTGGTAGATCGCGACCCGGGAGTCTCCCTTCCTACTTGGCCAAGCCCATTGATCAGAGTTTTTAACCTTTTTACCATGTCTTGGACTTATCATCTTGACATACCTTCCAGCCACTACTTGCCTCGAAGAACAGCGAAGTCGGCCAATAACCTTTCATCAAATTATCATATTCAGTTGACAAAATCCAGGTGGGAAGGAGAATTTATGGTATTGGAATGAAAGAAGTAAGGATAGTTCTTTTTTACCTTGATCAAAATCTGATCTCTTCGTGTCATATTAGTTCATTTCAGATTTCTACGTGTGTGCGCTGTCTATTTGAAAGATTGTAGCAACTGCTAATAATTTTTTAATGCGTCCAATCGACGTCCATGTCAGGGAATCGGGTTGGTGGAACTCCAATAGAAAAGTTCAATTTACAAGTCGCTTTCATTTCGGACAGCCCTTGGCGCTAATGTTCCCCCTTTGAGTAGCAATCAAATAAATGAAAGGAAAAATGTTTCTATTGTATTAAGCTGATTTTTATTCACTTTCCACTCCTCGTTACCCGTGTCTGTATTCATGGTATTGGCGTCATTGCTGACTACGGGCTGGTTGTATAAATAATAATAATAATTGTAATTATAATAATAATAGGAGGATGAACAAGTATTGGACTGATGGAACAATCACCTGTGTTCGGTAAATTTAGCGTTTACATTGTATTTGCCTTGACATCATAAAAATGTGAACACGTATTTATCAGTTGTCATCATTATGGTTATTGATTTTCCTGTTGTTATGATGCGCCGAAAACGAGCCTGTTGCTACCGCGTGCTCTCATGTCATGATCGGGGTTTTTTCAGTATATATATATATATATATATATATATATATATATATATATATATATATATATATATATATATATATATATATATATATATATATATATAACCATTTGTCTAGTGTTGAAGAGCCTATTTATCTTAAGCAAATAACCAATCTTGCATTAAATAATTTTCCCCTTCCAGATCAAAACGAAGTTGATCGCATGCATCAAAACTTCTTGGAAGAAGATCCGAATGTGGAACAAGAGAGCCTGACCCTGTGGAAAGCAGCCTGGTCTAGCGAGTTCTTCCCTGTAGCCAGTGAATTTCTTGCACGCCTTAACTATGGTTAGATTGCGCACTTTTGACACAATTTCATACCAAACCGGAGCTGACAACAACACACACACACGCGTTATACTGAGCAAAATTCGATTGTCTTTGTTCGATCACCATTTTGAGGTCTTCGTAAGATGATTCGTTGTGAAGACGCACGTTGCCTTTCGTTTGCTCGCTGTCTCACATATGTGCATCATTTTGTTTCACATTTTAGAGCTATTTTTGCCAGCTATTTTTTAGATTCTCGCTACGGCTGGAACTGATCCATGTGAGAATGTTATTTTCCATTTCAGACACTCATTTTTCCATCCGCATTCGCCTGCCACCTTGCTTCGGCTGGGTGCTGCTGTTGTAAACAGATATATCATCTCTTTTTTCTCTTTTCCATTAGTACATCCCCGAACTACATTGTCACTTCGTCAACCAGGTATCTCTCTGATGCTGTTTTCCCACAAGCTGCTGACTTCTACACGATTCAGATAGTAGAAAACAACACCAGTCCCTGCAGTGCCTTCTTCTTTCAAAAACAAAAGATTTTCTGACTGAGATATGATCATACAGCCCATATCAGTAAGTTGGTGCTAAAAGGCACTTACGCCTAAGTGATTACAGGCTCTCGTTTGGTCACTTCATATTCTCTACTTCCACCTCTACCTCTTCCACTGCTGCTTCTCAAACTAATTTAACCCTAACCTTTTGTTCCTGAACTATGTCAGGTGTCAAATTGTGAATAGTTACATGACTAACACGACCAGTGTTACGGATCACAAATTATGTCCGCATATGCTTGTGCTCGATACCTCCTCATTCGGGAGCCTATTTGAACCGTGTTTGTTTTAAGATGAGTACCCATCGAGCAAAATCGTACAATTATGTTTTTATTTTCATTACTCATACGAATAGAAATTAGGTGATTGTAATTATGACTGCGAAAATCTGATTATTTGACCACAAGGAAACGATTATATAGGTTAAGGGTCAAGAGTGTTGCATTTCCAATGATTAGGTCTTTCTCTCAGGTTTAGTTAGACCGGAATCGGGTAACTTGCGGTAGTATAGGATGAGATCATCATACAACAATTGTGGAAACATTTTCGTGAATGAACTACGACTGGCTACGGGCAGCTGTACAGCAAAATTAATCGAAGAATTCGAAACTGTTACCCTTAATCTTGAACCCGCGAAAATAACAGTTCACGCTTCCTTGAAGCAGATGAAACTGGCTGCATCCGTACCTTTATGGTGATATAACGAATATACTGAAACCAGTACTAACGACTGGAAATCAACGTCATAACTAGAGACATTGAATCACACTGTATACAACAGTTAATACAAACGAAGAATACACTTTTGAGGTGGACAGAACTTGGGACTAAAGAAGTGGATGGGACGAAAACTATTAGTAATCAACAATGTGATGCTTAGTTTGACCGCGTGCGTGTAGATATGCTTTCTCAAACAGTCTGACTTGATAGAAAACAGTAAACAGATTGTTTCGTTCCACTGCAAGGAAGCACCCCGTCAACCTCATCTCGCGATGCCTTTTTCCAAGTGACCTCCACGCGGCTTCATCCATTCTGACGCAGCAGTTGCAAGCAGTGTGATACGCAAACAGTTTTCCGCTAGCCAGCGTAGTCCACTTAGTTTTAGTGGTAGACAGTGATCCACTGTCGTCCGGATCATTGCCACACCTGACCTGTTGGGACCTTATGTGATTCTCCAATCCGAGTCTCAGGGTCTAATTGCCGGTTATCCCTGTTAGTTCACTGGGCCCTCGTGTCTATGAAGTATATACTCTTCCCACTGCACTCATGCGCATGTAATAAAAAAACGTCTGATCCGACGGAACAGTAGGTTGTTCGAACACACCAAACGGGCCACCGCTCTGTTACTAACCCCGTCGTCCTTAAATTTCGCGGATGGTTTTACGGTTGCGAGTCCTGGCCACTTCACATTGAGGATGCTCGGCGTCTTTCTGCGTTCAACAACCGATGTCTCCGACGCATTGTTCGCGTCTGGTGCGAACATCGAGTGAGTAATGACTAGGTGCGCCGTCGTGTATTAGTCACGGATGGTCGCCTTCTTACACCGTCTCTGGTGACTCTGAGATGTTTTGCGAATTCTTTCACATCGTTTGCCCTTTTGTGCTCTATTCGGCAAGGCTGGAAGCAGCGACGCGATGGTCAGACCATGACTTAGTGCAAAAGGTATAAAGCTAAAATCAGCATTGGCTTCGGATGGTGCTCCCCACCTCGGTGGTTGGGGGGGAGGGTTGTCGCTGGTTAGAAACGTTGAGAGACATGGCCTAGAATAGAAGTCGAGAATAACAGTCGCAAATGCTGTACAGTTTGCCAGTTGAACTTCCGTGCCCAATAATCACAAAAATATCCCTCAGGCAAACAAAATGACAAATAAAACAGTTCAGTTTAGTTCAGACAACCATTACCCATGCAATGGGTGCGGTGACTTTGGCTGCCATCTGCCAGCGGCAACCTCAAAATGAAAAGAGTACGAAAGTAGTAAGAGGAGAATTACAAATAACAGTATCGACTCGATAAAGAAAGCTCATGAATACAGTCGCGTTACTGACCGCGACACCTTGCAATATCCTCTATTGTATTTCAAGCATAGAGTGAGAAGGTCTCTTGGATCCCACCCAGGAAGTCTAACACGCCCTACATGGCCAAGTCCATTGGTTAGGTTATCATGCTTTTCTTCCGTGACATGGACTAATTACCCTTACTTACGTCCCAACCGTTACTCGCCTCAGGAAATATTGCGTGCTGAGGGATCCTGTCAGGGGACATGCACAACACCAACCATCTCAGCCTGGTGAGCTTAAGTGTTCAATCTAATGATTTGATTCATTAACCTAAGACTCTCCACCGAACCTCGGCATTGCTTATGGGGTGTTCCCATCAGATTCGAGCAGTGCTACGAAGACATCGGTGTACAACACATCGATAATCTTCTTAAATCCGCCTTTCATAGTGGTCATGTCTCATAACCGCACAGAAGCACTCGCCTCACTGCTGCAGCGTACACTCGACCCTTGATAGATAAGCGGACGTCATGTCGACGCCACATATGACTCAGATCGGCGAATGCCAGCCGAGCTTTCTGTATACGCAAGGACACCTCATCCGATACCCGACCTCCGGGTGAAATGCAGCTGCCTAGATAACAGAACTTGTCTATCTCGTCCATAGTCTCCCTAGACACTGAAAGGTTTCGTGTTGGACTAACCCAGTCCTGAAACAGCATCTTGCACTTTGAATATGCAAAACGCATACCGAACATTGTCAAGCAGTCAGTCAAGCTGTCTAGAAAAGCTAGCAACTTACCTGGATCTTCACTTTGAAGAACTATGTCGTCCGCATACTCAAGGTCTGATACCTTTCCACCCAGGGAAAGTTCAATGCCGCCGTCACCACGCGACAAAAGCGCGGCCTCTAGGACCATATCTATCACAAAGTTAAAGAGAGAAGGAGAGGGGGCAACCCTGATGTACACCACTTCTCGTGGTGAACTCGGCTTCGGTTATTTACGTACAGGGGCATTATAATATGGGATGAAGAAAAAAAGTCACAACATATCGTTTGTTTCATTAACTACTTCACATTCTCCAGTGTGTTTCCCTCTTCCCACTTTTATGTTGTTTTTGCGCTGGCACCTTGCTTGATTCTAAATCGGTGTCTCATATTAGTGCACGAAAATCCACCCTGTTTTTCTGTGATTACTTTTGATCCAAACTACTTAGAGTGACCAACGTTGGTCGCTTATGTCTCAAACCATACCAAATTTGCAAGTGGATTTCAAGCATGAAACTGATAGTCCGATTTCTCCCGGAAAAAGTTCCTCAGAAGGTGCTAAATGCTAAGAAACTCACTCCTGGAAGAATAACATGACGTCAAGCTGGCTTGAAAATGCAACGAACTCATTTGGGAGTGAACACTGTTCGCGTCACACGTGATTCATGAACTAAGTTTACTCAAGCTATACACTCTGGTTAGAAGCAGTGACTTCTCATTTATGGAAACGGAGGCATGGCGCGAGATTCATTGTTGTGAGCTGGAACAAGGAAAACTGATCGTAAACGAAGAATCGCGGACAAGGACGCGGCAGATTTCCAAGAAAATTTTCGAATTGACAATAGTTTTTTACAGCCTTTTGAAGGATCTCAGCTATTACGTCGTTGAGGGAAAACGTGAGATTCGAAGGAAAATCTCCGCGGTAGACCACGGGAAGACTCCCTTGTGCGGTACTTCAAACCAGCTGACGAGTGTATTGAAGCTAAAGAAGTCTGTAGTGACCTCGGTCATGCTGAGAAAATGACCGTTTTCTGGACACCATGTTGGATTTCTTTTCTCTACAATCTTTTCTGATGCCTGGTTTCGACCTCATCGTTTTGTGCGGTTGGCTAC